>CM077084.1:91009830-91609830 GCA_039513925.1 Platanthera zijinensis | reverse complement strand
GATCTCGAAGAAGAGGAAGAGGAACCCAGAGTCGATCTTCCTGATAAAGCAGAAGGGCGAGGAGTCCTTGGCCCAATATGTTGACCGCTTCCAGGGAGAAATTCTAGACATTCAAGAGGTTCCCAGATTTGCTCTCCAAATGGACTTCACCATTGGGATGAGGGAGGGCTTATTCAAGATGAGTTTGACCAGGAATGCGTCGTTGTTGTTTGAGGGATTGAAGGAGAAGGCAGCGAAGGAGATAGCAATGGAAGCCACGAACTCGGCGTTTTCTAGGAAGTTGGCGAGGTTGAAAGAGGTGGAGTCGAGGGTGCTGGGAGGAGTGAGGCAGCAAGAAGGAAGTAGGAAGGAAGATCCGAGGGCTCTGATGTACTCGGAGCTAGGTTGGAGGCAGCCAGGAGGCCCTATTCAAGGGCCAGGAAGAGGTTTTCCCCAAGGGGGAAGGAACTACCAGGGAGTAATCAGAAGATTTAGACAGCTGGGATGAGTACATGGTCCTAGACTAATCCTACCCTAGCCTCAGCAAGCTATGGCCATTGGCCGAGGGAGATGAAGAGGAAGAGAGCGGGGAAGAGCCAGAGCTGGAGCAGGAAGGAGGAGGAACCATTAGGAAGGAAGACGGGAGGGGGAGGTAGCCGTGCCATATTGTGACTTCCACGAGGAGGAAGTGTACACGACAGCTACCTTCCCAGAGTTTCTAGATATGAAGAGGGGTAGAGGAGCAGGGGAGCAGTAGCTGTAGGTAAGGATAGTAGAGATGACTGGGACCGAGGAGGAGGACCGGTTTGTTGACTGATCGGATGTGCGAGATCGAGGAGGGATCAGAGTGATCTATAAGGGAGTGGGGACTGAGGCTACCTGCTATGCTAGCCTTCATACCATATATCATCAGAGCATTGCCTCGACGTCACAAGCCCCTCCCCAGATGAGAAAATCACTTTCTCTAGGAAGGACTTGCCAGACCACGAGGATCTGTTCTACGATGCATTGGTGATTCAGACCACCATCGAAAACTTCACGTTATCGAGGATTTTTGTGGAAAATGGGAGCTCGGTGAATGTCATTTTGAAGAAGGCATTTAACGAGATGAGGGTAGAGGCCAGGAGGGTATTGGCAGCAGACGGACCGTTGTTCGGGTTTTCACAAGAAAGGAAAAAAGTAGAGGGGGGAGTGAGACTTTAAGTGACCCTGGGAGGGAAGTCCAGGAATTGCCGCTTTATGATAGTGGACTGTAACATCTCATTTCCGGCTAGACCCCTAGGAGTCGGTTGGTCGTGAGAGAACCCTAGGAAACACAAAAATTGAAATAAATCGACCGAGATTTCGGGTCACGGGTTGGTCACGCCCGTGACCAACCCGTCACGCCCGTGACCTAGGGCGTGACTCCTTCGACGATCGTCGATCTCCGTGAGACGATCGTCGAACGTGCTGCTTGGGCATGTCACACCCGTGACCAAGGTGTCACGCCCGTGACTAAGGGCGTGACTCCTTCGACGATCGTCGATCTCCGTGAGACGATCGTCGACCTTGCAGCCCGGACATGTCACGCCCGTGACCAAAGTGTCACGCCCGTGACCAGGGGCGTGACTCCTTCAACGATCGTCGATCTCCGTAAAATGATCGTCGAAATTGAACTCGGGCCTGTCACGCCCGTGACCTAAGTGTGACACCCGTGACCTAGGGCATGACCAGCCTTCGACGACCGTCGATCTCAGTTCGACGATCGTCGAGCTCAGAATTTGCCGTTCGGGCCTGTCACGCCCGTGACCTAGGTGTCACGCCCGTGACCTAGGGCATGACCACCCTTCGACGACCGTCGATCTCAGTTCGACGATCGTCGACCCCAAAAATTGTCACCCGGGCCTGACACGCCCGTGACCCATGTGTCACGCCCGTGACATTGGCCGAAACGACGGTTCAGACCCGAAATTATTCTAACACGCGTGGAAATAAATGCTGGTGTGGGAAGTTACACCAGGAGTAATTACGGGCCGTTTTTCCTTCTATAATTATATAATAAAGGAGGAAGTGTTGGTCCAATAGGAAACCGCCAACTGGACACACATGTTCATCTTCCACCATTTCTTATCCCTTCACTGTAACAGAAATGTTATTAGGAGGAGCCTTCATGGCCATTACGGCTTTACCCTTTCACCTCCCCACATGCTGACTTATAAAAGCCCACTTGGGGCAAGAGGAGAAGTTTACACGCTCAAACAAACGGATCAGATCTTTGTTCTTGCTGTAGGAGAAGTTCGTCTACGCCACCACTGCGCCATGGCACCCCGTCGTTCATCTCGCCTTCAAACCGCGAACAAGGTCCTCCTCTGCTCCTTCTCTTTCATGGGTAGATCTTAGGATTCTTAGAAAGGAAGTTCACGCTCAACGGAGCCGGACCCATCTCTCGTTTTCATGGGAAAACCATGAAAAAGGTATTTTTGAGTTCGCCGGAAACCGCCACCTCCGGCGGCCAAACCACCGCCGACCGCTAGCCATCGCCTCAACGGAGGTGGTGGTGGAGGTGGCTGGCCAGGGAAGTGACCGGACGGCCGGCGACGGATCACGGAAAGCTTACAGGAAAAATGGGTTTTCTGTGTCTGGTTTTCGGGTTCTGTAGGAGATGAACAGTAAAAACTGTTTATATTATATAAATTATGTAAATAATTTTATAAGGAAAATATACTTGGTTGGGCACATTTTGATGCTGCAAAACGAGGCATTTAGAAGCCGAATTAGGAAAAATCACCAGTCACGAAAGTCGTAGCCCTTCGAGTCTAGATTAATCTAAAATTGGTTTCGACACATTTGGGTAAGCGGTTCGGCCTCAGCACCTGTTTTAGTGGGGGCTGTACCTAAAGTTGCGCAGAAATTAAAACGGATGCCCACTCTTCGTCCCTTGTCGAAATGACCTGAAATTTGGGCAGGGAGTTAGCCTTAACAATACCTAAAGGAAGACCAAAAATGGGAATTTTTGGAGATTCTTTTCCTAAAGTTTTTGTTTCAATTTAATAAACTTAGAGGAATTTATTAAAGTGGTCAAACGACCTCCAAACCCTCCCAAAGTTTGGTGAGTGGTCCCTGGCTATAAAACCTAGGTCTGTACAAAATTCCAACTGATTTGTGGGAGTTTTGGGTAGGAAATCTTCTACCCTTAACTAGGCATTAGTGAGACACCTTTTAGTAAAAAGTGCACTAAGAGTTTGGAAAGGTCAAATCACCTCAACAGAGGCTGATTTTCTGATCTCTGACTTAGAGTGGTGTTATAACCTACTTGGAGAAAAATGGTGAGGTTTAGGGTTGAATTACCCTAGGATTCAAGCTCAAACCCTAAATAAAGGGATTTTAGAGGGTTGTGAAGGACATAGAAGCTAAAGCTCTTGTATGCCCTTGAAATTTGGAGGAGAGGGGGATGATATGATGAAAACCCTCTGGTTGAAATAGTGAAGGAAGTGGAGGTAATTAGGTACCTCGAAAGTTGAGATTTTGGATTAGGATAAACATGTAATTTAGTTATTTTAGGCACTAAATCTAATCCAAAACTTATGAAACTCGGGAGGAAGGAGTTTTAGGATGTTTTAGACTTATGGTAATTTTCCTGGAATTTTATGATTAATAAGTATTATATTTCATGTGTTAAAGGATTATTAGCCCGATTTGTTGTTTCAATTATTTGGAGGTTTTAAATTAATTGTAATCAGTTAAAATTCTGGATTTAGATCTTGATTGGTAGGACATTGATTCCTGAATTTTTATAGAATTTCATGTTGAGTAAATCTAGTACTTTATTCACAGATATTAGAAAGGGGTTTTATTGTTTAGAAATTAATTATGGATAAAATACTTGCTGAAAAATTATGAAACTTGGCCAGTGCTAATTTTAGGCCTTTATCTGCATGTCATAAATTATTTATAATTTTTGGAAGAATATTTTCTGTACTTGATTCATAAACAACAGAAGTTAGAGATTATTTCTAAAATAGTCTTCATGCCCTTTTGATGATAGAAAAATTATGATACCTAGGATTTAACCTATTGAGATAACCTACTATTTATCATAAATCTGCTGTACATCTTGCATGATTACTTAGGGTAGTTCATGTTCAAACCTGTAGCCCTTGGGATTTTCGAGGAATTTAATTAAATGCCAAATAAATTAGGAAAATTTCCATTTTCTGGATTTAGGTCATTTATGCCGTGGTAAGTCTCCAGTAAATAATTTAGGACATTTGGACGAGTATTGGATCATTGCATAACCGGTTCGACATGTAGTCTAGATCGGCCTGCATATAACAAATTTGTGAAATGCAATAGGACAGGATCTGAGGAAGTCATTGGAGTTAAACACTTTGTCTGGGTGGACAATTGTGGGGGAATCACGATAGGGTAGTATAAAGAGTAGTGAGAAGTGCGGGTAGCTAGAGTTATGAGGTGCTCGGGTCCGGCGAAAGATCGCCTTTCCCGAAGAGAGGAAGGTTAAAAGTCACCCTAGGATAGTCTATCGTAATATGAGAAGGGAATGGGTTAAGGGTGATCAACCAATAACAATAAGTGCCTTGCGAAAGGGAACTTCGGGCCGTAATGCCGCCGTCTTGGTTCCTAGTGCCCCGTGAGAGCCCTTCACGGGGAATACCGGGGGCAGTCCTGGGCTAACGTAAACTGTAATAACAAACTGGCAAGAGTAACTTAGTAACTAGGGCTGCACTTTTCACAAACACTGTTGGCATAGGAAGATTGATGAGAGCTTCGGCTCGGTTGGTTTGGAGACGGACGTTTGGGTCCGGGGAGCTTCGGCTCAGTTGGTTTGGAGACGGACGTTTGGGTTCGGGGAGCTTCGGCTCGGTTGGTTTGGAGATGGACGTTTGGTTCCGGGGAACTTCGGCTCGGTTGGTTTGGGGACGGACGTTTGGGTCCGGGGAGCTTCGGCTCGGTTGGTTTGGAAACGGACGTTTTGGTCCGGGGAGCTTCGGCTCGGTTTTTGTGTGTTTACGATTAATCTTGCATGTGCATAAAATAGGAAAAGTTAAGGTGGTGGGTTTTATGATATCGGGGAGTTCGATTGCACCGACACCGATATCGTTGACTCGGCGGGGTGGTTAGAACTTCGCCAACAGAAGTCCGGTGCGCCAGCCGGCAAGAGTACGCAGGCATCCGCTTAGTGAACCAAGCGTTGAGGCGTACGATAGGTCAGACCATTGGTGCTTTTACTGGTTTTGAGGTGGGCGAGGCCCAACCCACCGCTTCCGTCCGCCACTACGGAGGTATCCTGGGAGGTAACGGCTCCGAAAGGGGGAACTAAAGGTCTGTGTGCACAGAGTCGGGTGTGTGAGTTGCACTTGCATGTTTCATCATACCCACTAGCATGTCATAGCATAATCGATTCATTTAACCCTGACACCTAAAGTATAAGTGGTATGGGACGCTTATACATTAGGACTTGCTAAACGACCCCTTGGTCTATAGGCTTGTGTGGGCAAGTTTATAAATCAAAGGTTAATTCGATATATATAATAACAACCATTGCTGTTTGATAACCGACACCCCAAGATATAAGTGGTATAGGACACTTATACGATAGGAGCCTTGCAAAAGATCCCTTTTGCTTATGTGTTCTCGCATAAGTGAAGGTTTAAATTCATATATTTGCTTTTCTTACTGCTAGACCTATTATAACATTCATATTAACTGCTCACCGAATACAACTTGCTAGATTAAGTTCACTGTCACCTGTTTACTTTTATTCTCCACAAATATGTCCTCCCCTTTCTTCCTCCCCGCTCGGTACCTAGGAGCCATGGGGGAAGGGGTAGGGGATGATAAGGCTTAGTCTTTATGACTAACGGTTTTCGAACCGCATCATTTAGGGGATCGTGGAGCCCAGCATGGAGGAGCAGCCCCATAGATCGGTGCGCTTGGAGATGGGGCAGTCTAGCTCCGGAGTTCATACAGCCGGGACCGTGAGTCTCGACTCTGAGTAGTTTCTGTTTTCGCTTCCGCATGAGTGATATTGTAGTGAGGACATTTTGTACCGGGCATAAGCCCGCATTTATAGTACTCTGATGTTTTCTGTGGACACTCCATTCGTGGAGATTTTATTTTATATACATGTGATTTATTATTGTGGACTGCATTGCTCTTACTTCAATTATTTTGCTACCTTTCTGTGTCGAATTGGCCTGTAGAATCGGCGCCTTGTGGTGATTACCCTTCAGGACGTGAAGGTGTCACCGCAAAGCGGCGATTCTGGGCCTAAGACCCCAGGTTTTAAAAAGAAAAAAAAAGGGGGGTCTTATAAGTGGTATCAGAGGCAAACATCGATCAGAAGGAAGTAGTAGTCCATAAACCCTGGGGCACCCCCGCTCGAGTTTAGTTTGGGGACAAACTAAGCAGCGGAAGCAGTGGTGTGCCCATATGGGGATCACATATAAATTGTCCACCTTTATGTAATATTTGAACATTTTCTCAGCATGTGTTTTTGTTACGCAGCCTCCAGCACGGCCTATGCCACAAGGTGGAGTTCAACAGGCTCAGGATGTTGCACCACCCCCACCGGTCCCCACTCCTTTCCTTCAGTCAGACATGGGACAGACTCTGACTGCCATCCTGGAGGCCTTTAGGGCCCAGCAGGTTCCGGCCCCGCAGCCAAATCCGGGGGCCAACTGGCTAAGCATCTTCCGAGGACTGGCTCCCCCGTCCTACTTGGGGACAGAGTCGGCGGTTCGGACGGAAGAGTGGCTGGATATCATGTACGAGATGCTGACCGGGATACGGTGTCCCTGGGAGGAGAGGGTGGCTCTGTTCGTCTCTTGCCTGGAGTCCCATGCAAAGAGGTGGTGGAAGACACAGTTGGACACGACATTTGCCGACAAGGAGGTTGCGGAGGTTACCTGGGAGGAGTTCAGGGCCGCTCTGCTGGAGCATTTCGTTCCGCAGTCGGCCAGGGATGATTTGGAGGAGCGGTTCTTACAGCTGAAGCAGGGCACACGGACCGTGGTGGAGTACCATCGAGAGTTCGACCATCTGGCTCGATACGCATATTCCTACCAACTGGATGAAGAAGGGTATATCAGGAGGTTCTATAAGGGCCTGCGGGAGGACTTGAGGGAGGCTCTGTTGTTTGTATCTGACGGGCCCATCTCCCGGATCTTGGAGATGGCAAAAAGGATTGAGGCAGATTGGCACGCCACCCGGGGCCGGAAACGGCCAGCAGAGGATCAAGGACGGAGAGGTAGAAATGACCAGCGGCGAGGTGCTGTACCAGAGGGGAGGAGGACAGAGGACCAGCCTCGTCAGGACGTGAGGCAGGAGCCGAGGGAACAGGTGATATTGGCCCCTTCACCTCTTCGGATGCAGGAGATGCCGAGACCCGGGGGAATGGCGTATCCCCTACCAGAGTGCTTCCTTTGTCATCAGATTGGGCACATTCGGAGGAACTGCCCGATGAGGGGGGCACCACCTCCAGCACCACAGGGCGGCCCACCAGCTCAGCATTACGGAGGCCGAGGACGCGGCCGCAGTCGTGGATACCAGGGGGGAGAGCGTAGACATGAAAGGGAGCAGGTATATGCCCTGGACCTTGCGCAGCCTCGAAATCTGGAGCAGGTCATAGCAGGTACGCTGTAATGCCTCTTTATTTTCATAGAATTTCTCTTTAAGTTGTTAAAACTCAGAACCATACTAGATAGATTAACAAGGAAAGAAAACTCTTTATAGAACCCTAAGATATTTAATCACCCCAGGTATAGTCTTCATCAGCGGCAAGCCTTCCCGCACGCTTTTTGATACTGGAGCAACTCACTCCTTTGTGTCGGAGACATTCGTAGAAGGACTAGAAGGCGTGGAGCGGTTCACAGGCTCGAGGATGAGGGTACGACTACCGGATAGATCTGAGCTCCTTACCACGGATCACTGCAATATGGAGGCAGAAATTGGTGGAAAAGCGTTCGAGGCTCCAACGACGATTTTGAAGCTGACGGACTACAACCTGATCCTAGGCATGGTATGGCTGCACTGGAACCATGACCAGATTGACTGCCAGGCAAAGAGGATCACCGTGAGACACGGGGACTCTTTCATTACCATTGAAGGTATAAGACCTGTCTCTCGTATATTCCTATCTTCGGTACAGGCCGTTAAGGCCCATCTGCAGGGAGAGGAGGTCTATCAGATTCTATTTGAGATGGCGGAAGTTAAGGAGCCGGTGATGGACATCCCGGTGGTGCGAGATTTCGCTGACATCTTTCCAGAGAAACTTCCAGGACTACCTCCACATCGAGAGCAGGACTTTCAGATACAGCTTGTGCCGGGGGCCAAGCCGGCATCTAGGGCCCCTTATCGAATGGCCCCAAAGGAGTTGGCAGAGTTTCGTACTCAGTTGCAGGAATTGGTTGAGGCAGGATTTGTTAGACCGAGTTCCTCGCCATGGGGAGCACCGGTCCTATTCATGAAGAAGAAGGATGGGACACTCCGCCTGCGCATCGATTATCGAGCACTAAACAGGCTGACCGTCCGGAATACCTATCCGCTCCCTCTGATAGACGAATTGTTCGACCAGCTGGAGGGGGCCCATTATTTCTCGAAGCTGGACTTGAGGTCAGGGTACTACCAGCTACGGATCCAGGAGGAGGATATCCCGAAGACGGCCTTCAGTAGCAGATATGGCCTGTATGAGTTCACCGTGATGCCCTTCGGGCTCACGAATGCTCCGTCGGTGTTTATGAGTCTCATGAACCGGGTTTTCGAGGCCTACTTGGATGTGTTCGTCATAGTATTCATAGACGACATCCTGATCTACTCTAGGACGGAGGAGGAGCACACTCGGCATCTGGCACTGACTTTGGAGAGGTTGCGGGAGCATCACCTTTATGCAAAATTCAGCAAGTGTCAGTTTTGGTTGAAGGAGGTGGCCTTCTTAGTCCACATTATCAGCGGAGCCAGGTTGGCAGTAGATCCGGCAAAGATTCGGGCGGTTCGAGATTGGCCGCAGTTGAAGACAGCCACCGATGTACGAAGTTTCTTGGGACTTGCCGGTTACTACCGGAAGTTCGTGGAGGGGTTCTCTCGGATTGCCCTCCCCCTCACATCTTTGACGAAGAAGGAGGCACCTTTCGTTTGGACCCCGCAGTGCCAGGCGGCTTTCTAGGAGCTGAAGGACCGACTCATCTCAGCCCCTATTCAAGCCCTTCCATCTGGAAAGGAAGGATTCCAGGTGTATACCGACGCATCATACCAGGGAATGGGAGCAGTGCTGATGCAGAATGGACACGTCATAGCATATGCCTCCCGCCAGCTGAAGACCCATGAGAAGAACTACCCAGTGCACGACCTTGAGATGGGAGCGGTCGTTTTTGCTCTGAAGGTCTGGCGCCATTATCTTTATGGAGTCCACTGCGACATCTACTCCGACCACAAGAACCTGAAATACGTAGACACTCAGAAGGAGCTGAATATCCGGCAGAGGCGCTGGGTGGAGTTCTTAGCAGACTATCAGTATGAGATGCACTACCATCCAGGGAAGGCAAACGTGGTGGCCGATGCATTGAGTCGGAGAGCTGCCACTTCCAAAGCTGGGCCCCAAGTTATGTCCATGGAGCTAGTCCGGTCATTCAGAGATATGGAGATATCCCTAGTGTCCGAGGATGATCCAGAGCTGTATAGGGAGTATCTGACGTCGATGGTGGCCATAGACGATATTCGGGATCGCATTCGGGACGGACAGAGGACAGATGCGTGGGCAGAGCCGATGTTCCAAGCCATGGAGGAGGGTTAGACATGAGACTATTCCCTGAGAGATGGTCTGCTACATTTCAGAGGCAGAGTATATATACCCACAGGAGGCCAGATCTGAGAGGATATTATGACGGAGGTGCATTGCAGCCGGTACTCTGTGCACCCGAGGATCACAAAGATGACCGGTGATCTGAAGAAGATGATGTTTTGGCCGGGCATGAAGAAGGACATTACGTACTTCGTGACCCATTACGAGGCGTGTCAGTTGGTGAAGGCGGAGTGCAGGAACCCCGCAGGATTGTTGCAGCCACTACCGGTGCCGGAGTGGAAGTTCGACGATATAGCTATGGATTTTATACATGGTCTTCCCCGGTCTCGGACGGGGAATGACTCGATCTGGGTGATTGTTGATCGGTTGACGAAGGTGGCCCGCTTTATACCGATAAGGAAGGATGACTCGGTGGGAGTGCTGGTACCGAAGTTCGTGGAGCAATATATCCGATATCATGGCATGCCCCGGACGATAGTGTCGGACCGCGATGGACGGTTTACATCCAGGGAGTGGCGGTCAGTGCAGGCATATTTGGGCACCCGGTTGACTTTTAGCACGGCCTTCCACCCTCAGACGGACGGGCAGACAGAGCGCACCAACCGGACCTTGGAGGATTTACTATGGCTGTGTATACTAGACCGAGGGGAGTCGTGGGAGAAGATGTTACCGTTGGTCGAGTTCTCCTATAACAATAGCTACCAGTCCAGCATCAGGATGGCGCCTTATGAAGCCTTGTATGGAAGAAAATGTAGAACCCCGCTTTCTTGGGTTCAAGACGAGGATCCGTAGGTGTTGGGATCGGATTTTGTTGAAGACACCGAGGCTCAGGTGAGACTGATCAGAGATAGGATGTTGGAGGCGCAGAGCAGACAGGCTAAATACTATGACGCCCGACATCGTCAGGTGGAGTTTCGGGTAGGAGATCGAGTGTTCTTGAAGATCCGGCCCATGCACGGAGTCTCACGGGTGCGCGGTCGGAGGAAGAAGCTCAGCCCTAGGTATATGGGCCCTTACCGGATCCTTGAGCGGATCGGACCCCTAGCATACAGGCTAGAGTTGCCGCCATAATTGGCAGCTCTACACGACGTCTTCCATATTTCTTCGCTGAGAAGGGCACTACTACCCTCGGAGCAGCGGATTTTGGCCACCGAAGGGCCGGTAGCTTCAGACCGATCTATTCACTTGGAGCCGGTTCGGATCGACGACAAAGGAGTACGGATCTTGCGTCGCAAAAAGATCCCCTTAGTCAAGGTTCTGTGGAGAAACCACGGTCAGGAGGAGCACACCTGGGAACCGCAGGATCTGATGAGGCAAAGATACCCGGAGTTGTTCAGTCAGGTACATCTCACCACCTCTTGGTATACTATAGATTGCCTTCTTGTTTTGGATAGTTAAGACTAGATAAGGAAGTTCAGGACCTAGGTATGCGCACTCAATCAGAAAGGTAGGGGCTAATCTTTTGTTTATTGGGGAGATTGTCTTCGTTATCAAACGAACAGTCGCCTGAACCCAATAGAAAGATCGTATGGGATGTTACAAGTTTAATTTATTCCGATAGAAATCCCCGTAGGCTCAACCTCAATTTCGGGGACGAAATTTTTGTTTTGTTTATTGGGATTTGTAACATCCCATTTCCGGCTAGACCCCTAGGAGTCGGTTGGTCATGAGAGAACCCTAGGAAACACAAAAATTGAAATAAATCGACCGAGATTTCGGGTCACGGGTTGGTCACGCCCGTGACCAACCCGTCACGCCCGTGACCTAGGGCGTGACTCCTTCGACGATCGTCGATCTCCGTGAGACGATCGTCGAACGTGCTGCCTGGGCATGTCACGCCCGTGACCAAGGTGTCAAGCCCGTGACTAAGGGCGTTACTCCTTCGACGATCGTCGATCTCCGTGAGACGATCGTCGACCTTGCAGCCCGGACATGTCACGGCCGTGACCAAAGTGTCACGCCCGTGACCAGGGGCGTGACTCCTTCGACGATCGTCGATCTCCGTAAAACGATCGTCGAAATTGAACTCGGGCATGTCACGCCCGTGACCTAAGTGTCACGCCCGTGACCTAGGGCGTGACCAGCCTTCGACGAACGTCGATCTCAGTTTGACGATCGTCGAGCTCAGAATTTGCCGTTCGGGCCTGTCACGCCCGTGACCTAGGGCATGACCACCCTTCGACGACCGTCGATCTCAGTTCGACGATCGTCGACCCCAAAAATTGTCACTCGGGCCTAACACGCCCGTGACCCATGTGTCACGCCCGTGACATTGGCCGAAACGACGGTTCAGGCCCGAAATTATTCTAACACGCGTGGAAATAAATGCTGGTGTGGAAAGTTACACCAGGAGTAATTACGGGCCGTTTTTCCTTCTATAATTATATAATAAAGGAGGAAGTGTTGGTCCAATAGGAAACCGCCAACTGGACACACCTGTTCATCTTCCACCATTTCTTATCCCTTCACTGTAACCGAAATGTTATTAGGAGGAGCCTTCATGGCCATTACGGCTTTACCCTTTAACCTCCCCACATGCTGACTTATAAAAGCCCACTTGGGGCAAGAGGAGAAGTTTACACGCTCAAACAAATGGATCAGATATTTGTTCTTGCTGTAGGAGAAGTTCGGCTACGCCACCACTGCGCCATGGCACCCCGTCGTTCATCTCGCCTTCAAACTGCGAACAAGGTCCTCCTCTGCTCCTTCTCTTTCATGGGTAGATCTTAGGATTCTTAGAAAGGAAGTTCGCGCTCAACGGAGCCGGACCCATCTCTCGTTTTCATGGGAAAACCATGAAAAAGGTATTTTTGAGTTCGCCGAAAACCGCCACCTCCGGCGGCCAAACCACCGCCGACCGCTAGCCATCGCCTCAACGGAGGTGGTGGTGGAGGTGGCTGGCCAGGGAAGTGACCGGCCGGCCGGCGACGGATCACGGAAAGCCTACAGGAAAAATGGTTTTTCTGTGTCTGGTTTTCGGGTTCTGTAGGAGATGAACAGTAAAAACTGTTTATATTATATAAATTATGTAAATAATTTTATAAGGAAAATATACTTAGTTGGGCACATTTTGATGCTGCAAAACGAGGCATTTAGAGGCCGAATTAGGTAAAATGACCAGTCATGAAAGTCGTATCCCTTCGAGTCTAGATTAATCTAAAATTGGTTTCGACACGTTTGGGTAAGCGGTTCGGCCGCAGCACCCGTTTTAGTGGGGGCTGTACCTAGAGTTAGGCAGAAATTAAAACGGATGCCCACTCTTCGTCCCTTGTCGAAATGACCTGAAATTTGGGCAGGGGGTTAGCCTTAATAATACCTAAAGGCAGACCAAAAATGGGAATTTTTGGAGATACTTTGCCTAAAGTTTTTGTTTCAATTTAATAAACTTAGAGGAATTTATTTAAGTGGTCAAACGACCTCCAAACCCTCCCAAAGTTTTGTGAGTGGTCCCTGGCTATAAAATCTAGGTCTGTACAAAATTCCAACTGATTTGGAGGAGTTTTGGATAGGAAATCTTCTACCCTTAACTAGGCATTAGTGAGACACCTTTTAGTAAAAAGTGCACTAAGAGTTTGGAAAGGTCAAATCACCTCAACAGAGGCTGATTTTCTGATCTCTGACTTAGAATGGTGTTATAACCTGCTTGGAGAAAAATGGTGAGGTTTAGGGTTGAATTACCCTAGGATTCAAGCTCAAACCCTAAATAAAGGGTTTTGAGGGTTGTGAAGGACATAGGAGCTAAAGCTCTTGTATGACCTTGAAATTTGGAGGAGAGGGGGATGATATGATGAAAACCCTCTAGTTGAAATAGTGAAGGAAGTGGAGGTAATTAGGTACCTCGAAAGTTGAGATTTTGGATTAGGATAAACATGTAATTTAGTTATTTTAGGCGCTAAATCTAATCCAAAACTTATGAAACTCGGGAGGAAGGAGGTTTAGGATGTTTTAGACTTATGGTAATTTTCCTGGAATTTTATGATTAATAAGTATTATACTTCATGTGTTAAAAGATTATTAGCCCGATTTGTTGTTTCAATTATTTGGAGGTTTTAAATTAATTGTAATCAGTTAAAATTCTGGATTTAGATCTTGATTGGTAGGACATTGATCCCTGAATTTTTATAGAATTTCATGTTGAGTAAATCTAGTACTTTATTCACAGATATTAGAAAGGGGTTTTATTGTTTAGAAATTAATTATGGATAAAATACTGGCTGGAAAATTATGAAACTTGGCCAGTGCTAATTTTAGGCCTTTATCTGCATGTCATAAATTATTTATAATTTTTGGAAGAATATTTTCTGTACTTGATTCATAAACAACAGAAGTTAGAGATTATTTCTAAAATAGTCTTCATGCCCTTTTGATGATAGAAAAATTATGATACCTAGGATTTAACCTATTGAGATAACCTACTATTTATCATAAATCTGTTGGACATCTTGCATGATTACTTAGGGTAGTTCATGTTCAAACCGGTAGCCCTTGGGATTTTCGAGGAATTTAATTAAATGCCAAATAAATTAGGAAAATTTCCATTTTTTGGATTTAGGTCATTTATGCCGTGGTAAGTCTCCAGTAAATAATTTAGGGCATTTGGACGAGTATTGGATCATTGCATAACCGGTTCGACATGTAGTCTAGATCGGCCTGCATATAACAAATTTGTGAAATGCAATAGGACAGGATCTGAGGAAGTCATTGGAGTTAAACACTTTGTCTGGATGGACAATTGTGGGGGAAATCACGATAGGGTAGTATAAAGAGTAGTGAGAAGTGGGGTAGCTAGAGTTATGAGGTGCTCGGGTCCGGCGAAAGATCGTCTTTCCCGAAGAGAGGAAGGTTAAAAGTCACCCTAGGATAGTCTATCGTAATATGAGAAGGGAATGGGTTAAGGGTGATCAACCAATAACAATAAGTGCCTTGCGAAAGGGAACTTCGGGCCGTAATGCCGCCGTCTTGGTTCCTAGTGCCCCTTGAGAGCCCTTCACGGGGAATACCGGGGGCAGTCCTGGGCTAACGTAAACTGTAATAACAAACTGGCAAGAGTAACTTAGTAACTAGGGCTGCACTTTTCACAAACACTGTTGGCATAGGAAGATTGATGAGGGCTTCGGCTCGGTTGGTTTGGAGACGGACGTTTGGGTCCGGGGAGCTTCGGCTCGGTTGGTTTGGAGACGGACGTTTGGGTTTGGGGAGCTTCGGCTCGGTTGGTTTGGAGACGGACGTTTGGGTCCAGGGAACTTCGGCTCGGTTGGTTTGGGGACGGACGTTTGGGTCCGGGGAGCTTCGGCTCGGTTGGTTTGGAAACGGACGTTTTGGTCCGGGGAGCTTCGGCTCGGTTTTTGTGTGTTTACGATTAATCTTGCATGTGCATAAAATAGGAAAAGTTAAGGTGGTGGGTTTTATGATATCGGGGAGTTCGATTGCACCGACACCGATATCGTTGACTCGGCGGGGTGGTTAGCACTTCGCCAACAGAAGTCCGGTGCGCCAGCCGGCAAGAGTACGCAGGCGTCCGCTTAGTGCACCAAGCGTTGAGGCGTACGATAGGTCAGACCAGTGGTGCTTTTACTGGTTTTGAGGTGGGCGAGGCCCAACCCACCGCTTCCGTCCGCCACTACGGAGGTATCCTGGGAGGTAACGGCTCCGAAAGGGGGAACTAAAGGTCTGTGTGCACAGAGTCGGGTGTGTGAGTTGCACTTGCATGTTTCATCATACCCACTAGCATGTCATAGCATAATCGATTCATTTAACCCTGACACCTAAAGTATAAGTGGTATGGGACGCTTATACATTAGGACCTGCTAAACGACCCCTTGGTCTATAGGCTTGTGTGGGCAAGTTTATAAATCAAAGGTTAATTCGATATATATAATAACAACCATTGATGTTTGATAACCGACACCCCAAGGTATAAGTGGTATGGGACACTTATACGATGGGAGCCTTGCAAAAGATCCCTTTTGCTTATGTGTTCTCACATAAGTGAAGGTTTAAATTCATATATTTGCTTTTCTTACTGCTAGACCTATTATAACATTCATATTAACTGCTCACCGAATACAACTTGCTAGATTAAGTCCACTGTCACCTGTTTACTTTTATTCTCCACAAATATGTCCTCCCCTTTCTTCCTCCCCGCTCGGTACCTAGGAGCCATGGGGGAAGGGGTAGGGGATGATAGGGCTTAGTCTTTATGACTAACGGTTTTCGAACCGCATCATTTAGTGGATCGTGGAGCCCAGCATGGAGGAGCAGCCCCAGAGATCGGTGCGCCTGGAGATGGGGCAGTCTAGCTCCGGAGTTCATACAGCCGGGACCGTGAGTCTCGACTCTGAGTAGTTTCTGTTTTCGCTTCCGCATGAGTGATATTGTAGTGAGGACATTTTGTACCGGGCATAAGCCCGCATTTATAGTACTCTGATGTTTTCTATGGACACTCCCTTCGTGGAGATTTTATTTTATATACATGTGATTTATTATTGTGGACTGCATTGCTCTTACTTCAATTATTGTGCTACCTTTCTGTGTACGAATTGGCCGGCAGAATCGGCGCCTTGTGGTGATTACCCTTCAGGATGTGAAGGTGTCACCGCAAAGCGGCGATTCTGGGCCTAAGACCCCGGGTTTTAAAAAGAAAAAAAGGGGGTCTTACAAGTGGTATCAGAGGCAAACATCGATCAGAAGGAAGTAGCAGTCCATAAACCCTGGGGCACCCCCGCTCGAGTTTAGTTTGGGGACAAACTAAGCAGCGGAAGCCGTGGTGTGCCCATATGGGGATCACATATAAATTGTCCACCTTTATGTAATATTTGAACATTTTCTCAGCATGTGTTTTTGTTACGTAGCCTCCAGCACGGCCTACGCCACAAGGTGGAGTTCAACAGGCTCAGGATGTTGCACCACCCCCACCGGTCCCCACTCCTTTCCTTCAGTCAGACATGGGACAGACTCTGACTGCCATCCTGGAGGCCTTCAGGGCCCAGCAGGTTCCGGCCCCGCAGCCAAATCCGGGGGCCAACTGGCTAAGCATCTTCCGAGGACTGGCTCCCCCGTCCTACTTGGGGACAGAGTCGGCGGTTTGGACGGAAGAGTGGCTGGATATCATGTACGAGATGCTGACCGGGATACGGTGTCCCTGGGAGGAGAGGGTGGCTCTGGTCGTCTCTTGCCTGGAGTCCCATGCAAAGAGGTGGTGGAAGACGCTGTTGGACACGACATTTGCCGACAGGGAGGTTGCGGAGGTTACCTGGGAGGAGTTCAGGGCCGCTCTGCTGGAGCATTTCGTTCCGCAGTCGGCCATGGATGATTTGGAGGAGCGGTTCTTACAGCTGAAGCAGGGCACACGGACCGTGGTGGAGTACCATCGAGAGTTTGACCATCTGGCTCGATACGCAGATTCCTACCAGCTGGATGAAGAAGGGTATATCAGGAGGTTCTATAAGGGCCTGCGGGAGGACTTGAGGGAGGATCTGTTGTTTGTATCTGACGGGCCCATCTCTCGGATCTTGGAGATGGCAAAAAGGATTGAGGCAGATTGGCACGTCACCCGGGGCCGGAAACGGCCAGCAGAGGATCAGGGACGGAGAGGTAGAAATGACCAGCGGCGAGGTGCTGTACCAGAGGGGAGGAGGACAGAGGACCAGCCTCGTCAGGACGTGAGGCAGGAGCCGAGGGAACAGGTGATATTGGCCCCTCCACCTCTTCGGATGCAGGAGATGCCGAGACCCAGGGGAATGGCGTATCCCCCACCAGAGTGCTTCCTTTGTCATCAGATTGGGCAGATTCGGAGGAACTGCCCGATGAGGGGGGCACCACCTCCAGCACCACAGGGCAGCCCACTAGCTCAGCATTACGGAGGCCGAGGACGCGGCCGCAGTCGTGGATACCAGGGGGGAGAGCGTAGACATGAAAGGGAGCAGGTATATGCCCTAGACCTTGCGCAGCCTCGAAATCCGGAGCAGGTCATAGCAGGTACGCTGTAATGCCTCTTTATTTTCATAGAATTTCCCTTTAAGTTGTTAAAACTCAGAACCACACTAGATAGATTAACAAGGAAAGAAAACTCTTTATAGAACCCTAAGATATTTAATCACCCCAGGTATAGTCTTCATCAGCGGCAAGCCTGCCCGCACGCTTTTTGATACTGGAGCAACTCACTCCATTGTGTCGGAGACGTTCGTAGAAGGACTAGAAGGCGTGGAGCAGTTCACAGGCTCGAGGATGAGGGTGCGACTACCGGATGGATCTGAGCTCCTTACCACAGATCACTGCAATATGGAGGCAGAAATTGGTGGAAATGCGTTCGAGGCTCCAGCGACGATTTTGAAGCTGACGGACTACGACCTGATCCTGGGCATGGTATGGCTGCACTGGAACCATGCCCAGATTGACTGCCAGGCAAATAGGATCACCGTGAGATACGGAGACTCTTTCATTACCATTGAAGGTATAAGACCTGTCTCTCGTATATTCCTATCTTCCGTACAGGCCGTTAAGGCCCATCTGCAGGGAGAGGAGGTCTATCAGATTCTATTTGAGATGGCGGAAGTTAAGGAGCCGGTGACGGACATCCCGGTGGTGCGAGATTTCGCTGACATCTTTCCAGAGAAACTGCCAGGACTACCTCCACATCGAGAGCAGGACTTTCAGATACAGCTTGTGCCGGGGGCCAAGCCGGCATCTAGGGCCCCTTATCGAATGGCCCCAAAGGAGTTGTCAGAGTTTCGTACTCAGTTGCAGGAATTGGTTGAGGCAGGATTTGTTAGACCGAGTTCCTCGCCATGGGGAGCACCGGTCCTATTCGTGAAGAAGAAGGATGGGACACTCTGCCTGTGCATCGATTATCGAGCACTAAACAGGCTGACCGTCCGGAATACCTATCCGCTCCCTCGGATAGACGAATTGTTCAACCAGCTGGAGGGGGCCCATTATTTCTCGAAGCTGGACTTGAGGTCAGGGTACTACCAGCTACGGATCCAGGAGGAGGATATCCCGAAGACGGCCTTCAGTAGCAGATATGGCCTGTATGAGTTCACCGTGATGCCCTTCGGGTCACGAATGCTCCGTCGGCGTTCATGAGTCTCATGAACCGGGTTTTCGAGGCCTACTTGGATGTGTTCGTCATAGTATTCATAGACGACATCCTGATCTACTCTAGGACGGAGGAGGAGCACACTCGGCATCTGGCACTGACTTTGGAGAGGTTGCGGGAGTATCACCTTTATGCAAAATTCAGCAAGTGTCAGTTTTGGTTGAAGGAGGTGGCCTTCTTAGGCCACATTATCAGCGGAGCCGGGTTGGCAGTGGATCCGGCAAAGATTCAGGCGGTTCGAGATTGGCCGCAGTTGAAGACAGCCACCGATGTACGAATTTTCTTGGGACTTGCCGGTTACTACCGGAAGTTCGTGGAGGGGTTCTCTCGGATTGCCCTCCCCCTCACATCTTTGACGAAGAAGGAGGCACCTTTCGTTTGGACCCCGCAGTGCCAGGCGGCTTTCCAGGAGCTGAAGGACCGACTCATCTCAGCCCCTATTCTGGCCCTTCCATCTGGAAAGGAAGGATTCCAGGTGTATACCGACGCATCATACCAGGGAATGGGAGCAGTGCTGATGCAGAATGGACACGTCATAGCATATGCCTCCCGCCAGCTGAAGACCCATGAGAAGAACTACCCAGTACACGACCTTGAGATGGGAGCAGTCGTTTTTGCTCTGAAGGTCTGGCGCCATTATCTTTATGGAGTCCACTACGACATCTACTCCGACCACAAGAACCTGAAATACGTAGACACTCAGAAGGAGCTGAATATCCGGCAGAGGCGCTGGGTGGAGTTCTTAGCAGACTATCAGTATGAGATGCACTACCATCTAGGGAAGGCAAACGTGGTGGCCGACGCATTAAGTCGGAGAGCTGCCACTTCCGAAGCTGGGCCCCAAGTTATGTCCATGGAGCTAGTCCGGTCATTCAGAGATATGGAGATATCCCTAGTGTCCGAGGATGATCCAGAGCTGTATAGGGAGTATCTGACGTCGATGGTGGCCATAGACGATATTCGAGATCGCATTCGGGACGGACAGAGGACAGATGCGTGGGCAGAGCCGATGTTCCAAGCCATGGAGGAGGGTTCGACAGGAGATTATTCCCTGAGAGATGGTCTGCTACATTTCAGAGGCAAAGTATATATACCCGCAGGAGGCCATATCCGAGAGGATATTATGACGGAGGCGCATTGCAGCCGGTACTCTATGCACCCGGGGATCACAAAGATGACCGCTGATCTGAAGAAGATGATGTTTTGGCCGGGCATGAAGAAGGACATTACGTACTTCGTGACCCATTGCGAGGCGTGTCAGTTGATGAAGGCGGAGTGCAGGAACCCCGCAGGATTGTTGCAGCCACTCCCGGTGCTGGAGTGGAAGTTTGACGATATAGCTATGGATTTTATACATGGTCTTCCCCGGTCTCGGACGGGGAACGACTCCATCTGGGTGATTGTTGATCGGTTGACGAAGGTGGCCCGCTTTATACCGATCAGGAAGGATGACTCGGTGGGAGTGCTGGTACGGAAGTTCGTGGAGCAATATATCCGATATCATGGCGTGCCCCGGACGATTGTGTCGGACCGCGATGGACGGTTTACATCCAGGGAGTGGCGGTCAGTGCAGGCATATTTGGGCACCCGGTTGACTTTTAGCACGGCCTTCCACCCTCAGACGGACGGGCAGACAGAGCGCACCAACCGGACCTTGGAGGATTTACTACGGTTGTGTATACTGGACCGAGGGGAACCGTGGGAGAAGATGTTACCATTGGTCGAGTTCTCCTATAACAATAGCTACCAGTCCAGCATCAGGATGGCGCCTTATGAAGCCTTGTAAGGAAGAAAATGTAGAACCCCGCTTTCTTGGGTTCAAGACGAGGATCCGGAGTTGTTGGGATCGGATTTTGTTGAAGACACCGAGGCTCAGGTGAGACTGATCAGAGATAGGATGTTGGAGGCGCAGAGCAGACAGGCTAAATACATTGATGCCCGACATCGTCAGGTGGAGTTTCGGGTAGGAGATCGAGTGTTCTTGAAGATCCGACCCATGCACGGAGTCTCACGGGTGCGCGGTCGGTGGAAGAAGCTCAGCCCTAGGTATATGGGCCCTTACCAGATCCTGGAGCGGATCGGACCCCTAGCCTACAGGCTAGAGTTGCCGCCAGAGCTGGCAGCTCTACACGACGTCTTCCATATTTCTTCGCTGAGAAGGGCTCTACTACGCTCGGAGCAGCGGATTTTGGCCACCGAAGGGCCGGTAGCTTCAGACCGATCTGTTCACTTGGAGCCGGTTCGGATCGACGACAAAGGAGTACGGATCTTGCGCCGCAAAAAGATCCCCTTAGTCAAGGTTCTGTGGAGGAACCACGGTCAGGAGGAGCACACCTGGGAACCGTAGGATCTGATGAGGCAAAAATACCCGGAGTTGTTCAGTCAGGTACATCTCACCACCTCTCGGTATACTATAGATTGCCTTCTTGTTTTGGACAGTTAAGACTAGATAAGGAAATTCAGGACCTAGGTATGCGCACTCAATCAGAAAGGTAGGGGCTAATCTTTTGTTTATTGGGGAGATTGTCTTCGTTATCAAACGAACAGTCGCCTGAACCCAGTAGAAAGATCGTATGGGATGTTACAAGTTTAATTTATTCCGATAGAAATCCCCGTAGGCTCAACCTCAATTTCGGGGACGAAATTTTTGTTTTGTTTATTGGGATTTGTAACATCCCATTTCCGGCTAGACCCCTAGGAGTCGGTTGGTCATGAGAGAACCCTAGGAAACACAAAAATTGAAATAAATCGACCGAGATTTCGGGTCACGGGTTGGTCACGCCTGTGACCAACCCGTCACGCCCGTGACCTAGGGCGTGACTCCTTCGACGATCGTCGATCTCCGTGAGACGATCGTCGAACGTGCTGCCTGGGCATGTCACGCCCGTGACCAAGGTGTCAAGCCCGTGACTAAGGGCGTGACTCCTTCGACGATCGTCGATCTCTGTGAGACGATCGTCGACCTTGCAGCCCGGACATGTCACGCCCGTGACCAAAGTGTCACGCCCGTGACCAGGGGCGTGACTCCTTCGATGATCGTCGATCTCCGTAAAACGATCGTCGAAATTGAACTCGGGCCTGTCACGCCCGTGACCTAAGTGTCACGCCCGTGACCTAGGGCGTGACCAGCCTTCGACGACCGTCGATCTCAGTTCGACGATCGTCGAGCTCAGAATTTGCTGTTCGGGCCTGTCACGCCCGTGACCTAGGTGTCACGCCCGTGACCTAGGGCGTGACCACCCTTCGACGACCGTCGATCTCAGTTCGACAATCGTCGACCCCAAAAATTGTCACCCGGGCCTGACACGCCCGTGACCCATGTGTCACGCCTGTGATATTGGCCGAAATGACGGTTCAGGCCCGAAATTATTCTAACACGCGTGGAAATAAATGCTGGTGTGGGAAGTTACACCAGGAGTAATTACGGGCCGTTTTTCCTTCTATAATTATATAATAAAGGAGGAAGTGTTGGTCCAATAGGAAACCGCCAACTGGACACACCTGTTCATCTTCCACCATTTCTTATCCCTTCACTGTAACCGAAATGTTATTAGGAGGAGCCTTCATGGCCATTACGGCTTTACCCTTTCACCTCCCCACATGCTGACTTATAAAAGCCCACTTGGGGCAAGAGGAGAAGTTTACACGCTCAAACAAACGGATCAGATCTTTGTTCTTGCTGTAGGAGAAGTTCGGCTACGCCACCACTGCGCCATGGCACCCCGTCGTTCATCTCGCCTTCAAACCGCGAACAAGGTCCTCCTCTGCTCCTTCTCTTTCATGGGTAGATCTTAGGATTCTTAGAAAGGAAGTTCGCGCTCAACAGAGCCGGACCCATCTCTCGTTTTCATGGGAAAACCATGAAAAAGGTATTTTGGAGTTCGCCGGAAACCGCCACCTCCGGCGGCCAAACCACCGCCGACCGCTAGCCATCGCTTCAACGGAGGTGGTGGTGGAGGTGGCTGGCCAGGGAAGTGACCGGACGGCCGGCGACGGATCACGGAAAGCTTACAGGAAAAATGGTTTTTCTGTGTCTGGTTTTCGGGTTCTGTAGGAGATGAACAGTAAAAACTGTTTATATTATATAAATTATGTAAATAATTTTATAAGGAAAATATACTTGGTTGGGCACATTTTGATGCTGCAAAACGAGGCATTTAGAGGCCAAATTAGGAAAAATGACCTGTCACGAAAGTCGTAGCCCTTCGAGTCTAGATTAATATAAAATTGGTTTCGACATGTTTGGGTAAGCGGTTCGGCCGCAGCACCCGTTTTAGTGGGGGCTGTACCTAGAGTTGGGCAGAAATTAAAACGGATGCCCACTCTTCGTCCCTTGTCGAAATGACCTGAAATTTGGGCAGGGGGTTAGCCTTAACAATACCTAAAGGCAGACCAAAAATGGGAATTTTTGGAGATACTTTGCCTAAAGTTTTTGTTTCAATTTAATAAACTTAGAGGAATTTATTTAAGTAGTCAAACGACCTCCAAACCCTCCCAAAGTTTGGTGAGTGGTCCCTGGCTATAAAATCTAGGTCTATACAAAATTCCAACTGATTTGGAGGAGTTTTGGGTAGGAAATCTTCTACCCTTAACTAGGCATTAGTGAGACACCTTTTAGTAAAAAGTGCACTAAGAGTTTGGAAAGGTCAAATCACCTCAACAGAGGTTTCTGATCTCTGACTTAGAGTGGTGTTATAACCTGCTTGGAAAAAAATGGTGAGGTTTAGGGTTGAATTACCCTAGGATTCAAGCTCAAACCCTAAATAAAGGGTTTTGAGGGTTGTGAAGGACATAGGAGCTAAAGCTCTTGTATGCCCTTGAAATTTGGAGGAGAGGGGGATGATATGATGAAAACCCTCTGGTTGAAATAGTGAAGGAAGTGGAGATAATTAGGTACCTCGAAAGTTGAGATTTTGGATTAAGATAAACATGTAATTTAGTTATTTTAGGCACTAAATCTAATCCAAAACTTATGAAACTCGGGAGGAAGGAGTTTTAGGATGTTTTAGACTTATGGTAATTTTCCTGGAATTTTATGATTAATAAGTATTATACTTCATGTGTTAAAGGATTATTAGCCCGATTTGTTGTTTCAATTATTTGGAGGTTTTAAATTAATTGTAATCAGTTAAAATTCTGGATTTAGATGTTTATTGGTATGACATTGATCCCTGAATTTTTATAGAATTTCATGTTGAGTAAATCTCGTACTTTATTCACAGATATTAGAAAGGAGTTTTATTGTTTAGAAATTAATTATGGATAAAATACTTGCTGGAAAATTATGAAAATTGGCCAGTGCTAATTTTAGGCCTTTATTTGCATGTCATAAATTATTTATAATTTTTGGAAGATTATTTTCTGTACTTGATTCATAAACAACAGAAGTTAGAGATTATTTCTAAAATAGTCTTCATGCCCTTTTGATGATAGAAAAATTATGATACCTAGGATTTAACCTATTGAGATAACCTACTATTTATCATAAATCTGCTGGACATCTTGCATGATTACTTAGGGTAGTTCATGTTCAAACCGGTAGCCCTTGGGATTTTCGAGGAATTTAATTAAATGCCAAATAAATTAGGAAAATTTCCATTTTCTGGATTTAGGTCATTTATGCCGTGGTAAGTCTCCAGTAAATAATTTAGGGCATTTGGAAGAGTATTGGATCATTGCATAACCGGTTCGACATGTAGTCTAGATCGACCTGCATATAACAAATTTGTGAAATGCAATAGGACAGGATCTGAGGAAGTCATTGGAGTTAAACACTTTGTCTGGGTGAACAATTGTGGGGGAAATCACGATAGGGTAGTATAAAGAGTAGTGAGAAGTGGGGGTAGCTAGAGTTATGAGGTGCTCGGGTCCGGCGAAAGATCGCCTTTCCCGAAGAGAGGAAGGTTAAAAGTCACCCTAGGATAGTCTATCGTAATATGAGAAGGGAATGGGTTAAGGGTGATCAACCAATAACAATAAGTGCCTTGCGAAAGGGAACTTTGGGCCGTAATGCCGCCGTCTTGGTTCCTAGTGCCCCTTGAGAGCCCTTCACGGGGAATACCGGGGGCAGTCCTGGGCTAACGTAAACTATAATAACAAACTGGCAAGAGTAACTTAGTAACTAGGGCTGCACTTTTCACAAACACTGTTGGCACAGGAAGATTGATGAGAGCTTCGGCTCGGTTGGTTTGGAGACGGACGTTTGGGTCCGGGGAGCTTTGGCTCGGTTGGTTTGGAGACGGACGTTTGGGTCCGGGGAGCTTCGGCTCGGTTGGTTTGGAGATGGACGTTTGGGTCCGGGGAACTTCGGCTCGGTTGGTTTGGGGACGGACATTTGGGTCCGGGGAGCTTCGGCTCGGTTGGTTTGGAAACGGACATTTTGTTCTGGGGAGCTTCGGCTCGGTTTTTGTGTGTTTACGATTAATCTTGCATATGCATAAAATAGGAAAAGTTAAGGTGGTGGGTTTTATGATATCGGGGAGTTCGATTGCACTGACACCGATATCGTTGACTCAGCGGGGTGGTTAGCACTTCGCCAACAGAAGTCCGGTGCGCCAGCCGGCAAGAGTACGCACGCGTCCGCTTAGTGCGCCAAGCGTTGAGGCGTACGATAGGTCAGACCAGTGGTGCTTTTACTGGTTTTGAGGTGGGCGAGGCCCAACCCACCACTTCCGTCCGCCACTACGGAGGTATCCTGGGAGGTAACGACTCCGAAAGGGGGAACTAAAGGTCTGTGTGCACAGAGTCGGGTGTGTGAGTTGCACTTGCATGTTTCATCATACCCACTAGCATGTCATAGCATAATCAATTCATTTAACCCTGACACCTAAAGTATAAGTGGTATGGGACGCTTATACATTAGGACCTGCTAAACAGCCCCTTGGTCTATAGGCTTGTGTGGGCAAGTTTATAAATCAAAGGTTAATTCGATATATATAATAACAACCATTGCTGTTTGATAACCGACACCCCAAGGTATAAGTGATATGGGACACTTATACGATGGGAGCCTTGCAAAAGATCCCTTTTGCTTATGTGTTCTCGCATAAGTGAAGGTTTAAATTCATATATTTGCTTTTCTTACTGCTAGACCTATTATAACATTCATATTAACTGCTCACCGAATACAACTTGCTAGATTAAGTCCACTGTCACCTGTTTACTTTTATTCTCCACAAATATGTCCTCCCCTTTCTTCCTCCCCGCTCGGTACCTAAGAGCCATGGGGGAAGGGTTAGGGGATGATAGGACTTAGTCTTTATGACTAACGGTTTTCGAACCGCATCATTTAGGGGATCGTGGATCCCAGCATGGAGGAGCAGCCCCAGAGATCGGTGCGCCTGGAGATGGGGCAGTCTAGCTCCGGAGTTCATACAGCCGGGACCGTGAGTTTCGACTCTGAGTAGTTTCTATTTTCGCTTCCGTATGAGTGATATTGTAGTGAGGACATTTTGTACCGGGCATAAGCCCGCATTTATAGTACTCTGATGTTTTCTGTGGACACTCCCTTCGTGGAGATTTTATTTTATATACATGTGATTTATTATTGTGGACTGCATTGCTCTTACTTCAATTATTGTGCTACCTTTCTGTGATCGAATTGGCCGGCAGAATCGGCGCCTTGTGGTGATGACCCTTCAGGACGTGAAGGTGTCACCGCAAAGCGGAGATTCTCGGCCTAAGACCCCGGGTTTTAAAAAGAAAAAAAAGGGGGTCTTACATGGACGCTCCCAGCAGTTACAACGCATTCTTTGGTCACCCTCTGATCAGCGCCTTCAGGTGCGTCCCCTCATCTTTCCATCAATGCTTGAAGCTCAACGCATGAGGAACTCAGATCAGGGTGCGAGGAGATCCAAAGGCTTCCCGAGAGTGTTACGTGACAGCGGTGAACACCATCTCTTAGCAAGATGATGTCGATGAGCTAGAGAAGAGGATGAAACAACTAGAGCAGGAGGTCGTAGGAGAGGTAGAGGAAGAGAGGGAAGTAGTAGGAGTGGAGAGTGGCATTGTGGGGGAGCCAAAAATGACAGGAGAGCAGGAGTTCGGAGGAGAGGTAGAGGAAGAGAGGGAAGTAGTAGGAGTGGAGAGTGGCATTGTGGGGGAGCCAGAAATGGAAGGAGAGCATGAGGTCGGAAGGGAGGTAGCTGAGGCAGGAGGAAGGAAAAGAAATATAGGGGAAGTGGGGGAGTCATCCATGAGGGATGCTCAGCCGGAAAGGAGAGGAGGTTCGTCGCTAGGAAGGGGTGTTGACGAAAAGGTGGAGAGGTTCTTGAGGGAGGTGGTTGTGGCCATTGAGGTGCATGAAGATGCGGAGCGTGAGCTCAAGGAGTAGGAGGAGAGGCTGAGGGAGTAGGAGGGAGAGGAGGAGCCTTTGAGGCTAAAGGTGGCTATTGAAGTGTTGGAGGTGGATGTTCTCACCAAGGAGGGAAGGAAGGAAAAAATAAAAGTCAGTTGGGAGCTCGGCCCCAAAGACCAGGAGGAGATCAGGAAATGTGTGCAGGAGAACATTGACATCTTTGCCTGGAGCGCAACCGACATGCCATGGGTCGACGCAGACCTGACATGCTATCATCTTAACCTTGACCCCAAGGCTCGTCCAATTCAGCAGAAAAAGGGAGACATCGCTTCTAAGATAGCCAGGCCCATCAGGGAGGAGGTGAAGAAGCTATTCGAGATGGGGTTCATATCCGCATGTAAGTATCCAGGGTGGGTGAGTAATGTTGTAATGGTGAAGAAAAGGGAGGAAAAGTGGAGAATGTGTGTTGATTTTTCCCTTTTGAATAAAGCATG
Source organism: Platanthera zijinensis (assembly GCA_039513925.1). Lineage (NCBI taxonomy): Eukaryota > Viridiplantae > Streptophyta > Magnoliopsida > Asparagales > Orchidaceae > Platanthera > Platanthera zijinensis. The sequence continues at coordinate 91,582,168 of CM077084.1, read as the reverse complement.
CCCTAAGGATTGTTACCCTCTGAATCGAATCGACGCACTGGTTTATTCAGCCGTCGGTTTTTAACTAATGAGTTTTCTAGATGCCTTTTCAGGGTATTATCAAATACGCATGCACCCCCAGATGTAGAGTATGTCACCTTTATCACAGAGGATGGGTGGTTCAGCTATAACATGATGCCCTTTGGGGTTAAGAATGCGGGGGCAACTTACCAAAGAATGATGGAATGGATCTTCCGGGAGAAGAAGGGGAGGAACCTCGAGGTTTATGTAGATGATCTGATGATCAAGAGCCGATACCTCAGATCTCATGTCCTAGATCTAGAAGAAACCTTTGAGACCATAAGAAAGTACACAACCCTCTGAATTGTGTATTTGGGGCCAACAGGGGAAAGTTCTTGGGACATCTCCTCACACCCTCGAGAGTGGAGCCTAACCCGAACAAGGTGAAGGCGATCTTGGAGATAGAGTCTCCGAAGAGTGCTAAAGAAGTACAACACATCGTCGACAAATTGGCTGGATTGAGCAGGTTCCTCTCCTAGGCATGAGAGAAGTGTTCACCCTTCTTCCGAGCCTTGAGGGGAGGAGAGAAATTCGAATAGACCCCCGAGTGCGAAGAGGCTTTCCAAGACCTGAAGTAGCAGCTCGCCCAAACGCCACTACTCTAAGGACCGCGAGAGGGAGAGTGCTTATTCTTGTACGTGGGAGTGGGGACTAGAGAAGAGAGTTTAGTCCATGTGTTAAAGGAACTAAAGAAGCAGTTCCTGAATTATTATGTAAGCAGTGTCTTGAAGAAGGCAGAGCTCATATATCCAATCCTAGAGAAACTGGCCTTCGCTCTCATCATCTTAGGTCGGAAGCTCAGGCCGTACTTTTAGGCTCACTCTCTCTAGGTCATGACATATCATCCTATCTATCGCATCTTGGAAGGGGTGGAGCACTCGGGGAGGTTGGCCAAGTGGTCGATAGAGCTCAATGAGTTCGATCACACTTTCACCCCTTGGGTGGCTATCAAGGCGCAAGTAGTGACATACTTCTTAGTAGATTATGTGGTCAAGGTCAGAGAAGCTGAAGCACCTCCTCTAGCGTCTTGGGATATGCTTGTAGATGGAGCCTCTGGAAAAAGCTCTTTTGGAAGAGGGATGATCCGTGAGTCCTGAGGGGACAAGAATTGAGCAGGCCCTGAAGATTCACTTCTCCCTCACCAACAACCAGACGAAAAATGAAGCCATAATTACAAGGCTCAAGCTAGCTCGGAAACTCGGTATTCAAGATATCAAGGTCTCCAAGGATTCTATGGTGGTCGCGGGGCACATTAATGGAGAGTTCGAAGCGAGGGAGCCCACCCTCCAATTGTACCTAGTGAAGGTGAAGGGTGTCATCGGGCAGTTCCGCAGCTTTTTAATTCAACATGTCCCAAGAGAAGAGAGTGCTCAAGCAGACCTGCTCGCCAAGCACGGCCCTCGGGCTGGAGGAACCATGATAGAGCTCTTCAGGTCCTCCATAGAGGAGGGAGAGTTGATGGAAGTGGACCAGCAAGGGTCTTGGATGGACCCCTTCATCACTTTTCTGACATCGGGTTTTCTACCCGAGAGAGACCTTGAGAAGAAGTGGATCAGGTACAAATCAGCATACTACCTACTGAAGGAGGGGACATTGTACCAAAATACGATATCAGGCCTACTGGATCGGTGTGTATCTGAGAGGGAGGCCTCAAGAGTACTAGAAGAAATTCATTCAGGAGAATGTGGGAGCCATTCAAGAAGTCGGACCTTGGAAGGAAGGGTGTTGAGGCAAGGCTACTTCTGGACTACCCTTAAGAGGGATGCTGAAGAGTTTGCGAGGAGATGTAAGAAGTGGTAGGAGTTCGTGTAACATCCCGACTTTTATTGGGCCACCAGAACCCTAGTGGGCCCAATAAAAGTGGCCCGGACCCTACCCATGACCCGGTGAGGGGTAACCCAAGGTAGGAAATAGAGCTAGAGGACTCCGATTTGAGTTCCGTCAGTTCCTGTGGTCTCGTATAGTCCATACGAGCGCATCGGAACTCGTTCAATGGAACCAGAGGTTATATAGTGGATTTGGCCATTCCTCGCAGAACGTTGCGAAAATGAGATTTTTGGATATTGACATAGAGAACTCCGATTTGAGTTCTGTCAATTCCCATGACTTCGTATAGTTGATACGAATGCATCGGAACTCGTTGCGCCGCGATTCGAAGCCTAACGATGATTATGGGCGTTTTGACCGTTTTAGCACGCTACGACGCGCAAATATTGGAATTTCGCCAAATGAACTCCGATTCGACCCCGGTCAGTGGCGTTGCACTCGTATGGTCAATACGAAGTCAACAGAAGTCATTCCGGTTAATTTCGACGACAATTGGTCAACTAGTGGTCAAATCAAGCATAATCGTGCACCGAAAAGCGTGCACACACCAATTGTGACACGACACCCGAACCTTGACCCGACCCCTATGACTTGGACCCACATTGACTTTGACCAGCAAGGGGGACCCATCCTAGGGTTGACTTGGTCAAACCCTCCTAAAAATCCACTTTTTGGATTTTTCTCCAAATGAGGAGCCCACCTCCTCTCCATGGATGAATAACCCTTGCCCCCCTCACTCTACTTGGGCCCCCAACCAGCAAGCCCCCATCCCACTACAAGTGGAGGCCCACCCACTTCTTCCCTCTCTCTCTCTCTCCCTTTCTCCCCCTCTTTCTTAAGCCCAAGCCCACCAAGGCCCAAGCCCTTGGGGATTCCCCTTGTTCCCCACATGGGGAAATATGTGGCACCTCCAGCTGTCCTTGGACAGCTGGAGGGTGGTGATTAATCCCTCCCTAAGGAGGGATTAATCCCACATTGCCCAAAGGGAAGGAGCTCCCCCTCCCCCTCCCTATAAAAGCTACCCCTCCCCCCTCTCCTTCCCACAAGCTTCAGAGCAGCCCTCCCCCTGCTCCTCCCCTACCTGGCCGGAGCTCCAGCTCGCCGAAAGCAACCCACCCGAGCTCCGCCACCCTCCACTGCCAGTAATGGCGGAACTCGCCGGAGGCCGCCAAACCCCCCAAACTCAGGTAGAAACTCTTCCCCTCCTCCCTCCCTATCCTTCTGACGTGATGCATGTGAGCTCCGACGACCGGAGCGCCGCCGCCGTCACCCCCTCCCCTCCCGTTTTTAAAAAAAAAATGGCTCCGGCGGCGGCCGGCAGCGGCAGGCCGCCGGACCACCGCCGGAGGGAGCGCCCACCACCGGGAAGTCGGCCGGTGGTGGAGCCACGGCCGGCCGGTGGCCGGCCGGCGGCTGGAGAAGCCCGTAAGGGGCGGCGGAATGGGTACAGCGGGATGAAAAACGATAATGAATAGTGTTTTTATTTTATAAATTATATTATTATAATATTATAATATTATAATAAGGGGTTTGATTTTTCAGAGGCTAAAATTGGCTCCTAGGAAAAAAAATTTTGAACATGAAAAATGTTCCCCTTAATGAGGGCAATCTCCACAAAAATTTTGAGAATTTTTGGAGTTGATTTGATATTTTTAAAAGCCCAAATAAAATTTGTTTGGCCAAATTAAAGGCCCAAAATAATTTGGAAAATTACCAAAAAATTTCCAGGCTCATTATAGGCTCTCTTAGGGGTTGTATCAAAATTTGGGATCATGTGAATAAGTTTTGATATTTTTCCCAAATTATGGAAGCCTAGGATCGCGCCTGGTAATTATTACGCTTGAAAATGAAAATTGGAGCGCGCGACTATCATCCCTGTTATAAATAATCAAATAGAACTTAACATATCGACGAGAGTGGATGAGGCCGGTGGCCAGGCTCCGGGTGTTTCGAGATTTCGTTAACCCGACGAGCGCCTCGACTCTCGAGTGAATCTCTGGCACGCTCGGAAAATGAAAGCACGAGTGGTGAGCTATGAATTATTCTCGATGAATAATGAGGGTGTAACTCCTGATAAGCCCCTGATCCGTTTAAGCCGTGATTGATAAAGCGCAACCAAATTCTAATCGGATCTTAATAATGGGTGCAACCCAATGAAACCTTATTAAAAAACTGAAATAGAACTGAAAGTGCCTCCTGAGAACGGAGATGAGACTGAAGCCTCCTGAATGGAGTGATTGGACTACTAACCTTTTCTTTATGTTTTACTCCAGTCTCGTACTGGTCAAGTACTTTCAATTCAGTTATACTCCAGTCTCGTACTGGTCAAGTACTTTCAATTCAGTTATACTCCAGTCTCGTACTGGTCAAGTACTTTCAATTCAGTTATACTCCAGTCTCGTACTGGTCAAGTACTTTCAATTCAGTGATACTCCAGTCTCGTACTGGTCAAGTACTTTCAATTCAGTCATACTCCAGTCTCGTACTGGTCAAGTATTTTCAATTCAGTACTACTCCAGTTTTGTACTGGTCACATTTCATTACAGTACTTTAAATAAGCAGCATAAACACCGCATTTGTCTTCATTGCAATTTACTATTATAACCCCGGGTCCTGCTCTGACGAGCAGTCGTTATTAAGGTTGAGCCTTAGTTGGGGATAACCGGAGTTGAGGTATTCCTCCAGGTCTAGCCCCAAATAATGCGCTCCCACGCTCCTTGACAAAAGTAGAGCTAAGCGCCGCCGCCCGAAGTTTAAGCCTAGTAGGGCAGGCCGACGTAGACCCAGTGTGTGTTATGTTTGCCATTGATTGGTTGTTTGTAAATTGCTTGCGGTGGAATAGTGGCGGGTCAGTCCCTTCCGCAGACCGTTCGTACCGGTGCGGGAAGGTTGACGACTCAAGGCGACAGGGAGATGGGTACCACGGGTGACCGGCCGTTTTATTCCCCGTCGGGTTTTCCTCCGCTGGTCAGCCAAAATGATTCGTTGGATGTCGCTCACATCCAAGAGTACACAAGGTTGTACATTAGGGCCTGGGGTTGTGCGGTACGATCATCCCCAGAAGTGGCAGGACTGGCCACTGTCACCGACGGCCACATCGGTGAGGCCCGCGGGGCTCGGTACCCTGCTGGAACAGAAGCGGTCCAAACTATGTCGACATAGGGTTTGTGTGCGCGGCTGTGAATGCCTGCGGTATGTGCGCGGCTGTGAATGCCTGCGGTATGTGCGCGGCTGTGAATGCCTGTGATAGAATTCAGGATATGGAAACCTGTTGTGCTGATGAGCTAGTAGAGCATGGTTATAACCGTTTTATACTATTGCAGCTTTGTCCGGTTATACTGCACTCTTTTATATTTACTCCTAGCTGTTCATATATGAAATGTTGTGCTAACCCTCTCTTGCTTCGGCTATTTACTTCTGTTGGGTGGGTGTGTGCTCGTCCCCAGGATGCGGATCCGGGGAGGAGATTTGTTTCCACTTAGCTCTGTGACTAACGGTTATTTGGTTAACCATTCACAGGAGGTGGAGCACCGTAGTGACCCGCTGCCGCAGGAGATTACGCCAGCAGCTAGGTCGACTCGAGCAGATGTACCCCCGCCGTCCCCAGAGTTTAGAGACGTGAGTTCCGCCGAGCAGCGTAGAGAGAGAGTATATGAGGATTATATGTAGCACATGTATAGCCTACAGGCTTATATAAGTACTTAGGCTTCGGCCCTAGAACCGCTGTGATTCTGATATGTCATATATATAAATCTGCAATGGTTTCCTGTTAATGCTTCCGCTATATTCTGATGGGTTGTGAATGTTATGATTCGAGCCAACTGAGGCGGCCATCTAGTGCTTGGATAGGGTGGATCGTTTCCCCTATAAGCACTGGGTGGGCGTCTTGGGCCAGTAGCACCCCTCCGGCCCGACCCGGGCAAAAGTTGGGGGGGGGGGGGGTACTACAAATGAATCAGAGCGATCACGATTCTTCCTTGAGGAGCAGTCTCAGGATCCCTTCGTCCCTCGCTTCGTTTTAGGTTTGGGACGAACCTTGCAGCGGAAGCCTGGTGGACCCTAGTGTAGAGGCTTAGGGATTCTAGACTGTACGATAGTATGCCCATACACCGTTGTTTCCGCTTTGTCTGTCGTTTTTGCAAATTGCCACTACTTTTGCAAAATACTGACACTCTTTCCTGTTACTTCTCCAGATACCGGAGGACAGTAACGGGGGATCCTCGTCTAGGGGATATGTTCCAGCTACCCCACCACCAGACCCAGTCGCCCCCACGGCTATACCGTTTGCCGAGACGGATATGGGGCAGACGCTGACGGCTATACTAGCGACGTTCCGGGATGCCCTAGCACAGCCACCGCGAGAGATGACCGCACCCACCGATCTGCTGACGACTTTTCGAGGACTCAGGCCTCCCCCGTTCAGGGGTACAGAGACGACCATTCAGGTTGAGGAGTGGGTGGAGCGAGTGGAGGAGCTGTTAGTAGGGATGATGTGCCCAGCTATGGCAGCAGTTTCTTTGGTGGTGACCCTCTTGGAGGGATATGCGAGGGATTGGTGGAGAGCGGCTAGTCGCTCTACCTTTTGAGGTCGGCCGATGAGCACGATCCTTTGGGGAGAGTTCTCCATAGCTCTACTAGAGTTCTTTATCACAGATACAGACCGAGCTGCGCTACAAGAGAGGTTCCTGCTCATCCGACAGGGCAACCGCACTGTGGCAGAGTATGAGAGAGAGTTCATACACCTGGCACGCTTCGCCGGGAACCTGGCCGCCTCTGACAGGGATAGAGCTTCTCGATTCTATAGAGGACTACGAGACGACCTGAGGCAGGCCCTGATTATGCTCTCTCAGGCCACCTTCCACACCATAGCTACCCATACGGCAGCCTTAGAGTTGGACCAGCAGACTGTGGCTCAGCGGCGCAGAGGTCAGGAAGAGCTCCCTCGAGACCAGAGACGATATGGAGGAGTCGCTCCCCATAGACAGGATAGAGAGTGCAGGCAGTGACGCCGCAGGCAGCCTTATAGGCACCCACCAGCACCCCCAGCACCCCCAGCTGCACAGCCAGACTTCAGACCAGCTCCAGCACCGCAGCCCCCACTAGTGGCCCGACGAGATGTTCCCTTCGCAGGGAACTGCTTCTTATGTCATCAGCCAGGACATATGAGGGCCTTTTGCCCTCAGGCGACGGGGAGACCCGGATTGGGAGCTGTTCAGGGTGGACAGCCGGCACGAGGGCATGGTCAGAGAGGTCGCAGAGGCAGAGCTGGCAGGAGAGGCCAGCAGGGCTGAGCAGCGCCCCAGGAGGCCTACGCACTAGACCTGCAGCACGGACCAGCCCCTGACGTGGTCATAGGTATATATCTTAGGTGATAGGAGATATCGGATCTTCCCCTGAAATTGTAGATTACATATGTTTATATGTATATGTATATTAGTTGAATGATATATATATATATATACTTTTTTCCATGTCATCAGGAATCTTGTTGGTAGAAGGACTTCCTGCCAAAACCCTTTTTGACACAGGAGCAACTCATTCTTTCGTCTCCCACGAATTTATCGCAACAAAAGGAAATGTTGTCCGTTCGACCGGACTGTCTATACGAATCCGTTTACCGGACGGGTCGGATATGAATTTTACCGAAAAGTGCTCGTTCCGGGCTGTGCTGGGCGAAGTGGAGTTCGAAATCTACGCAACCATCCTAGCCATAACTGGATTCGACATAATTTTGGGAATGGACTGGCTGGCCGAGCACCAAGCTCAGATAGACTGTTCCACGCGAGAAGTCCGACTACGGAACCCGAATGGCCAGACCATCACGTTGACAGGTGTGCCCTCATCTCGCGTATTATCTTGACTTCTCGCAGATAGTGAAATTCGTACGACAGAAGGACGAAGTATACCTTATCTACTTCGAGATGGAAGACAAATCTCAGGTTCTCGCCAAGGTACCGGTAGTCCGCGACTTTCCGGATATTTTCCCTGAGTCCCTCCCGGGATTGCCACCCCAGCGAGAGGTTGACTTTCAGATCGAGCTCGTGTCCAGAGCACGGCCAGTATCACGAGCCCCCTACCGGATGGCCCCAAGGGAGCTGACTGAACTAAAGATCCAGCTACAGGAACTAATATATGCTGGATTTGTCCGCCCTAGTTCCTCGCCCTGGGGAGCCCCGGTACTTTTCGTCAAAAAGAAAGATGGGACTTTGCGACTGTGCATCGACTACAGGGAGCTGAATAAGCTGACTATACGCAATACCTACCCCCTCCCTAGGATCGACGAACTGTTCGATCAGTTGCAAGGTGCGTCCGTGTTTTCCAAGATGGACCTGAGATCCGGCTATTACCAGCTCCGAGTCCGAGAGGAAGACATTCCCAAGACTGCCTTCAGCTCTCGTTATGGTCTTTATGAATTCCTAGTAATGCCCTTTGGGCTCACCAACGCGCCTTCCGCCTTCATGGCCCTGATGAATAGAGTCTTCGAACCTTTCTTGGATCACTTTGTCATCGTCTTCATAGACGACATCCTAATCTACTCGAAGACCAAGATGGACCATACTCGACACTTGCAGAGGGTGCTACTAAAACTCCGGGAGCACTCTCTCTTCGCCAAATTTAGTAAATGCGAATTTTGGCTAGAAGAAGTTGGATTCTTAGGCCACACGATAAACAGGGAAGGAGTGGCAGTAGACCAAGCCAAGGTCCAGGCGGTACAAAATTGGCCGCCACATAGGACGGCTGCAGATATCCGGAGTTTCCTCGGTCTTGCCGGATACTACAGGAAGTTTGTCGAGGGTTTTTCCAAGATTGCCCTACCCCTAACTGCTCTCACCAAAAAGGACGTCATATTCCAATGGACGCCGGAGTGCGAGCCTGCGTTTGTCGAGCTGAAGAAGCGGCTGACTTCCGCGCCAATCCTTACGATCCCCACAGGGACCGAGGGATTCCAGATCTACACTGATGCCTCCCTGAAGGGATTGGGAGCTGTTCTAATGCAATATGGTAAGGTAGTGGCCTATGCATCTCGGCAACTAAAGCCGCATGAATTGAATTACGCAGCACACGATTTGGAGTTGGGCGCCATCGTCTTCGCCCTCAAAATTTGGAGGCATTACTTGTACGGGGTAAGATGTGAGATCTTCTCCGACCACAAGAGCCTCAAGTATATCTTCACGCAGAAAGAGCTGAACCTCCGGCAGCGCCGATGGCTGGAATTCTTATGCGATTACGACTTCGCTCTCCAATATCACCCCGGGAAGGCTAACAGAGTCGCTGACGCCTTGAGCCACCAGCCTGCGATAGCCGGGAGTTGGATGGAGCAGATCCCTAAAGAACTTTTCCAGTCTCTGATAGACATGGAGATTACCCTGGTTGCCCGAAGAGATCCGGAAGAGTACTACTCGCAGCTGTATTGGATGGAAATCCAATGCGACATCCGGGACCGGATACGAGAAGCCCAGAAGATCGACCCAGAAGTGATACCGATCATCCGATCTCTGCAAGGAGGGGCACAAGAGGCTTATAAACTGCATGACGGGATTCTGCAATTCAAGCACCGCATATTTGTTCCCGCTACTGGAGGGATTCGTGAAGAAATTTTGCAAGAGGCCCATCAGTCCAGGTACTCGATCCACCCTGGCATAGTTAAGATGTACGTGGACTTGCGCAGGACCATCTACTGGCCTGGAATGAAAAGAGATGTCACCGACTTCGTAGCCCGATGTCAGACCTGTCAGAAGGTTAAGGCCGAATGCCGAAGTCCAGGAGGCCTATTACAGCCCCTACCGATTCCAGAGTGGAAGTTCGAAGACATCTCCATGGACTTCATCCACGGCCTACCTAGATCCCACGCTGGGAATGACTCAATATGGGTGGTCGTAGATCGACTCACCAAGGTAGCGCGGTTCATCCCAAACCGACAGGGCGACGGAGTAGATATCCTGGCCAGGATGTTCCAAGAGCAAGTGGTACGATTCCACGGAGTACCAAAGTCCATCGTATCAGATCGTGACGGGCGTTTCACATCTAAGGAGTGGAGGCGGGTGCAGGCGTATTTGGGAACCAAGTTGGCCTTCAGCACCGCCTTCCACCCGCAGACGGACGGACAGACGGAGAGGACGAACCGGACAATGGAGGATCTACTTCGATTATGCATAGTAGAGCACAATGAGCCATGGGAGCAGCTGTTGCCGTTGGTCAAATTTTCTTACAATAACAGCTACCAGGCTAGTATTAAGATGGCTCCATACGAGGCATTGTATGGAAGACGTTGCCGAACCCCGTTGACTTGGGCTCAGGAAGAGGACCCTTAAGCCTTGGGAGTGGCTTACATCGATGATACTACGACATCGATACGGCTGATCCAGAGCGGATGCGGGAAGCGCAGAGCCGGCAGGCTAAGTACTATGATGCGCGTCACCGACCGGTGGAGTTTAGCGTGGGGGAAATGGTGTTCTTGAAAATAAAGCCCATGCATGGTGTCTCCCGGTTGAGGAAGTAGAAAAAGTTAGACCGCCGCTTCTTGGGCCCCTATCCGGTGATAGAGCGTGTTGGCCCCGTCGCCTATCGTTTGGCCTTACCCCCAGAGTTGGGGAATCTTCATGATGTGTTTCATGTCTCTTCCTTGAGACGAGTCCTCCGGCAACCAGAGCAGTACCTTCCTACTCCACCAGTACAGCTACAATCAGACAGATCCGTTCGGCTCGAACCCGTCATAGTAGTGGATTATAAGGTCAAGACACTACGTAATAAAACCATTCCGATGGTTAAGGTGTTATGGTCAAACTGCGGACGAGAAGAGTTCACGTGGGAACCTGAAGCACTCCTCCGAGAAAAGCATCCAGAGCTCTTTCCCCAGGTATGTTACTTTCCCCCCTACTTCAAGCAAATTTTCAAGGACGAAAATCCTTTTATTTTTATTGGATTGTAACATCCCGACTTTTATTGGGCCACCAGAACCCTAGTGGGCCCAATAAAAGTGGCCCGGACCCTACCCATGACCCGGTGAGGGGTAACCCAAGGTAGGAAATAGAGCTAGAGGACTCCGATTTGAGTTCCGTCAGTTCCTGTGGTCTCGTATAGTCCATACGAGCGCATCGGAACTCGTTCAATGGAACCAGAGGTTATATAGTGGATTTGGCCATTCCTCACAGAACGTCGCGAAAATGAGATTTTTGGATATTGATATAGAGAACTCCGATTTGAGTTCTGTCAATTCCCATGACTTCGTATAGTTGATACGAACGCATCGGAACTCGTTGCGTCGCGATTCGAAGCCTAACGATGATTATGAGCGTTTTGACCGTTTTAGCACGCTGCGACGCGCAAATATTGGAATTTCGCCAAACGAACTCCGATTCGACCCCGGTCAGTGGCGTTGCACTCGTATGGTCAATACGAAGTCAACAGAAGTCATTCCGGTTAATTTCGACGACAATTGGTCAACTAGTGGTCAAATCAAGCATAATCGTGCACCGAAAAGCGTGCACACACCAATTGTGACACGACACCCGAACCTTGACCCGACCCCGATGACTTGGACCCACATTGACTTTGACCAGCAAGGGGGACCCATCCTAGGGTTGACTTGGTCAAACCCTCCTAAAAATCCACTTTTTGGATTTTTCTCCAAATGAGGAGCCCACCTCCTCTCCATGGATGAATAACCCTTGCCCCCCTCACTCTACTTGGGCCCCCATCCCACTACAAGTGGAGGCCCACCAACTTCTTCCCTCTCTCTCTCTCTCCCTTTCTCCCCCTCTTTCTTAAGCCCAAGCCCACCAAGGCCCAAGCCCTTGGGGATTCCCCTTGTTCCCCACATGGGGAAATATGTGGCACCTCCAGCTGTCCTTGGACAGCTGGAGGGTGGTGATTAATCCCTCCCTAAGGAGGGATTAATCCCACATTGCCCAAAGGGAAGGAGCTCCCCCTCCCCCTCCCTATAAAAGCAACCCCTCCCCCCTCTCCTTCCCACAAGCTTCAGAGCAGCCCTCCCCCTGCTCCTCCCCCACCTGGCCGGAGCTCCAGCTCGCCGAAAGCAACCCACCCGAGCTCCGCCACCCTCCACCGCCATTAATGGCGGAACTCGCCGGAGGCCGCCAAACCCCCCAAACTCAGGTAGAAACTCTTCCCCTCCTCCCTCCCTATCCTTCTGACGTGATGCATGTGAGCTCCGACGACCGGAGCGCCGCCGCCGTCACCCCCTCCCCTCCCGTTTTTAAAAAAAAATGGCTCCGGCGGCGGCCGGCAGCGGCAGGCCGCCGGACCACCGCCGGAGGGAGCGCCCACCACCGGGAAGTCGGCCGGTGGTGGAGCCACGGCCGGCCGGTGGCCGGCCGGCGGCTGGAGAAGCCCGTAAGGGGCGGCGGAATGGGTACAGCGGGATGAAAAACGATAATGAATAGTGTTTTTTATTTTATAAATTATATTATTATAATATTATAATATTATAATAAGGGGTTTGATTTTTCAGAGGCTAAAATAGGCTCCTAGGAAAAAAAATTTTGAACATGAAAAATGTTCCCCTTAATGAGGGCAATCTCCACAAAAATTTTGAGAATTTTTGGAGTTGATTTGATATTTTTAAAAGCCCAAATAAAATTTGTTTGGCCAAATTAAAGGCCCAAAATAATTTGGAAAATTACCAAAAAATTTCCAGGCTCATTATAGGCTCTCTTAGGGGTTGTATCAAAATTTGGGATCATGTGAATAAGTTTTGATATTTTTCCCAAATTATGGAAGCCTAGGATCGCGCCTGGTAATTATTACGCTTGAAAATGAAAATTGGAGCGCGCGACTATCATCCCTGTTATAAATAATCAAATAGAACTTAACATATCGACGAGAGTGGATGAGGCCGGTGGCCAGGCTCCGGGTGTTTCGAGATTTCGTTAACCCGACGAGCGCCTCGACTCTCGAGTGAATCTCTGGCACGCTCGGAAAATGAAAGCACGAGTGGTGAGCTATGAATTATTCTCGATGAATAATGAGGGTGTAACTCCTGATAAGCCCCTGATCCGTTTAAGCCGTGATTGATAAAGCGCAACCAAATTCTAATCGGATCTTAATAATGGGTGCAACCCAATGAAACCTTATTAAAAAACTGAAATAGAACTGAAAGTGCCTCCTGAGAACGGAGATGAGACTGAAGCCTCCTGAATGGAGTGATTGGACTACTAACCTTTTCTTTATGTTTTACTCCAGTCTCGTACTGGTCAAGTACTTTCAATTCAGTTATACTCCAGTCTCGTACTGGTCAAGTACTTTCAATTCAGTTATACTCCAGTCTCGTACTGGTCAAGTACTTTCAATTTAGTTATACTCCAGTCTCGTACTGGTCAAGTACTTTCAATTCAGTTATACTCCAGTCTCGTACTGGTCAAGTACTTTCAATTCAGTCATACTCCAGTCTCATACTGGTCAAGTATTTTCAATTCAGTACTACTCCAGTTTTGTACTGGTCACATTTCATTACAGCACTTTAAATAAGCAGCATAAACACCGCATTTGTCTTCATTGCAATTTACTATTATAACCCCGGGTCCTGCTCTGACGAGCAGTCGTTATTAAGGTTGAGCCTTAGTTGGGGATAACCGGAGTTGAGGTATTCCTCCAGGTCTAGCCCCAAATAATGCGCTCCCACGCTCCTTGACGAAAGTAGAGCTAAGCGCCGCCGCCCGAAGTTTAAGCCTAGTAGGGCAGGCCGACGTAAACCCAGTGTGTGTTATGTTTGCCGTTGATTGATTGTTTGTAAATTGCTTGCGGTGGAATAGTGGCGGGTCAGTCCCTTCCGCAGACCGTTCGTACCGGTGCGGGAAGGTTGACGACTCAAGGCGACAGGGAGATGGGTACCACGGGTGACCGGCCGTTTTATTCCCCGTCGGGTTTTCCTCCGCTGGTCGGCCAAAATGATTCGTTGGATGTCTCTCACATCCAAGAGTACACAAGGTTGTACGTTAGGGCCTGGGGTTGTGCGGTACGATCATCCCCAGAAGTGGCAGGACTAGCCACTGTCACCGACGGCCACATCGGTGAGGCCCGCGGGGCTCGCTACCCTGCTGGAACAGAAGCGGTCCAAACTATGTCGACATAGGGTTTGTGTGCGCGGCTGTGAATGCCTGCGGTATGTGCGCGGCTGTGAATGCCTGCGGTATGTGCACGGCTGTGAATGCCTGTGATAGAATTCAGGATACGGAAACCTGTTGTGCTGATGAGCTAGTAGAGCATGGTTATAACCGTTTTATACTATTGCAGCTTTGTCCGGTTATACTGCACTCTTTTATATTTGCTCCTAGCTGTTCATATATGAAATGTTGTGCTAACCCTCTCTTGCTTCGGCTATTTACTTCTGTTGGGTGGGTGTGTGCTCGTCCCCAGGATGCGGATCCGGGGAAGAGATTTGTTTCCACTTAGCTCTGTGATTAACGGTTATTTGGTTAACCATTCACAGGAGGTGGAGCACCGTAGTGACCCGCTGCCGCAGGAGATTACGCCAGCAACTAGGTCGACTCGAGCAGATGTACCCCCGCCATCCCCAGAGTTTAGAGACGTGAGTTCCGCCGAGCAGCGTAGAGAGAGAGTATATGAGGATTATATGTAGCACATGTATAGCCTACAGGCTTATATAAGTACTTAGGCTTCAGCCCTAGAACCGCTGTGATTCTGATATGTCATATATATAAATCTGCAATGGTTTCCTGTTAATGCTTCCGCTATATTCTGATGGGTTGTGAATGTTATGATTCGAGCCAACCGAGGCGGCCATCTAGTGCTTGGACAGGGTGGATCGTTTCCCCTATAAGCACTAGGTGGGCGTCTTGGGTCAGTAGCACCCCTCCGACCCGACCCGGGCAAAAGTTAGGGGGGGGGGGGTACTACAGTTCGCCCCTCTTCAACTCCTCCCGGACCAAAGGTTACGCATAATCACGGCTCTCTGGCCCTTTGCAATATGGGGGCTAGATTTGGTGGGCCGTTTCCCCAGGACAATGGCCAGAGGAAGTTCCTGCTTGTCATGGTGGATTATTTTTCAAAGTGGCTGGAAGTGAAAGAATTGGCGAAGGTGACATTGCAGGTGGTCAGAAACATTGTATGGGGAGAGATCATTTGCCGACATGGTCTCCCTTTGGCAAACATCACAGAAAATGGACCACAGTTTGCTAGTAGGGAATTTTTGGATTTCTGTGTCCAGCTGGGCATAGACCTTCGGTTCTCCTCGGTTCATTATCCCCGAAGCAATGGGAAGGTGGAAGCGGCGAACAAGGTCATCGTGAATCTCTTGAAGAAGAAGGTGGAGAACCTAAGGGGAAGATGGGTAGAGCAGCTCCCTTCCATTCTCTAGGCTTTAAGAGCCACACCAAACACCGCCACGGGAGAGACACCGTTCAAACTTTCCCATGGCTCAGAGGCCATTATACCTGTGGAGTTTGAGGTTTAATCTCCCAGGGTGGCTGCGTCAAAGAGAGGAGATGAAGGGTGGAGGGCAGAAAATGAGGAAGAGCAGAAGCTCTCCCTTGACTTGGTGGAGGAGCTCAGAGAACTAGCATCAATCCGGCAGGAGGAGGTCAAGTGCCGAATGGCTAAATACTTTGACAAGCACATCAGGGTTAGATAGTTCCAGAAGGGTGACTTGGTACTCAAGAAAGTTGATGCAGCGTGCATAGGAGCCTCGGTAGGAAAGCTCAACCCCAACTGGGAGGGCCCCTTTATATTGAGGGAGGTCCTGAAGTCAGGAGGGTATCACCTCCAGGATGTGGACGGGGTACCCCTTGATTGCTCCCGAAGCGGCGATGACCTAAAGAGATTCTACCCTTGATGTTTTATCTTTTCCAATACTTGATGTTTTATCCTTTCCAATACTTATAAATTTGTAACAATTTCCTGATATAATGAAATTCCAAGTGTTTCCCTCCATAAAATGAGATTGCGATGGATAAATGGAAAGGCCCCGAGAAGACCCGCTGACTAGGCTCTCATCAAACTGGCAGGGCTGTAGGATCACTAGGTGGTTAGAGTTGGTTTGGAGAGGAGACCCCAAGAATACTCGCTGACCAGGCTCTCATCAATCTGGCAGGCCTATATGCTCACTCGGTGGTTGGAGTTGGTTTGGAGAGGAGACCCCGAGAAGACCCGCTGACCAGGCTCTCATCAAGCTGGTAGGGTTGTAGGCTCAATCAGTGGTTGGAGTTTGTTTGGAGAGGAGACCCCGAGAAGACCCGCTGACCAGGCTCTCATCAAGCTGGCAGGGTTGTAGGCTCACTCGGTGGTTGGAGTTTGTTTGGAGAGGAGACCCCGAGAAGACTCGCTGACCAGGCTTTATTCAAGTGATGATAATTTTACTGAGTATGTTTAACTTGATGCAGATTCATTCTACACGTTAGAATAAACTATGTAGATGGGCATAAGCTAGATTGAATTATCTTTCAGGCAAGTGCACCTATCAATCATAGTATAGGAGAAATATACATCTCATGTCGTATTCCACATGGCTATTTCAAATACTCTTACTCACCCTCACTTTATTATCATACCTATAATTAAAAATGATTTTTAATCTAAATAAACCTAACTATGACTACTTGGATAAAGTAACTTTGGAGGATTAAAGATGATAAAAGACTGAAAGTCTAAGAGCATTCAAATGAACATAATCACTTATTAATTCAATTTTATGTAATCATGAAATAACAAAACTATCAAATTCATTGTATTGTAAAGGGTTAAACATTTATCAAATTCTTTCTCGAGCAATTCAAAATCTAAACCTAACTTGAGTAAATTTTCTCTCGAACAATTTACAACACTCAAATTTGCAATAAATACATTACCCTATCTCCTACATAAATTCATGAAATCGTATCTCTAAAATACCTTGAATCCATTTATCTGTATTATAATTATCCAAACAGCATATCTCTCGATCATGAAATTTGAAATACAAAGAGCAATAACACCTAAATATGAATATTTAACCATCATCACAAACATCCAATTTCTTAATCTAGACGTTTGGAATTTATGTAAAACAAAGTAAATTCATAACTAGGACAAATCTCTTTGTTTGCAAGCCTACATACGAATAAAATACCACAAATTTGAGGAAAACAAGAAGATACATATTACCAAATTATTCAAATAAAATGTTCAAGCGAAATAAAAGATAAATAAAGTTAGAACGCCAGGAGAAAGGAAAGATTAAAAGGGATACATGAAAGATTAAAACGCATACAAAAATCTCCTTCAATTCCTCCTTCTCTTGGGTGCTCCACTTTCGTCCTCCAGAAGTACACCAAATTAAATGATCAAAAAGTCCTCTTCTAATTTTTTCTCCAGGTTTTTATAGTCTCATAGCAAACATGGTAGGACACGGGTTCAAACACGGGCGTGTAACATGCCGTGTTGACAGTTTTAGGACGGTTCCACACGAATAGACATATCTGGTCGTGGGCCGTATCATCTGATATGGGTAGTGATACTGCCGTGTCATGGTCAGATGACACAGCCGTGTTGTTCTTCATGTTCTTCAAACACGTGTTGGTTGGAAGCAGCTCTTCAATTTGTCCCGAAAAGGACATGGGTGGGCACACGGGCGTGTTCCCACCTGTGTGGTGCTCTGACTTGTCTTCCAATTATTCAGATCCATCCTGAATAGGATACGGGCGTGTTTCTACCCATGTTCGCCTGATTCTTGTCCTACCATCAACGATGTTGGATCCGTGAACTCCTCTGTTTGCTCAAAGACTTTTAGTTCCACTTGTTCGCAATAACTGCATTAAGAAAATGAAGTAATAAGTGAATAGCTCAATACATGAAATAATAGAAATACCAAACTATGCTCTACTATTCATGATAATACAAATTCTTAACTAATCTCGCGTAATTACTATATAGAGGGGAGAAAATAGTGGACATGATTACAATTATGATAGTAAAATTTGCAATGTCTTCATTACAAAGTAAAAAACTAAGCAATTTCACTAATATGCAAATAATAATTTTCTATCAGGAATAGAGCAAAGGATATGAAGTAAAAAAAAGACAAAGTTGAGAACATATATATATTAAGTCATATTACAGGTACAAATAGATAATACAGAGATACATGTCCCAAAAAATGTTATAAATCAGAAATATCCAGGATGGTCGTCCTGGTCATCCTGGAGGTGAGGTGGGCGAGTAACTGGCTGTGGTGGGCTGGAAATCCCCAAGTGAGTCCGGATCTGAACTATGTCTTCCTCATTCCTCCTTTATGACTCTTCAATACTCAGAAGGCGCAACGAGAGATGGGTGTCATAGAAATGCTGTAACTCACGCGCATACCGAGACCGCAGTGGAGGCTGGGCAGTAGAGGACTCTCCCTAAGTGTAGGTGGACCGGGATGGGGGAATCAATGGCTCATCCAGGTCAGGATCTTCCTCTTTGTCATTATCAGTTGCAGCCTGAGGTCCACACCTCGCAATGGTATAGATAATCCCACCCCGGCCCTGACGGGCGGTGATGAGGCGGATGGATCAAAGACTAGCCATGGTTATAGGCACAGTATTTTCCCCCATGGTCATCGAGAAAAGGGATGAGAATAAGTTCATATTCTTCACCAGGCGGGTAATGTAGTGTGCTACACAGATAGTCCCTATGCGTGAGTTGTCGGCTTGGTGAAGGATGAACTGGGCGAGTATATAACCAAGGTGGATGGGATAATGTGACGACATACTATATAAGAATAAGATATCCTGCCTACTAACCATGCCAGAGCTTTCTCCCCGTCCGCTCGAAGAGTGACTAAGTAAATGGTGAATGTAATGGAGGGCTGTAGAATCCATCTTTGAGGCCTTAGACCTCTTGGCTTCATAAGGAGAGACGTCGAATGTGAGACAGGCCCAAATATTGCCCGGTTGGTCGCATGTGGGGAGATCAAAATGAAGGTCAGAGTAGGCGGCAGTAGAGAATAACAACTCCTCATACAGCCCTAAGTATTGGGTGAACTGGAGGAGGGTGAGCGTATGAAAAGTGCCGGCCACTATAAATGAGATGATTCCCTCTTGCGGGTTTCCATGCTCTATCAAGGAAGGTCTAAGGTTTAAATAAAAAGTAGACATGAACTCCAGCGTGAGTTCCCTAAAGCCTAGCTCCTCTATAGCAAAAAATTCTTTCCACCCCATTACAGGCATTAATTCTCTAACATCTCCTGCTAGACTTATTTCTTTCAAGACGTCCCATTCAATCAAGCGAATGTACTGGAATTTCTTCAATTGGAGGCGGTTGTAGCGATTGATGTGCGCTTGATCTGTGAAGACCAGCGGTGGAGTGGCGTCGCGCCTCTCTGTAGACAGCGCTTGGAGCTCCGGGCGACGTCGACGACTGCCTTGGGCACGTGATGAAGACAGGATCTGTGGACATAAAGAATGATGTTTAAGACATAAAGAAGAGAAGAGGAAAGGAAAAGTGAGGAAATGAGAACAAGAAGAAGATGAAGAGAGTGGAGGAATAAGAACATAAACCCAAAAACGTTTACCTAGGAGGAATGCTTTGGGATGAGAGGAGGCGCTTCCACTAGCTTTAAAGGACAAACAGCTTCAACCGGCTCTGGGAAGAGAAGGTGCAGGAGATGAAAAAGGAAGCAAGGGGATGAGGATGATGAAGAAGAGATCGGGCCCCTATATATATAAGACGAACACGGGTGCACACAAGGCCGTGTGTGCAACCCATGTTAGAGAATCTTATGCCCGTGGAATACGGTCTTCCACAAGACGTGTGGTCAACCTGATCGGATAGGACAGCATCAGGAGAACACGGTGCACAATACGGGTGTGTGTGGACCTATGTGGTCAAACTGACAGGTGATAGAGGTAGAAACGGTCCAAAACACGGGTGTGTGTGGACCCACGTCCTTCTCGAGCACTGGGTAATAAGATGAACTCGGCTATAGACACGGCTTGGTAGGCAGTCGTGTCCTGCTCGAGAAAAAATTAGTCAAGTTGCGACATGGGTTTGAACATGGCTGGGTGGCAAGCCGTGTACTTCTCGGGATGAATATCATCAAAATAAGAATATGCACACGGGTACCAACATAGGTGTGTGTGTACACGTGTCCTTCTCTGGATGCTAATGGGTAAATGGGCGCTTGAGAACACGACAACACACACGGGTGTGTGTTGACCCGTGTCCTGCTCTGGATAAAATCTTCCTTCTCCTGGTTTCCTATAGAACACAGTTGGGTGAGTGGATGTGTTACAAACATGGATGGGCACACGGCTGGGTAAGAAGTCGTGTCCTTCTCGGGAAAAAATGACTCTTGCTCATTTTTTATATAGAACACGACTGGGTCCAAGGGTGCGTTATGGACACGGCCAGGCACACCGGCGTGTGCTTGGCCATTACCCCTCTAAAGTTTAGATTCCTCCTATTTTATTTTTATTAAAAAATTTTATCTTAACATATAACTAGATTTTTACGAAAATTTTATAAATTTAGATTTTTTTTTTGCATTTTACGTACTCCTAGTCTAGATAGAGGCATGATTCTTGACGGACTAAATCTTGAGGAAGCACACCGTAATAAAGTTTTAATCGGTGCCCATTGACCTTAAAATCCCCCTTTTTAGGGTGGGTTAACTCGACGGTGCCGTACAGAAAGACTTCTTTGACTTGGAAGGGTCCGGACCACTTCAACCTTAACTTCTCTGGGAATAAATGCAGTCTGGAATAAAAAGGAGGACTTGGTCACCTTTTTGGAATGTCTTAGGTTTGCAAAGGTGATGGTCAAGGAATAGTTTAGTCTTCTCCTTATAAATCCGGGAGTTCTCATACTCCATGGTTCTCCACTCATCTAGTTCGTTAAGTTGAAGTTTTCGCTTCTCCCCTATAGAATTGATGTCAAAATTCAAAGAGCGTATTGCCCAATAAGACCTGTGTTTTCATTCTATAGGCAAGTGACATGATTTACCATAGACTAATCTAAAGGGGGTGGTCCATATAGTTGTTTTGAAAGCGGTCCTATATGCCCACAAATAATCGTGTAGTTTCCTAGACCATTGTTTCCTATTCCCTTTTATAGATTTTTCTAGGATTCTCTTAAGTTCTCTATTTGATACTTCAACTTGACCACTAGTTTGTGGATGATAAGGTGTGGCTATCCTATGTATAACTCCACATTTTTGCAATACTTTGTCTAGCTGTAAATTAAAAAAATGTGAACCCCTGTCACTAATAAGTGCACGTGGCGGGCCAAATCGTGCAAATAAGGATTTCCAAAATTGAATTACTACTCTACTATCATTAGTAGGCGAAGCTTGTGCTTCAACCCACTTTGATACATAATCTACGACTACCAAAATATATTTATTCCCATATGAAATTGGAAATGGTCCTATAAAATCAATTGCCGAAACATCGAATACTTCACATTCAAGAATAAAATTTTGCGGCATTTCATGTAATTTGGAAATATTACTTGATTTCTCACAAGAATCACATAAAAGCACATGTTGGGTATTGTATCCACAATCACCGGGATTTGAGGAAGCCTCCTATCAAGCTAAGATGAATTTACTATGTATTTGATGAATTTCTTTAAGTTGTGCTTGCAGTTATTCCACGCTAAGTACACACCAATGTCAGGGTGCAGTGGGTCAATATACACGGGTCTGTGCAACGTAATCCCTCGTTGAGCAGATCAGTGTGTTGGCCTACGTGTACTCTCTCTATTGGGGTGTACTTAAGTTCAAGTACAGGGCTATGATAAAGCAAGAGCAGACAAGAAGCAAGGATGGGCCAAAGACCAGCTCATGGGTGGAAAGACGAGAATTCGTCTAAGTATAATTCGTCAAGAATCACTAAGTGATTCTCGCCGATTCGTCGAGAATCACTAGTGATTCTCGACGAGTCGACGAGAATCACTAGTTGATTCTTGCCGGGTTGGGCCGGCTGTCTCGACGCAGTCAGAAAAATCATCTAAGGCAGAATCGTCGAGAATCACCAAGTGATTCTCGCCGATTTGTCGAGAATGACTTTGCATTCTCGACGAGTCGGCAAGAATCCAAGGTGATTCCCACCGATTCTCCCCGGCCTCTATAACCTGTGCAGCCAGAATTCTCTAAGTAGAATTCGGCGAGAATCGTAAGTGATTCTCGCCGATTCGTCGAGAATCACTCACGATTCTCGCCGAATTTGACTTGGGCATTTTTCCAACTCTGTCTGGACCGGTCCACGTTATCTGCGGGATTTTGAACCGGACTTTGGTCTTACTGCTGGTGGGGCCCACAACGGTCATCTCTTGACCTAATGTATAAATACTCTGTATTTGTGAACAGTAAAAACACGGATTACAGATCAAAGAAAAAGAAGCCGCCGTCAAGCCCTAGATCGGAAGTGAGCTCGGCCGACCTGCTCCGCCTCTCGCTAATTGCTCGCCACCGTTGATCGAGGTGTTCGTTACCTCTCCCGGCGACAGAAGCCTAGTCGGGCACAGCGTCTCACTTGTCTATCCAGAGATCTTTTGTCTCTTGATTTATGATCGGGAAACCTTCCCCATCCGAATCGATCGAGACGATCGATCCTAGTGTGACCGTTGGAAGACCTTGCCGACTTTGCTAAGAAGATTGGATCTACATAGCATCACCGCCTCTCCTGTTGAAGCCGTCGATCTAGAGAAGATTCTCTCCAAGTGAGATCTAGAGTTGTGGACTCTTCGTTGACTTCAAGAACACGTCGTCGAACGAAGAGGGACACCTTAGTCTCCATACGTTGTTTGTATTTCGTACAAGCTATTTTCATTTCTTTGTAAAGGACCGTTTGGTCTCTAGTTGTAGGGTTGGGTGCAACCCGAGTTGTGGGAGTGTTGACTCCTACGTGTGTAAGGGTTCCTTCCGTTAGTGTGAGGATTGGATTTCAATCCTGTTGGTGAAGTGACCGAGTCGTCCCTGGTTGGGAGATAGGTCGAAGGGGGAAAGTGGACGTACCCAAATCGGGGAACCACTATAAATTGCTTGTGTACTTTCTGTGCTGTGTTGTTTTATTTTCTTGTGCAGGTAAAACTTTAATTCTGCAAATATGCTGCAAAGACACCTATTCCCCCCTAGGTGTAAGTAGTTGACACTAAGTGGACTTTCAAGTGGTATCAGAGTGAGGTTACTCAGTAATAAGGTTAACACCTTGAGTAAGATCCTGCCTCCTGTGTCAACTAGAAGACGAGACTCAAGCATGGAGCTGGAATTTGATGTCCCTCCTCTGAGACTCCCTGCGTGCACAACAGAGTATTACCCTATCTGGAAGATGAGAGTTATGTTTCATCTGGAGGCCATCGACCCTCGGGTGTCAATCATCTTGGAAGAGGGTCCCTTCATTCCCATGAAGGCTTCTGATTCTGGAGAGGATATCCAAATCCCCAAGAGTCCCGAAGAGATGTCTGAGACCGAGCTCTCACTATACAACTTGGACAAGTTAATATGTCAGATCATCACTGACGTCTGGTCTGGTGTATCTCGTTCAAGAGTGGACAAGTGTAGGACGGCCAAGTCCATGTGGCAAACCATCTCTGACCTCATGGAGGGATCAGAGAAAGCTGGGACCGGTTGTTAGCAAGAGGATGAAGCCTATGTAGGGGTCCTTATTTCTGAAGATGAAGGGCATGATCAATATGTCAATATCAGGGCTCCTGTGTCCTTGTCAGAGACTGAAGAAGAAGCTGAGGAAAGCAGTTCTGCTGAAGCTAACTCAACAGTCTCTGCCGATCTGGATGGTAACCATGAACAACAAAGCCTGAAGCAGGTAACTTCTTCCTCATGCCCCTCTCCTCTTGAAGTTCCTGAAGACAGGAATAGTTTTGAGAGTAGTCCTTCCAATGATGCAAGGGATACACATAGCCTCAATCAAAAGATTGATAATCTTGATTCCCTTGAGAGTGCCCTTCAGACGAGCAACTTACTTGTTGAGGAATAAGCTAAGGAGATTGCTCAGCTGAAGATTTTGATGAATCTCCAATTGGAATCCATCAAAGTAAAGGACTCACAGATCTCAGATCTAGAAAGTCGTCTAGAGACCGAGAAGTGGATAGTTTCTAATTTTTCCAAGATTGATGCTATCAAGAGAAAAGCAGAAAATGGGTGGATCTCCCAAATTATTAAGTCATAGAGAAATGGGAAAACTGTGTTCAGACCCCCCACCCCGAGTAGGAAGGACACTCATCATGCTTTCAGGTATGACCATAGGAATAACCATGGTCACTGCAAGAATGATCAGTCCTCTTGTGGAAGCACCCAGAATGCCAGGGCTATCATGGCTACCCAGAAGAGGATACCTCAGGCTTCCACCAAGCCTTTTGTATTCTCGGCCACTGCCCCTACTAATCATGAGTCTGCCAGCATCAGCACACAATGCGCCTCTCACCTCCCTAGGACTCAGGAAAGGGGGGTTAGAAATCATGTTGTTGGCACACATGGGGACCTTGGAAGGGGGCTGATTGAAAGGAAGGCACCTCCTCCCAGGCCTCATGACGCCTACCATATGCACTCTTTCCACCCATCCATGAGTCAAGGTGGAAGAGACAAGTCTGTTAGCAGATTCGGCCCCATCCCGTATAGACCTAGGACTTTGACTACCTCAGTCACCAGGTCAGGTCACAAACGGCGGTACAACATTCATGAATGTTGGTGTTGTGGCAAATTGGGTCATTTTGCCATAGATTGTTGGCACAACCCTTCTGTGTCAAAGGCAAGGGGACTTCCACATCCTCGAGGCAGTGTTAGTCCTCTCTCCAGGATCCCTGAGGGGAGGCATCCCAATTATTATGCTGACAGGAACCTAGGACCCAATACTTATTGGGTTCCTAAGGCAAGATAACTCTTTTGCAGGGTAGTCTAGGTTCCCGTAAACCTAATGGGAACCAGACAGGAGATGTTCCAAAAATGACGTGGAACAAGTATCTGGAAAAGGAGCAGTGCCATCAACACGGGCACGTGCAAGTTGACCACCTGGTGTTCCTTGAGGAGATGTTCTAAATGATACATCCTTTAATCTCAGGTAATTGCAATCAGCTTCAATATATGAGCTATAGCGCATCGATTTTTACATATATGTATATAAGTATGTCTGCATATCCACATTAAGTCATGAATTCCCTCTCTCGAAAGTAAATGGTCATGTATAGACTTACACTTATATGCTTGTTCACCTAAAGAAAGATTAAGATTGCAAAAATAACCTTTAGATACATTGTTAAAGATTTATCTATAAATACACTAGTAGATTCGAGAATAAACCTCAACAGGCCTAAGTCAGCTCACTGGAAATTAATGAAGATACGCCATTGGAAGTCACTAAAACTTACAACTAACATAAAGAAGATTATGCATATCTCGATCGAGAAATAACCGATTGAAATTGATTGCCACGGTTATTGTCTTGGGTATATTTAGAAGATTTCTAAATCCGGTATATACTCCCGCCGACTCGTCGATTTAGAAAGCTGCCGACTCTTCATCTCCCGCCTTTCGCAGAGAATCCCGCCGACCCTTCCTCAGAAACCCGTCGATATTCCTTCCCTCCTCCCGGCGACTTCCTGCATCTTGGCTCCCTATCTCGTCGACCTCGTTCCGGATTCCGTAGACTCCTCTCCTCGCGTCCAGGGCGCTCGTCCTAGTTTCCATTCTCCGCGGTTTCGATCAAACAAGGGCACGAGCTCCTCCAGGCTTTCCGTCGTCTCCGTCAACTCTCGCTCCCACTGCATTTGGGTAACCATTTCCTCTCCCCTACATTGACTCACTGTTCGTATAGCTTCCTTTTTGAGCTCTGATTAGGCGTAAACTTGGGATTCCCTTCCTAGGTTTTCTATGGCTCCAAGGACCACCGCCGGGCTGGTCAGTGGCTGTGAGTTAGTTCGAACCGGGTTCTCACATACCTCAGATGAGTTCAGAAACATCATCATCATGCTGGAGGAGGCTAGACTCACGTTTGTACTGGAGCACCCCTGCAAAATTCTGGATAAAGAAGTGATGGAGTTCTTCGCAATCGCCAAACTTCGGAATGAAGACTCTATCATCAAGAGTAAGGTTGCAGGTGCAAGGATCAAGATGTTTGCCAGGAAACTGACTCAATGCTTGCAGCTCTCAAGTTCTAAGCACGAGGATTATCTGGAGGAACATGATAGAGCCAGGACCCTATTATTCTGTGGGCTAGCTAGGGGCACCAGATCGATAAAGAGAAAAGAAATGAATGAGGAGGGGAAACTCTTGTCTGACATCATTGGGAAAGTACTGATATGCAAACCAGGCTCACACGACCACATCTCAGCCGACATGTTCAAGATTCTTATGGTGATAGTCTGCCGAAAGAGATTCAACTGGGGGGCCATGCTTTTTGAGAAGATTAAGGACACCCTCAGATCTCCAAGTTTTGGACGAATCATCAGCCTATTTCTCAATCAGTTGAACGGAGATAGGTTCGACATGAGCAAAGGAGTTCCTTTGCATTATTTGAAGAAAATGGACTCCAGTGTCTTTGACAGATGGGAGCGACTCATAGGGAAAGCTGCAGTGGTAGTTGAACAAGAAGAATCTCCTGCCGAGGACAACAGAACTTCAGCAGATTTCGTGGCAACACCCAGTGAAGTTCCTGACGCCCTGATTGCAGGAACTGAGGGGGAGCCTGTAACCGGTTCTGCAAACATCTTATCTGATATTTCTCTGATAGCTAAAGAAGCTATGGAGATGGTGGCAGATGAAGTAGCAAATGATGAGGAGGTTGAGAACGATGAGGAAGCTCTTATCGACGATGATCTGGGAGATGAGGTGGCTGATGAGGAGGAGGAGGAAGAAGTAGAAGAAGATGTGCACAGCTCTGCCGATAAGCATGATCACTTGGAGACTGAGATAGAAGAAGAAGTACCAGAGAATGAGAAAGCAGCAGAGTCTCAAGAGGATGCTGAGGTTCCATCTGTGGAACAAGCTCCTAAGCAGTTAGATCCAAGAATGGAGGGGGAGCAATCCTTTGTTCCCCCTGTGGACTCCATACTACTATCCAGCTCTCCCAGTACTTCTGCGGGGGAGCCTGACCAGGGTCTGCCTGCAGCTCCTCCACTACAAGAAAGCATAGCAAATCTCACTGTCAATTTTTTCCAAGGTATGCTTGATGAGCTCAAGGATACGGTTGAGAAATCGCACAACAAAGTGCTAAAGAGACTGCGGGAGTCTGAGGATCTCATGCTTAAGAATGTGGTTCAGATCAACCACAAACTGGATTTGATGGAAAAGAAATTTGATGAAAAATACACAGAGGCAGGCACAGTAGTATCTCTTCTCATGCAGGGACTGAAGAAGAATACTGACGATCTGGCTGTCGTCAATAAAAATGCACATATTGTGGCAGACAGCATACAAAAATTCGATGCCAACATGGTAACGCTAAACGCAAATCAGAAATCTCTGTTGGACGAATTCAGTAAAACCGTGAAGCACATTGATGCCTCTTTGCATTCCTATACAAACTCTGTAGCCGTCGAAGCCAAAAAGGGGGAGGAAGCGTATAATGCTAAGATGGCGGGGCTTCAAGAGTTGGTACTTCTAAATTTCGACCAGACCAATAAGTATGCCTTTCAAATGCCTTTCAAAACTGCACCTTTACTCAACTTAATAAATAATAATTGACAAATACAAATTCGATAATTCGAATAGGTACGTGTTTGAAATGGCCCACTGGTTGGTAAAAGAAGCATCGGGAATACATGTCCCTGTTGCCCCACCTGAGGATGAGGGCCGTGCTGGTACTACTGAGGGTGATATAAGGGCTGAAGAAGTACAACTGAGCGAAGTCGAGTTGAAGAAAGCTGCGGAGAGGGCTGAAAGAAGAAGCTGGTTTGACCAAGATGCCTTAGCAAAAGCCAAAGGCAAAAGGCAAATCAAAGAAGGAACTTCGAAGGAAACACCAGCTGAAAAGAAGATTAGATTGAAGGAGGATGATGTGAGGAATGAAAAGTGGAGTCCCGTATCAAAGAATATCATCTTGGACACCTTTGCATTACTACAAGAAGGGGAAGTCAAAAGGAGTGACGTATATAGCCAATACGAGTGGGAGCAGCACAAGTTGTATGAAGCCAAAAGAAACTTGTTCTTCAGAAGCAACACTGGGGCAAACAAAGCTGCAAACATAGCTCCTCCTCCGAGATACTATCCTAAGCCCAAGGAGTATTTTGAGCGACAAAGCAAAAGATTCTTAGCTCAGCAACTCAAAGAAGACTTAGCTAAGGACAAAGATCTGTAGGATGTTAGCTCTTGTGATTATCTCATTTAAACTTTTTTATTAAGTAAACCATGAACATTTGTGTGTGGACATTAATATTTATATATACATGTGTTTGGTTTATTATTTGAATCTCGCATTGATCTAATTACGCTTATTGCTCACTCTGTTGATTAATGCATATTTTATCTGAAATGTTGAAATTCATCTTAGCTTAGTAGGATTTTGGCTTCGTCAAATAGGGGGAGATTGTTGGGTATTGTATCCACAATCACCGGGATTTGAGGAAGCCTCCTATCAAGCTATGATGAATTTACTATGTATTTGATGAATTTCTTTAAGTTGTGCTTGCAGTTATTCCACGCTAAGTACACACCAATGTCAGGGTGCAGTGGGTCAATATACACGGGTATGTGCAACGTAATCCCTCGTTGAGCAGATCAGTGTGTTGGCCTACGTGTACTCTCTCTATTGGGGTGTACTTAAGTTCAAGTACAGGGCTATGATAATGCAAGAGCAGACAAGAAGCAAGGATGGGCCAAAGACCAGCTCATGGGTGGAAAGACGAGAATTCGTCTAAGTATAATTCGTCGAAAATCACTAAGTGATTCTCGCCGATTCATCGAGAATCACTAGTGACTCTCGACGAGTTGACGAGAATCACTAGTTGATTCTTGCCGGGTTGGGCCGGCTGTCTCGACGTAGTCAGAAAAATCATCTAAGGCAGAATCGCGAGAATCACCAAGTGATTCTCCCCGATTCGTCGAGAATGACTTTGCATTCTCGACGAGTCGGCGAGAATCCAAGGTGATTCCCACCGATTCTCCTCGGCCTCTATAACCTGTGCAGCCTGAATTCTCTAAGTAGAATTCGGCGAGAATCGTAAGTGATTCTCGCCGATTCGTCGAGAATCACTCACAATTCTCGCCGAATTTGACTTGGGCATTTTTCCAACTCTGTCTGGACCGGTCCACGTTATCTGCGGGATTTTGAACCAGACTTTGGTCTTACTGCTGGTGGGGCCCACAACGATCATCTCTTGACCTAATGTATAAATACTCTGTATTTGTGAACAGTAAAAACACGGATTACAGATCAAAGAAAAAGAAGCCGCCGTCAAGCCCTAGATCGGAAGCGAGCTCGGCCGACCTGCTTCGCCTCTCGCTAATTGCTCGCCACCGTTGATCGAGGTGTTCGTTACCTCTCCCGGCGACAGAAGCCTAGTCGGGCACAGCGTCTCACGCGTTTATCCAGAGATCTTTTGTCTCTTGATTTGTGATCGGGAAACCTTCCCCATCCGAATCGATCGAGATGATCGATCCTAGTGTGACCGTTGGAAGACCTTGCCGACTTTGCTAAGAAGATTGGATCTATATAGCATCACCGCCTCTCTTGTTGAAGCCGTCGATCTAGAGAAGATTCTCTCCAAGTGAGATCTAGAGTTGTGGACTCTTCGTTGACTTCAAGAACACGTCGTCGAACGAAGAGGGACACCTTAGTCTCCATACATTGTTTGTATTTCGTACAAGCTATTTTCATTTCTTTGTAAAGGACCGTTTGGTCTCTAGTTGTAGGGTTGGGTGCAACCCGAGTTGTGGGAGTGTTGACTCCTATGTGTGGAAGGGTTCCTTCCGTTAGTGCGAGGATTGGATTTCAATCCTGTTGGTGAAGTGACCGAGTCGTCCCTGGTTGGGAGATAGGTCGAAGGGGGAAAGTGGACGTACCCAAATCGGGGAACCACTATAAATTGCTTGTGTACTTTCTGTGCTGTGTTGTTTTATTTTCTTGTGCAGGTAAAACTTTAATTCCGCAAATACGCTGCAAAGACACCTATCCCCCCTAGGTGTAAGTAGTTGACACTAAGTGGACTTTCAGCACATACCTTTGGGCATCCCTGAATAAAAGGGGTCAATAAAAACCAGAGTCAAGAACCTTTTGGCAGAGCGATTTGCTCCATAGTGACCACCAGTAGGACCTGAATGGAACTGCTGCAGTATTCTCCAACCCTCCTCCGTTGATACACACCTTCGAATAATGGAATCTGCACATATCCGAAAAAGAAAAGGGTCCTCCCAGAAGTAATATTTCAAATCAGAGAAAAATTTCTTTTTCTGCTGACATGAAAAATCCCTTCGAAGGACCTTACCCACGAGATAGTTTGCATAATCGACAAATCATGGATAATCAGGATTCATATTTGTAGATAATGCAAATAACGATTCCTCTGGGAATGTATCAGAACTCTCAGATTCATCAAACATTGCTCGTAGTGGATTTTCTAAACCTGAGAGATGGTCTGCCGCTAAGTTTTTAGATCCTCGTTTATCCCTAATTTCCAAATCAAATTCTTGCAATAAAAGAACCCAACAGATTAAACGAGGCTTTGCTTCCGGTTTAGCTAGCAAATATCTAAGGGCAGAGTGATCTGTGTATACTACCACCTTAGATAACGTGAGATAAGTTCTAAATTTGTGAAAGGCAAATACCACTGCTAGGAGTTCTTGTTTTGTAGTAGTATAATTCTCCTGTGCAAGATTAAGTGTTTTGCTAGCATAAAATATAGGGTGAAAGTGTTTGTTTCGGCATTGTCCTAAAACAGCTCCTACCGCAAAACCGCTAGCATCACACATAATCTCGAACGACTTAGTAAAATCAGGTGCGATCATAATAAGAGAATTAAATAGTCTTTCTTTTAAGAACTCAAAAGAATGTAGACACTCTTGATTGAAAATAAAAAGTGTGTCTTTTTATAAAAGCTTAATAAGTGGTTTAACGATTTTAGAGAAGTCTTTAATGAACCGCCGGTAGAATCCGACGTGTCCTAAGAAACTTCTCACTGCCTTAACGGAGGTTGGTGGTGGTAACTTTTCTATGGTTTCTATTTTCGCTCTATCTACTTGGATTCCTTGGCTTGAGATTTTATGGCCAAGTACTAACCCTTCTTGTACCATGAAATGACACTTCTCCCAACTAAGCACTAGATTTGTTTCCTCACACCTCCTCAGAACTTTCTCTAAATTATTTAAACACAAATCAAACGAGTCTCCAAATACAGAGAAATCAACCATAAACACTTCCATGATAACTTCAACATACTCGTTGAAGATGACAAACATGCATCTCGTGAAAGTGGTGGGGGCATTACATAGACCGAATGGCATACGCCTATAGGAAAATGTACCGAATGGGCAAGTGAATGTTATTTTCTCATGGTTTTCTGGGGCTATAGGGATTTGGAAATACCTAGAAAGTCCATTTAGAAAACAATAGTAAGAATGTACTGATAATCATTTTAATATTTTGTCAATAAAATGTAGAGGGCAATGGTCTTTTCTAGTGACATCATTTAATTTCCTATAGTCAATACATACTCGCCAACCCGTTATGGTTCGCATTGGAATTAAATCATTCTTATCATTTACTACCGCAATTAGGCCACCATTCTTAGGAATGACTTGTACAGGACTTGCCCATGAACTATCTGAAATAGGGTATATCATACCAGCATCTAACAACTTAACAATTTCAGCCTTAACTACCTCTTTCATATTTGGGTTAAGCCTACGTTGCGGTTGAATAGAAGGTTTATAGTTTTCTTCCAAAAGGATTTTATGAGTGCAAAAACTAGGATTAATACCTTTTATATCAGATTTTTTCCATGCTATTGCACCTTTGCATTTCTTCAATAAAGTTAATAATTTCGCCTTTTCAGTATTAAAAAGATTAGAAAAAATAATAACTGGGTACAAAGAATTAGTTCCTAAGAATGCATACACAAGATGATCCGGTAATTTTTTAAGCTCTACTATCGGTGGATCCTTAGTATTATTCTTATGAACTTCATGATCTCCTTCCGTAATCAAACTATACTAAGTCGTTCTATTCATTGAAATAGAATTATCTAGAAAAAATAAATGTTCAACAATGTCTTGATTTTTATCTTCATCTAGATAACAGTAAGTTATGCAAATTTCTAAAGGATCTCTATAATAAATATTGGAATTCATAGAAGTCATAAAACTATCAACACTATGAGAAAAATAGCAACAATCATCATTATCTAAGGATTGTTTCATAGTATTGCCAATTTGAAAAGTGACTTCATCTTCCTCTACTCGGAAACTAATTTACCATCAAAAACATCAATGGTGCTCTAGATGTGGCTAGGAATGGACGACCTAGTATGAGTGGCACTTCAATATTTTCACCCATATCTAGAATAACAAAATCAGCAGTAAATATTAACTTATCTACCTTAAGCAATATATCCTCTACTATTCCTCTAGGATACTTAGGCTCCATTTGGGGGAACTTATTTTCACCGGTCAAGCGGTTACGACTGAATGAATCAGAGCTTAATTATGGATCGGTTCATGCTGTCGTAACCGCTTGACCGGTGAAAATAAGTCCCCCCAAACGGAACCTTAATCGATCGATCTGCTAGTTGAATACTCATTCTAGTCGGGCTAAGTTCTCCTAGACCTAGTTTCAAATATAGTTTTTAAGGCATTAAGTTTATACTAGCTCCTAAGTCCGCTAAAGCTTTATTTACTTGTAAATCACCTATTAAACATGGAATTTAAAATGAATCGGGATCCTTAAGTTTTTGGGATAATTTGTTTTGTAAAATAGCGGAACATTCTTCACTAAGTCTTACTTAAGATTATTCCTCTATTTTCTTTTTATTGGAAATTAAATCCTTCAAAAATTTTGCATACTTAAGCATTTGAATGATTTCAGAAAAAGGTAAATTAACGTGCAATTGTTTAAACATAGATAAAAATTTACCATATTGCGCATCAATGCGCTCCTTATTCAGCTGTGTTGGATATGGTATTGCTGGTTGATACTCCATTTGCTTCGACTGCTTCTCGTTTGGTGCTTCGCCACTAAACTCCTCTTGGGGTGCTTCAGTTATAAGACTTGGGTCTTGTAACTCCTTTCCTCTCCTTAATTGGATGGCTTTTGCATGCTCCTTCAGGTTTGTCTCAGTATTACACGGAAGTGTTCCTTGTTGCCTTTTAGATACCATCCTTGCAAGTTGTCCAATCTCATCCTCCAAATTTTGAATTGAGCCCTCTTGATTCCGGAAAGCTACATCAGTAGTTTGCATGAACTTGGTAAGTACATCTTCCAATATTGGCTTCCTTTGCTCAGTTATTGTTGTTGTCCAAACATGGGTTGCTTGCCTTGATTGCCTTGCCATCCCCGAGAGAAATTGGGGTGGTTCCTCCATCCCGGATTGTATGAAAGACTATATGGGTTATTTGCGGGGTTGAAAGGTGGTCTAGTATTGTTACCAATATAGTCAACATGTTCTTGCACTTGAGTTTCACCATTAGGAATTCCACAAAGTGAAGGGTCTAATTGTTGAGGTGGCAAAGAGAGTGGTGCTGATGACAGGTTATCCATCTTCTAGTGAAGCTTCTCCACTTGAATAGCTAAGGAAGTGACGACATCCACTTCATATATTCTGGCAGGCTTACTTGGCTTCCGTCTCACAGTAATCCATTATTAGTTATTCACTGTCATGTCTTCTATAAAATTTTGAGCCGCTTCAGGTGTCTTATTGTTCAAGGTGCCCCCACTAGTCGCATAAATCATCTGTTTGGTGACTGGATTGAGACCATTGTAGAAATTTTGAATCTGAAGCTAAGAAGGTAAGGCATGATGGGGACATCTCCTTAATAGCTCCTTGAATCGTTCCCATGTGTCGTACAACGATTCAGATTCCAATTTAACATATGTAGACATGTCATTCGTAACTTTGCAGTCTTCACCGGTGGAAAATACTTCATCATAAACTTCTCAACCATCATGTCCCAAGTAGTAATCGACCCTCTAAGTAAAGAGTTAAGCCACTGCTTCGCCTTATGTCTTAGTGAGAAGGGAAACGATCTCAATCGAATGACATCATTGGAAACACCATTGATCTTGAATGTATCACATATCTCTAAGAATCTGGCTAAGTGTGTATTGGGATCCTCAAGGAACTACCACCTATAGTAGCACTACCTCCGCGTGGTATCTGGCAGAAATGCGATTCTGCCCAGTTTTTCAGCTGCTCCTTGGAGTTAGTTCCCAAGTTTCCATGTTGTAATCTACCGTGCAGAAACTCGAAAAACAAACATCACGGAGTCTTCTCTGGCCAGTACAAGCACAATGAAAACATCACCAATCCAGACCAACTTGTCCATATGGGCTTCACACACCACGCCTATGTTCGTACTTCGATTCCGAATTATTTATGCAAAACTTATGGGGTTATACCGTTTCTACCAGAAGGAAAAACCTCACGCTCACAGCACACTCGCAAGAGAGGGTTTCCTATGCAAAAGGAAGAGCACTTCACATGTCTAAGATGAGAATCGTTACCCTTTGCACCCTCTTCGATTTCATGCCAAAGACCTAGACAGATGAACGCGACCGCAACGATCTTGCCTCTACAGATCCGGACTCATCTTGCGAATTAGAACTCCAACACTTCAATGACGGCGAGATTTACCCTCTGGTGCCGCTGCTCCTCCTCTAGGAAAACCAGGCCAACTCCAAATCCAGAAGAAATGAAGAGAAAACAGCAAAAACAAGGCATATAAATAAAGCTATCGTCGCGCGGTAACTAGCTACAGTTGTGTTATACCTTAATTCAGTGCCTCAATTCGAGCGCAACCGCCCAAACCATACAAATACATGCCGATACGTGGCCAATGCCATTTCGGTTTCACTACCACCGCGTGATATGACGCTAATGCCGCGTAGTAGAGGACGTTGCTTACGATATGACACTAGCCGCTACCGCCGCGTGCTAACATCTACCGTCGCATGGTATGATCCCAAGAACTATGCCAATCAAATTGACCAAGCTATCACTAGCAGTAACCCTATCGCCGGGCGATAGCTTCCCGAGAGGTCTGGTAGATTAATTCCCCTGCTACCACCACGCGGTAACAACCTTCCGCCGCACGGTAACATCTTTCTTGAGTACTCGGCACTTTCTCGAGAACTCGACACTCTTGGCGCAAACCCTGGAGCTACCGCCGCACGGTAACTAGCTACTGCTAGGTGGTAACCCCCAAAAAAGCATCTCATGCCTCAAGAAATTTTGGGTGTTAAAAATTTCCCCCACTTCAAGAAATTTCGTCCCAAAATTTGACATTAGGGGAAAAAAAGTAAACAATGCATCTGATTACCTTACAGAAATAGCTCGGGGAACGCTCCCTCATAGTTTGCTCGCACTCCCAAGATAGCTCCTCTTTGCCATAGTTGTCCCAAAGGTCCTTGACCATTCTAATGGACTTGTTTCGTAGCTACTTGACCTCTACATCCTCTATCTGAATGGGCATGACCTTCTTCGTCAACCCACTATCGACCAGCACTTGATTCGCAGCAATCACTTGAGTAGGCTCTTGGATGGCCTTCTACAGCACTGAGATGTGAAATACATCATGCAATCCGCTCCACTCCACCGAGAGAGCCAAACGATAGGCGGCTTCACCAATCCGCTCCTAGACCTCAAAAGGCCCAACATACCTCGGACTAAGCTTCTTTAAGTGTTGAATTCTTGACACACCCTTAAATGGTTTCATCTTGAGTTATACCCAATCGCCCACCGCAAACTTCATGTTCTGATGCTTGGCATTATAGTACTTTGCCTGCCTATCTTGAGCAATCAGTAGTCATTCTCGAATCAACCGTATCGTTGAAGTAGCATCTTCAACGCCCCTTCGCTTGTACAGCTTTGATTCTCCCATTTATAGCCAAGACAACGACATACAACACCTCCTTCCATACATAGGCTCAAAAGGCGACATCTAAATGCTGGCTTGGTAGCTGTTACTATACGTGAACTCAATCATAAAAAGATGGTCCTCCCAACTTTTCCAGAAATCCAAAGCACACATACGAGGCATATATTCCATCATCTTGTTCACCCTTTCAGTCTGACCATCCATCTATGGGTGAAAAGTTATGCTGAAGTTCAAATTGGTACCTAACAACTGATGAATGAGCCTCAAATTGTTAGATGTGAAACGACCATCTCGGTCACTAATGATGCTTTGAGGTACGCCGTGCAAACGAACTATGTTGTTCACATAAAGCTTCGCAAGTTTCTCAACTGAATCATCCTTCCTATTGGTATGAAGTTTGACACCTTCGTTAAACGATCAACGATCACCAAAATGGCATCATTCCCCTTGTGCGATCTCGGTAAAACATGCATAAAATACATGGAGATGTCATCAAATTTCCACTCTGGTATAGGCAAGGACTTCAGGAATACGCCAGGCTTCTGGCTTTCGTCCTTCACCAAGGCACAGGTTTGATATTTCGCCACATATAATGCTATGTATTTCTTCAGACCCGGCCACCAAAAGAATTTTTTCATGTCCTTGAACATCTTGGTGCTCCCGTGGTGAATCGAGTACTTCATAAAGTGTGCCTCATACATCAACTTTTCTCGCAACTTCCCCACGTTGGGGACACACAATTGGTTGCCTTTCCATAAGAGGCCCTAACCGATAGAGAACTGGTCATTAGAGCCATCAACAACATCCTCCCACTGATATTTCAAGCTTACGTCCAATTCCAAGGCACGCTAAATCCGATCTGCGAGGTCATATTGAACCTCTGTCCAACCCCAAACATGTGTTTTCACTAACGCCCTTGTCAACACAAGAAATTTCCAAGGCCTCCAGATCCCGAATAAGTCACTTGTCCTGCATCTGTAACCTATTGGCATGCGCGGGAGCTCCGCAAATTAACGCATCTACAACCGCATTACCTTTCACAGGTACATAGTGTATCTTGAAGGTGTAATAACCAAGACACTCCATCTACCAATGTTAAAGCATGTTAAGATCCTTCTGATCCATCAAATACTTCAGGCTCTTGTGATTTGAATAGATATCGACCTTAGCCCCATACAAATAATGCCTCCAAAGATTAAGAGCAAATACCACAAACACCAACTCTAAATTTTGGACTAGGTAATTCCTCTCATGCAGCTTCAATTGACGCGATCCATAGGCTATCACCTTCCCACACTGAATTAGGACACAACCTTAGCCACTCCTAGAGGCGTCACTTTAAATCTCGAAGCCCTCCAAACTACAAGGAGAACACAAGACTGACATCATGGTAAGATGACACTTTAGTTCATCTAATGCTTGTGCGTACTCCGGCGACCAAACAAACTTCTTATCCTTTCTTGTCAAAGTAGTGAGGGGAAGTGCTATCTGCGAGAAGTTCTCGGCAAAGCGCTTGTAATAGCCAACAAGCCCCAAAAAACTCTGGACTTCCGACACAGAAGACATCACAGGCCATTCTCGTTTTGCATCTACCTTCACCGGATCTACTACAATTCCCTCATCACTAACCACATGACCAAGGAACTCTACTAAGGATATCCAAAACTCATATTTGGAGAATTTGGCATATAGTTGGTTCCTCCTTAATGTCTATGAAACCATATGAAGATGCTTGAAAAGATTCTCCTTGCACTGAGAGTACACTAGTATATCATCGATGAAGACTATCACGAACTGGTCTAAGTACTCACTGAATGTCCTGCTCATTAGATCAATAATGATTGATGGCATATTCGTCAGCCCGAAAGGCATGACATTAAAATCATAACGCCGATACCGTGTACTAAACTCCATCTTGGGAATATCACTCTACCTGATTGTTTGCTGAAAGTAACCAGCATTCAAATCCAGCTTCAAATACACAGTCTATCCAAACTAGCTGATTGAATAAATATTTGCAGGGGGGTAAATGACTTGGGCAACCTCAGGTTGATCACCTTCAAGTAGAGTTGGTTGCACCCCTGACTCAGCCACTTGGGCAACCTCAGGTTGATCACCTTCAAGTAGAGTTTGTTGCACCCCTGACTCAGCCACATTATCATCATCACATAAGGGTGGATATCCCAAAGTGGCTCTAATGATGTTGGTTACCTATTTGGCATGATTAGAGCCAGCATATACTAAATCCCTCTCCCCCTTTATGACTTCTCTAGTCATATGTAAGACCCCCCCCCCCCATTTTTTCTCTTTTTTTAAAACCCGGGGTCTTAGGCCCAGAATCGCCGCTTTGCGGTGACACCTTCACGTCCTGAAGGGTCATCACCACAAGGCGCCGATTCTGCCGGCAAATTCGATCACAGAAAGGTAGCACAATAAATGAAGTAAGAACAAGTCCACTGAAAGTAAATCATATATATAGAATAAAATCTCCACGAAGGGAGTGTCCACAGAATAACAATAATCAGAGTACTATAAATGCGGGCTTATGCCCGGTACATCATGTCCTCACTACAATCTCTCATGCGGAAGCAAAATAAAACTACTCAAGGTCGAGAGTCACGGTCCCGACTGTATGAACTCCGGAGCTAGACTGCCCCATCTCCAAGCGCACCGGTCTCTTGGGCTGCTCCTCCATGCTGGGCTCCGCGATCCCCTAAATGATGCGGTTCGAAAACCGTTAGTCATAAAGACTAAGCCCTATCATCCCCTACCCCTTCCCCCATGGCTCCTAGGTACCGAGCGGAGAGGAAGAAAGAGAAGGACATGAGGGTGGAGATTTAATGAAAGAAACATGTGGCAGCTGAACTAATCTAGCAATTCTATAATAAATATGTCAATAACAGAAAGTAGGAAAGGTAACCTTAACTTATGTGCGAAAGCGCATAAGCCAAGGGATCTTCTACAAGGCTCCCATCGTATAGAGTGTCCCATATCACTTATACATTGGGGGTGTCGGTTATCAAACAACAACATATATTTATATTGAAATTAACCTTAATTTATAAACTTGCCCACACAAGCTTATAGACCAAGGGGTCGTTTTGCAGGTCCTAATGTATAAGCGTCCCATACCACTTATACTTTAGGTGTCAGAGTTAAATGAATCGATTATGCTATGACATGCAAGTGGGTATGATGAAACATGCAAGTGCAACTCACACACCCGACTCTGTGCACACAGACCTTTAGTTCCCCCTTTCGGAGCCGTTACCTCCCAGGATACCTCCGTAGTGGAAGATGGAAGCGGTGGGTTGGGCCTCACCCACCTCTAAACCAGTAAAGCACTACTGGTCAGACCTATCGTACGCCTCAACGCTTGGTGCACTAAGCAGACGCCTGCGTACTCATGCCGGCTGGCACACCGGACTTTTGTTGGCGAAATGCTAACCACACCTGCCGAGTCAGCGTATTGGCGTCGGTGCATCGACCATCCAATACCGAAGACCCACCACCTTAATTTTTATTCCTTTTATGCACATGCAAATTTAATCGTAAACACATAAAAACCGAGCTGAAGCTCCTCGGACCAAAACGTCCATCTCTTAACCAACCGAGCCGAAGCTCCCCGGGCCATTCCGTCCGTCTCTTAACCAACCGAGCCGAAGCTCTCATCAATCTTCCTATGCCAACAGTGTTTGTGAAAGGTGCAGCCCTAATTACTAAGTTACTCTTGTCAGTTTGTTATTACAGTTTACGTTAACCCAGGACTGCCCCCGGTATTCCCCGTGAAGGGCTCTCAAAGGGCACTAGGAACTATGATGGTAGCTGAAGCCCATCGTTCCCTTTCGCAAGGCACTTATTGTTATTTGTTGATCCCTTTTACCCATTCCCTTCTCATATTACGATAGACTATCCTATGTTGATTTTTAACTTTCCTCTCTTCGCGAAAGACGATCTTTCGTCGAACCCGAGCCCCTCTTAACTCTAGCTATCACTACTTCTCTCCACTCTTCATATCATCCTATTGTGATATCATCCACTATTGTCCACCCAGACGAAACGACTAACTCCAACGACTTTCTCAGATCATGTCCTATTGCAATTCACGAATTTGCTATATGTAGACAAACCTAGACTATATGTCGAACCGGTTATGCAATGATCCCAAAACTCATCCAAATGCTCTAAATTATTTACTGGAGACTTATCATGATATAAATGGCCTACATCCAAAATGTGGTAATTTTCCTAATTTATCTGGCATTTAATTAATTTCCTCAAAACTCCAAAGGCTATCGGTTTGAACATGAACTACCCTAAGTTCTCATGCAACATGTCCAAAAAAATTATAATAAATAGTAGGTTATCTCGATAGGGTAAATCCAAGGTATCATAATTTTTCTATCATCAAAAGAGTAACAAAACTATTTTAGCAATATTTACTATCTTCCATTATTTATGAACTAAGTACAGAGAATATTCTTCCAAAAATTATAAATAATTTATAATATGCAGGTAAAGGCTTAAAAATAGCACTGGCCCAGTTTCATAATTTTTTAGTAATAAAATCATCCCAAAATAATTTTCAAAGCATAGAACCCCTTTATAACATTTGTGAAGGAAGTACTGGATTTACTCAACTAAAAATTATATAAAAATTCAAGGGTAACCATTCTGTCCTAAAGCATTTTTTTCCAAGATTTCATGAGATTTCCATGAACAAAAAGGTACAAATAATTAAAACATCAATGTAGGTTATAATCAACTTTACAAATGAAGTGCTGGAAATAAACATCATAAAATTTCAGTAAAATTCCTATAGCTTCTACCCACTCCAAAACTTACTCTACCTGAGTTTCACAGCCTTTAGATAATGTTTAGTGATGGATTGTACTTATTTAGTGTTTTACCCTAAAGCTAAGATTAAGGTTTTAAGGTATCTACTTGTCTCCAAATTCTCCAAGATTCCATTCCGATGATTCTTATCATGCTAATGTCAACTCTACAGAGTTTCAAGGCAACACGAGAGCAATTGCCCCCATGTCCTTCACAACCCTCAAAACCCTCCATCTAGGGTTTGAGTTTGGATCCTAGGGTAAACCAACCCTAAACCACACCATTTTCTCCAAGTGGGTTATAATAACCCTTCCAAGTCCGTGGTCAAGATATCAGCCTCAGTTGAGGTGATTTGACCGTTCCAACCTCTCGGGCACTTTTTACTCAAAAATGCCTCACTTTTGCCTAGTTAAGAATAGGTGACTCCCTATCCAAAACTCACCCAATTGAGTTGAAAATTTGTACAGAGCTAAGTTTTATAGCCAGGGACCACTCACCAAAATTTGGGAGGGTTTGGATGTTATTTGACTACATAAATAAATTCCTCTATCTTTATTAAATTAAAACAAAAACTTTAGGCAAAGTTTATCCAAAAATTCCCATTTTTGTACTGCCTTTAGATATAGCTAAGGTTAACACCCTGCCCAAATTTCAGGTCATTTGGACAAGGGATGAAGAGTGAGCATCCATTTTAATTTCTGTCCAACTCTAGGTATAGCCCCCACTAAAACGGGTGCTGCGGTCAAACCGCTTACCCAAACGAGTTGAAACTAATTTCAAATTAATCTAGACTTGAAGGACTACAACTTTCATGACTGGCCATTTTTCCTAAATCGGCTTCTAAGTGCCTCGTTTTGCAGCCTAAATATATACTCAAATAATGTATCTTTTCATTATGTATTATATACATAATTTATATATTATAAAGTGATTTTACTGTTCATCTTCTACATGAACCCGAAAACTAGAACACAGAAACTCATATTTTCTGTAACCTTTTCGTGATCCGTCACCAGCTATCCAATCACCTCCCTGGCCAGCCACCACCACCACCACCTCCGTTGAGGCGATGGCTATCGGTCGGCGGTGGTTTGGCCGCCGGAGGTGGCGGTTTCCGGCGAACTCAAAACAATATTTTTCCATGGTTTTCCATGAAAACACGAGGTAGGTCCGGCTCCTTTGAGTACGAACTTCATTTCTAAGATCATAAGATCTACCCATAAGAGAAGAAGTAGAGGAGGACCTTGTTCGCGGTTTGAAGGCGAGATGAACGTCGGATTATCATGGCGCGGTGATGGCATTCCCGAACTTCTCCTACAGCAAGAGAAAAAGTCTGAATTTGTTTGATCGAGCGTGTAACCTTCTCCTCTTGCTACAAGTGGGCTTTTATAGATTTCCCAATGGGGAGGGGAAAGGATGAAACATTCATGGCCATGAATGTTTCTTCTTAATAACGTTTCGGTTATGATGCAGGGAAGAGGAAAAGGTGGAAGATTAATTGGCTGATCCAGGTGGCGATTTCCTATTGGATCTCACTCTCTCTTTTTCTATTAAATAATTAGAGAAGTAAACGGCCCATAAATATTCCTGTTGTACATTCCCATAACTAGAATTGATTATGATGTCGGTTACCGAAATTTCCAGTCTGGCTGACGTTTCGGCCCTTGTCACGGGCGTGACACATAGGTCACGGGCATGACAGGCCCGAATGGTAAATTCTGAGGTCGACGATCATCGAACTGAGAACGACGGTCATTGAAGGGTGGTCACGCCCTAGGTCACGGGCGTGACACATGGTTCACAGGCATGACAGGGTCAAGATGCAAATTCTGCGCTCGGCGATCGTCTCGCTGAGATCTACGATCGCCGAAGGGGGTCACGCCCTAGGTCACGGGCGTGACACCTGGGTCACGGGCGTGACATGTCCATGACGTAAATTCTACGCTTCGATGATCGTCCCGCTGAGATCGACGATCGTCGAAGGGGTCACGCCCTAGGTCACGGGCATGACACATAGGTCACAGGCGTGACAAGCTCGAGTTACACGTTCGACGATCGTCTCACGGAG
The DNA here is from genome assembly GCA_039513925.1 of Platanthera zijinensis. Lineage (NCBI taxonomy): Eukaryota > Viridiplantae > Streptophyta > Magnoliopsida > Asparagales > Orchidaceae > Platanthera > Platanthera zijinensis. The sequence goes on along the minus strand of CM077084.1, from coordinate 91,539,407 downwards.
ATCGACGATCGTCGAAGGAGTCACGCCCTAGGTCACGGGCGTGACACATAGGTCACGGGCGTGACAGGCCCCGGTTTCAAATTCGACGATCGTCTCACAGAGAACGACGATCGTCGAAGGAGTCATGCCCTATGTCACGGGCGTGACACATAGGTCACGGGCGTGACCAACCCGTGACCCAAAATCTCAGTCGATGTACTTTAATTCTTGGGCTTCTAGGGTTCTCTCACGACAGACCGACTCCTAGGGGTCTAGCCGGAAATGGGATGTTACATTATATGATCTCTTAAGTCCTCTTTTTGAAATCTGATTTGCCCATCCAAGTAATTGACTCCATCTTTAAAGAATGACTTTAACTTTTGAAGCTTGTCATTAATTAACTTCTGAGATTAAGTGATGGTAGTTTTAACTTAATATAGGGCAGCCTGTAGCTTCTTATCATAGTCTTCCATTTCTTTAGCCCTTGCAGCAGTCATTCTAGTAACAACATTTTTTAACTCAGTGACTATCTCATTGTGAGATTCAGTCAGATTGTCATTCATTCTTATTTGATTTTCAATAACATAGCCTTGTTTGACAGCAATCTCATCCACCTGCTTCTTTATTTCTGCTTGTGGCTTTACTAGAAATACCACAATATTGCCCCCCTTGTGGAAGCAATCTGTCTTCTCTTTCTTATTCTGGTTGACCTCAAACCTGATATATTTTATGTCTTGTGCCAGATCAAACTGTAGTGTCTTATGACTTTCATCTACATATTTTTCCAAGGCCAGTCTTTGCTCATCCAGCTTCATTTGTAAATTCACCATAAGCTTGTTATTATCAAAATCAAAAGTAGATTGTGAAGTAGTTGTCTGGAGAGCCTTCTTATAGCTTTGACTTCTTCTCTTAATGACCATTAGTTTTCTTTTCTTGGCCTCCCTGACTTCTTCAAGCTCAGACTCTGAAGAACTTTCAATATTAACTCTCTCTTGAGGAGTGGAAGAAATTTCTTTCTCATCTCCATGTTTCTCCTCCTCAATATTAACCTGCTCCCCCTCAATCCTTACTTGCTCCACCTGGAATCTATTGCATCACCTCTGGAATTATTCCAGCCAGGTACAAACTCATGATCCTAGCCAAGTTTGGCTTCTTGATTCCTTCTTTTATCTTATCAAACAGTACTACAGACCAATTGGTGTGAATCTTAAAGATTATCCTTGTCAGCAGGCTGAACATATAGGCTGATATCCTATCATGGCCACCTGGTTTACATAAGATCACTTTTCCTACTATTTCAGACAGGATTTCCCTTGATGATTCGTCCCTTTTCTGTTGATGGCTGCTCCTATCTTTAAGGTTGGATCCAATCCAGACCATTGAAGCGCCTCCCTGGTCCTTGAGGCTGGGACCTCTTCCTCATCTTGTATTCTAGGAAGATGGAGAATATTGCTCAACCTCTTCTGAGACAGCTTGATTTTTTTTCCACGTACAGTGGATTTGATCTTCAATCCTATTAAGTCTATTGATGCAGCAGTATAGAACTCGAATACTTATTTCTTCATATCTTTGTATGTTTAGAGACAAGATATTCTAATCCGTTGTCTACAAGAAGAGAAATGACCTGTTTGATCTCCAATGCGGCATCATCGAATGCATGCCTAACCAACTCATACCCTTCATTGATGTTGTCTTCAACCTTGGGCGCCATTGGAATGAAGAGAAAGCTTTGTTGGAGAGAAGAGAGTTTGTCGACACAAGGTTTTTGTCTCGAAACCCAGGTGAGCGTGTCGACAAAATATGTTCTTAACCTATTTATACCCTTATAATCAAAGAAGGTCAAAAGGCGGGCAAAAACAATCTAAATGTGTCGACACAGTTGGAATGTGTCGACACTTGACTTATGAAGTCGAGGAACAGAAATTCTATGTCGACACTTATTCGAAGTGTCGACACAAATCTGAATGTGAGGACACCACTTCTCTGGATGTGTCGACAAAACACTTCTGGATGTGTCGACACTGCTTGTCTGGATGTGTCGATATATAGTCCCTTAGGTTTCGACACTTTTACTCTGTGTCGACATAATTTCCCTGAATTGTCGACATAACTTCTCTGTGTCGCCACTTTATTAATGAATGTGTCGACACCATTATACTTAGCCAATTTTTGGTAAACTAACCTATGGTCAACATTCCTAATTCAATTTTAAATCTATTGAATTTAGTTTCATCCAGAGACTTAGTAAATACATCTGCAATTTGATAATCAGTTTTAACAAATTCTAATGAGATGTCTTCTTTTTCTACATGTTTTCTAAGAAAATGGTATCTTATCTCTATATGCTTAGTCCTACTATGTGAATTAGGATTGTTTGCAATAGAAATGGCACTTTTAGAATCACACAATAAAGGTGTTCTACTTACTTGAATACCATAGTCCCTTAGCTGATGCTGAATCCACAATAGCTGTGCACAACAACTTCCTGCTGCCACATATTCAGACTCAGCTGTGGATATTGCCACACTAGTCTGCTTCTTACTGCTCTAGGATATCAACCTTCCTCCCAAGAATTGGCATGTACCTGTAGTAAATTTTCTATCTTCTCTACAGCCTGCAAAATCTGCATCTTGAAGCCTTGATATGCTGCATAGGCAAGGAACATCCTGATTACTTCCAGTCTTGCTACTGGGGCAAATGTTTGATCAAAGTCTATTCTCTCTTCCTGCATGTATCCTTTTGCAACCAATCTTGCTTTGTTCTTCACAATAACTCCACTCTCATCCAACTTGTTCCTAAAAATCCACTTTGTACCAATGATGTTGTGGTCTTTTGGTTTAGGAACTAACTCACAGACCTTGCATCTTCTAAACTGATTAAGCTCCTCTTGCATAGCATTAATCCAGTGTTGGTCTTGGATAGCTTCTTCAAATTTCTTTGGCTCTAGTTGAGATAGAAAACTTGAGTGCAGGACTGTATTCAGATTTCTGCTTCTGGTTTGCACTCCATGTCTTGGATCACCAATTATCTGATTTGCTGGATGATCCTTTCGATGTCTTACAGCTGGAGGTAGACTTCCTTCTGACTGAATACCTCCAGTTTCTTCATTATGCTGCACCTCTTGGTTGTCATCAGCTTCTAGAGAGTCTTGTACTCCCCCTGGACAGTAGCCATCATTTTCCAATTCTTCATCTGCAGTTGAGCCTTCTGCAATGGAAAGCTTGTCCATTCTATTGTTTATACCTGTTGGACTGCATGAACTACAAGACAACTCACTGTTGATTAATCTAGTTTCATCAAATACAACATGTACAGATTCTTCTACAACCTGTGTAATCAAGTTGTAGTCCCTATAAGCCTTACTATTGATGTTGTACCCAACAAATATCCCATCTTGGGATTTGGCAGCAAACTTAGTTAGATAAGACTTGTCATTGTTAAGTATATAACACTTGCAACCAAAGATTCTAAAATAGGATAAATTTGGTTTTCTACCTTTCATGATCTCATAGGGTGTCTTTTTGTGGCTTTTGGTAATAGAGGCCCAATTGATCACATGATATGCAGTACTAAATGCCTCAGCCCAGAAGTATTCTGGGAGAGAAGTGTCACTCAATAGAGTTCTACCAGCTTCAATCAAAGTCCTATTCTTCCTTTCAGCAATATCATTTTGCTGAGGTGTTCTAGGTGAGGAGAACTCTTGAAAAATCCCAAATTCTTCACATAATCTTGTCATACTTTCAGATTGAAATTCAGTGTCATGGTCACTTCTAATTTTGATCACTGTACTATTCAGTTCATTCTTAATTTGTTTGACAAAACTATGTAAAACATTTGGGGTTTCAGATTTCTGTCTCAGAAAGAACACCCAGGAATATCTAGAATAGTCATCTACAACCACAAAAGTGTAGACCTTCCTACCTAGACTATGAACTGGCATAGGACCAAATAAATTCATATGTAGTAGGTATAGACATCTGACTGAATCCTTATTTTCAAGGCTATGAAAGGAGGATTTTGTCTGCTTGCCCTTTTGACAAGCTAAACATATCCCATCCTTTATACGCTTAACCTGAGAACCATTCCTCACTAACTCTTTGCTAAAGAGTTGGCCAATTATTTTGTAGTTAAGATGAGTCAGCCTCTTGTGCCATTTGATAAAATGAGATGCTCTCTCATCAACTACAAGACAAATAGGAGAAACCTTGTTCTCACACATAAAGTCAAGACAATAAACATTTCTTTTTCTATACCCAGTCAATATGACCTTTTGATCACTTGGCCTTTTGATATGACATCCATTCTTAACAAATGAAATGTCATATCCTAGATCACTTAGCTGACATATGCTTATCAGGTTGTGTTTCAAACCTTTTACATAAGCCACTTGAGTGATGGTAATTTGGTTTGAAGAAATGTTACCAAATCCTTTGATTATTCCTCTTTCAGATCCACCAAAGATTACTTTAGGCCCATCCTTGATAGGTGAGTACTCCTTCAGTAGCCCCTTTATTACATTCATGTGCCTGGAACATCCACTGTCAGAGTACCATATAGGGGCATGGCAACTTGGACTTTCCTGCAATTCAGAATTACCTAACCTTAGAGCCCAAGAAAGTCTTGGGTCCTTGGTTCAAGTTAGAACCATTCATATCAAATCTACCAGTAGCTCTTCTAACTGGTAGACTGTTGTACTTCCTGACACTTATGTTATGCAAGCAGTCTAAGGCAAAATGGTCTGTCTTGCCACAGCATCAGCATTCATACTTATTGTATCTAGGTCTAGATACATTTTTGGCAGAAAACTTTCTGTTCTATGCTTGTGCTGCTGCAGCTACACCCATTGTTTTCCTTGGAACATGGGGTTTATTGACATGGGCTGACTTATTGGCATTAACACCCTTGTTATTCAGAACATCAGTCTTATTATGACCATGAATGTTTTCAAGATCATATTTGTTAGAAGGCACTTGTACCTTTCTAAACATTACAGGAACTTTAAAATTTACTGGCTTGATTAGTGCTTTGCCTTTTCTCTTGAATTGGACATCCCTGGTGTTACCTTTAAATCCTAATCCCGCCTTACCCTTTTGGGCCATAAACTCATCTATTAAGGGTAAGACTGATTTTTGCTTAGAGTAACTAGCCACTAGATCTTTCTCCTTTTGAAGTCTGACTTCCAGACTATTAATTAGATCATTTTTATATGTGATTGTACCCATCTGAATAACAGTTATAGTTTTCAGCTTGGCAACCTCATTCATTTTTTGATCCAATTCTTTCTCTAAACCAGATGCAGTCATCTTAAGATTTTCAATTTCCTTAGCCTGAGTTTTGGCCATATTTTTGCTTTTCTTAAGTGGCTGCAATAAGTCCCCATATTCATCTATCAACTTGTTAATATCTCCTTCAGATTCAGATCCATCCTCATCACTTGATGCAGATGAATCTGACTCTGAACCAGTACTGTAATAAGAAATTATAGAATTACTTTGTACCTTACAGGGACCAGGCTGATCCTAGTACTTGTTGTCTTCTGATTCATCCATCAGTCTCATGCATTGATGGTCTTCTTGTTCATAGATGGAGTTAAGCAATTGCATAAACTCATCTTCTTCACTAGCTGCATACAGTCCAATGTATGCTTCAGCTTCAGATTCTTACTCTGAGGAGGATTGATCTGTAAGACTCTTCTCCTTCTTAGCAACAAAGAATTTCTCCTTCTTGCCCTTTTGTTGAGTCTTATTTCTGTCTGCTGACTCCTTCCTCTTTTCTGGACACTTAGCCACCACATGTCCAGGTTTATTGCAGCAATAGCAAACAATTTTTGATGTTGTAGCTTTGCTGGGCTTAGACCTGCTCCTTTCCTTTCTTGATGATTTTCTCTTTTGATAGTAGTCATCAACTGGATGTGATGTGGAGGGCCTTGACTTCCACTGCTTCTTCTTCAAGAACCTCTGAAACTTCCTTATAAAGGCAGCAAAATATGCATCTGAATCACTACTATCTGAGTTCTGATTGTTTGAATTCTCTGAGATAACTTCAGCAACTTCCTTAGGAGGTGATGGAGATATCCTTCTATTATTTCTAGTGGCTTCAACCTTGAAGGCCACAGACTTTTCTCTATGCTCTCCTTTTGTATTTCTTTCTTCCTCCTTCCTAGCCATTAGTTGTATTTCATATGATAGCAACTTTCCAAATAAGGTTGGAGGAGAAATGTCTGCTAGTTTGGCCACTTCTCTAATGGCACAAATCTTGGTATCCCAATCCTTTGTCAAGGATCTTAGGAATTTATCATTCAGCTCATATGTACTGAAGACTCTTCCATAGGACATCAGTTCATTCACTATCCTGTAGAATTTCTTATAGCATTCAGATATGCTATCAGACTTCCCTTGTCTGAAACTCTCATATTCTTGATTGAGCATAGACTTTCTGTCTTGTCTAACTTCTTCAGAACCCTCTATATAGACAATCAAAGTGTCCCACAATTCCTTGGAGGTTTTGCAGTGAATCAAATTTTTGAAAGTAAGAATCATCGATGACACTCACTATGATATTCTTAGCTCTTTTATCCATAATTGCCAGTATAATCTCATCCTTAGTCATTTCAGAAAAATATTTAGGAGTTCTTTGATTTGCATCTAGAACAGACACATTCATTGGGATATATGGACCTTCTTTTACTGTGATATATATCCTTGGGTTAGAGGCCTCCATAAACAACCTAACCCTTTCTTTCCAGATTCCAAAAATCTCTTTCCTACAAATGGGTAATTTCATTGACCCTAGTTCCTTGTGATTCTCTCTAGAACCCATTTTCTTGATTCTTGATTCTTCCTTAGGGATCTAACTCAGACTGTTAAGTCCTTCTTTGAGTAACCTCCCTCTGATACCACTTGATAGTTTTACTTTCAAGACTATCTAAACACCAAGAGGGAGGGGGGGTGAATAGGTTCTAATTCTTGTTTTAAAATTAAGACAGAATATAACTTCAATGCTGTAATATAAAACAGAAAATTCTACAGCAAACTCAGCACACACAATCACAGATTCTACAGCTACACAATTCACAGATTTCACACAATATTTATAGTGGTTCCCCATGGTCTGGGTACATCCACTTTCCCCCCTTCACCTATCCAGAAGTATGCTAGATTCGGCCTAACTTCTTCCTTTATCTCAGATCCTTAGATCCTACAGCTCAAAATCTAGAAGGATTCTTACAACTCAGAATGTTTCCACATTCCTACAACTCAGGCTAACAAGCCCTACCTCAGCCTTGCCACAAGGCCTATAACTCAGAGAATACCTTCTCCTACAACTCAGGCACAAACAGCCCTACCACTCAAAGAACAAATCTCCTACACTCAGCCTTTATAAAACAGGCTTATAACTCAGATCTATGAATAGATCCTAAGGAATTAGATAAGGAATTTTATAATCTCTTACCCCTGTTGAGAGAGAAGGGATAAGAACTTTCTTGATCAGCTTCTTGAAGAGGCTGATGGCTGAAATCAACTTGATCTTAGATTTCTTCAAAGCTTCTTGAATCTGAACTTAGTTGGGTTGATTTCCTTTGAATATAACTGACTGGAAGCTTCCTCCTTAGATTCTAGAAATAGATCTGAATCTTCTTAATAGATTAGTTCAGTATCTGCTTCTTGAGAGACCTGTGATTGTCTCCTTCTTTACTTCAAATAGCTGGATCTCTCTCTCTCCAAACCTCTTGAAGATACTTCTGAATTCTTGATTGAATTCAACTTAGACAGAATATGAATAGATAACTACTTCAGAACGTCTTCTTAGATCTTCTCACGAAGATCTTCTTCTTTGTGACTTGTACTTTCTTGATCAGAGATTAATCTCACAATAATTGTGTTTGTTATATGTATTGCCACTTGTTGTATGCTTTCTGATTTGACACAGTCCATTTATATATAGGCTTCACCCATGGTAATCGGCTGATCCGGTTTCTAACGAACTTCTAACAAGTCTGACAGCTTCAGTGAACCTGTTATAACTCACAACTGTCAAGTCTTCAAACTGTTCTTGAGCCTTTGTCTTTGTCAGCAAAGCGTCGAGACTGTCATAAAGTGTCGAGACTGACTGTCATAAAGTGTCGAGACTTACTGTCATAAAGTGTCGAGACAATCTGTCAAAATGTGTCGACACAAGTGACTTAAGTGTCGACACAGACTTTGGTGATGTCGACATAGCTGCCTTGATGTCGACACAGTTTCTTGACACTTCATCTTAAGAATGTGTCGACACTGATTATTTGTGTTGACACAATCACTTCTTCATTTTACAACACTCAACATTTTTGAAACTCTGCTGAGTGTCGACACAAGTCCTGTGTGTCGACACAGTTGATGTAGATTAAGAATTCTATGTGTCGACACTGCCTCCAGGTGTCGACACAGTTGATGTCGACTCTGCTTCTGTGTGTCGACACTGCCTTCTGGTGTCGACACAGTTGATATCGACTAACTATTTTTGTGTGTCGACAAAGTCTCCCGGTGTCGACACAGTTGATGTCGACTATGCTTCTGTGTGTCGACACAGCCTTTTCCAAGTGTCGACACAAACTTGCTGAAGTATCGATATAGCTTCCTCAGGTGTCGACATATGGACTTAGAATATTTTTCCTGCATTCTAGCACATTCTAAACCTGCACATATAAACTCAAAATAACAACAAATACACCTTGATGTATATCATTGAGCTAAGTGAGGCTTCTCCAAATCAAGTACACATTTTCCAATGTACCCAACAATCAATAATGACCAATGGCATATTCGTCAGCCCGAAAGGCATGACAGTAAAATCATAACGCCGATACTGTGTACTAAACGCCATCTTGGGAATATCACTCTACCTAATTGTTTGCTGAAAGTAACCAGCATTCAAATCCAGCTTCAAATACACAGTCGATCCAAACTAGCTGATTGAATAAATCATCGATCCTCCGAATCGGGTACTTATTCTTCTCTGTTAGCTTATCCCGTTTCCATTAATCGATACAAAGACGCATAATTCCGTCCTTCTTTACCACAAAGAGAACCAGGGCGTTCTAAGGTCACAAACTTGGACGCATAAACCCCTACTCTATCAATTCTTGAAGTTGTGCCTTCAATTTTTCCATCTCTCACAGTGCTAAGTGGTAAGGAGACCTTACCACCGACTTGGCAAAAGAATTTAACTCAATGGTTAACTCGATCTCTCTCTAGTGTGGGGCTCCCAGGACACTTTCAGGGAAGATGTCGGCAACCTCTGACACCAACGAATTACTGACCAATCCAGGTTCGGGATTCATAGTCTCTAGTTAAGAACAAATCCGCCCCTCCTCAAGAACTGCTAACTTAGATTCGCCTTCGGTGTTTAGCCCTAGTGTGACCACCTTAGGGTTACACCACCTATAATCTTTAATGACCATATTTCTGTTTGGTTTGTATATATATAATCAACACATCAGAAAGAAATAATACGGACCATAAGGAAACCTTGGATGCTAAGGAGCGAGAAGTCCCACAATGAATAGTACTCTCCACCACCAAGAGTGTGACAAAGCCCACTTACACAAATAATAAGTCAATAACTAAACAAGTCGTAGGTATAAATATATAAGCTAAACCGTACCTGTCATCTCATCCCTTTTCTTATGGTCTTCTGCCTTTTTTTTTGTCTTTGGAAACCTACCCCAACAGTCACGATCTATACGTCTCGGCTTGCCACTGTTATCATAGTGGATTGGGCCTCCTCTCCTAATGGTTACACCAGACTTAGCTTTCTTTGTCTTTGGGGCATCAACACGACAATCATGGGTAAGGTGTCCTGACTTGCCAAAAGTACCACAAGCATAAGGAGCTTGACTAAGAGAGGTTCTAGACCTCTTATTCCAACTCCTGTGGTGTTCAGAATTTACAAAAACCGCAGAGTTCATTACCCTATACACTGACATCTAGTGGACTTTCCCCAAATCTACTTCCAATGATCTAGCTGACTCCACCAACGCTCGAAATCCCAATAACTTTTGTCCTGACAATAGAAGTCATAAATCATCATGCAGACTATTATAACACCTTTTTACCATAGTCTGCTCATCCTCCAACTCTGATAGTTTTACTTTCAAGACTACCTAAACACCTAGAGAAGGGGTGAATAGGTTCTAATTCTTATTTTAAAATTAAGATAGAATATCACTTCAACGCTGTAATATAAAACAGAAAATTTTGCAGCAAACTCAGCACACACAATCACAGATTCTACAGCTACAGAATTCACAGATTACACACAGTATTTATAGTGGTTCCCCAAGGTTTGGCTACATCCACTTTCCCCCCTTCACCTATCCAGCAGTATGATAGATTCGGCCTAACTTCTTCCTTTATCTCAGATCCTCAGATCCTACAGCTCAGAATCCAGAAGGATTCCTACAACTCAGAATATTTCCATATTCCTACAACTCAGGCTAACAAGCCCTACCTCAGCCTTGCCACAAGGCCTACAACTAAAAGAATACCTTCTCCTACAACTCAGGCACAAACAGCCCTACCACTCAGAGAACCAATCTCCTACACTCAGCCTTTATAAAACAGGCTTACAACTCAGATCTATGAATAGATCCTACATAATTAGATAAGGAATTTTATAATCTCTTACCCCTGTTGAGAGAGAAGGGATAAGAACTTTCTTGATCAGCTTCTTGAAGAGGCTGATGGCTGAAATCAACTTAATCTTAGCTTTATTCAAAGCTTCTTGAATATGAACTTAGTTGGGTTGATTTCTTTTGAATATAACTAACTGGCAGCTTCCTCCTTAGATTCCAGAAATAGATCTGAATCTTCTTGACAGATTAGTTCAGTATCTGATTCTTGAGAGACCTGTGATTGTCTCCTTCTTGACTTCAAATAGCTGGATCTCTCTCTCTCCAAATCTCTTGAAGATACTTCTGAATTCTTTATTGAATTCAACTTAGACATCATCTGAATAGATAACTACTTAAGAACGTCGTCTTAGATCTTCTCACGAAGATCTTCTTCTTTGTGACTTGTACTTTCTTGATCAGAGATTAATCTCACAATAATTATGTTAATTATATGTATTATCACTTGTTGTATGTTTTCTGATTTGATAAAATCCGTCTATATATAGGCTTCACCCATGGTAACCGGCTGATCCGGTTTCAAATGAACTTCTAATAAGTCTGACAGCTTCAGTGAACCTGTTGTAACTCATAGCTGTCAAGTCTTCAAACTATTCTTGAGCCTTTGTCTTTGTCAACAAAGCGTCGAGACTGTCATTAAGTGTCGAGACTGACTGTCATAAAGTGTCGAGACTGACTGTCATAAAGTGTCGAGACAATCTGTCAATATGTGTCGACACAAGTGACTTAAGTGTCGACACAGACTTTGGTGATGTCGACATAGCTGTCTTGATGTCGACACAGCTTCTTGACACTTCATCTTAAGAATGTGTCGACACTGATTATTTGTGTCGACACAATCACTTCTTCATTTTACAACACTCGACATTTTTGAAACTCTGCTGAGTGTCGACACAAGTCCTGTATGTCGACACAGTTGATGTAGACTAAGAATTCTATGTGTCGACACTGCCTCCAGGTGTCGACACAGTTGATGTCGACTCTGCTTCTGTGTGTCGACACTGCCTCCTGGTGTCGACACAGTTGATGTCGACTAACTATTTTTGTGTGTTGACAAAGTCTCCCGGTGTCGACACAGTTGATGTCGACTATGCTTCTGTGTGTCGACGCAGCCTTTTCCAAGTGTCGACACAAACTTGCTGAAGTGTCGACACAACTTCCTCAGGTGTCGACATATGGACTTAGAATATTTTTCCTACATTCTAGCACATTCTAAACCTGCACATATAAACTCAAAATAACAACAAATACACCTTGATGTATATCATTGAGCTAAGTGAGGCTTCTCCAAATCAGGTACACATTTTCCAATGTACCCAACAAACTCAAACTCTGAGTAGCACCTTATCATGATAAATGCATGCAAATACTCATCAACAGAGTGCATCCCTTGCGTCAAAAGCATGTTCAACTGCTGGTTTAATGATATTCTAATTTCCACTTGCTCTAAAGCAACAACAAGTATTGAAGCCACCCCAGGGATAGGGGGTTGCCCATGCCTTCCATGTTGGGCATTGATCATAGAGAGCACTACTTCTGCTACCATTCGGATGGTTTCAGCAGAAGGAGGGGTCGTAGGCATGTCACTAAGCACACTTCTCTACACAGAGTGCTGACATTGTGACTGCACTGCACCACTCCTAATCACCTATAATCGGGAAACACTCAATTAGGTGACAAACAATTGCCAAAATACAATCATAGGAACACACAGGTTCCTCAAACATGTGTATTTTAACTCCTAAGTGAACATTCATGTGTTCTTTTCATGTTATAACGATTACACACATGGGTGTTCTCACCATCTGTTAAAAATAGAATTCATCCGTGAATTCTCCTAAGTAAGACCAATATTGTAGTCTGATACCAAATTGTAACACCCCCCATCCGTCATATGGGATATAATAAAAGATCCGGTCGGGGCCCCTTGCCATATACCACTGACAGTCAGCAGAGTTACATATTAATACTAAAATGCTATGAGATGATATCAAAACCTAGTGTAGAGCATTCTAGCGGAAGCTTTTGAGCAAGTTATAAGAACCCAACACAGCACATGAATGTCCACTATAACCCAAAGCAGGAATGAAAGTACAAATACACATAGAGTCTTGGCCTTATGACCTTACAACATTCAACTTGAATTAAAGTGTTTTACATACTTCGGCACGCAGGCCGGCCATACATGAAAATAGTAAAAGTAAACACTTTGATTTGGCCTTCAAGGGCCAACACAGCATCAAGGGCTTTAGCCCGTTACTTGCCACTTGGCTCACCTGTTCCTACATAAGAATAGTCCACCGAACGGTGGCAAAATAAAGCAACGGTAAGCTAAAGCTGACCAACTTATAACAACCCCTCCCCTTACTCGGGGCGGCAGAGCTCCTTCCCGGCAAAGCATTAGCAAAACCAAACATAGTAATGAAAGTGCAATTTAAGCACACTTCACCACAAGCGTAGGCACAAATAGCCACACACCTCGTACACTCAGGGAATATTCTCGGTGTCCGGATAAAAGCTAGGGCCCACCACTGTTCATAAGACGACAACAAACATGAGCATTTTGGTATTCTTTACGACCTGCACAAGGCTTAAGAACCGTAACTATGTCTGCGACATACAACACTACCCACGGACGCACCACACAGCTACTGGGTAGGTTCAACCCATTCCCATTGCTCACACCGCCGGGAAAAAACTACCATGACATGGGCCAGCCTCCCCAATCCCACACCTCAATCAAAACATAACCCCGTTATGCTACATGGGTGGCTCGTAGGCCACCTGGCTGGGCTCCCAGAGCTCTCAGTCCCACAACTCAAGCCCCAGGTATAACCGATATGGGCCACAAACAAAGCTCTCATGGAGCTACTTTTTGTGGTAGCACTATCGCCGTGCGGTATATGGCAGAAATGCGATTCTACCTAGTTTTTATGGTGCTCCTTGGAGTTATTCCCCAAAGTTCCCTACTGCAATCTACAGTGTAGGAAGCCAAAAAACCAAACATCACGGAGTCATCTACGACAAGTACAAACACAATGAAAAGATCACCAATCCAATCCAACCTGTCCAGATGGGCTTCACACACCATGCCTATGTTCGTACTTCGATTCCGAACTCTTTATTCAAAACTTACAAGGATATATCGTATCTACCCGAAGGAAAAACCTCACGCTCAATGCATACTCACGGGAGAGGGTTTCCTATGCAAAAGGAAGAGGACTTCACATATCCAAGATGAGAATTGTTACGCTTTGTGCTCTCTTCGGTGCCATGCCAAAGAACTAGACGGATGAATGCGATTGAAACGATCTTGCCTCAACAGATCCGGACTCGGCTTGCGAATCGAAACTCCGGAACTTCAATGACGGCGAGATTTACCCTCCGGCATCACTGCTCCTCCTCTAAGAAAACTAGGCCAACTCTAAATCTAGAAGAAATGAAGTGAAAATGGCCAAAACCAGGCATATAAATAAAGCTACCGCCGCACAACACCTTAATTCAGCTCCTCGATTCGAGCGAAACAGCCCAAAACCTCCAAACACAGTCTGACACATGGCCAATGCCATTTCGGTTACACTACCACAGTACGATAGGATGCTAATGCCGCGCTGTAGAGGATGTCGGTCATAGCTTCCTGAGAGGTCAGGGAGATTAATTCCCCTACTACTGCCACGCGGTAACAACATTCTGCCGCGCGGTAACATCTTTCTCTAGAACTTGACAATTTCTCAAGAACTTGATGCTTTCGACGCAAACTCTAGAGCTACCACCGCGCGATAACTAGCTACCACCGAGCATTATATTGAATGAAAAGAAACCTTAAAATCTGAAATCAGATTTCCCTCCCTCTCTTGCTCCCCTCTTTGGCCGCCGACCTCCCTCTCTTCCCCTTGTGGTTTTACCACCTCCCTCCTCCTATCTTCTCCACCAAAACACCTCCCCTCTCCTCACCAACTTCTTGCAAAACAAAGGCCTCCCCCTAAAAGATTTCGGTTACACCAAGTATCCCCATATAGAGTTTTCGACCAACCTTGAACCATCCCACTTGGTGGATTTTCGGCCAGGGACAAGTTCTATTGCAACGAAGATTTCCCTCCGGCGTGAAGCGAGGAAGGCTGACAAATTTCTCTCCATTCAGTGTGACTCCGACGGAACCATAAAAGAGCGATCCTCTTCCAAGGAATTATTTTCCGAGGGGGTAATGAAAATCTCTAATCTTATGTGTTCCCTCCTAGATAAATCTTGTGGTGGTTAACTTTTGGTTTGTTTGCAAATCTTGATTTCATCGTGGTTTTAATCCAATCGATTATTGTTATTTTATCTTAATCTATTTAAAATCATGAGGATTGGCAGACCTTGCTTTCTTTTATTGCGAGAGATCTATCATTTCCGAAATCGTTATTTTTCAGAGGATCTCTTTTGGTAAAACACACGCTCGATCGGATCGGGTAGATCCTTTTCACTTGGAAGAATTTTGGCTCATAGCTTTTATTTGATCTCTATGTGTGTGCCGAAACCGTGCGTTAGCATTGGATTAATAATATTGCAAATCAAGTGTGCTGCGTTTTACTTATGCAATCGTAGAATTTGAACGTGAGAGAGTAGTTTGGTGTCTTTTGTCTGTCTCGGTTCGTCGGGTGACGAGCCTACACCAGAACTATTTTTAATTCAGGTTATTATAGAAGACCCAATGAAAGATGAACCTTGAATATCTGAGACTTTTTTTAACTTCCATAGAAAGCTTTCTTCTTAATGCAGCACCTGAATAGAGAGTGTCTTTTCATTCAGAGAAAGTCAAGTGTTGTTCTAGCTTAATTGAAGATGAGAACTGATTTCTTCATCTCCTTTAGTAGGAAGAAGATCTTTCTTCTAGTTATGTTACTAGAAGACCACTTGCTCACTGAGTTTTTCTTCAGAGGTAGCTAATATCAGTAGTTGTGATATGCAGTCGCTTCTCATTTTTTCCCAGTTTAAATACCTCCAAAGATTACTATTTGATTGCCTTAACTTATCCTTATATACTATTGCCTTTTTTAACGGTCAATGGATTAGAAAAAGTCCCATCAGAGTATAGATAGGAAGTGAACGAGCTAACATCACTTTTCTATGCTTCCACCAATTTGAAGTCCCGCCAACCTAAGCACTCAACGGTAAGAATGTTGTCAAGGAGATATTGTTTTGAGAATATTCCTAAAAAATTATACCGTCTTGATACAACCACCTGAAAGCATTTAGTTGTCAACCAAAATCACCTAGAGGGGAGGTGAATAGGTGAATCATGTGGCTTATAGTGGAATAAAAATCTAGGAAAAATAAAGCGCACAAAATAAGAGAATAAGCACAACACAGACATAAGGATTTATAGTGGTTCCCCAAACTGGGTACGTCCACTGTCATGCCTCATCTATCTGTCACTTTGGGATAGACTAGGATACTTCACAAAAATTCAGATTAATAATAATCTTACTACCCGAAGTCTCCCACTCCTACAAACTCAGAGAACAACATCTCCTACGCTCGATCCTCATAACTAGGATCTACAAATCTTGGAAGCAAATAACTTCCTAAAAGATATAAAAAGATTTATACAAATAAATAGATTGTAAACAATCTTCTTAAAACTCTTAGGAGTTTTTCTTCAAATCTGGAAAACCGCCCTTCTTCTTTGCTTGAAAGTTTTGACTCAAATCTTAATGAAGAAGAATAGGAATGCTTGAAGATTGATCTGAACTAAGCGTCGAATGAATCTCTGGAAGTATTTTGAAAGGCTTTGAGAACAAGAGATCAATTAAAGCTTTTCTTGCTGGAAGAATCGCTGATCGGAAGATGTATCCCGTCGGTATGCTTCGTGAAAAATGATTTTGAATCTCGATCATTTATGACAACATGAAATTAGAACACTATTTGATTTGCGATTAGGGTTCTCTGAAATTATCCAAGACTATTTATAAATGATTCCTCACTAAATGCTCGATTTAAAACTTTGTTCTACCATCCACGTGTAATGTACATGGTGGAAGCCTTAATTTTGGAAAGCCGTGAAAATGAGAATGACGCTGAATACAAATTCACTTAAGTCCAATTCGTCAATATATAACGTGTTGTCTCTAGACTACTCGACGAACTAGTTGAAATGACATAGGCGAGAGCATGTAAGAGATGTTTAGACTACACAAGACCTTTTGACGAATTAGCTAAAAGCTCTCGAGAGTAATCGACGAATTTACTTGTCATCTTGACAAGTTTTACTTAGAACCGACTAACACTAACATTCTCTAAAGTATAAAAGCAGTTCACTTAACTTCTCGAGAGGACTCAACGAATTTCACGAATACTCTTGTAAGTACTTAACGAATTCACTTGAGTACTCGGTGAAGTTTACTTAGCCATTTTAGACTGTAGTTCTCAATGATCTCTCAAGTACTCCTGAGATCACTCAACTAATTCTGAAAGTATCTAGTTGTCTACCTAAATCACCTAGAGGGAGTGAATAGGTGAGTTCATCGTCTTTTAACGGAATAAAAGATTAGCACAAAAAACACAAAGAAGCACAGAGAATTTATAGTGGTTCCCCGAGTTGGGTATGTCCACTGTCCCGCCTCTCTTATCTACAACAAAGGGCTAGATTCAGCTACTTCACCTTTATCACAGATTGTAAACAATCTTACAACTCGGATCCTCAACTCCTACAAACTTAGAGAGAACTCTCCTACAACTTGGAGAACAACCTCTCCTACAAACTCGATCCTATAAACAAGGATCTATAACTTGGAGGCAAGACCTCCGATAATAGTATTAAAAGAGTTATACAATAATAGATTAATAATAATCTTCTTTAGATCTAAAATCTTCAGTCTTCCTTTCCACTGAAAAGTAGAACTTGAAAGCCTTGAGGAAAAAAAGAACTTGAAATCTTGATCTGAACAATCAGGATCAACTAGATCTGAGGAGTACATGGACTTTTATTGATTTGAGACCTAGTCGACACTCTTGTTGAAGAAGAATCATGAATCAAGTCGTCGAGCAGGAGAAAGACGTGAAAACTATTTTTGAGTTTGTCGATCAGAGTATTTGAAAAATTATCGATTTGAATGAATAACACAATTATGGCTGAAAGAAAATCACCTTAGGTATTTATAGGAACTCCCCTTCTCTAACGGCTAAAAGTTCATTCCATACTGAGAAATCCATATGTTAATGTTCATGGCAGACGGGATGGGCAGAACATAAATTTGAGAAATAAACCTAAGTTATTTTTGTCGAGTATCATCGAGTATATAAAGGTATACTCGTCGAACTTCTTTGAAATACAAAGAAAAGGACTTGTATGAATCCAAATAGATCTATCTGAGAGCTCAGCGCATTCCTAGAGAGACTCAAAAAATTCTATCAATATCGACTGGCATACCTGACGAATTCGACGAGTATCTAAATATAACTTCAATAAATTCGACGAGTATGCAAGGCGATATACGAAGAATTCTACTTGGCTGGTTCTCATGGATGCAGGGAAAATTCACAGAGTTAATTCCTACGAATTTGACGAGTATCAGTAGGTATATCCGACGAATTCGATGCGTATCAACAAATAACCTCAACAAATTCGACGAGTATACTCTATGATACTCGATGAATTCTCCTTAGAGAAAATTCTGTCCTTTTTGAATTCAGCAAGACACCCTTCCTTGAATCTTCTAATGCACTTAAAATGGAAGTACATTCCAAAGAGAGATTACACATGAGTCAACACTTTGGCCTGCACAATGAGGGATTACATTGTATAGTCCTGTGTTCCATGACCTATTATAACCTTATATTGGTTTGTACTTAGTAACATGATCCTACAAGAACATGTCTAAAACACACAATCAAGTACAATCTCAATTCATCTTAGTTCAAGGGACACTTCTTCAAATAATTATTATTATGGATACAATACCCAACAAATTCTACAAGTGTTTACGTGTGTACTCGACGAATTTAATGAGACCTCACGTGATCACTTGATGAATTTGCCTTAAACAAACTCTGCAGCTTTTGAACAACAACTTTCTTTGTGATGATAGATAAAGTACACCCCATTAGGGAGATTATATAAGGGTCAACGCAATGTTCTATATAATAAAGGATAACATTGCACAAAACTATGTTTGAAGACCTATTGCAACCTGACAATAGTTTGTACTTGGCAATAAAAACTTGCACCACACACAACTAAAACTAACATCAAATACACCCTCAATTCAACTTAGTTCAAGGGAAACTTCTTCAAATCAGGGATATTGTGGATACAATACTCAACACGAACATACTCGATGATATCATCGAGTACTTTTCACTTATCAAACAGATACATCTTGAATTTCATCAACTCTTTACTTAGACTAAATTAGAGATAATAGTGAGTTTACTTATGCTCTTAACTAATCTTAGGACCTACTGAGATTGACTATCAATATGAGAAAATTGGCCTGCACATATTCAAATAGAATTTTAATCAAAGATAATATGTACTATTCATTGTGAGAGATGCCTTTTCAAATCGCAGAATATTGAAGGTAATATTCCCAACACCCATTATATTTAGGTGTAAATAAAGTTAGTTTTTTGGCAACAATAATTTTTAAAGAATATTTTGCATAACAAAAATACATAAGGGAGCTCTAACATATCTTGCTAATTTCAAAATCATAATCTGAACTTTTAGGATTGGTAAGTATGCCAATCCATTTAAATTGAATAACTTAAAATAAGAGTAAGGCTCCCCCAATTAATATTTAATAGTCTATTCGCCATCCAATTGGTGAAGGTTACTTCACACCCTCACACTTAATCCTTTTATAATCCCTAACAAAGATATTTCATTAAAATTCCATACTAATTCTCATAATTTGGGTGAAGCAAAAAATATAGTAATCCAAATAAATGCAGTTGAAATAAAACACACCCCTAAAACCTGCCATCCGAAGCATCTTTCCATTTCGGCCTTTTATCCACTTGTATGTGAGTCATAACTATGATGTAAAAAATCAGTTGAGGTGGCAAGTCAAAATGTAACCTGCATAAGCATATACATAAAGCCAGAATGAAGACTAGTTTCCATGTTTAGATGGTTAACATAATTTTCAAAAAAAATCCCAAGATCAATCAAACTTAGTAGATAATAGTTAATGTCATTCAAAAGTGCACATCAAAGATATATAAAACTTGCACACAAACTGCAATCAGAAAATGCATAAAAGAAATTGAATGCCCAATCCAAATCAAACTACCAAACCAAAAGAATACGTGAACTGAACTACTATAGATAGTAACTATTATAGATGACATTATGGGCTATATCAGTAGTGTAAATTAAGAGCAGTCAACAATGTTGAAGCCGAGAAAATCCCTACTCTAATAATTAAAATCAAGCCAACCTAAGGTTATTAGTCCAGTGGTCAGGCTCGACAGCTTAGAAGGCTAGAATGAAGAAACAGGGACAACAAAAAAAGACCCCAGGTAATGCGCAAGGGATGTCCCACCACGTACCCGAATTCTTAGAAGAAGCTTTCCTTCCACAACCAAAGATGGCCTAGCAAGGTACAAGGGGGGCGCTAGTTGGGAACTTGGCTCTTCAGAGAAAGGATCCAAAGGCTTAAGTATAGGGATGAAGTCTTTAAGATCTTTTTCAAGATTTCAAAGTCCTTATTCTTGTACCCATAGGGTCCTATTTATAGTTAAATACAAAGGGAGGGGGGGTCTCTGGGCGAGAAGACCCAATCCTCTTATCATCAGCTGCTATCTTTTGGCTACCTGGCTCGGCAAGTGACTTGTATTGGTTAGTGATCATCTGTAATGTTGGTCGGAAGTCGCCTGCTGGGTGAGTATTACTATTGCTCGCCAATAGTACTGCTCAGAGCTCACCTGCACTAAAAAGGTTTCTGAAGCTCACCCACACTAATGGGTGGTCGCGTGACCTGGCAAGTGTGATTCTTTCTTGCGTCTAGCGGTTCCCTGGCCTTCCATGCTGGCCAGTAAATACTAATAGGATCTTCATGTACTGGTGTTGCTCGATGAATATTGACCTGCTGACAACTAATCATTGACCCTCGACAAATAGGGGTTATACACAATCTTCGCTCTTTTTGAGCGATATAGGATCTCGAAAAGAAACATCTAACCCCGCATTCGGCAAGGCTTCTTGCGAGCTCTCAACCCTACGATGCCTAACAGACATCCCCTCCTACTTCTTCAATTAGAGGGGGTGGGGATGACTGTCAGGTGCCGCTTTCTGAATGCTGTGAGATGGTCTACTCTATTGAAGAAGTGGCTAAGAGGCTTGATTCCCTAGGGGCCTTTCTTGGTAATTTGCCACAAAAGTCTTCAAACAAGCACGAGGAAGGTGACCACTAATGGAAGAAGAAGTCAAAGAAGAATTCTTTTGTTGAACAGGAGCTCATTACCACACTTCAATAAAAGGACCCCGCTTCTCTAAATACTGAGCTCGCTGACCCTATATTTTCTACCCCTTCCCCGAATCCGACTAGGGGTCTACTAAATAAGATAGGACTGGGAGAGGACATTTGTCCTTTGGGGGGGGGGTGACTCTGCTTGTCCTAACATTCATATGAATACTCCCGTGGGTACACCTTCGATGCAAAACAAGGAGACTCTACCCAATGAGGTGCTGGTCATCCCACCTGATGTCATTGATGTCGCCCCTGTGATCGAGGTGTGATGAGTACGATATTAATAGGGTTTTTCGGACTAATCTAAGCTTGTTTTCTCACTCGTGCACTGTATTACAACCGATTATCGGTTATATTTGTATCATTTAGTCATTGACAACATTGTGCTTTGTTTTGGCCCATGGGTGTGCAGTTGCGCATTTTGTTATTGGGGGTATGCACATGGTGCTCCCCATGTCTCTTTCTTGTTGTTGTTGATTGTATTTTGGTGTTGGGAGCTTGTGCTCCAGCTTGGTTTTATTGCTGTGCAGGTGGTCACGATATCCAGGATTTATTTTCTAGTTCCTGTGTAAAATGCACGGCCGTGCGAATTTCTTCTCGCACGGTCTCATGGAAATCGTGCGTTATACACAATAATTCTAAGGATGTCTGTGGCTACTCATATGTTTTGTTCCCGCACGGTTTCGGCAAAACCATGCGCAAAGGAACTGTACGGTTTTCCTGTAGCTTTCTGGTTTGTACCATTCTGCGGTTAATCATGCGATTTGTTCACGTACGGACAGCAGTGCCCTTGTACGAGTAAAACACATGGTTCCCCTGTATTATCTTGTTTTCCTGCGCTCTGTGTTTACCCATGCAATTTCCTTCACGCACGGGCGGAAGCGCCCGTACGCGAGTAAAATGCACGGGTCAATGCATCTTCATCCGTAAGCTTGGCCAGGAAGTTAATATTGCATGGTTATTGCACAGTCGTGCGCCAAATCGTGCATGCCTATTTTTCTTGACTTGCTTCTATTTAAAGCACATATTTCTTCTTCTTGGGGGGAGAGTCCGATCCAACCCTCCTTTTCTGCCCCTCATAGCGGGAAAACTTCCCCCTAGCCACCATTTTCTCTCTCCTCCTTGGAGAGTTGATCCGGCCACCATTCTTCCTCCAAGAGCTTGCAATAGCATCAACTTCGGCCACCATTGTCTTCTCCAAACTCCAAGCTCCGTTTCGAGTTTTTAGTGTGCTGCATCCGTGGACTTCTCATGATAGATTTAGCCCAGCGATTATTCATGAAGAAGACGGGTTATTGGAAGGAAGTGACAACCCTTATGGACCTCGGACGTTATCCGTAGACTGAGCTCGGATATGTCCTAAGAACCCTTGACTCCGGCTACAAATCTCAGAAAGCCTTTGTGAGTTTGGTTATTTCTCTTCCCCTTCACTTGTAGTATTACATTTCTTCTTATTTGGAGGTTGGAATAATGTGTAAGAACACTGTTTAGCTTAAGTATTTCAGCATATCTATGTGTTGATATATTTTAGTTCTTGATTATGTTGATGAGCTTCAGTTTATTATGTTCATGTTCGGATGGTGCCGTTCTAGCGATTGCTAGAAGTATGCATTGCGAAGAGGTGATTGTGACCCTCATTGGCTCATCCATCTTTCATATTACTCTCTGGAGTAATCCATCAAAGAGATGCGGTGACGGTGACCCACAGTAGGATTATTAGTACTAAACTTAGGAAACACCAAACCAAAACCCCCTTTATTTATGTTATCACGTGCAATCACTTTTTTCAATAGCGAAATCACACTCCCTACTTGCACTCCTTGAGAGATCGATATCCGGGGATTCAACTCTTAAACTTTGTTACATGACTACGATCGGTACACTTGCCGATGCATCAAGTTTTTGGTGCCGTTGTCGGGGAGTGCCAACATTGCGTGTATTTTACTTTTGAAAAAGTTTGTAAGTGTTTTTAGTATTTTAGAAGGAATTTTTTGTGTTATATGACAGATCCCAACTCCAGTGATAGGGTTGAAGATCTTGTGTTGGAGCTTGAAACCGCACGTTGGAGGCGAGCTTGCCTGCATGCTACCGTTGCTGAAGAGACGATGGGGGATCTTGTCCAAGGAGGAAATGGCGATGGTGAACGGGTTATTGAGGGCCAAGAGGTGGTCCAATCATGCGTTAGGATAATGCGTGATTTCACATCCCTTACTGCGGGAATTATTTACCCTGGCTTCAGACCTACCATCATAAACAAACACTTCGAGATTAAACCCGCCATCCTGAATATGATCCAGAATAATACTCAATTCTCGGGCTTCCCGAGTGAGGATCCGCAGATCCATCTGGCGGAGTTCTCAGAAATTTGCGCCACATTCTGATAAGTTAGTATTTCTGATTTCGTAGTAAAGCTGAGGCTGTTCCCGTTTTCACTAAGGGATAAGGCCAAAACCTGGCTCCATAATATTGTTCCAGGGACTGCTACTATATGGGAGGCCCTATTATCTAAGTTCTTGGCTAAGTTCCACCCGGTGAATAAGATTGTGAATGCCCGTAGGGATATTGCAACCTTTCGGTAGCTGGACCAAGAAACATTGTCTGAGGCATGGGAAAGATTCGCTGACCTGCATCGTCGATGCCCCCAGCACGGCTGTGAGCTGTGGAATTTAGTTGAAATATTATATTTGCTATTGAGCCAAATTTCAGGGCTATGATCGACGAAACAGCTGGAGGCACAATAATAAATCTATCTCCTGACGAGGCATTTAGGCTACTTCACGACACTGCCGCCCATAGCACATACTGGACCGCAGGAAGAAATACCCCTAGAGGGGCGAGGAATCTGATTGAAGTGAATGCTATGGTACAACAAGCTGAGGCGAGCCATCATACTTTGGATGGAAGGATGATGTTGACCAAATCGGCCCCTCCTCTAGCTCAGTTTATGGACATTTCGTGTCAGGGTTGCGGTAACCCCAGCCATCATGCTTATGAGTGCACTGCTGGAGAGACCTTTCCTGAGCCGTCAAGTAAAACTTCTGATGAGAGCGTAAATTTTATAAATAGTCAAAACCACACTGCTCTTTATAATAATACGTATAACCCCAACGCGAGAAATCATCCTAATTTCTCGTGGAATCAAAATGCTCCCGGTCAAAGGTGGAAGGGAGGCCAACATAAATTTGATGCTCAAGCCTCTTGTAGCTAGCTGCACCCGAGCATATGGGTTATAATCCGAACGTGCAATGGACTCATAAGAGTGCATTGGAGGAAATGATGGAGAAGTTTGTTGAGATGGCCCAATATAATATAGCCACTCAAACCGCTTCCATGAAGAACTTGGAGACATAGTTGGGGCAACTGGCCCATGTATTCTATGAGCGTACTCGCGGCACCCTCCCAAGTGATACAGATAAAAATCACCATGAGCAAGGGAAGAGTGTTAGGGAGGCGGAGGAGTGCAATTAAAATGAAATGGCAGTTAAGTGTGAGATTAATGCGGTAGAGACGATAGCTTTATGTGATTCTGGATCATCATGCAACATTCTTGCTTTGCAATATGTTGAAAAACTTAATTTAAATATCGAATTGAATGTCCGGAATTCACTAGTGCTAGCCGATGGATCGGTAGTAAAGACTGATGGAGAGATTAAAGAGGTGGAAGTGATTCTGAATGGGGTTGTTGTAGTCACTGACTTTCAGGTGTTAGGACCCATAAGAAATACATCAAAACCAATCTTAGGGGTCCCATTCCTAAAAGCTAGTGAAGCTACACTGCAATTTAATGTGAGAGGTGTCACCTTGGCTTCCAAGGTCAATTTGCCTTTACCACCGTCATTTCCCCCTATAATTTAGAATAAACTTGGAGAACTTCTGAAATTGAATGTTTTGTTATCTAATGTTTTATCTAGTACTGCTAAGACAAGTGTTCTGCTGAATGAGCAAGATCAAGATAAGAAAGTGGCAGAACCGCTGATGTTAGCTGAAGGAGAAACAGAGACGGAGTCACTTGACGTTAAATAAGATTCAGTTAAGAAGAAACGTGAGCTGAGCATGATTGTAGAGAGCAGGTAGAATTGAAAACTTCTATTGAGCTGACTAAATTTTGTAAGACTGTTAAACATGTGACTTGGTCTGATCTTTCACCCGCCGCAGGTTAGGAAAGGATGCCCTCGGATGAGAAAGATAGACATGCTGCTGAATTGGTTGGTGTGGTTATACCACCCTGGCGATCCCCATCTGTGGATCTGAAAAGAAAAGAACTGCTCATGCGCATGGCGCAGAATTTTTCCCGCCAGTGCGAGAAGGAAGAGGTTAGGTGCACGGCAGATTCATCTTCCCTCGGCCCTAAAGCATTCACCTCACCCTCATCTAGCATGACTGTGGGGATCAATCATAATTCAGCGTTCAGCTGAGGAGTGAAGGATCTACGGGGCCCGTTTCCTGCTTTTCTAGTTTCATTTATTGCTTAATGTTGTGTGTAGCTGTAGACTTTTTCATTGCATTTTGAACTTATGATTTGAACAATAATTATATAACTTCTAATACAGGTATTTAGTCCACCTTAAGGACGGTAAAGAAAAGGGCTTATGGGAGAAAACCCAATTATGCCGCTTATAATTTGTTCAATTATGCTGCTGTGATTATATGTTTTTAGTATGCATGGTTGGAGATATTCTCTTGTGTAGGTGGAGTTTGTTTGGGCCATGGACTTTCTGCGGAAATTAACGCCAATCTTCTGGATTGCTTATTTGCTGAGCATGGGGTAACCTCTCCCACAACTTTTATTTCTCTATTTTTATTGCAAATCTTGGATTGGTTGTTTAGTTTAAGTCTTGTGGGGGTGAGTTATGCGGGTTACCTATGCACATGCACTATTAGCACTTTCATACCAAAAGTATATTTTCATTTTCGTTTTTTATATAATCATGCCTTCATCATGCACCTACGCCCACATGAGCGCGACCTTAAGCACGCGCTCGGCTCAAGTTGATAGTTTAACTTTCAAGATAACCTAAACACCTAGAGGGGGGGGGGTGAATAGGTTCTACTTGTTTATAAAAACTTCTAGGCAGAATTCAATTTAATGGCTAACATAATAATCACAGCAATCACAGAAAATAAAACATCACAGATTGCACAATGTTTTATAGTGGTTCCCCAAGGTCTGGGTACATCCACTTTCCCCCTTCACCTATCTAGCAGTATGCTAGATTCGGCCAAACTTCCACTAATCTCAGATCAACAGATCCTACAACTCAGAACCCAATTGGTTCCTACAACTCAGGCACAACAGCCCTACCTCATCCTTACCCCAAGGCCTACAACTCAGAGAAGACCCTTCTCCTACACTCAGGCACACAGCCCTACCACTCAGAGTACAATACTCCTACACTCAGCCTTTATAACATAGGCTTACAACTCAGATCTGTGTAAACAGATCTTATAGAAATATAGAAAAGATTATCTAACTGTCTTGCCTAAATTGAGAGAGAGAAGGCCAAGACAATTCTTGATCAGCTGATGAAATCAACTGTATCTGAGCTTTCTTCAAAGCTTCTTGAATATGAACTTAGCCGAGTCGATTTCCAAACAGCTTCTTGAGAATCCACTGGTGGTTTCTTTCTTCTTCTCCAAATTCTGGCTTGATCTCTCTCTATCCAGCACTTTGAATGATTCTTCTGAATTCTGATTAGAACTCTTCTTTGATCTATCCTTAGATAGTCTTCTTAGATCTTCCGGAGAAGATCTTCTTAAGTGCCTAGCACTTTCTTGAAATGAATTGGATTGTAATCCTTCTCAACTTTTTGATTCTCAGCAATGTATTTTAAAAGGTTACTTTCTCCTTCTGAATCTGTCTATTTATAGACTTTCTTCATGGTAGCCGGCTGATCTGGTTTCTAACCGTTTTCTGACAAGTCTGACAGCTTCAGTTAACCGGTGGCAACCCACAGCTGTCAAGTCTTCAAACAAGTCCTGTGCCTTAGTCTTGAACCACAAGTTGTCGAGATAGTCTGTCAGAAAGTGTCGAGACCATCTGTCTATCTGTGTCGACACAATTGACTTTAGTGTCGACACAGTCTTCAGTGATGTCGACTAAGTTGCCTTTGAGTCGACACAGCTTCTTCTGAAAATAACTTGTTCTTGACCCTTCAGTGTGTCGACACAAGTCCTGTGTGTCGACACAGTTGTTGTAGAATCATAACTTAGTAAGTGTCAACTTAGCCTTCAGGTGTTGACACAGTCTTCTTTTAACTCTGCTGTAATGTGTCGACTTAATCACAATGTGTCGACACATTCTGCTGGTGTAGACAAACTTGAGGTCGACTATATTCTTCTGAGTCGACACATCCTGCTGGTGTCGACAAACCAGAGGTCGACTATATTCTTCTGTGTCGACACTTTTTCCCAGTGTAGTTGTAGACTAACTGCTATGTGTTGACACTGCTTCCCAGTGTTTGTGTCGACTAATTTCTTCTATGTGTCGACATACTTCCTCTGTGTCGACACTTTTTCCCAGTGTAGTTGTAGACTAACTGCCATGTGTTGACACTGCTTCCCAGTGTTGTGTCGACTAATTTCTTCTATGTGTCGACACATCCTTCTCTGTGTCGACACTTGGACTTAGAATTTTTCTGCATACTTTATCAATTCTTCACCTGCACATGTCAACTCAAAACAACATCAAATACACCTTGATGTATATCACTGAGCTAGTTTGGGCTTATTCAAATCAGGTACACATTTTCCAATGTACCCAACAATCTCCCCCTATTTGGAGAAGTCATAACCCTTATAGCCAATAATATACATCATATATAAACAGTACTAAATGATGATATATGACAAAAACACAGGGATACTTAATTATAAACAAAATAAAAAAAAACATCATAGATAAAACAATCTATCACAGATTTAAACAATATTTTGTTTATAACTGGGTAATGTTTGATTACATTGTTTTACATTTCATGATCACATCACAACATTACAAAACATTATGAAGGAACTAAAAACACAATCAGGATTGATCAGGCTCTTTAATGATAATCCCTTTACCAGATTGAATTTTAGCTGTCACAGGAGCTTCTGATTCTTCAGCTATCTTCTTTCCTTTTAGAGCAGCTTTCTTCTGAGCTTCTTCCTTGAGCCTTTGCCTTTCAAAATAGTGAAAAGGCTTTGGGAAGTACTTGCTTGGCTCCTTAGCATCCGGTGACAGCCTCCCCAGCTTAGCTTTCCTTCTGAATTGTACTATAGCTTCCTGTCTTGCCTCATACTTTTGCCATTCTATCTCATTGTACCACTTCCCTCTCTCATGAACTTTGTCTTGTACAGCTTTCCATGCAGTGAGTATTATGTTCCTTGAAGTAAGACTCCACTACTCATAATCTGGCTTAAGTGCAGCCTGCTCTCTAAATCTCTTCTTTGCTAATAGAGCATCTTGCTGTTCTTTCAGGAAGGCCTCTGGCATCTCAACTTTCTCAATCACAATATTATGCACCTCCTTTGGAGGACTATACATATCCTGCACTTGCTTATCCAGAATATCAAAATCAGAAGGGGGGTAAATAACTTGGGCAACCTCAGGTTGGTTGCCTTCAAGTAGTCCTTCTTGAATGCCTGATTCAGCCATCATATCATCATCACACAAGGGTGGACATCCCAAGGTGGCTCTTATACTATTTGTCACCCATTTAGAGTGCTCTTGGCCTGCATGAATCAATAACCTCTCCCCCTTTATGACTTCTCTGGTCATATGATCTCTGAGATCTTCCTTTTGAAATCTGATTTGTCCATCCAGATAATTTACACCCTCTTTAAAATATGGTTTTAACTTTTGAAGCTTTTCAAATATTTCTTTTTGAAAGGTAGTGATTGCAGTCTTAACAGAAGCAATATCAGCTTGAAAGGTCTTATCAAAATCTTCCATTTCTTTTGTTTTATCTCCAGGCAGGCCTGGAACAATCTTTTTCACTTCCTTTATTATCTCATGATGAGATTCAGTTAAATTATCATTCATTCTTAACTGATTTTCCAATACATAGCTTTGCTTCAGGACAACATCATCTACCTTTTTAGTAATAGCCTCCTGTTGTTGAGCAAGATAAACCACAGCATTGCCTCCCTTTTGGAAGCAATCTGTCATTTCTGTCTTATGCAAGTTGACTTGAAACTGGATGGACTTGATATCCTGAGCTAAGTCAAACTGCATAGACTTGCTATTTTCATCAACATACTTTTCCAAAGCCATTCTGTGTTCATCCAATTTCACCTGTAGATCTACCATAAACTTGTTATGATCAAGGGCAGGAGATACTTGTTGAGGTGTTGTTTGTAAAGCCTGCTTATAATTCTTGCTTCTTCTTTTAAATACAACAAGTTTTCTTTTCTTGGCCATCCTGGCTTCTTCAGTTTCTGTATCAGACGAAGTATCTAGGTGAATTCTTTCTTGAGGAGGATGAAGTGTATCTGTCTCAGTGACCTGTTGCTCAGTCTCAACATCCATTGGCTCCCCCTCAACCTGTGGCTCAACTTCAGCTTCCTGATCAATGTCCATACCTATGGGCTTCTCAATTTCTGGTTCTCCTCCTACTTTATTAGTAGTAGTAACAGTATCAGGGAATAACTCCTCCAGAGTAAATTCCAGTTGAGCTGTTTCTTCTGCAGTAGTTAAATCTTGTGATAAGTCTAACTGTGCTTCCTCTTGCACTTGTACTGACAACAGCTTCTCCTGTACTCGTTCAGTAATTGTAGTATCTTGAGTAGGAGTGGACACTAGCTCCCCCTGAACCTGTGCAGTAATAAGAATATGAGCAATGTCTTTTATAGTAAAATACATTAGCTCCCCCTACACTTGTACCTGAGCAGGAGTAGATACATGTTGAGCAGGAGAGTGAACTGGCTCCCCCTGTATCTGTGCAGGTGTTGACACTTGCTGGACTTGAGTTGAGTCAGGCTGTTCTTCAACCTGTGTCCTGAGTGGGTCTTCTTGTTGTTGTTCAGTTTCTTGAGGTTGAGAAGGGGATTTCAGAGGGGTGTCTGGCCTGCTCTCTTCAGGCACATCCTTGGACAGCACCCTATCCCACCTAGAGAACAGTCGCATATCCATCCTTCTCATATGATTGATTTTAGTCCCTGGCAGTTGCTGCATCACTTCAGGAATCACTCTATTGAGATATAAGCTCATGATTCTAGCCATGTTGGGCTTCTTGATTCCTTCTTTGATCTTGTCAAAGAGTACTCCTGACCAATCAGTAGGAATTGTAAAAACAATCCTAGTCATAAGGCTGAACATATAGGCAGAAATCCTATCATGTCCACCTGTCTTGCAGAGGATCACTTTCCCAACAATTTCAAATAAGAACTTCCCTTGCTGATTCATACCCTTCCTGTTGAATGCAGCTCCAATCTTCATGCTCGAGTCCAGTCCACACCATTGAAGGGCTTCCCTTGTCTTAGAACTAGGAACTTCCTCTTCATTCTCAACTAGTTGTAATTGAAAGATCTTTCTTAAACTTCTTGGAGTAATCTTGACCTTAGTTCCTTGAACAATGGACTTAATCTTGAGGCCATCTGAGTGGACTGATGCAGAGATAAAGAACTCGTGCACCTCCTTCTTCCAGATTTTAGTTGGTTCTGAGAGTAGAAATTCTAACCCAGACCCGGAGAGGAAGGTGATTACCCCTTGAACATCTGGCGGCGCATCTGCAAAGGCCTGGCGCACCAACTCATACCCTTCATTGACGTTGTCTTCAATCCTTGGCGCCATCGATACGTCGAGAAAGCTTGAGAGAAGAGAGAAAGATAGACTGTCGACACAGGGTTTTTGTCTCGAAAACCTTGGAAGCGTGTCGACATAAAGAGGTTTTGACCTATTTATACCTTCTGCTGAAAGAAGTTCAAAAGGCGCCAAAAACAGACTAAATGTGTCGACACAGATGGAATGTGTCGACACAAACTTCTATTGACTCGACATTACTTCAGCCTACTATGTGTCGACACAAATTTGTGGTTATGTCGACACCTTGGATACATAGTAGATAGACAGAAATTCTGTGTCGACTCTAAGGATAAGTGTCGACACATATACTGTAAGTGTCGACACCATTGTCCTGGTTGAGTCGACATTACATTTCTGGTTAAGTCGACAATATAACTCTTAAGTGTCGACACATATTCTCTGTGTCGACACAATATTTCTGACTTGTCGACATTATTTCTCTGAGTCGACACATTATTACTGAATGTGTCGACACATTCTTACTTAGCCAATTTCTGTTGGTTCAACACCACTTGTAAGTGTTACTTCAATGTGTCCCTTAATTATGTTGTTATTACTTTAACTTACTGACATACCACTTCAATTGCATTGTTAATGATTTTGTTAATACATTAATCAATGGTTAACATACCTAATTCAAATTTGAATTTATTGAATTTGGTTTCATCTAAGGGCTTAGTAAATACATCTGCTATTTGATAATCTATTTTTACAAATTCCAATGAAATGTCTCCTTTTTCTACATGTTCTCTAAGAAAATGGTATTTGATTTCTATATGCTTAGTTCTACTATGAGAAACTGGATTATTAGCAATAGAAATAGCACTCTTAGAATCACATAAAAGGGGTGTTCTACTTACCTGAATACCATAATCCTTAAGCTGATGCTACATCCACAATAGCTGTGCACAGCAGCTTCCAGCAGCAACATACTCTGACTCAGCTGTGGAAATTGCCACACTGGTCTGCTTCTTACTACTCCATGATATTAGTCTTCCTCCCAGGAATTGACAAGTACCTGTAGTACTTTTCCTGTCCTCTCTACATCCTGCAAAATCTGCATCTGAATAGCCTGTTAGTAGAAAATCTCTATTCCTAGGGTACCAAAGGCCTAGATTAGGAGTGCCCTTTAGATATCTCAGAATCCTTTTGACTGCAGTATAATGAGATTCTTTAGGGCAGGCTTGGTACCTAGCACAGACACATGTTGCATACATAATGTCTGGTCTACTAGCAATAAGATATAGTAGAGACCCAACTATTCCTCTATACAATGACTCATCAACAGGTTTTCCTGCCTCATCTTTGCATATAGGGATACTTGTTCCCATAGGAGTTCTCATGGTGGAGGATGACTCCATACCATATTTCTTAATTAATTCTTTGGTGAACTTAGACTGGGATATGGACAATCCATCATCAGTCTGTCTTACTTGGAGTCCCAAGAAGAACTTAAGTTCTCCCATACTGCTCATCTCAAACTTCCCTTGCATAAGTTTGGCAAACTTTTTACAAAGGTTTTTTTCAGTAGATCCAAAGATTATGTCATCAATATAGATCTGAACTAAGATGATCTTACCTTTGGATTCCCTAAGGAATAGAGTTTTGTCTATCTTTCCTCTTGAGAATTTATTCTCAATGAGGAAGGTAGACAGGGTTTCATACCAAGCCCTTGGAGCTTGTTTTAACCCATACAAAGCTTTCCTAAGCTTATACACAGAATCAGGTTTAAGAGGATCTACAAAACCTGATGGCTGCTCTACATATACTTCTTCTTTAAGATCACCATTCAGAAATGCTGACTTCACATCCATCTGGTATACTTTGAAGTCTTGGTAGGCTGCATAGGCAATGAACATTCTGATTGCCTCCAGCCTTGCTACTGGAGCAAAGGTTTGATCAAAGTCAATCCCTTCTTCCTGTCTGTATCCTTTTGCAACTAACCTTGCTTTATTCTTCACTATTATCCCACTTTCATCTAGCTTGTTCCTATAGATCCACTTGGTGCCAATTATATTGTGGCCTCTTGGTTTAGGAACAAGCTCCCAGACTTTGCACCTTCTGAATTGATTCAGCTCCTCTTGCATAGCATCAATCCAGTGCTGGTCTTGGATAGCTTCTTCAAACTTCTTAGGTTCCATTTGAGACAAGAAACTTGAATGCAAAACTGTGCTTTGATTTCTGCTTCTAGTTTGCACTCCTTGTCTTGGATCACCAATTATCTAATCAGCAGGATGATCTCTTAGATATCTTATAGCTGGAGGAAGATTCCCTTCAGGTTGAGCATCTCCAGCTTCTTCATTCTGCTGAACCTCTTGGTTTTCATCAGCTTCCATTATCTCTTGTACTCCCCCTGGACAGCAGCTTTCATTTTCCAAAGCTCCATCTTCCTTTGAAGCTTCAGCAATGGAGAGCTTGTCCATCCTCTTGCTTATACCTGTTGAGTCATTTGATCTACAAGACAACTCACAATTGATTAATCTTGTTTCATCAAATACAACATGCACAGATTCTTCAACAACTTGAGTAGTTAAGTTGAAGACTCTATAGGCCTTACTATTTGTGCTGTACCCAACAAATATCCCATCCTGGGATTTGGCAGCAAACTTAGTCAAATATGACTTGCCATTGTTAAGTATATAGCACATGCAACCAAAGATCCTAAAATAGGATAGATTTGGTTTTCTGCCTTTCACAATCTCATAGGGAGTCTTTCTGTGGCTTTTGGTGATAGAAGCCCTATTGATGACATGACAAGCAGTGTTAACTGCCTCAGCCCAAAAATATTCTGGGAGAGAGGTGTCACTCAATAGAGTTCTACCAGCTTCAATTAATGTCCTATTCTTTCTTTCAGCAATCCCATTTTGCTGAGGTGTTCTTGGAGAGGAGAACTCTTGAAAAATCCCAAAGTCCTCACATAATCTTGTCATGCTTTCAGATTGAAATTTAGTACCATGGTCACTTCTGATTTTGACCACTGTACTATTCAGTTCATTCTGAATTTGCTTTACAAAATTAAGTAATACACTTGGGGTTTCAGATTTTTGTCTCAGAAAGAACACCCATGTAAATCTAGAATAGTCATCTACAACCACAAAAGTGTAGACCTTCCTACCTAGACTATGAACTGGCATAGGACCAAAAAGATTCATATGCAAGAGGTATAAGCACCTTACAGAATCCTTGTTTTCAAGGCTTTGAAAGGAGGATTTTGTCTGCTTTCCCTTTTGACAAGCTGAGCATATCCCTTCCTTTATACACTTAATTTGAGGTCCATTCCTCACTAGCTCTTTGCTAAAGAGCTGGCCAATTGTCTTGTAGTTTAGATGAGCCAATCTCTTGTGCCACTTAACACAATGAGAAGCATTGTCATCAGCTACAAGACAGATGGGAGAAGCCTTATTCTCACATTCAAAATTAAGACAATATACATTTCTCTTCCTATACCCAGTCAGTATGATCTTTTGATCACTTGACCTCTTGATATGACATCCATCTTTAACAAATGAAATGTCATATCCTAAATCACTTTGCTGGCTTATGCTTATTAGATTATGTTTCAAACCTTTTACATAAGCCACTTGAGTGATAGTAATTAGGTTAGAAGAAATGTTACCAAACCCTTTGATGACTCCTTTTTCAGATCCACCAAAGATCACTTTAGGTCCATCTTTGACAGATGAATACTCCTTCAGCAGCCCCTTTGTTCCAGTCATGTGCCTGGAACAACCACTATCCAAGTACCATATAGGGGCATGGTTACTTGGATTCACCTGCAATACAGAATTACTTACCCTTAGAACCCAAGTAAGTCTTGGGTCCTTGGTTCAGGTTAGCATTAATAAAGCTATCATAACCTCTTCTAATAGGTAGACTCTTATTCTTTATAACACTTGTGTTATACCAGCAGTCTAATGCAAAATGGCCTCTCTTGCCACAGCACCAACATTCAAACTTATTGTATCTAGATCTAGATACATCTTTGTCAGAAGAATTTCTGTTCATTGCTGGTGTTGTTGCAACTTCACCTACTGATTTCTTAAAACCATTGGGTTTATGACCATAGGTAGGCCTGCTTGCATTTACACCCTTGTTCTTCAGAACATTAGTCTTAATATGACCTTGAATGTCTTCATGATCATATTTGTTAGAAGGCACTTTCACCTTACTAAACTTTATGGGGACTGAGAGGTTTAGTGGCTGAACAGGAGCTTTGCCTTTCCTCTTGAATCTGCCAGCCCTGGAGTTACCTTTAAATCCTAATCCAGCCTTACCCTTTTGAGTGACAAATTCATCTATCAAGGGTAAGACAGATTTTGGCTTAGAGTAACTAGCCACTAAATCCCTTTCAATTTTAAGTCTGGCCTCCAGACTCTTCACTTGATCATTAGTATAATTAATTGTGCCCATCTGAATAATAGTTATATTCTTCAGCTTGGCAATTTCATTTAATTTTTGATCAATAACTTTTTCTAACTCAGTTGTAGCAATCCTTAGTTCAGCAATTTCCTGGGCCTGAGATTTAACCAGGTTCTTGCTTTTCTTAAGGGCCTGCAACAGATCCCCATACTTGTCTATCAATTGATAGACATCTCCTTCAGATTCAGATGCATCTACATCTGTTGATGCAGATGTAGCTGATTCTTCACTTGTACAACAAACAGAGGTAATAGAAGGACATTGTACCTTATTATGACCAGACTGATTCTGGCATATGTCCTCTTCTGATCCTGCCATCAGCCCCATACACTGCTGATCCTTTGGTTCATTGATGGAGTCTAGCAACTGCAGAAACTCCTCTTCTTCAGATGCAGCATATAGTCCAATATATGCTTCAGCTTCAGATTCTGACTCTGAAGTTGACTGGTCTGATAGACTCTTATCTTTCTTAGCTACAAAGGATTTCTCCTTCTTGCCTTTCTGATAAGTCTTCTTCTTTTCTGAAGATTCCTTTCTCTTGTCAGGACAATCAGCCACTACATGTCCAGGCCTATTGCAACAATAACAGACAATCTTTGAAGTAGTGGCTTTGCTGGGCTTTGATCTGCTCTTCTCTTTCCTTGATGACCTTTTCTTCTTATAATAGTCATCAACTTGCTGTGATGGGGAAGGCCTAGACTTCCTCTGCTTCTTCTTCAAGAACCTCTGGAATTGTCTTGTGAATGCAGCAAGATCTGCATCTGAATCACAGCTTTCAGATCCCTTGTTTGAACTTTCAGAACTATCTTCTGTAACTTCCTTAGGAGGAGATGGTGATTTCCTCCTATTCTTTCTAGTGGCTTCTGCATTGAATGCCACAGCCTTATCTCTATGCTCTCCTCTTGAATTCTTTTCCTCCTCCTTTCTCACCATAAGTTGCATTTCATAGGATAGCAACTTTCCAAACAGGGTTGGAGGAGATATCTCTACCAATTTAGCCACTTCTCTTATGGCACAGATCTTTGTATCCCAATCCTTTGATAAGGATCTTAAGAATTTGTCATTCAGTTTATAGGTACTGAAGACTCTTCCATAGGATATTAGCTCATTCACAATTCTATAGAATTTCTTATAGCACTCAGTTATGCTATCAGATTTTCCTTGTCTAAAGCTTTCATACTCCTGATTTAGCATAGACTTCCTGTCAAGCCTTACTTCTTCAGATCCCTCCATGTAGACAATCAATGTATCCCACATCTCCTTGGAGGTCTTGCAGTGAATCAAATTCTGAAATGTTGAATCTTCTATGGCACTAACAATAATGTTCTGAGCTCTTTTATCCATGGTTGCCAAGATAATTTCATCCTTAGTCATTTCTGAATAACTCTTTGGAGTTTGGATATTTGCATCAAGAACTGATACC
This sequence comes from Platanthera zijinensis, assembly GCA_039513925.1. Lineage (NCBI taxonomy): Eukaryota > Viridiplantae > Streptophyta > Magnoliopsida > Asparagales > Orchidaceae > Platanthera > Platanthera zijinensis. Next base: position 91,502,679 of record CM077084.1, on the reverse strand, counting down.
TTCATTGGAATGAAGGGGCCTTCCTGTACTGTGATGTAAATTCTTGGGTCAGATGCTTCCATAAACAGTCTGACTCTTTCTTTCCAGATCCCAAAGATTTCCTTCCTGCATATGGGTAATTTCATAGACCCTAGCTCCTTATGATTCTCTCCAGAACCCATCTTCTTGAATCTTGAATCTGCCTTTCAGATCAACCTCAGACTGTTAAGTCCTTTTTGAGGAACCTCCCTCTGATACCACTTGATAGTTTAACTTTCAAGACAACCTAAACACCTAGAGGGGGGGGGGGGGTGAATAGGTTCTACTTGTTTATAAAAACTTCTAGGCAGAATTCAATTTAATGGCTAACACAATAATCACAACAATCACAGAAAATAAAACATCACAGATTGCACAATGTTTTATAGTGGTTCCCCAAGGTCTGGGTACATCCACTTTCCCCCTTCACCTATCTAGCAGTATGCTAGATTCGGCCAAACTTCCATTAATCTCAGATCAACAGATCCTACAACTCAGAACCCAACTGGTTCCTACAACTCAGGCACAACAGCCCTACCTCAGCCTTAACCCAAGGCCTACAACTCAGAGAAGACCCTTCTCCTACACTCAGGCACACAGCCCTACCACTCAGAGTACAACACTCCTACACTCAGCCTTTATAACATAGGCTTACAACTCAGATCTGTATAAACAGATCTTACAGAAATATAGAAAAGATTATCTAACTGTCTTGCCTAAATTGAGAGAGAGAAGGCCAAGACAATTCTTGATCAGCTGATGAAATCAACTGTATCTGAGCTTTCTTCAAAGCTTCTTGAATATGAACTTAGCTGAGTCGATTTCCAAACAGCTTCTTGAGAATCCACTGGTGGTTTCTTTCTTCTTCTCCAAATTCTGGCTTGATCTCTCTCTATCCAGCACTTTGAATGATTCTTCTGAATTCTGATTAGAACTCTTCTTTGATCTATCCTTAGATAGTCTTCTTAGATCTTCCGGAGAAGATCTTCTTAAGTGCCTAGCACTTTCTTGAAATGAATTGGATTGTAATCCTTCTCAACTTTTTGATTCTCAGCAATGTATTTTAAAAGGTTACTTTCTCCTTCTGAATCTGTCTATTTATAGACTTTCTTCATGGTAGCCGGCTGATCCGGTTTCTAACCATTTTCTGACAAGTCTGACAGCTTCAGTTAACCGGTGGCAACCCACAGCTGTCAAGTCTTCAAACAAGTCCTGTGCCTTAGTCTTGAACCACAAGTTGTCGAGACAGTCTGTCAGAAAGTGTCGAGACCATCTGTCTATCTATGTCGATACAATTGACTTTGGTGTCGACACAGTCTTCAGTGATGTCGACTAAGTTGCCTTTGAGTCGACACAGCTTCTTCTGAAAATAACTTGGTCTTGACCCTTCAGTGTGTCGACACAAGTCCTGTGTGTCGACACAGTTGTTGTAGAATCATAACTTAGTAAGTGTCAACTTAGCCTTCAGGTGTTGACACAGTCTTCTTTTAACTCTGCTGTAATGTGTCGACTTAATCACAATGTGTCGACACATTCTGCTGGTGTAGACAAACTTGAGGTCGACTATATTCTTCTGAGTCGACACATCCTGCTAGTGTCGACAAACCAGAGGTCGACTATATTCTTCTGTGTCGACACTTTTTCCCAGTGTAGTTGTAGACTAACTGCTATGTGTTGACACTGCTTCCCAGTGTTTGTGTCGACTAATTTCTTCTATGTGTCGACATACTTCCTCTGTGTCGACACTTTTTCCCAGTGTAGTTGTAGACTAACTGCCATGTGTTGACACTGCTTCCCAGTGTTGTGTCGACTAATTTCTTCTATGTGTCGACACATCCTTCTCTGTGTCGACACTTAGACTTAGAATTTTTCTGCATACTTTATCAATTCTTCACCTGCACATGTCAACTCAAAACAACATCAAATACACCTTGATGTATATCACTGAGCTAGTTTGGGCTTCTTCAAATCAGGTACACATTTTCCAATGTACCCAACACAAGTCAAATTTATTTCTTTTGTGTTAACTTTAAAATAGTGGTGCTGGCTTAGGATTTTAGGATAGAGTAGTGTGAAACTCGTGTAGTGCTCCTAATTGAGTACTCATGGTGTGTAGAAATAATATAGATTTAATTTTTCTTTATGCTCGTAGGTTTATACTTTTCTGCATTTGTAAATATTATTTGTACTACTCAAAATTGTTGAATCTATAGTAATCGAACAATCGTGTAGGAATGTGTGTAGCCGCCACTAGCCTCGTATTGGTTGAGTCGGGAGGAAGGATCACCTATCTCGGTGGCTAAGAACTTGCCCCAAGCTACTCTCGAAGCATTGGTGCATGGTAAGTCTAGCGTGAGAGTGATGTAGGCCATCTTTTTGGCCCGGTTGAGCCTTATACCCATCCTAACGATAATCCTTGTAAGCATATTTTGATCCTACCCCTCGTGTTGATTTAGCCCCACTTCGCGATCACCAGAGCCTTAAAGCTTTTCCAAGTTGCACACCCCAATCTCGATATATTAGTATGTTAATTCTTCCATTGGTGTTGTTGCTATGGTGTTGTTATGCGGTTGTGCGGTCAAGTTTTCTTGAAAATTTGGCTGAAAGTGTATTATAAAAATCTGGAAAAAGAAAAGAAAAAAATATGTGTTGATTGATATAAAATAAGAAAGTGAAAACGAATAGTCTATTTGTGTTATTGTTGTGGTGATAGGCGGTGCGCACACCTGTATTGTCAAGTTCAAGTCTGGTGGAGTGGTGCACCTGCATGCTTTATTGGTGAGAGGATTTCTTTTGTATGAGCTCATTTGTTCTGTGCATAGCCATCTCTCTTATCCTTTTGCGTCCTTACATACGTATATACCCAAGCCCAATTATTTTCCTAAAGTCCTACGGATTCACGCTTGAGTCAAACAAGCGCTGTTGAGAGAGTATGAACGGGCAAGCGTATGGTCCCCGACATTGATGGATTTCTTTGGAGGTTATCCTGAGCCCCGGTCTTTGGCAATGCTCAACTGAGTGGCCTGTCTACTTTCTTCCTACGCATGACCGGACGATTCTCTAGAGTTCTATTTTTGAGTAGTTACAATACTTATTTACACCTATCGAAATTTATAAACTTCGTAGTATAACTAAAAATTGCATCTATTATATTTTCTATGCCCATGCTATTTTCGATTTCTCGCAATACTGTATTTTGAAATTACAGAGCCAACTAGCTATTTTCTAGTTCTCGGAGAGATGATTTGCTCGGGACGAGCAAATGTTTAAGTCTCGCGGTGTGATGAGTCTGATATTTATAGGATTTTTCGGACTCATCTGGGCTTGTTTTCTCACTCGTGCACTGCATTACAACTAATTATCGATTATATTTGAATCATTCGGTCATTGACCACAATGTGCACTATTTTGACCCATGGGTGTGCAATTGGACATTCTATTGTTGGGGTTATGCACAGGGTGCTCCCAATGGCTCTTTCTGGTTGTTGTTGATTGTATTTTAGTGTTGGGATCTTGTGCTCTAGCTTGGTTTCATTGCTATGTAGGTGGTCGCGATGTCCAGGATTCATTTTCCAATTCCTGTGTAAAATGCGCGGTCGTGCAAATTTCTTCTCGCACGGTCTCATGGAAATCATGCATTATACACAGCAATTCTGGGGATGTCTGTGGCTACCTGTGCGTTTTGTTCCCACACAGTTTAGGACAAACCGTGTGCGAAGGAAATGCACGGTTTTCCTATAGCTTTCTGGTTTGTACCATTCTGTGGTTAATCGTGTGATTTGTTCACGCACGGGCGGCAGCGCCAGTGCGCGAGTAAAACGCACGGTTCCCCTATATTATCTTATTTTCCTGCGCTCTGTGTTTACCCGTGTGATTTCCTTCATGCACGAGCAGAAGCGCCCGTACACGAGTAAAATGCACGGGTCAACACATCTTCATCCGCAAGCTTGGCCAGGAAGTTAATAACGAATGGTTAATGTACGGTCGTGCGCCAAACCGTGCGTGCCTATTTTTCTGACCTGCTTCTATTTAAAGCACATATTTCTTCTTCCTGGGGGAAGAGTCCGATCCAGCCCTCCTTTTCTTCTCCTCTGAGTGGGAAAACTTCCCTCCAGCTACTATTTTCTCTCTCCTCCTTGGAGAGTTGATCAGGCCACCATTATTTCTCCAAGATCACGCAATAGCATCAACTCCGGCCACTATTGTCTTCTCCAAACTCCAAGCTCTGTTTTGAGCTCTTAAGGTGCTACACCTAAGGAGTTCTCTTGATAGATTTAGCCCAACAATTATTCACGAAGAAGAAGGGTTAGTGGAAGGAAGTGACAACCCTTCTGGACCCCGGACGTCATCCGTAGACCGAGCTCGGACAAGGCCCGACAACCCTTGACTCTGGCCGCAAATCTCGGAAAGCCTTCGTGCGTTTGGTTTTTTCTCTTCCCCTTCACTTGTAGTATTTCTTTTCTTCTTATTTGGAGGTTGGAATGATGTGTAAGAACACTATTTAGCTTAAGTATTTAAGAATGTCTATGTGTTGATACATTTTTAGTTCTTGATTGTGTTGATGAGCTTTGGTTTATTATGTTCATGTTGGGATAGTGCCGTTCTAGCAATTGCTAGAAGTGTGTGTGACAAAGAGGTGATTTTGACCCTCATTGGCTCATCCATCTTTCATATTACTCTCTTGAGTAATCCATCAAAGAGATGCGGTGACGGCGACCCGCAATAGGATTATTAGTGCTAAACTTAGGAAACACCAAACCAAAACCCCCTTTGTTTATGTTACCACTTGCAATCACTTTTTTCAATAGTGAAATCACACTCCCTACTTGCACTCCTCGAGAGATCGATATCCGGGGATTCAACTCCTTAACTTTATTACTTGACTACGATCGATACACTTGTCGACGCATCAAAGTGCCTGCATTTTTTGCCGCAGTTCCCGCCTCTATAGTTGCTCCTTCTGAGGTTGGTCACCCTTCCAGAGTGGCAACTACTCAAACTAGTATGGAAACTGCTTGAAGATGATTGATCTCGCAATTTTTTTCCTATTCGTCTCTTCTGATGAGTTTGATTGATACTGTAGCTTGTATATTACGAGGGGAAGCCGCTCGACCGATCAGTGTCCTGGTGCCTCAAGACCTTCCAACCAGCTCCTCATGCCCTCACACTGTGAAAATTCAATTGGTTCTTGTTGGCTGACTCATGATCGGCATGGTGGTAACCTTGTTAAGGAACTCTGCAAGTCGCCTCCTCCTCATTCGGGCACTCTTCATTTATAGGGGGTTACTGGGAATGTGGCTCCTTCCTCATCATCTCGTCCTGGAGGAAATGGTAGAGGATAGCCTCTCGAGCCGCCGTCTCCTACTAATCATCGCCATCCAGACCTTTAAGGGAAAGGCCTGGATAGAACACCTGCCCCTGCCTCCTTGCCGCCTCGCCACTTTTGGAGATCCAAGGGTCAGCACAGTGGTCACCTTGCTGGGCATCCGGACCCTTACCTTCTCTGCCTATCTCGTCGGCAAGTGCAGGGCTCTCCTTGATGGGCGCCACCTCATAGTGAATATTGACCAATGACTCTGTGTACTAGTAATGATAGTCGCCTTTCTCTGTTTTCCATTGCTCAACGCTTGTATCCGAAATGACGAGTACTTTATATAAGACACCCTCCTTCTCCTGGAGGAGCGTTGATAGATGCTATTGGGCTCCCCTATGCAAGTACCAAGAAAAGGAGGCCGCTGTCTACCTCGAACTTGAGATAAAGTTTGATCAACTGGCGATCTGGGAACCTCGTATACGTTTGGGCTCACTGGAGACTCGCATTGCTAAGCTTGTGGAGGCCAAGTAGCGCATGAACTTGGCTGAATCTCATGACTACATGATCAACTTCATGGAGCAACTCCTCAAGATGGTGGAGCATTGACAGGAGTTGCTTCACAACGAACTCTTCCCAATTCGGACGAGCATCGGATCAGTGGGATAATTAGCAAGCACGGACGACAACATCCTGCGATGCGAGCAGTTGTTGAATCAGGCGAACGAGCATATGTGGTGATTGCGAGATCCATCCTGGGCTAGGCGACATGCTCAACCAACTGATCGACCGGGGAACTTGCATTGCCCTTAGCTATTAGTCTTCTTTTTATTTATTCTATAGTTTTGTCACCGGTTATGAAAAAACATTTCCATTTATTCTTGTTGGATTGTATGAACATTTATTTGAGAAAGTCACTTCTACCAAGTATTTTTATTTGGCAATTATCTCTTGATTTTTATTTACTTATATGTGACGATTTTCCTTCTGTATTGGCGAGTATTAATAGGTAGGTTGCTAGTCTTATTGTCGATGTAGGTGTTTTCTTGTATTTTGTAAGTATATAGGTCGCTCTTGGCATTAACGTAGTGTTTGATGCTAAGATGTGTTACCTCTACCATCGGTCAAACTCTATTAGTAGGACGGTTGGGGAGGTTAGATATCGCTGCTTTTTTTGAACCCTTTCCTTTGCTTACCTATCACTGTCTGCTTCTGCGAACTCGGTTCTCTCCCTATCACTTCTCGCTCCCAGCTTTTAGAATGGTTTCCGTCGAGGATGCTCATGCTCATAAGGTTAATCAAACTATGAAGTTCACTATTGCCAACTTATAGAAACCCATGACCGATTTCATTGATCTCGACGAATTCAAAGATCGCTTGTTCCTACCTATCAAGGAGGGTTTTCACTTAAGGATACCCCGTAGTAAGGAGCAGATCAATTATTTCTTCGATGATTGAGTAGTGCTGCCCATCCGGTATTTCAGGTCTGTCTCCGCCTACCACTATGGACAGAGTTCTGCGTTATCCTCCACAACTTCAGTCTGATGCCAGCACAGATCAACCCCAACGGCATGACAATCATCATGGGGTATCTCTCCTACTTAAGAATGGAGGAGATCTTCTTCGAGGTGGATACCTTCAAGATATTGCTGCGACCAAGGAAGGGATGGTCTTCTTCTCCAATCATACATGTTGCATTGCGTGGATGGTGAACAAGGTACACCACTGAACAGAGCGGTTTGTTATCCTCGACATCCTAATCAGTGATATTCTGTTTTCCCCAAAACAGCCTCTTTACGATTTATTAAAAGCCCCTATCTTGGAGGTGCCTGCCCAGAACCTGCGATCTTCCTCGTGGTAGGAAGTTTGATGTCGCATACTAGCAACGGGATGTCGTAGATCTTCCTTACATCTGGTTGGCCACTAGTACAATCTCAGTTTAATCTGCATGTGTATAATCATAACTTCTTAGTAGAGTTGTCTAACTTTGATCTCGTAATGCCAGGTTTTCGCACAGTATCGTGAGAACGACTTCCTCCTACGAAGGAACCATCTTCATCGGGGCCCGCACTAGAGTCGCAAGCGAGTACTTCTAAATCATCACCACGACAACCTCAGCCAATGTCGCCAATTCACGAAGAGCCTCAAGTCGCTACGTTACATGCACGTCCCTCCGAGGCTGCACCTCTTAAGCGGTCGTAGCCTGAGGAGCCGTCGAGAAGGCGAACTTGCACGAATGAGTTTGCCTATAAGAAAAAGAAAATCACCATAGAAGATGAGGATGGGGACCCCACCTCACACCCTAATTACGGCCGGGGAGCGAGGGGGTGGGCCGCTTTGGTCACCCCTTGGTCACCTGAGAGCAGGGAGCTAGCGAGGTTTGCCTTAGCACTAACCTCTATCACTGGTCGGAAGACTAGGATGATTATGACCAAGCCTAAAATCTCGTCTTCGCCTTATATGGGCGAGACGATGCTGTTCGATCTAGTGGCCCACCTTAGAGGTTGGGGGGTGAATAAGGTTTTGCAAACGTTTATTAAATTTAAAAATTTCACACACTAAAACAATCACAAGAAAAATGATTTCATTGCATTAAATAAGTAATGAAAAGTAATACAAGATCAGTATATATCAAAACTTAATCTTCATGGCGTCAAAGAATAGAGACGAAAAAATATAGATTCTTTTGGTTTATATACCAACCAAACTATGACCGGTTGGCTCTCACTCTTTCCCTCCAGGAAAGGCTTTCAAGCCCACTCTTCACCTCCACACAAGGAAGGGTCTTAGAGCCCACACTTCACCTCTACAGAAGGAAGGGTCTTAGAGCCCTGCTAGATCCTCCGATCTAGACATCCAAAATCCCGGGATGATTTAACACATAATCCTTCACAGATTCCGATGACCCTCTCCGGTCGATTTTCCTCACCAAAAACTCAACAAAAAATAGAAACAAAGTACAAGGATTAAAAGTAAAGATGATAAGAAAATTAAGTTCTCCCTCTTGACGACTTCTCCGGTGTGCGATCTACGGCCGATGCTTGAGATCTTTGTTGGCTAGCAACTGGTCGATTTTCAGTGGTTGATGAAGATTATGGATTGCCAGAGTTCTTTGTTCACGAATGGGAGGGAGAAAGCTTCCTTCAACTTAAACAAAGACAAGTGGAGATGGGCGCAAGGAGGCGGCTGAAATCTGGAGTTCAGAAACCCTTCATCAAAATTCATCTTGGACCCATAATGACAATAGGAAAATAGGCTACCCCCGGCGGTAAGACTAGCGCTTGTGGTAGTTTTGCACGCTTGTTGTGCCAGCTATCCTCCAAATTTGGAAAATAATCTTCTAAAAGATCTTTTGCCTTTTCATTTGAGCAAGCACAGCATGGTAGGGCCTACCGCCGCGCGGTAACATAGGATGCGACGTTCCTAAAAAGGTAACATCTGTTCGACAAGGCTAGCGCCGCGTGGTAGGTACTACCGCTGAAATCTTCTAGAGCGCTAGGACCGAATAAATCATTAAGTTACCTCCTGAAGTAATCAAGTCGCCTGGCGATAACACTGATGAGCTAGCGGGTCGCGGTAGAGCTAGAGCCGAAACCATCCAGAGCGCTAAGTCCAAATAAATCATCGCGTTAGCGCCTTAGGTAGTACTAATGCATGGAGGTAGCCTAGAGTCTTGACACTTCTTCTCTCGACGTTCGTCGATAGGCTAGCGTGGCGCGGTAGAACTAGTGCTGAAACCATCTAGAGCGCTAGGTTCAAATAAATCGCCGCGTTAGCGCCTGCGATAGTACTAATGCATGGCGGTAGCTTCAATATGAGCCTTCTCTATTGCTTGCACCTGACAACCTACACACTCTATCAACATATAGCATGATAAAATACAACCGGGGATTTTATATTCTCAAACACAGGGAATGTGAAACATTGGTTACAACAAACCTCCTTTTTAATAATATGAAATCCCGTTCATGATAAATAATGCACGAGATAGAGTGCATATAGAAGATAGGAATTATAAGCTAACATCAGGTTGCAGTAAATATGTGGCTCTACACATTCAACTTTCTCCCCCTATCTATGTGTTGCTCCCACTATCTATGTGTTCCTTCCCCTATCTATGTGCACATGAATGAACCATGCTCCCACTACATTTGACCTCTCCTAACCCGTGATGTATACTCATCATAACCAAACTCACGAACCAATTTATTCTCCCCCTTTTATAATATCAAAAGGGCGGACAATGCATATACGACATGTAGGATAAAAAATAGGAGATATGATGACGATTTAGACAAAAAGCAGATAGTGCACACACATGGTAGATTTTGAAACAATAAGCATAGAGGGGACCCAAAACTAAAAGCAAATCAGAGAATTGGAGATGCATGGGTCATAGAATAGAGCAAGATAGAGAAAAAACGTTTCAGATTTCAGATGAATTGGACAGCACAGACTAAACTAAGCACACAATGAGAATGACTACAATGCTAGACGAGTTATGAGGTAAATTATGTTAAACATTTAGGATCTTGTGGCACCCTTAGAGGGGGGAGGTGAATAAGCGTTCTTTAAAATTTTACAAACTTTTTATAAAATATGAAATTAGAGGCAAAGTTTGACACAAATCAATGAAATGAAAATCAAGATTTTATTTCTCCAAAAAAATATATGTAAAATGATTCCAATAAAGCTTGGAATCAAGTCTTACAATGATAATAGTTTTTAGCTTTTTCACCGGTCCTTCTCCCATTGAACGGTAGGCTATAGCTAATATCTCCCTAGATATGGTTACTAGCCTCACCCTAGATCAAACCTTGATCTAGATGCCGCACACAAGGTGGCGATTTTCTTCAAAGCCACACACGGACCTAGAAACCACACACAAGGAGATGATTTACCCCTAAGCCACAGACGGACTTAGACACCATACACAAGGCGGTGATTTTCCCTTCCCAATTACAAAATAAAAAGTGAAAATGAAAGTACAATAGTAAAACTTAAAAACTCCCTCAAAAACACGAGCTCTGAAGATGATGGTGGACCGATGAGAAGATCTCTAATCTTGAATGCATGGTCGTATCTCCTTCGCTCTTGAGATTGCAATGGACCAAGGGAGTTCGTCTGGAAACGGAGATGGAAGGCTCACAAAATTCTCTTGGAAACAAAGCTCTGGAAGATCTTTTTCTTCCCTGAAATTCTTGGTCGTATATATCAGTTTATGCTATCTCCTGCGGTAGAAGTAATGCCCCGCGGTAGAAAAAATTCTCCGTGGCTTGACACGTGGCATAGGTCTTGCAGTTTTTTTAGATCTGAGTGGAGAACGTGACGATCGTGGGCTATTGCGCGGCGACAGCAATATCTCCCTACGATAGCGCTGAAACGTGACTTTACGCGTGGTAACATGCAGATCATGGCTGACGTCAGCAGTAACTGTCTTCGCTATCGCCCGCGATAGCATTATTGCCAGTGATAGCGAGATTTTCCTTTGCTTCAATGTTCTGCTCAGCCAATCTTCTACTAATGTAATACCTGTTCTTGCTTCACACTTAAAGACATGTTTTGATCAAATACATGTGGGATTTGTTATTCTCAAACCGAAGAGTGCGGAACGCATGCTCCAACAATCTCCCCCTTTTGATAATAACAAATCCACTAAAAAATTACTTAAAACTAGAAACATGTTTCATATAATATGATAAGCATTTAAAATAATGTACAAATAACAAATATGCACAAATAACAAACTCCCCCTAAATATGCACTCCCCCTAAATATGCACTCCCCCTATACAAAAACTCTTCTTCCATTAACAGAATGTGAAACTCCCCCTAAATAGTCAAATCATTAGATAGTTTAATTTCTGAAATAATTCTCCCCCTTTTGGTATTATCAAAACATGGAAGGGATAGGAAGTAAGAATAGTCGAAGAGAGTATAGTTTTAAAGAGTGTGATACGAAATTAGTGCGAAGCTAAAGTAAATGATAATCGAGGTGAGTATTGGAAAAGGTTTAGGTAGAATGCCAGAAACTAAACAAGCCCGTAACGATTACAATAGACTTTGGATGGAATCAAAGTGAACTTAATGCATGTGTAAATGATTAGTGTAAAAGTAAAGTAAACATTGGAACAAATAGTCATGTAAGGATATCTATTGTAGAGTAATAGTGGCAATTGAAATGAAAAACTATTCCCGATCCAATTCTTATGAGAAGAAATGTTACAAATGATAATGAAGTGTCCATGTGGATATTGATAAAAATCAACATATATAGTTAGTTCAAATTTACATGAAGATTGTTTATGTAAAATATATGAAAGATATGTATACTTATCATACATAAATAATTTCATTCACAAAAAATTAGAAATTTGCCAAATTTTTTGTTTGCACAAGACACTTTACAATTCTTGTCAAGGTGCTCAATCTCACAATGCTTATTAAGACTTATGAGGAGGGTGAGTAGTCCTTGATGGAGTAACCTTGCCACTTTTATTTGTTTTTATTTAAATTTGGACAGGTTTCCGAATTCACTTGTATTGCAAACACAAAATTTTTTTTATTGGCCTCAGTAAATTTTTTTAAAAAAAATAGTTGTGAATGAATCTGAAAGTGCAGGATAAGATCACTCCTAACTCTAGAGGGGGGGTGAATAGAGTTATTTAAAATAATTTTCCAAATAAAACTTGTAGAGAAAATTTTACTTTACTTAGTGTAAGGTGCTATAGCAAATAATCAGAGTAAAAATAAATTCACAGCACAAAGCAAAACACAAAAAGAGACAAGCAATCCAGATGACACAAGGAGCTATAGTGGTTCCCCAAATCTGGGTACATCCACTCTTCTATCACCCTTGATAGGAATCCACTTCAAGATGAGTTGATCAGGTGTCTTGAGCACCAGAGAGTTTTTGATCAGGTTCTCACAAACCAACAGAAGCTGATTTTGACCAGGTTTCAGCAAAACCAAAAGTAACTTTTGAAGGGAGTTAAAACCCTGTATAGAAAGAAAAGGAAAAAGAAATGTTGTTGTCTTCTCTATTCAACAAGCAAAGAGAAGCAGAAGTGGATCTGAAGTTGTTGTCAAAGCTCCCCCTGAGATCAAGATGAGGTTCAGGAAGGAGAGCTCTGCACAAGGGTGACAGGTCTTCAAAGATCTGATTTGCTCCAGCAAAGGATGATCCAAGAGAGTTGGATGGAGGTGTCTGAAGCAATCAGATTTTCTGTGAGAGAGTCTTTCAAGAGCAATTTTTCCACAGAGAAAAAGATGAGAAGTCTTGTATTGTTGTTCTCTTCTTGTTCTGTATATTCTCTGTATCTTCTTCTTTTTTGAATGAAAGAAAAAGAATTATATATATGAGTCTTCTTCTTCCTTTTACTTTGATAGCCGTTGGAAGTCAGCATTAATTGCTTTCCTTAACTGTCCATGCCTCAAAGGAAATGACAGGCAGACATTCCTTAGAAAATTCCTTGAGCCATGCACCAGATATGCTGTAACGGCCAATAATTCTTCAGCATTAATTGTCTGTCAAAAGGAATTTGAATTCCTATCCAAAATCGACGGAAGACTGGAAGGCGTCGAGCTCACAGAAAAACGTCGATCTGAGCACGACACACGTCGGCCAGAGAGTGTTTTCTGTAAGCAGAACTGGGATCGACGGAACGTCGAGCTGAGGTCGACTCCACGTCGAGCTGAGGTCGACTCTGCGTCGAGCTGAGATCGACTCTGCGTCGAGCAGAGGTCGACTCTGCGTCGAGCTGAGATCGACTATGCGTCGAGCTGAAGACTACTCTAACTAGCCTATGTGACCTTTATAACAACATGGAGGTCACAGCATACAATCCCTATAGAAATATAGTCATCCTGGTCCAAATAGTAATAGGGTGTTCCAACAATCTCCCCCTATTTGGATTAGGATTACTATTTACATGAATTTTAGGGAATCAAAGAAAAAAATAAAGCAGATACAACACAAAATAATACAACCAGACATGACAGAATAATATGCAGCATATATAAAACACTATATAGCAGCAGAATTGTTTAAATGTCCTGAGTCCAGAATATAGAAAGTGTCAGAATACCTTACTTTACTTGTCCTTTGATGCTTTGTCTTGATCACTCTTTTTGAAGATGATTTCTCTGTTTGGATTGGAAGCTTCCTTTTTAGATCTGAAGTCATCAGCTGCACCTAAAGATTTTTGATCTCTAGCACTGGGTGGTACAGCTGCAGGGTGGAGTTCCATGTATCTGTCTGAATCAAAAAATTTCTTTGAGCCATACTTTTCTAATTCCTCTCTTCTTTGTTCTGACATTGTACTGATATGAGATGTGTCCAGTCCTCTTTCTCTGGCTTTGTTGATCTCATTTAAGGCAGCCATTTCTGTCATCCTTGCTTTCCAGTAAGCAGGAGTCTTGGTAGGATCTTCAAAGGGAACAGCTGGTTCAAATTTGTTAGATGATGATTCTTGAGAAGTTCTTGGGGTGAGGTCAACTCTAGGCCTATAGGGATAGGGGCCAGAGGTTGGATCAAAGGTTCTTCCCCTGGACTTCCTGCCTCTATAATTTCCTCTTTGTTGACCTCCCCTTTGCTGGCTACCTCCTTGATGTCTTCTGGCTTGATAGGTTTTTCCATGAAGAGCTGAAGGGGCTGGTTTTGAAGAAAGACTAACACCTGCACCTGCATCAGGAGGAGGTGGAGGTGGAGGCTGATGAACTGGTTTAGATGGACCTTCATTGAATTTTCTCTTCCTCTTCATTGCTTTTCTCTGATTCTGAGAGTACTGCATCCAAGGCTCTGTGATTTCATAATTATATTTGATGTAATAGGGGATGTCATGATCTGTAGCTCTGGCAGGAGGTACTCTTTTCATGGCTTTTGATCTGGCTTTCCTCTTCCTTGCAATAGTTGCAGAGGAGTCATCAGAATCTGTGGCCAACTCATCTTCAGAACTTTGTGATTCTTCATATGGATCTATATATTTTCTTTTGGAGAGGGGAAAGCTGATGGAGGCTGGAGCTGCTGAGGAGGAGACTAAAGGAAGCTCTGCTGTCAGTGGGGAGGAGGAAGCAACCACTGCAGGAAAGGGCACAGCCTCAGGAGCCATAGAGGCTGAAGAGGTTGGTTCCTGAAGGGCTTGGGAGATATGGGCCTCTGCAGCATCAGGTGTCTCAGTCACTTCACCTGAAGTCTCAACAGAAACTACCAAATCAAATCCAACACTAGCAGGAGCCACTGCTACCACTACTATATCAGAAGTCAAGACCTTCTGAAAGGGAACAATAGCCCTGGACATATCTTCTTGAAGCTGTTCTTCTGTTTGAGGAGGAGCCTCAGGAGCATGGGTAGGTCTTCTTGTATTGAAGCTGGAGGAGAGAAGCTCTGAAGAGAAGCTGCCAAAGACTGAATGTCTAAGGCACTACTGATTTGCTGCTCTGAAACTGGAGGAGAGGCCTCAGATACCATTTGATCTTCTGCAGCAGACACTGTTTCTGAACAAGCAACTGATACTGTCTCTGAAGGAGTCTGAGCAATCTGAACTGAAGAAGGAGGCAGCTCTTCTTCTGCTGACATCTCCCCCTGCCTAGAATCAGTGGCAGCTGACTCTAGGCCCCCAGAAGAAGGGCATGCCAACTGAGAGGAAAGGGAGGAGACAGAGGCAGAAAGAGCTCTCAATGAAAGAAGGAGAGGAGCCAGCTTGGCATCCAAAAGGGAGGAGAGCCTAGGAGACAGAAGATCAAAAAGTTGATTGGCTAAGGGCAGGAGGGCTACTTGCTCAAGGGGAACTTGAGTAGAGGTAGAGGGAGTAGCAGAAGCTGAGAATGTAGAAGATGTTGAGAGAGGAGCAGACAGAGGAGGTGTAGCTTGTTCCTGAATGGAGGAGAAGAGTAAGTCTGAAAAAGTAGATGGATGGAGGAAGTCATGAGGAGAGGAGGTAGAAGCATCCATGAATGAGTCTTCATGCATGTCAAAAGAAAAGAGATCCTCATGAGGGGTGGAATCCAAGTTTATTGGAAGGAAGGTAGTTTGAGGAGGAAGGGAGGAGGCAATGGTAGATATGGAGGAGGGGAGAGTTAGAGAGGATGAGATAATTGTGGTTGAGGGGATGAAGGTGGATGGAAGGGTGAGGGAGAGAGATGGCATAATTCCTTCTTCTGGACCAGTGGACTGAGGGGAAGTGACCTCTATAGTCCTGGTGTCTGCAGAGGATTTCATGGCTGCTGCTGCCCTGGGATTCACAATTCTCCTGTCCCATTTGCCAATTAAAGCACATGTGAGCCTCTTGGAAGCATTTATGTGCTTCTTTGAGGACACCAGCAGTTGGGGGCAGCTGTGGTTGAGAATCAACCCAAGAACTCTTCCAAAATGGACAGAGTTTTTATCCAACTTTTTCTTAAGCATATCAAACACAATTAATCCCCAGTTGGGATGTTTCTTATCCATTAGGGCAGCCATGAGGCAAAACTGATGCCTTGTTATTGCATCATGTGCAGTTCTCTTTGCACAGATCACCTTTCCAGTTATATCTGCTAATAACCTGTACTCAATTGCTAGGTTAATTTTAAGGAGTTTGGAGGGGTTACCAGCAGCATGCCCCATCCTATCCAGCATCAAGGTATATTCTTCCACTGATAGTTCTATGTCATCATCTCCAGCAGCAAAGTTGAAGGCTTCTGTAATAACCTGAGGTGAGATGGCTACCTCATTTCCTGAAATCTTCCCAGTCAAGATGTTGTTATCTGAAACGATTGCTGTAAGACACCATTCTTTAATTTCTGATTCTGGAAGGGGTATCCTGGTAGACATAAAGTGGACTAGTTGCTGCTCCTTGAAAAGAATCAGTATATCCAGAAGATGTTGTGGAGATCCATCAAAAGAATCGAAATCAATGTCGAAACCAGAGTCGAACTTCATAGCCGCCAGAGCTCCTGCTGTAATTGTCATTGTCCTGCAAAAGAAAGAATACCTTCCAAGATCAAAAGTATAGTATTTGGAGGGAGAAAGCTTGAGCAGAGAAATATGAAAGCGCAACTGCGAACGACGGAGAAAAAATGATTTTATACTTAGGGTTCGACGCAGAAAAGGAAAGAACGTCGAGCTCAGTTCGACGCTCTTGGGCTCTAGAGGAACTGAAATGACTCAACAGCGTCCAGCTTAGGTCGACGTTCGACGCTTTGGCTGAAGCTATACGTCGAGCTCAGGTCGACGTTGAACGAAGACGTCGACCGGGGAGAGAGAAACTCAAGAAGCCAGGGAGCTGTGAACTCAGTTCGACGCTAGAAGCTGAGTTCGACGTTCGACGCTTTTGAGGGCGACGGACCGTCGATCTCCGTTCGACGCAGCGTCGAGCTTAGTTCAGAGCTCAGAACAACCACTCAGACAGAGGAATTTTAAAATGAAATTTTTCCTATTCCTGTTAAGTATGGGTTTCAAAATCTTGGAGTTTTAATTTATGCTGTCTCCATCTAGCATTCCCAACTGATTGAGGAAAAAGAGGTGCTTCTTTTCATCCAAGGGTTTGGTGAAGATATCTCCTCTCTGTAGTTCAGTGGAAATGTATTCTAGTGCAATTTTCTTCTTTTCTACATTATCCCTTAAGAAGTGATGTCTGATTTCTATGTGCTTAGTCCTACTATGGAGAACTGGATTTTGAGCAATAGATATTGCACTGGTATTATCACAAAAGATTTTAGACATCTCTAAGTTGTACCCATAGTCTAGGAGCTGGTTTTGAATCCACAAAATCTGTGAGCAATAACTACCTGCAGCCATGTATTCAGCTTCAGCAGTTGATGTGGACACAGAGGTTTGTTTCTTACAAAACCAGGAGACAAGTCTATCACCAAGAAATTGACAAGTTCCACTGGTGCTTTTCCTGTCTACTCTACATCCAGCATAATCAGAATCTGAAAATCCAGTTAGATCAAATCCTGAGTCATGTGGATACCAGAGACCTAGATTAGGACAACTTTTTACATACCTAAGAATCCTCTTAACTAATGTGAGGTGGGACTCTCTAGGGCTTACTTGAAATCTAGCACAAATGCATGTGGCAAACATTATATCTGGTCTAGTAGCTGTTAGATAAAGTAATGAGCCAATGATTGCTCTATAGTTTGTCTGATCAACTGGTTTTCCAGATTCATCAGCATCTAAAACAACATTTGTAGGCATAGGTGTTTTCATGGAGGATGCTTCAGACATTCCAAATTTCTTAACCAGTTCTCTTGCATACTTGGTTTGAGAAATGAAAATGCCATCCACATGTTGTTTAACTTGCAATCCAAGAAAGAAAGCAAGCTCACCCATGCTACTCATTTCAAACTTTGAGTGCATAAGTTGTGAGAACTTTTTGCATAAGTTTGAATCAGTAGATCCAAATATGATGTCGTCTACATAAACTTGTACTAGTAGGGTATGGGACCTATGGGTTCTAACAAAAAGAGTTTGGTCTACACTACCCCTTTTAAAATCATTTTCCAACAAAAAACAAGCTAAGGTCTCATACCATGCTCTAGGAGCTTGCTTGAGACCATATAAAGCTTTATGCAGTTTAAATACATGATCAGGAAAAGTTGGAGAGATAAAACCTGGAGGTTGCTTTACATAGACTTCTTCCTTGATGTCTCCATTGAGGAATGCACTCTTGACATCCATCTGATATACCTTGAATCTCTTGTGAGCTGCATATGCAAGGAAGATTCTTATGGCCTCCAACCTTGCAACTGGTGCAAAGGTTTGGTCATAATCAATTCCTTCTTCTTGGCAATATCCTTGTGCAACAAGTCTTGCCTTGTTTCTCACAATTATTCCTTGATCATCCAATTTGTTCCTGAATACCCATTTGGTTCCAACAATTTGCTGGTTCCTTGGTCTTGGTACTAATTCCCAAACTTTGTTTCTCTCAAATTGATTCAACTCTTCTTGCATTGCAATAATCCAGTTTGGATCTTGCTCTGCATCTTGTATGGTTTGAGGCTCAATTTGAGAAAGGAAGCAGGTGTGCATAATATTTTGATTAACTTGATTCCTTGTTTGCACACCCACTGAGATATCTCCAATTACTTGTGAGATTGGGTGATCTCTTGTTGTGGCTAGATCAACAAGGGTTGTTGATGAAGCACCAACCTGTGTTGTTGTTTCCTCTTGTGGAACAACAACTGGTTCTTCACTCTGTTGGCCCTTTGAACTTTCCAGAACTTGAAATTCCTCTTCATTGTCACTAAGTTCAGTAACTTGTTGAATTGGTGAAGGTGATGACCCTTTGTCTGTGATGGTAAGCTGCTTCAGATTTTCTGAAATTGAATGTTCCTGCAAATTGCTTATGGTAGAAGTCTCCTTCTCCTTATAAAACATGTTAGTTTCATCAAATGTAACATGCATGGATTCTTCAATTTTATTTGTGCACTTGTTAAAAACCCTATAAGCCTTGCTAGTCATGGAGTATCCCAGAAACACTCCTTCATCAGCTTTGGCTTCAAATTTAGCTAGGTATTTCTTGTCATTATTGTGAATGAAACAAATGCAACCAAAAATTTTGAAATAATTCACTTTAGGTTTCTTCCCTTTGAGTAACTCATAGGGAGTCTTACCCTTTAGCTTATGTATCAGGCTTCTATTCAGAACATAGTTGGAGGTGTTCACAGCCTCTGCCCAAAAGGTTAGAGGAAGGTGAGCATCTGTCGACAATGTTGTGGCAGATTCAATAAGGGTTCTGTTTTTCCTTTCAACTACCCCATTTTGTTGAGGAGTTCTAGGAGCTGAGAAAGTATGCCTGATACCTTCATTCTGGCAGAACTCTAACATAAGAAGAGAATCAAACTCTGTCCCATGATCACTTCTGATCAGGGCAATGTGAGTATTGAACTCAATCTGTATGCCTTTGAGAAAATCTGTCAAAATCTTGAAGTTATCAGACTTCTTCCTCAGAAAGAACACCCAAGTGAATCTTGAGAAGTCATCTACAATTACTAAAGCATAAGATTTCCCTCCTAGGCTTTGTACATTAATTGGTCCAAAAAGGTCCATGTGCAATAAGTACAAGATTCTAGGTGAGTCACTCTTATTAAGTGACTTGAAACTGTTTTTAGTTTGCTTGCCTAATTGACAGGCCTTGAAAAGTCCTTCCTTCTTGTAGGGACCAGAAGGTAGTCCTCTAACAAGGTTGTCTTGGGATAACTTAGCAATGGTTCTAAGGTTCACATGTCCTAATCTTTTATGCCACAAGATGTTTGGTTTTGAAATGGAGTTAAACAGGCAAATATCTACTACAGGTGAATGAAAATCCACTAAGTAAATGTTACCTCTTCTGTTACCTGTCAACACAGTTGTGTTGTCCACTGACTGGACTTTGCATATGGCTTTGTTAAAGGTTACTTGGTATCCTTCATCACATAATTGACTGATACTTATCAGGTTGTGTTTGAGTCCTTCAACATATGCCACCTTTTTGAAAGTGACTAAGCCAATTTGGACTGTCCCATATCCTTTTGTAGTTCCAAAGCTTGAGTCTCCAAAAATTACTTTGGGTCCAAGCTTGGTTTTGAAGGAAGTGAGGTTGTCCTTGTCTCCTGTCATGTGCTTTGAGCACCCACTATCCAGATACCATTGATGGTTCTCACTTGGATAGGTCTTTACCTGCACAAAAACAGCTTATTTGTTTTTGACCCAGTTAACCTTGGGCCTAGGTTGATATCCCTTAAATTCTGAAATGAAGGACATCTCAGGTTGACTCTTATAGCCTACAGGATGATATCTCCTAGGAGGTATGATCCATTCAGCATAAGGGTTAAAGTAATGAGATGTGGAGCTAGAATTGAAATTTGAATTAACCCTTGAGAACTGGGTTTTGCTCTGAACTCGGCTCGACGCACGTCGAGCTTCGGTCGACGGACTCAAGTGAGTGCATCGAGCTCCGTTCGACGGCAAGGTCTTGCTTTGTTCAGAGGGTAGAGGGCGTTGACCTGAGTTCGACGTTTTCTTGCGATTACGTCGAGCTCTGGTCGACGTCCGTCGAGCTTCGTTCGACGTTTTTTGTCCAGTTTCCTGGGTTAAGTCAGCATTCTTCCTGGCCACTATCAAGACTCCTTTACCTTTCTCACTGGTAAATTTGATTGGAGTTGTCAGCACTGTGGGTTGGCTGGATGAAGCACCCAAGCCCAGTGAACCATTCAATCTTGAGTTCACTGTACTTGTGATGTCCATCAATTTGATACTTCTCCCATTAAGGGTTTCTTCAAATTGTTTGGCCTTAGATAGCTCACTTTTCAGTGAAGCTATCTCCTCCCCACACTGCTTCAACTCTTCTAAGAGTCTAAGATTATCTGAGTTAATGGATTTGCATTCAATTAATTGGTCATTTAGAGTTTTAATCAGCTTTTGAGACTCAATTAAGTCAATGCACATAGATTTAAACTCAGATTTGAAATCATCAGAAGTAAAGTCAAATGAATCTATTACCTGATCCTCAGTAAGTTCCTGATCAGATGGGTAGTCAGCATCAGGCTCTGAATCAGTGTTCTTTTGAGATGCACTGATGGCCATCATACAGAATCCCTTTTCTTCTGCATCATCCTCATCATCACTAGAACTGGATGATGAATCAGACTCATCAGAGTCACTCCAGGATTCAGCCACAAATCCTTTTCTGGTGTACTTGCTGTTGCTGGAGGAAGGCTTGTCATGGTATTTCCTTGACTCCTTATCCTTCCTTTTATCCTTTCTTTCCTTCTTGTCCCTTCTGTCCTTGTCTTGATTTTCTGGACAGTTTGGGAAGATGTGTCCTAGTTTCCTGCAGCCAAAGCAGATAATATCTTTATTATTGGATCTGTCATACCTTGGCTTGTCTTTGTCTTTGGATGACCATCTTCTGAAGTTCCTTTTATTTATCTTATTGAACCTTTTGACCAGTAGGCTCATAAGCTCTTCATTTCCCAACACCTTTTCTTTAGGTTCTTCTTCCTGTGCTTTGAAGGCAATGGTTTTCTCAGCCTTCTCTGTTGGTGTGGATGTCTTCTGCTCTTCTTCTCTCTTCTTAATAAATTGCTCATAGCTCTTGAGCTTTCCTAGAAGAGCTTCTGTGGATAACTCACAGACATTTCTTCCATCTTTAATTGACCATATTCTTGAGTCCCAAGAGCTAGGGAAACAAGTCAGTATCTTGTCATTTATCTCAGTAAGAGATATGTCCTTCTCTAGTGATCTAAGTTCACTTATGATTAGGCTCAGTCTGTTGTACATGTCAGCAACTGACTCAGACTCTGCCTTTTTGAAGTTCTCATACTGTGTGATGAGGTAGGATCTCCTATCCTTTCTTTCATCTGCAGAACCTGATACAATTTCTGAGAGTTTTTCCCAGATCTCCTTGGCAGTATTGCAATCTGCTACCTTCTGGAAAATGTCATCTGACATGGTTTGAGCCAAGATGTTCATGGCTTTAGCATCTGCTGCCTTCCACTTCTTTATGTCAGCATCAGTCCCTGAAGGAGGAGGAACAGCTGATGTACTTGTTCCTGTGGGAGGTCTTGGATAATCTGTCAATACAGAATTAAAGATGTCTTCATCAAAAGAGTTCATATAAAGTCTAATCCTTGCCTTCCATAGTGCAAACTTAGATAGATTGCACATAGGAGGTCTGGTGCTAGCAAAGTCCTTGTTTTGTGCCATGAGTTTTAAAAGATAAGTAAAACTAAGAAAAATAACCCATTGAGAGAAATGATCTTATCAGAGATCTTTTGATCCAGGTGTTAGCCTGTATGAATGATCAACCTGCCTCTGATACCAATTGAAAGTGCAGGATAAGATCACTCCTAACTCTAGAGGGGGGGTGAATAGAGTTATTTAAAATAATTTTCCAAATAAAACTTGCAGAGAAAATTTTACTTTACTTAGTGTAAGGTGCTATAGCAAATAATCAGAGTAAAAATAAATTCACAGCACAAAGCAAAACACAAAAAGAGACAAGCAATCCAGATGACACAAGGAGCTATAGTGGTTCCCCAAATCTGGGTACATCCACTCTTCTATCACCCTTGATAGGAATCCACTTCAAGATGAGTTGATCAGGTGTCTTGAGCACCAGAGAGTTTTTGATCAGGTTCTCACAAACCAATAGAAGCTGATTTTGACCAGGTTTCAGCAAAACCAAAAGTAACTTTTGAAGGGAGTTAAAACCCTGTACAGAAAGAAAAGGAAAAAGAAATGTTGTTGTCTTCTCTATTCAACAAGCAAAGAGAAGCAGAAGTGGATCTGAAGTTGTTTTCAAAGCTCCCCCTGAGATCAAGATGAGGTTCAGGAAGGAGAGCTCTGCACAAGGGTGATAGGTCTTCAAAGATCTGATTTGATCCAGCAAAGGATGATCCAAGAGAGTTGGATGGAGGTGTCTGAAGCAATCAGATTTTCTGTGAGAGAGTCTTTCAAGAGCAATTTTTCCACAGAGAAAAAGATGAGAAGTCTTGTATTATTGTTCTCTTCTTGTTCTGTATATTCTCTGTATCTTCTTCTTTTTTGAATGAAAGAAAAAGAATTATATATATGAGTCTTCTTCTTCCTTTTACTTTGATAGCCGTTGGAAGTCAGCATTAATTGCTTTCCTTAACTGTCCATGCCTCAAAGGAAATGACAGGCAGACATTCCTTAGAAAATTCCTTGAGCCATGCACCAGATATGCTGTAACGGCCAATAATTCTTCAGCATTAATTGTCTGTCAGAAGGAATTTGAATTCCTATCCAAAATCGACGGAAGACTGGAAGGCGTCGAGCTCACAGAAAAACGTCGATCTGAGCACGACACACGTCGGCCAGAGAGTGTTTTCTGTAAGCAGAACTGGGATCGACGGAACGTCGAGCTGAGGTCGACTCCACGTCGAGCTGAGGTCGACTCTGCGTCGAGCTGAGATCGACTCTGCGTCGAGCAGAGGTCGACTCTGCGTCGAGCTGAGATCGACTATGCGTCGAGCTTAAGACTACTCTAACTAGCCTATGTGACCTTTATAACAACATGGAGGTCACAGCATACAATCCCTATAGAAATATAGTCATCCTGGTCCAAATAGTAATAGGGTGTTCCAACAGAATCAAGGAGTGATGAAGAAGCATATGAATATATTTCATAATCCTGACTTTATAACAAATCATGACATGTAAAGAGAAACTATGCTAAACATGTAAATTTTAAAAATGTGTAAGTGTGGGCTCATTATCACATATAAAATATTTCTCATACTTAGAGGCATGCGGAAACAATTCTAAACAATCTCAAGTCACTATAGATATATGTAGATATCGACAGCAAGACAAATTAAAAACAATGTTTAAAGAAGTTATTAACTAATAATCACACATGTACTGGGTATTGTATCCTCATAACCATCCAAAAATTTACTATAATGCTAGAAACAAGCTTGTAAATATGTATCATAGTAATTGATTACAGAATTGCTGAAAAATGCACTATCGCCAGCAGTAGCGATACCGCTAGGCGATAGCGGTTTTTGCTATAAAAAGCAAAAAATTGGATAGGGCTTTCACCTATCCTCATTTGACCGACCTTGGACCAGTTTGCTTCGTCTCCTTCCGCCGAAACCCTCTAGAACTCCAAAATGTATGTTGAGATCTCTCTTTAAATTTGTATTTTTCTAAAAATTAAATATTAGATCTAGGCTCTAGACGATGCAAGAAGATAGATCTATAAAAAAATTTATTTTGGTCACACATTTTATAATGAAAGTATTTTGAAGAAAATGTTTGATGTTCATGCAAAAACCTCACAAATGATGAATTATAGGAGGTAGATCTTAGAGATTTGTTTAATTTTAGAAATTATAATGTAATGTCAAGAGTAGATCTACAAGAAATTTTCAAATATCAAGCCTAAATCTAAAAGAAATTTTTGATGTTGAAAAATAAATTGAAAATAAGGAAAAATAGAAAAAATGTTGAGAAATTATTATGTTTCGGATTTTTACAGATAGAAAATACAGTAATCATGAAACTTAAGAATTATTGTGAGAATCATGCAAATAAGTTTAATTTTTCACTATCGCCCGGTGACAGTACTGTCGCCGGCGACAGTACTGTCGCCGGCGATAGTAAAAAAAATAGTATAAATAATTTTTTTTTACTTATCATGATTTTAATAATTTTTCAGGAAATGGCATCATCATCCGGTGTAAGAAAAAGCACTAGCCGCAACCCACACACATCATATCAAACATATCCGGGAATTGAGAATGCGTCTGTTGGTGTTGATAAACTTTCTGATGAATCATTGCCACTACATATCTATGAATTTCTTGTGGAGGCAGGTATAATGTCTCTCATTATACCGAACTTTTTTTCTTCTACGTTTGTAAGGGATTTTTATAACAACTTGGAAGACCCTAAATATACTGGTTTGAATGGAGGAGTAAGGTCAAAAATCCAAGGAGTTGAAATAGACATTACACATGCTGATTTAAGAGGGAAGTATAATCTTGCTACTTGTGAAGACAATGTTATGGACATTGTAGAGAATTACCGAAAAGATCGTGATTGGAGAATATTGAATCAAGTCCTTCATGGGAAGTAAAATAGGAGTTTGATTTAAGATATCTCATCACTGACTCGCGATGCATTTGTAGTGCAAGATATATTAAGAAATACGGTTATGTTGAAATCCGGTGATACTAGGAACATCACGGCTCAATTGAGCTTAGTGACGTACTATATATTAGAACGAGTTAAGTTTGATGTTGCTGACTTTGTGTTATCCTTCATAAGATATATGTATAAAATGAAGCATCCACATAGGAGGAAACTGAATACACTTCCATTAGGAAGTGTTATTCAAAAAATCATATATCACAAATATGATTGGATAGATCAAGGATTCTACATCGATGACTGTATCCCGACGACACATACCATAGAACCAGCTAGAGGTCCATCTCCAAGGGCTGCCTTTTTATCAAGACAATAACTTCGAAGGGGAAGTTCTTTGCGTGAATCTATCGATGACCTACGAGAGACTGTGGAAGAGATGGAAGAGGAACAAAGGCGAAGTCATTCAGGATTTCACAAATTCATGAATTTTCTGGTAAATGGGCTGAAACTGAAGCCAACTCTAGAAGAAGAACGAGAATGGGGGAGTCCATTCGATGATCCTCCATGACATTCGATAAGACGTGCTCGAAGACCTAGAGAACCAACACCGACTTCCAGTGAAGATGTGAATGTGTTTATTGAAGAGAACATGGATGAATGACTTGTTATTTGCAGTGATGCAATAATTTGTTGTTGACACAGTCTGTGATATCGCCGGCGACAGCACTGTTGCCTGGCGATAGTGAGAACTCTATGAATTTGTGGTTTTGTTATTTGTATTGACTTTTTCAGTTTTATCCTCTGTATTTTCCAATTTCATGTTATGTTATGGTAGTTATTGCGAAAGAATTATTAATAGTGTAATTAACTAAATGATATATATATATATATATATATATATATATATATATATTTGAGTAATTTTCGTAGGCATATTTTATAAAAATAAAATCTTGAAATTTTCAGAAAAAAATAACTATTTTTAATTTATAATTCTAAGACTCCAAGTTCTAATCTTAACCTTGAAAAGCGTGAATAATTAAGTGGTTTAGTGAAAATATCCGCTACTTGAGAATTTGTTCCAATAAAATTTATTTTAACATGTCCTTTCTTTATATGATCCCTAATAAAATGATGGCAAACATCTATATGTTTGGATCTAGAATGTAATACGGGATTATTTTTTAAATCGATAGCACTTTTACTATCACATTTTAATTCAACACTATCTTGACGTATGCCAAAATCTTCTAGTGTTTGTGTCATCCAAAGTGCTTGAGCACAACAACTACCTAGTATAATATATTCGGCCTCAGTAGTAGAGAGGGCAATAGAATTCTATTTCCTACTCGACCAAGAAATAAGTGATGGGCCGATAAAGTGACAAGTGCCACTAGTGCTCTTTCGATCTAATGAACATCCCGCATAATCAGAATCAGAATAACCATGCAAAATAAAAGAAACATTTTGGGGATACCATAACCCTAATTTTGAAGATCCGATAAGATAACTAAAAATACGTTTCACCGCTTTTAAATGTGATTCTTTTGGATTAGCTTGAAATCTAGCACATAAACAAACGGCGAGCATAATATCGGGCCTAGAAGAAGTTAAATATAATAAAGACCCAATCATACTTCTATAAAGGGTTTGGTCAATTGAAATACCACTTTCATCTTTTCCCAATTTCAATGAAGCACTCATAGGAGTATTTGCATGTTTAAGGTTTTCAAATCCAAATCTTTTTTAACATATCATGAATATACTTGGATTGACAAATAAAAATACCATCATGTTTTTGCGTAATTTGAAAACATAGAAAATACGAAAGTTCTCCTACCATGCTCATTTCAAATTCATTTTTCATAATTTGAACTACTTCATTACACAACTCTTCATTAGTGGCTCCAAAAATAATATCATCAACATAAATTTGCAAAATAACTAAATCATAATCAATTTGCTAAATGAAGAGTGTAGAATCGGTACTTCCCATTTTATAATCGTGCTTTAATAAATGTTGAGTTAAACGATCATACCAAGCACGAGGCGCTTGTTTTAGTCCATAAAGCGCTTTATCTAATTTATAAACATAATTTTGATATTTTTCATTTATAAAGCCAGAGGTTGTTCTACATAAACCTCTTCTTTTATATACCCATTTAAAAATGCGGTTTTGACATCCATTTGATATAATTTAAATCTTTTAAAACAAGCAAATGCAAGAAATATCCTAACCGCTTCTAATCTTGCTACGGGTGAAAAAGTTTCATCAAAGTCTACCCCTTCAATTTGTGCATAACCTTTTGCAACTAATTTGGCTTTATTTCTAACAATTCTAGATTCACTATCCAATTTATTTTTAAAAATCCACTTTACTCTAACTACAGGATGATTTTTGGGTCGTTCTACAAGATTCCAAACCTTATTACATTCAAATTGATTAAGTTCTTCATTCATAGCTAAAAACCAAAATTTATCATTTAAAGCGGTGGAAACATCTTTTGGTTCTATTTCAGAGACAAAGCAAAGGTTTGAAAATAAAACATGTAAAGAAGAACGAGCACTAACCCCTTTTTGCGGATCTCCAATAATAATCTCCTTCGGATGATCCTTTGAGAATTCAATTCACTTAGAGGCACATATTCTTCTCTTTCTTCTCTTTCTCCTTCTCTTTCTTCTTCTTTTCCTTCTTCATTCCCTCTAAGTTCTTCATCATCATTTTCCATCAAAGGAAGGGGTTCATCTTCTTTTCCTGTAGTTTTCTTATCTACACATCGAACAAACTCATCAAACCTAACATGAATAGATTCTTCAACTATTTTCGTTCGTTTATTAAAAATTATATAAGCTTTACTAGTTGAAGAATACCCAATAAAAACTCCTTCATCACATTTATCATCAAATTTTCCTAAGGAATCTTTAGAATTTAAAATAAAACATTTACAATCAAAAACTTTGAAATAAGAAACATTTGGTTTTTTATTAAAAAATAATTTATAAGGAGTTAATTTGAAAATAGGGCGAAGCATTATTCTATTAATTAGATAACATGATGTACTCATTGCTTCAGCCACAAAAGATTTTGGTAATTTAAATTTAGATAACATTGTATGAGCTAGCACTTGAAGAGTTCTATTTTTTCTCTCCACTACACCATTTTGCTGTGGTGTGCGTGGAGCGGAAAATTCATGTTTAATTCCTAACTCCATACAAAAAGAAATAAACTTTTCATTTTCAAATTCCCCTCCATGATCCGAACTTATGCGTTTAATTTTTAACTCAAATTCATTTTGAATATGCAAACATAATTTAGAAAATTCTTAAAACACATCAGATTTAGAGGTTAGAAATAAAGTCCAACAAAAACGTGAATAATCATCAAACAATACAAATGTATATTTTCTACCTTCTAAGCTAGAAATACAAATTGGCCCAAATAAATCCATACGAATTAATTGGAGTGGCCTAGTGGTAGAAATAATATTTTTACTTTTGAAAAATGATTTTGAAAATTTTCTTTTTTGGCAAGGCTCACATAATTAAGATAAATTCCCATTTAGCAATGGTAAACCTTTAATTAATTAATCTTTTGAAAGTTTTTTAATTAACTTAGCACTAGTATGTCCAAGTCGCCTATGCCATAATTCTAACTAATCATTTTTTAATAAAAAACATTTTAAAGTAGAATTTGAAAAATCATGAAATTTAATCATATATACGTTATGACATCTAGGTGCGGTAAAAACAATTTCATTTGTTTTAGAATCAATAATTTTGCACAAATTTGTAGAAGATTCAAACAAAACATTTAAACCCTTATCACATAATTGGCTAATAGAAATCAATTATGTTTTAAACCTTCTACAAATAAAACATTTGAAATTTAAAAACTTTTGTTACCCACAACACCAATGCCGATGATTTTTCCTTTTCCATTATCTCCAAATGTAACAACTCCTCCTTTCTTCATCTCTAGGCTAAGGAACTTCTCTTTAATGCCCGTCATGTGCTTTGAACAACCCGAGTTCAAGTTCCACACGTCTTCTTTGTCCTTAGCCTGCCAACACACGTAGAAAGAGGATGTGAGTAAAGATTTGGCTACCCATATTGTTCCACCCATAGTATTGGTAGAAGCCTTAGGCACCCAGATTTGCTTAATTTTACTTTTTCCTTTCTTCTAGCACGAGTCTGTGGTGTGACAAAATCTATTGCATTTGGCACATGTAATGTACTGAGAAGAATATAACTTCTCTGGACTTTTACTGTAAGGAAATGCAGTATCAGATAATTTATTATTATCAGAATTTTTAAAGTTAGATTTTCTAGATTTCTCGCTATCGCCGGCGGTAGTGGTTATCGCCGGGCGATAGCTTCCAGTCGTGTATCCGAGTCCAAACCTTCCAGATCCATGGCATTGGTATCCTAAGATCATATCCAGTAATCTTTGGCCCATTCCAAATTTTTTCATGGCTAGTGTTAAGTCATGAATCTGGTTTCTCATTTCCGTATTCTCGGATACAAGATTTGCACATCTTCGTTCAAAAGATTTCTTACCCTCTTGGAGTTTTGAAATAGAAGATTTTAGATCTCTCCCTAAAATCTCATTCTTTTTAGTAAGAGTTTTTATTATAGAATGAGATTTGGAGAGAGATTCTTCAAGTTCTTTTATTCTTCCCAAAGAGTGATCACACTCTTGGCAAGAAATTTTTTCTTTTCCAAAAGTCTTAATTTCATTTAACAACTTTTTATTTTATTTAATTAAAACTTTATTTTTAGATTTAAGAAGATCATTATCTTTTAAACTTTTTTCAAAAAATTTGCAAGTCTTTAAAAATTCAAGAAAATAATTCATCATAAGTTAGAGGAGTTACCTCAGTGTCACTTTGGACACTGCACTCGTCATAAGATATGATGCTCTTTCCCATTAGGCACATGTTGGCCTCCTCCTCCTCGCTTGAGCTCGAACTGCTTGCATCCTCAGAAGTAGTATCATCCCATGTTTCAGCTTTTAGGACCTTCTTCTTCCCTTTGTGCTTCTTTTCTTTAAGTTCTTTCAAGTACTTTGGACACTTGCTTCGGTAGTGTCCTAATTTCTTGTAGTGATAGCACTCTGGTGGGGGTCTCTCTTCCTCCTCATCATCATCCTTTCCTTTTTTTCTTTCTAAACGTCTCCTTCTTAAAATATTTTTTAAAAGTATATCTTCTATCCGAATTTCTCATAATTTTTTTAAATTTTCTAACAAGAAGACTTTCATCATCTTCTTCTTCCTCCTCAAAATCACTACCTTCCTCTTTCTTAGATCTTAGAGCCAACCCCTTCTTCTTTGGCTCCATATACTCTTGTTGTTGAATTTTCAATACAACTTCATGAATTTTCAAGTTCCTAATCAGGCTTTCAATATTAAGAGATTTAAGATCATGAGATTCAGAAATAGTCATCACTTTGGGATTGAATTTAAGGGGGAAATATCTAAGAAGTTTTCTCACCAAATAATCATTTTAAAATTTTTTACCTAGCACATTTGAGTAATTCGCTATCTTGGTGAATCTGGTGTACATCGAGTCTACGTCCTCATCCACTTCCATCCTAAACTTTTCAAATTCCAACTCCAGTTGAAACAGCTTCGAGTCCTTCACCTGCGAGGTACCTTTATGAGTTACTTCAAGTAAATTCCAAATCTCATAAGCATTATTGCAAGCACAGGTTCTATTAAATTCAGTCCTATCTAATGCACAAAATAATGCATTCATGGCTTTTGCATTATTTTTGCACCTTAGCTTATCCTGATCATCCCATTTATCTTTTGGTTTTTCCATTACTACATCTCCTACTGTATAAGTGGGATGAGCATAATTAGTCTCTACCATATTCAAAACTTCAATATAATGAGAAATAAGAAAACACCTCATCCTAGTTATCCAGTAATTATAATCAGATCTAGTGAATAGTGGAGGTCTACTAATCCCTTACACCTCAGAGAAAGCATGGTCATGCTACGCCATAATTCCCGGTGGTGAAACCGTATTAGGAATAACCTCCCTCTGATACCACTTGTAGAATCTTGTGGCACCCTTAGAGGGGGGGGGGGTGAATAAGGGCTCTTTTAAATTTTACAAACTTTTTATAAAATATGAAATTAGAGGCAAAGTTTGAGACAAATCAATGAAATGAAAATCACGATTTTATTTCTACAAAAAAATATATGTAAAATGATTCCAATAAAGCTTGGAATCAAGGCTTACAATGATAATAGTTTTTATCTTTTTCACCGGTCCTTCTCCCAAGGACCGGCAGCCTATAGCCAATATATCCCTAGATCAAACCTTGATCTAGACGCCGCACACAAGGTGGCGATTTTATTCAAAGCCATACACGGACCTAGACACCGCACACAAGGCAATAATTTACCCCTAAACCACACACGGACTTAAACACCACACACAAGGCGGTGATTTTCCCTTCCCAATTACAAAATAAAAAGTGAAAATGAAAGTACAATAGTAAAACTTAAAAACTCCCTCTAAAATACGAGCTCTGAAGATGATGGTGGACTGATGAGAAGATCTCCAATCTTAAACGTACGGTCGTAACTCCTTCGCTCTTGAGATTGCAACGGACAAAGGGAGTTCATCTGGAAATGGACATGGAAGGCTCACAAAATTCTCTTGGAAACAAAGGTCTGGAAGATCTTTTTCTTCCCTGAAATTCTTGGTCGTATATATTAGTTTATGCTATCACCTGTGGTAGCGTTAACTCCCCGCGGTAGCAAAAATTATCCATGGCTTGACACGTGGCACACGTTGCGCGGTTTTTTTAAAATCTGAGTGGAGAACGTGACGATCGTGGGCTATCGCGCGGTGACAGCGATATCGCCCTGCGATAGCGCTGAAACGTGACTTTACGTGCGACAACATGTGAACCATGGCTGACATCAGCAGTAACTATCTACGCTATCGCCCGCGATAGCATTATCGTCAGTGATATCGATATTTTCCTTTGCTTTAATGTTCTGCTCAACCAATCTTTTACCAATGTAATACCTATTCTTGTTGCACACTTAAAGACAAGTTTTGATCAAATACATGTGGGATTTGTTATTCTCAAACCGAAGAGTGTGGAACACATGCTCCACCCAAACAAACATTGTAAACATCATGAGTGTAAATCTAGTGCTAGCATATATTGTGCACAAAATATATAGTGCAGTTTCAGTCAAATTCTTATGCATGGAAGCGTTAAATAAGGCAATGACATGTGAACGTATAGCATCAAAAGATCGAAAACACTAATTAGAAATATCATAGTTTACATGTTGATCTCGATCCGATAAAATGCTAACCCAAGAGGAATAAAGTGAATGATCATGTCACATATCTACCTAAGGCATACCGAGATTTGAACTAGGGGCACTAAGCATAAGGTTTGTTCTATGCACAAGATCGAAATGACTTTTTGATCCAAGGTGCTCATCCTCACAATGCTGAAAAGACTTATCAGGAGGAGTGGGCAGTGCATGGGGGGGGGGTCCTTTTCTTGTGATATTATACCCACCATATTATTTTTTATTGTTGTTTTGAGCTATCACATTTATCTCTTTTAAATATAAGGAACCCCAAGTCAATCAAAATCTACCCACATAGGTAGATACACTTTAACTTGTAGGCATAAGACATTAGCACTAAGATTTGGCCCGTAGTTTTAATCTCAATAAAGCATATATGTGTCGTGACATTGATTATTCACCATATTTCTAACGCGTTAAGATACAATGTCACGTGTTATGCCATGTAGATATATAATTTCTTCATGAGTGCTCCGTCTAGTGATGTGTGAATAGTGAAGTCATTCCCCTATCTAAATCCTCACACATACTTAGAGGCACATTCAACTTACACACACATGTAATGTCGCACTTAATAGTTAAGCACTTATAAATTCAGCCCACGATGACCAGAGGAACAATGTTTGGATAGATTAACCGTCTAAACTCATACATTGTGCATACGCATTATGGTCTATGTAAAGTCATGTGAGCCCCAATCATGTGTTGTATTATTTTTTTCTTCAGTTTTTTTAATGAAATATTTTATTATTTTTTTAAAAAACGGTTCAAACAAAATATAAAAATGCAACATGCACGCACACATAAAAAAATAATGAAACATGCAAACACAAGTAAAATGATGCGAGCAAAGACAAATAAAACACGGTGAACACATATAAAGTTTGACGAGGGAAAAAATCAAGAAGAAATGAGGATAGTGAGATAGCATGTTATGCATGTGACTATGAGGTATGGAGACATCGTTCATGCTAGGAATAGAGTAGTCATGAGAATATTTATGACATACTTGATCCAAATACTATGTCATCACCCTAGCCCCATACTGAGTGACGGATGGGCATGAGGAGCTGCATAAATGCCATAGGGTGGGGTGTGAATCCCTTGTGCCTGCATAAGAAATCGCTCAACCTAACACTCTTTCCCCCCAGTGTCACACAAGGACCTACTAGAACCCTCCCCGGTTAAGGACAAGATGTGGATTACAAGTTAGAGTCCCTTATGACGACACACCTACGCCCCCACTATTGTGAGATATAGTGAAAGGAGTCAAACTGATGTTTCAATTAATGTCATGGTTACATGATTTTGGCAGATAGGCACCAGGACAAAAAAACCATTACCGCCAGCGCTAGAGGTACCGCCTCGCAGTAGCTTTGGAATATTTAAGCCTCTTATCAATTCCAGATCTGCACATTCCCTCATTCCTTCTCTCAGCAGCCGACACTTTCCTCCCCTGCAGGTTTTCTTCCTTACCTCAAGGTAATCACTTCTTCTCTCTCTCTCTCACAGATTTCTTGTATTTTAGAACACAGATTAATGGGTTTTGAATCATCACGTTTTTGAGTGCAATCCACGATGAACTTGGGGCACAAAGTCCCCCCCCCCCCTTTTGATGTTTCTATCGGTTGATAGGAGGATTTTTAGGTGTAAAATTAGGTTTTGAGACAGATCCAGCAAAAGAGGATGAAGTACAGTTCATCACGCTACCACCGGTGGTAACACATTATCGCCCGCGGTAGGTTTTAGAAATCGGTGCAGCCTATTGATCTTCCCATTTTTGTATCCATTACTATGACAGTTTTATGTTTGGTTTACTTGCAGGAAATGGCTTCATCAAGCTCTCAATCGATGCGCTGCAGTTTCTCAAAGAGATCATGGGTGTCGGTCTCTACCCACCCAGCCATAGATGATGCCACTATGAGCATACCCATGATCATAGAAATTGATGAATGTTATACTCATATCTATGAGTATCTAGAGGAGTCTGGTGTGCTTGTAGTTATATCATCCGGTTCTCCCTTCTCTTTTGTCCTCACCCGGGTATTCTACAATAATCTTCGAGATCTGCTGAGATGCGTCTAGGTGGGGGTGTCCAATCTTGCATCGACATCAAGATAGTCACCATCACTGACGCTGATCTCGATACCAAATATGTTTGGCCTCCCAAATGCCCACTCCTTGCTATTGTGGAGTCCTTTAGGACTACAACGGACTGGTGGGAGATAAATGAGCTTCTTCACGACGTGGAGGAGCGTTCAGACCTGTTTACCTCGGTGGACACCCTCACTCCCAATGCTCGCATTATCAAGGATATCCTACGCCAATCACACATGTTCAAGGCCGGGGACACCCGGAAGGTCATGGCTTAGCTATCTATGGTGACGTACTACATCCTAGCCTAGAAGCCCTTCAACGTGTCAGACCTCATTCTCTCCATGATGTGTTATACGTTCTGCCTGAAGTCTCCTGATTGCCAGCGGGTGAACACCTTTCCTATGGGTGGTGTGATCCAAAGCATCCTGACGGACAAGTATGTTGAAGTTGGAGACCGGGCGGTCTGGCGGTCTGGCTTGGCGGGTTGATGACCGCGCGGTCTGACAGTTTCCCTTCAGCGGTTTGGTTGTTGTGTGTTGCTGTCTGAGGTCCAAGAGGTCTAGCCGTTTGTCTCTGGCGACTTGGAGACCGGGCGGTCTGGCGGTCTCCCATGGAGATCTCTCTCTGGTAGTAGCCGATTGGTTAGTCCTTCTATCTAACCGTACGGCTTGTGCGATTTGTGTCTGTATAGTCCGCTTGTGTCCTGTAATTTTTTAGTCCCACGTCTCTTATATGTTTTCTCTCATCTCAACTCCATTCTATATAAGGGATGTCATACCTTTGTAATAGACATCTTTTTGGGCATAATAAAATTTCAGTTATATAATTTTCCGGTCTCTTTTTTCTTGTTCTCACATGGTATCAGAGGACTCGATTTCTTCCACCTGATTGTGCAACTCTGTTCGCACGGTCTGCTCTGCCCTGTCCGAGTAGTTTTCATTCTCTCCTTTTTTCTATCCGCGACCTTCTCTTTGTCGCCACGGCTTTCTCCTAGTCGTCGCGACCTGTTCTTATCCTCTTTGTCGTTTCCCTTTGTGTACGCGGCCTCTCTTCTCTCTCTAGTTCTATCCACAACCTATTTTCGCGGTTTCTATGCCTCTGTTTTTCCCGCGATCTCCTTTGATTTTCGCGGCTCCTCCTATGTTCGTGCGGTCTCTGCTGGCCGCACTCCCTGCTCGCCTTTCTTGCGAACTTTTTTAGTTCACGCGGTCTGCTTTTTCCCCTGATTCGTGCGGCCTTCTCTCTAACCGCACAGCCTCCTCCCTGCTTTGATCTGCTTCTTGGTTGTGTCCATTGCGGTTTCTTTTTTTTTGTCCGCTGCGGGCTTCTGGTTCTCACGAACTTTCTTGTGTTCGTGTTGTGTTCGCTGATTGCCTCTTTGCGCGACCTATTTCTCTATTCGTGCGGCCTGTTTCTCGGTTCTCTCGAACCTTCTTTTTAGTTCGCGCAACCTGTCTCTCTGTTCGCGCGACCTATTTCCGCTCCTATAACTCTCTTCGATATCTATACTTTCTCCTCTTCTTCGAAGCCTTTTGCCTCGGTGGTCACGTCTTCTGGTAGTGCCCACTTCGTTACTCAAGGAAAATGGTTGATCGACTCAGGTTCTACCAATCATATGACCGGCTCTCCCCAGTGTTTTTCTCTCCTGGAAACACATGATCGGTTGCCCCCGGTTATTCTCGCTGATGGCTCTCTATCCCCAGTCCATGGGATGGGAGTGGTTCAAGTCACTCCATCTCTTCAATTAGCGAATACTGCCTACGTGCCCAAATTCCCGTGCAACTTAATATCTGTTACCTCTCTATGTAAGTAATTACGGTGTTCCATCACATTTACTTCTACTTCTTGTTCTTTTCAGGATCTAGACTCCTACCTGACGATTGCTATTGGGACTGAGAGTGGCGGCCTATTCTACCTCGACAACGTTTCCGCTCTATCTGCCTTCTCCTCCACCTCCATAGATTTACTCCAATGGCATCTTCACCTTGGTCATGCTCTTCCACGTCTTATTCGTCAGCTTCTGCCCCAACTTCCTCCACAAAGTCCTCCCCTCAATTGTGAGGCCTGTCAGCTTGGCAAGCATCACCGCTCCCCCTTCCCACCAAAGCAAGTTCGTGGATCTTCCCGACCGTTTGATCTCATCCACTCTGATGTTTGGGGTCCTTCTCCTATCCTTACCGTTGGTCGGGGAAGTTCATATTTTGTCATATTTATTGATGATTTCTCTCATTGTACGTGGGTGTATCTTTTAAAAGATCGCTCCGAATTATTCTCTGTATGGACGTCTTTCTATCTCATGATCAAAAATCAGTTTGATGTTTCTATTAAAGTATTTCAATATGATAACGCACAAGAATATCTCAGTCATGCTTTTTCGTCCTTTTGTATAAACCATGGGATTATTCATCAAACTAGCTGTGTCTATACTTCATAGCAAAATTGTGTGGCGGAGCGCAAAAACCGTTACCTCCTTAATGTCGCTCGCACTCTGATGACACAGATGCAAGTTCCTCGTGCCAATTGGGGCTATGCCATTCTCATCTCCTGTTTCCTCATCAATCGCATTCCATCCACCGTTCTACATGGTCAAACCCCATTCTCCATTCTCTATCCGGGCAAGGATCCTTTTCCTCTCTCTCTTTGAATCTTTGGCTGCATGACATTTGTGCATGCCCCATCTGCCACCCGTAAAAAGCTATCTCCTCGCTCCACCAAATATGTCTTTCTAGGGTACTCCACCACTCATGAAGGTTATTGTTGCTTTGACCCCGTTCTTCGTAAGCATTTCATCTCCGCTGGCGATAATTTCTTCGAGAATGCCTCCTACTTCTCGGATGACTCCTCTCCTCTTCCCCCAGCTTCTGATTCTCCTGCTATTCCCTTCATTCCCTCGTCTCCTGCTAAGATATCCACCCATACACCATCTTCGTCCACTCCTCTCCCTCCGCCTCTCTCTCCCACTTCTCCGCCACCGTATCCGTCATCTCTACAGTCGTCGCTCTCTCCCGGGCCAGCTCGCTCTGCCACGGATACTCCGGATGCTGAGGGACCCGCTGATCTGGATCTTCCTGTAGCTCTTCGCAAAGTGGTGCGGACGTGTACCCTATACCCTCTTGCCACTGTTCTTTCATATGATCGTGTTACCTCTTCTCACTGGGCCTTTGCGCTGGCTATCTCTGCAACTACCACACCTCGTTCCTACCAGGAGGCCCTTGCGATTCCTCACTTGAAAATGGCCATTGATGAGGAAATGACGACCCTAACGGAGCGGGGTACATGGACTCTTGTTCCTCCTCCATTCAGTACTGATGTTGTTGGCTGTCGCTAGGTCTTTGTGGTCAAATATTGCCCGGACGGCACTATGGATCGTTATAATGCTCGCCTTATTGCTAAGGACTTTACTCAGACCTATGGGGTTGATTACTTTGACACCTTCTCTCCCGTGGCTCGTCTCAGTACTATACGGGTCCTTCTCTCTGTAGCGGTCAATAGAGATTGGCCGATTTCCCAGCTGGATGTCAAGAATGCCTTCCTTTATGGTGATCTTCAGGAGGCCGTCTACATGGAGCAACCTCCTGGGTATGTTGCTCAGGGGGAGACATGAATATGCTGGCTGCAGAAGGCAATCTATGGCCATAAGCAGAGCCCTCAGGCCTGGTTTGACAAGTTCAGCGGCATCGTGTCGGCCATTGGTTTTGCGCGAAGCTCTGCCGATCACTCGCTATTTATTCGCAAGACCTCCTCGGGACTGGTGGTTCTTGCTGTGTACGTCGATGATATTCTTCTCACTGGCAATGACTAGGAAGGGGTAGCCTTGACAAAGCGGCATCTTCGTCAACATCTGGTCATGAAAGATATGGGCTCTCCAAAGTACTTTCTGGGGATCGAAATCTCTCGGAAGCCCAACTCCTTAGTCCTATCCCAGCATAAGTATGCCTTTGATCTATTAAAAGAGGAAGGATTGACTGGGGCCAAACCTGCCTGATGCCCCATGGCAATTGGAGAAGACAAAACCTCGATATATGATTCGCCTCTTCTTTCAGATACTACGCGGTACAGGCGTCTAGTTGGTAAGCTCATATATCTCACAGTGACAAGGCCCGACATTTACTATGTTGTGGGCAAGGTGAGTCAATTCATGCAAGCACCTATGGAGTGCCATCTACAATCCGCCTTGCGGATCTTGGAGTATGTCAAAGCAGCACCTAGGAAAGGATTACTCTTTCATAAAATGGTCATTTGAGGATTGAAGCATACTCAGATGTGAGTTACGCTAATGACAAATGGGATCGCAAGTCTACCTCCGGTTTCTGCACCTTTGTTGGGGGAAATATGGTAAGCTAGAAGAGCAAGAAGCAGTCTGTCGTTTCCAGGTCTAGTGCTGAAGTAGAGTATCAGAGTATGGCATCGACCACTTGTGAGTTAAAATGGCTACGGGCTCTCATGCTAGACTTAGGAGAGGTCTACAACCATCTTCTACCTATGTTCTGTGACAACAAGACTGGCATATACATCTCCAAAAATCCGGTCTTCCATGAAAGAACCAAGCACATTAAGGTCGACCGTTATTTCATTCGTGAAGAAATTTTGAAGGAACAAATTTACACTCCCATCGTCACTTTTGATAAAGAGCTGGCTGACATCTTCACCAAGCCAGTATCCGCCTCATTTCTTCATATTTGTGACAAGCTGGGCATGATCGATATATATGCTCCAGCTTGAGGGGGAGTGTTAAAGTTGGAGACCGGGCGGTCTGGCGGTCTGGCGGTCTGGCTTGGCGGGTTGATGACCACGCGGTTTGGCGGTTTCCCTTCAGTAGTTTGGTTGTTGTATGTTGTTGTCTGAGGTCGAAGCGGTCTAGCAATTTGTCTCTGGAGAATTGGAGACCTGACGGTCTGGCGGTCTCCCATGGCGATCTCTCTCTCTCTCTGGTAGTAGCCGAGTGGTTAGTCCTTCTATCTAACCGCGCGGCTTGTGCGGTTTGTGTCTGTATTGTCCGCTCGTGTCCTGTAATTTTTTAGTCCCACATCTCTTATTTGTTTTCTCTCATCTCTCCTCCATTCTATATAAGGGAGGCCATACCTTTGTAATAGAAATATTTTTGGGCATAATAAAATTTCAGTTATACCATTTTCCGGTCTCTTTTTTCTTGTTCTCACAAAGTACCCGTCCAATGACTGGACCGCCTATCCCATAAACAGTTTCCTGCAATCCTATCAGGTGGGTGAGATTCCCATTTCCTCACGAGTGCATACACGGGTACCTCCATCGCATTTATCGATGCACCGCTCATGGTCCCTCAGGGAGGCTAGTCGGGACATCCATTGTCTGGTGGAGGAGCAAGGTCGAGAGATCAAGGCGACCGTCAGAGAGGTAAAGGGAGTAAAGAAGGTGATGAAGAAAATCATGACTAAGCTTAACATCTCACCCCCCATCTTTTGAAGACTAGACTTGATCCAAAGTTTCCCCCTTTTTTTATATTTGGACATTATTATCTCGTTTTGTAATAATACAGGTGCACACCAAATAATGATGGTAGTACTTTAATATATGATGTGATTTATGCACCCATGATCTTGTTGTGATCTTTTGTTACTTTACTAGTGGCCATGACATGTTGGCAAAAAAACAACAAAAATAATGCAAAAAACTTAGCAAAAATAGAGAGAACATTAAGCACATCGTGAAGTAGATTATCGAGTAGTTTTGTTTGAATTAGCCTCTACTTCATGCAATAGGATGGTGTTAATGGATAGGATATTTAGGTATCCAAAAGGAGCCATGTTTTGCGGTTCCTTTGGGTACCCAAACTTGACGTGATAAACCATGAGGAGATACTAGTGAATGTGCCATTTCGAGTGGTATAAGTGCGTCATGTTTGACTTTAGGTCTCCATTCATACTTTGGCTTGGTGTTATTTTTATGTTGTAAGTTTCCATGTATATTTCTATGATTCTTTATGTGATGACCCTCACTTGAATAATATTGTGTTGGAGGTTTAACTATATTAGGGCTATTCTTCAAGTTAAGATTATCTCGCTTAATATTAGGACTCATAATGTAATAGTTATTGACATGAAATATACATTCCTTTGTTTTTGAGTTGGGAGTAATTTGTTTTTCAAAGTGAGAGTAATTTCTACAGTTAAGATTTTCACTAGCACTAGCTTGAGATTTTATACTCCCTTTGATTTGCCTAACTAATGTGTGAGAGCTCATGTTCAACGTGCTTCTGGCTTTTACTTGATATTGAAAGTTTAAGTCTTGTGAATTTTTCTTAATAATTTCCTTAAGCATGTTGATTGTCATTTCCAAATCTTTATTCCTACTTTAGAGATTCACTCTAGCTTTATTGTAGGCAATTTTGCTATTCTTAAGAACGTCGACTATAGAATTGAAATGTGCTTCATACTCATTTCTATATTCTTCAAACATCTCATTCATCTACTTAATTTCAACTTTATAGTCTGTACTTCTAGCACACTCTCCTTTTAACGATAAGTTTTCTAGACTTAGTTTCGTAGTTTGTTCTCTTACAGCGAGAAGATCTTTCTCAAACACTTCTTGTTTTTCTTTTAATGTATCACAATTTACACAAGATGTATAATTATTATCTGAAGAACATGCAAGAGAATTGGCTACGACAGCGGTAGATTCTACGTTGACTGCTTTTAAAAGTTTATTTTCTAAACGTAGTTTTAAATTAATATTTTTCATTTTCTTAATTCTACGTTTAGCCGCATCTAGCATGTTCAAAGTAGAAATAGAATTACGCACAGAAAAAAGGCTCGACTTTCTTACAGTTCTTTTGGATGTGGAAAGATTTGAACACAAGGTTCCATTGTCATCTTCATCTTGGCTTGATGTGTTTGATGTGTCTATCTCTAGGCGTAAGTCTTCGTTCGACCCTTCACTAGGATCCATAAGGCACTGCTCCATTTCAGGATCTGTAGAGGGAGAACTATACGTTAACTCAAGAAATTTCCAGATATCGTATATAGTTAGAAGCATATAGATAAGTTTGAAGATGTCCTGTCCAAGCCCACAGAATAAACTATTCATAGCTTTGGCATTCAAATAGCATTCGGGCTTATTTAAATTATTCGGGGGCTTGACACATGTCATGTTCAAAACTTCTACAACTAGTAGTGTAAGGAATTTCTTCATCAGTGTTCTCCATTCGTTATAATTCAATCCAACGAATAAAGGTGGTGCAGAATTATTTTTAGTGTATAATTTTTCAACCCCACTAGTCGATTCAAGGTCAGGGTTGGCCATTATTCCCGGTGGTGAAACTGATTTGGAATAACCTCCCTCTAATACCACTTGTTGGATCTAGTGGCCAACCTTAGAGGGGGGGTGTGAATAAGATTTGCGAATGCTTATTGAATTTAAAAATTTCACACACCAAAACAATCACAGGAAAAAGGATTTCATTGCATTAAATCAATAATAAAAAGCAGTACAAGATGAGTATACATCAAAACATGATCTTCATGGCGTCAAAGATAAGAGATGAAGAAAATAAAGATTCTTTTGGTTTATATACTCACCAAACTATGACCGGTTGGCTCTCACCCTTTCCCTCCAAGAAAGGCGTTCAAGCCCACTCTTCACCTCCATACAATGAAGGGTCTTAGAGCCCACTCTTCACCTCTACATAAGGAAGGGTCTTAGAGCCCTGCTAGATCCTCTGATCTAGAAGTCTCAAATCCCGGGACGATTTACAATGGAATCCTTCCCGGATTCCAACGACCCTCTCCGGTCGATTTTCCTCACCAAAAACTCAACAGAAAATAGAAACAGAGTACAAGGATTAAAAGTAAAGATGATAAGAAAATGAAGTTCTCCCTCTTGACGACTTCTTCGGTTTGCGATCTATGGTCGGTGCTTGAGATCTTCGTTGGATAGCAACCGGTCGGTTCTCAATAGTCGATGAAGATTCAGAATCACCAGAGTTCTTTGTTCACGAACAGGAGGGAGAAAGCTTCCTTTAACTTTGATGAAGACAAGTGGAGACGGGCTCAAGGAGGCAGCCGAAATCTGGAGTTCAGAAACCCTTCGTCAAAATTCATCTTGGACCCGTAATGATAACAGGAAACAAAGCGACTTTTATACGTCTTCATGAAAACAGGCTACCGTCGGCGGTAAGACTAACACCTATGGAAGTTTTGCGTGCTTGATGTGTCAGCTGTCCCCCAAAACTGGAAAATAATCTTCGAAATGATGTTTTGCCTTTTCATTTGAGCTAGCACCGCGCGGTAGGGCCTACCGCCGCACAGTAACAAAGGATGCGACGTTCTTGAAAATGAAACATCTGTTTGACAAGGCTAGCGCTGCGTGGTAAGTGCTACTTCTGAAATCTTCCAGAGCGCTTGGACCGAATAAATCATTAAGTTACTACCTACGTTAATCAAGTAGCCTGCCGGTAGTGCTGAAGAGCTAGCGACGTGGTAGAGCTAGCGCCGAAACCATCCAGAGTGCTAAGTCCAAATAAATCATCGCGT
Source organism: Platanthera zijinensis (assembly GCA_039513925.1). Lineage (NCBI taxonomy): Eukaryota > Viridiplantae > Streptophyta > Magnoliopsida > Asparagales > Orchidaceae > Platanthera > Platanthera zijinensis. Next base: position 91,459,816 of record CM077084.1, on the reverse strand, counting down.
TAGCGCCCGCGGTAGTACTAACGCCTCGCGGTAGCCCAGAGTCTCAATGCTTCGATGTTTGTCGACGGGCTAGCGCGGTGCGGTAGAGCTAGCACCATAACCATCCAGAGCACTGGGTCTAAATAAATCATTGCGTTAGTGCCTGCGGTAGTACTAATGCCTGGCGGTAGCATCCATACGAGCCTTCTCTATTGCTTGCACCTAACAACCAACACACTCTATCAACATACAACATGATCAAATACAAAAGGGGATTTTATATTCTCAAACACAGGGAATGTGAAACACCGGTTCCAACAGATGCTACAGTATTACTATAGGTGAGCACATCCTTCCTCGCAAACCAGGATTCAAGGACGTTGTTTCGCTCCCTAGAGCTCATTCATAAACTGGGGAGGAACTTGAAGGCATCTTACAATATGTTTGAGGTCCAAAGAAACTGGATCGATGCTCTCACCCGCCAATAGGTAGAGTCCAGAGCGAGGATTGAGGAGCTTGAAAACTAGTTGTGGGTGTCCGAGGCTAAGGTCGCCGAAAGTAAGCCCTACAAAGTGATCTTGGTAAAAAGAAAAAAAATCTCAATATGTATTACCGGCATAGGTCAGTAATGTAATCTAACACTGGGATCTTTCTATCTATAGGAGGCTGAGCTGGTCAATGCCCAGCACATTTCGTAGATGGAGCAGAAGCTTCCCAAGAGCCAGATGACGTTAAAGGCCAATCAAGTCTTATCACCGAGTTTGAGACAAGGGAGTCCTCGAGGGATCTACCGTCGGAGGCGAGTACTTCAGGCTTCTGAAAAAGATACGGATTGTTTGGGATGATCCCCATTGCCTGAGGCATGAGATTGCTTGGATGGTTGGTGATGTAAGCATCACCTAGTTTAAGGTTGAGAATCAGTCAATGTCGGGCTCTAAGGACCTGAATGTGGACGACATCATCCCTGACCTTCTTGCAGAGTCATCCAACTCTCCAATGCCTTCAGGATAACTGAGTAATGATGAGGTCGATTCGGATGCCGAGGAATACGATGAGGATGAAAGCTTCGGCGAGGATGCTTCCTGAAGTTTGCTGGCTCAAGATTCAAAGGGGCAAAGGGCGGGGAGCTCTACACCCTCTTTTTTGTAATATCTGTAATTTAAAGAAGTAAAGATGTCATATATTTTATAATGAACTCGCACTTGTCTTAGTGTCTTCTAGATACTCACTTATTTTGATGTACTCGTAGGACATTAGGCATGACCTGGTGATGAATACTTGCTAAAATCTTGGACATGACGTTTGAGATTGATGCTCTATAAGAACGTGAGTGTGGGAAGGTCGATACTCGCAAAGTACTTCATTTACTCACTTCTCGTAGTTTGCATCTGTATGCTCTTTCCTCGCTACTCGCACCTATATGCTCGCAAAAAAAATCTTTATATCTATTTAGTTTTTGCAGGATCGGTGCAATTCCCCAAGAGAAGGTACTTGCTGAAAGGAAAATGGAGAGAAACCCTCGCTTGCTGATAAAGATCTTTTGGGCATGGGAGTTACACTCGGGGGGTCTTGTAAGACTCACACTCTTGAGATCAACATTTCACTCCAACTCTCAAAACATCGAAGGGATTTAGATATAGGGAACGATAGTTGGGGTGTCCAACGAAATGCACACACTCGAGCCCTCCATCCTACCACGGACTCGAACCTCTCGGAGCTTCTTTGCCTAGCTATTTTCAAAAGTATAGCGGTTTATCCCACCTTAGAATCAACAGAGATGAGTCCTGCCTTGCAGGAAAAAATAGTCTCTAAGAGTGGGTCTTAAAGTCTTTTGTAAGGCTGATGATTCCTTTACACAAGGTGTCACTCTATGAGGTTGAATCTTCATCGATTTTGGGAGGTTGGCATCACAATCTATTACTGATAGTTCCTCCAATCGGAGGAGAGGTTCAATCGGTGGTAGTTAGGCCGACATACAAGGTGGAGCTGATCTCGACCATCAATACATGTGCTCGGTCTTATAAGGACACTTTGAATACCTACACATTGTCCAATCATCCTCCTTGGGATTTTTATGGGAATCATGTCGGATGCAAGTTTACCAAACCAATCTTGGAGATTGATTTCACTACTTCTAGCTAACTTGAGATGATTCGAACAAAAAAGACAACTCGAACCAACCCATATTTTGGGGGCGAGGATTTTTTATTAAATGGCAGATGCAATATTTACATACAAGCAATCATTACACGTTACCACTAGGGATAGAACCTTTTCAGGTCATTCCCACTCCAAGTGCTTCTTAATAGATCTCCTTCTTGATTCTTTAAGCGATAGCCCCCAGTGGTCAGGGACTCTTGGATTATTAAGAGTCCCTCCCAATTAGGGTTTATCTTGTCAATGACATCTGTCCTTCCTACTACATCTACCTTCTTCATGATGAGATCTCCTGTAAGGAACTTCTTGAGGTAGATGTTTTTATCAAAGTTCTTTGCCATTCTCCTCTTGACCTCCTCTTGACGAACAGAGGCTAGGTCTCAAAGCTATTCGATGTAGTCTAGAGAAAGCCTCTAAGCATCTTTGTTCTCCAAGTTTCATTCTTCACTGCCTTCTCCTATTGCAATAACTCTCGGGATTCAGACTTCAAACTCAACTAGGATGAGAGCCTCAGACTCGTGGGACAACTTGAAAGGTGTTTCCCCCATAGCCGAGTTAGGCGTTGTTCTCAGAGCCCAAAGGACCGGAGGGAGTTGCTCTGCCCAGTTCCCCTTTAGGTTAGTAACTTTCTTCTTAAGAAGGTTGATGAATGGCTATTTATTCATGTTTTGGTCTATGTTTTAATATCATTTCTAATTTAAGATTGTAATATTTCGTGTCAAAATTTAAATAAATTATTTGTTTTTAGTTGTATTCTCCAATTAGTTTGTTTTTAATTTTTTAACCGCAACTTTAATCTACTATATTATGTTTTGTGGTATGGTTCACGGTCCGACCTGTTTGGAAGGTCTAATCGGAGCTGAATCGTCATGTTATTTTCAAATATATATATAGGATCTAATAATCTATATATAATTACAACAATAATAATGTAAATATAATAATAATAGTACTTAAAATAATAATAATGTAAATAAAAAGAGTTAATATAATAAATATAATGTATATAAATTAATTACTATCTAGTTATAAATTATAATACTTAGTATAATATGTTAAGTATTATTGTTAAGTGTTATTATAATTATTCTACTAAGTAGTATTATTAATATTTAAGTATTATTATATAAGTAAAATTATATATATTATCTTTTAATAAAAAAATTATTATATAATATTTTATATAAAGTAATATTTTAAGAATGTTTTTAATTATATTTTAAATAGTATAATATTGTAAGAATTATAGTATAATAAATCTGTATTTTATATATTATATTTAATAAATTCAGGAATTAAACATTAAAGACCAACTGGCCTAGTGGAGTGGGAGTTTTGGTGAGTTTCATGAGGTTGCGGGTTTGAATCCATGCAGCTGCAGTTTTGCACCAATTTAATCCTAACCCGCCAACTTGACTCGCCAACTTGCTACCTGGTGAATCCTTCTAGCACCTTCAAGAAAACTCCAACCTACATATCCAGCAAGCTCAAAATCAGCTTCCCTTATCCAGCCACCAAATCAGCTGCCAGCTCATCATCAGCTATAACATGTCCACTTCTCCATCAGCAAACTAGTGCCCAGCTTTTCCATAAGCTGATTTTCAGCTTTTTCAAAAGTTATTTGCCAGCTTTTTCAAAAAGACATATTTTTTTCTCTATAAATAGATGGCCAAAGCAAAGGTTTAGAAAGTAACTTGTAGAGTTCAACATAGTTCTATATAGTGTTTATGAGTAGCTTTTGAGTGATATTTTTCTAACCATAGTTTGGGTTTCCTAGTGTGTAACACTTTTTTAAGTAATAAAATTTTATTTTTCAGTAATTCTTCATCACTTATTGCTTTTAACTTGGCTTTTATTTCTATTGAGACAGGGTGTGTGCGTGAGTACTTTTTCTTTTTTCTTTCTTTTTTTACTACCACCCTCATCCTGGATGAGAGGTTAAGTATTTTTTAGTGCTTGATTAAGATGGTTGGGATGGATATTATTTCTGCACTTTTATAAGTCTTTTAACTTTATTACTACCACCCTTATCTCGTTTGGAGGCTAAGAACTTTTAGCACCAACCGAGATATTTTGGGAAGGATATTGTTTCTGCACTATATTTTCTTTTACTTTTCTATTACCAACCACATCCCAATGAGAGGCTAAGAACTTTTAGCACTCGATTGAGATTAGCTTTGGGAAGGATATTATTTCTGTAATTTATAAACCCTATTTTCTGAATTAAAAACTTAAGATTTACAATGAAATTGATCATTCAAAGGTAAAGAGAAACAACCCTCATTCTTGAAAGAGATGAATGTAAGTTACCCGTGTTGAACTTTCAAAAACTAGTAGAAAGTCAAAAGCGGGGTTCATAATGTAAAGCATGCATTAAGTTATTTTTTATTAGAAACAAAAGTTCAGTCGAAGTACGTAATCACATGTGGATGTATCCTCGATACAGGTGCGCTCATAGTTCAGGAACCTCCACGGTCAAGTAAATTAATAAGAAAATAGAGTTTAACCTATTAAAAAAAAGTATTTTCAAAGTAAATCAAAAAGCGTGGGCTCTCTACCTCAATTATTTTCAAAACTCTACGTGTCACTTTTATTTTAAAAACAAACACTTAAATCTTTTATTGATAATATAATAGTTCCATTCCTTAAAGTAGAGTAATCAATGCAGATCCGTGGAAAAATACGACCTTAATATTTTAAAAAATACTATACGATTACTCGATATGTATGCTTTCCTTAATCGAAGTATATAAGTAGGAAGAGATAGAACATGCAAAATGCCTAATTTATAAATCCAACTTAATTTTTAATTTAAAACTATCTCACATTTTACTTATCAAAGGTTGATGATCAGCTTATTAGCAGCCTCCACCTGTCCGTTGCTCGAAGGATGGTGGACAGAGGAAAATGGAAGTTCCGTCCCTAGTTGTTTGCATAAGTCTTCCAACTCTAAGATGGCAAATTGCAGGCCATTGTCGTTGATGTTGGCGAGAGCGATCCCAAACCCACAGGCAATCTTTACCCAAATGAAGCTCTTCGTAATCTGGGACGTGGTTTTTGTAAGAGATTTTCCCTCGATCAACTTGGAGAAGTAACCGATCATGATGAGAATAAACTTTCTCTAACCGCTAGCTTAGGTGGAAAGGGCCTATCAAATCAATTTCCTAGACAGTGAAAGGCCAACGGGCAGTGATCGAGCAAAGTTGTCGAGATGGCTGCAACTGAAGAAGAGCAAAGAGTTGACACGGACTCCAGACTATTCCTTGAGTATGCTTCTGCATCCTTCCGAATGGTCGGTCAGATGTAGCCCTACCTTAGAATCCTCTACTCCAAATTATGAGTCCCAGAGTGGCTGCCACACTCTCCTGAATGAATTTCTCCCAGCACTCAAGGGATTTTTTCTTCCAATAAGCATCTGGCCAGGGGGCCCGGGATGGTCTTGCGATATAATTCTCCAATATGTAGCAGATAATAGGCTACCTTGTATCGAAATATCCTTTGTACGCCTTCGCTGGCAGGAAACTGACCTGTCTTTAAGAATGTAAAGAATGGGTCCTTCCAAGAAGCTCTCTGCTCGATCTCCATCATCTCTCCTTCCTCGATGGATGGTCGAAACAGCTTTGTCACAATTGATTCGGCCCGAGGGCCATACTTTGTGAGGTAATCCGCCTTCGAGTTCTCCTCAGTGCGCACATACTCAATGAAGAAAGATTGGAAACCTCCCATCAATCCTTTAACCTTTTCTAAGTATCTCTGCAGGATGGTGTCGCGTAACTTGAACTCTCCTCTGATTTGTGAAGCGACCACCATTAAGTAGGTGAGGGTTCTTAGATCTTGGATCCCCAATTCCTTGGCAAGATACAAGCCTGCTACAATGGCTTCGTACACTGCCTGGTTGTTTACGGAGGGGAATAGGATCTCGACTACTTTCTCGATCCTAGTTTCCTGAGTTCTCACCAGCATGACGCCCGCTCCTAATGAGTTCTTGCTCGAAGCTCCGTCCATGAAAATCTTCCAAGAGACTGGGTTTGAAGAGCCTTCGTCTCCTCCTACTTTAGACAAAAAGTAGGTAAGGATTTCTTCCACTACAAGGGCCTTGATCGCCACACTTGGTGAGAAAGGGATATCGAATTCACTAAGATATACCGCCAATTTTTCCAACCTTCCCAAATGCGGCACTCTATACAAAATACTTCATAGTGGATGATCATAGATAACCTTGAGGGAGTGAGCTTGAAAATATGGCTAGAGCCTCCATGCCGAAACAACCAAGGCGAAAGCTAGCTTCTCCAAAATGGGGTTCCCCATCTCTTTCTGTCGAAACACCATACTTACATAGTAGATATGGAGCTGCTTCTTTCCCACTTCTCTGTCAAGCACAGAGTTGATTACCTCCATTCCCACTCCTAGGTAAAGGAGGAGATCTTCACCTTCTCATTAGCTTTGGAGTAGAGGAGCTTGAGTTAGTTGTTGCTTCATCTTTTCAAAAGCCTCCTCATACTTTGCGGTCCATTCTAACTTTTAGTTTCCACGGAGAGTGAAAGAAAAGGGATAGATACTACTCTAGAGGGGGGGGGGGTGAATAGAGTAATCAAAAATTGAACTAGCAAAGTTGACTGTCTACTCAACTCCCTTGGAGTTAATTGCGGAATGAAGGTTATAGATATTTGAGATGAAACCCTAAAGCCTAACACAAGTGTTGTGCACAAAAGGCAGCCAACTGTAATTACAGTTAAGGCTTGGAATCCTAAATAGCAACTAGCAATCCTAGTTAAAATCTAATCAAAGCCAATCAACACAGAGAATTAATTAAACAATCCAGACGACACAAGGAATTTATAGTGGTTCCCCAAACAACTTGGGTACGTCCACTCTTTTAACAACAAGGTAGGAATACACTCAGGTTTTTGAACAGGTGCCCTGCCACCAACAAGATCTGCTTCAGGTAGATCCAGAAACCCTTTAGAATTTTGATCAGGTGTCTAAAAACCAACACAAGTTTTTGATCAGGTGCCCTGCCACCAAGGTATACTTTTGAAGGGAGTAATAACCCTTTACAGGAGGGGAAAAGGAGGTTAAGATATCTTCTCTATTTTATAATAGATTAGAGAAGCACAAGAACTTGCACTGAGCTAGAAAGCTTTACAGAATCAAGGCTCCCCCTGGCTAAAAGAATGTCCAGGTGAAGTCTTGCTTCAGTGCAGAAACACTTCAGAAAATCTGAAGGAAAAAGCTACAAGAAGATAAAGAATATGAATTGAAATTTCTTCTTCAGGCAGCTATCTTTTTCTTCTTCTTCTTCAAAAAGCTCTGAGTGTAAATCTTCCTGTAAGCAGGAGAACTCAGGTTGAAGAAGAGTGAAGAGCTAAAACTTCTTCTCAGTTGGATGTGAACGAGCTGAGAGCAGTTGAAAACTGTAAGTTCTAAGCTTGAATGCAGCTGTTAGCTTTTTAACTCCTTTTTCCTGAATGAACTGGTTTTTGGCTATGTGAACTAGTTGATTTCTTTCTTCAAAGAATTCTTTATATAGCAGCAGCAGCAATGGCTCTCATTTGAGTTTGAATCTTGTCTTCTACTGAAATCTGCAAGCTGGGCTGCAAATAGCATAAAGCAAAACAAATACTGCAGACAGATATCCTATAAGAGGATAAAGCTTTCTAAGAAGCTACAAATAACTCTGATGAAATAATACTAGAGAAAGTCACATTAGAAGAGACTCTTTACGACCAAGGAAGACTTTCTGAGTCTAGCGTCTATAAAGGACAGCCTGGCAGATAAAGCAGAAATCATATCTCAGCTAATAAGACAAATAACTTTATCAGAAAAAGATTGGCTCATGCATAAGGAATGGAGCAGATATTGTATGGAAATAATATCATAAATTTATTCAAACAATCTTTTATAAAATATGCCAAAATAAATCACATCATAGAAGATGACAAAATTACTCAAGACATACAGCAAAACGTCGAACGACCCTCGGAGATCGTCGACCGAAGCACAGAGATCGTCGACCTATCAGACAGATAGTCGAACGATCCAGATAGTCGAACTATCAAAGAAGATAGTCAAACTACCACAACAGATAATCGAACTATCAGGATAGATAGTCGATCTATCAGATAGTCTAACTATCAGATAGTTGAACTATCCAAGCAGATAGTCAAACTATCAAAGAGAACAGATAGTCGACCTATCAAATAGATAGTCGAACTATCAAAGAAGACAGATAGTCGACCTATCAACAGATAGTCGAGCTATCAAACAAAACAGATAGTCGACCTATCAACAGATAGTCGAACTATCAGATAGTTAAACTTTCCAAGCAGATAGTCGAACTATCAAAGAAAACAGATAGTCGACCTATCAAATAGATAGTCGAGCTATCACAGAAAGTAGATAGTCGACCTATCAAACAAATAGTCGAACTATCAAAGCGGACAGATAGTCGACCTATCAAACAGATAGTCGAACTATTAGATAGTTGAACTATCCAAGCAAATAGTCGAACTATCAAACACAACAGAACGTCGACCAACTGATAGACGATCGTCGAACAGTCGATAGACGATAGTCAAGCGGCGTTCGACCATAGTCGAACGAAAAACAACTTAACCAAATTTACATCTGGAAAAGTGACGCCTCTAAAACTAGAGCAACAAACTAAACAACTAACCTTTGACCATAGATAAATCTTGGGTCAAGAGACAGAAAGAGAAGACTGAACTCAAATCAAAACTAGGGTACCAACAATCTCCCCCTATTTGAGTTAAGTCTCTCAACAATTAAATACAAAACTAAATATTGAAAAATAAATAAAATGCATGAAGAGAAATAACTATGCAGATAACATCAATCAATTAGATAAGCAAATAACTATTAATCAATGAATTTTTAAGATGCTTCAGAGTTAGATTTAGGATCAGAAGAACTAGGAACAAAATTAATCTTTCTAGAAGGATCTAGAGCTTCTTTTCTCGACAACTTCAGGTCTTGTTCTCCAATGATTTTCAATTCTGTCACTCTTGGGACAACTGCCTCAGGATGTTTTTTCATGTACTTTGAAGGATCAAATACCTCAGGTCTAACCTGGAATTTATCGAGCTCCTTCATTCTGAATTTTGACATAGTGGTCAATCCTGCAGTGTCTTTCCCTTCAGCTTTAGCTTTCTTAATTTGAGCTGAACCCATAAGTTCAAGAAAACGAGCCATCCTGAAATTAGGATCAAGATCTGGGCTTTCATACACATTTTCAGAAGATGTATCAACTGGCTCTTTATCCTGAATAACTAGATAAGAAGGAGGATCAGACTCAGCAAATATCTTGCTAGATTTTTCAGAGAAAATACTTCGCTTACCTTTTAAAACGTCCTTCACAGAATGATCTGGCTTGGGAGAGGTTGAGCTTTTGAGTTCTTTGGAATGAGGAGGAGAAAAAGTTGGTATTTGATACACCACCTCCTTTACTTGTTCCTTAACAACAGCATCACGTCTTTGATAGCCAGTTTGAGTTTTACCTTCATATCCTTGAGAACTTCTCCTTTGTGATGACTGAGATGGGTTGAACCTTCCAGACTGAGCAGCAGGGTTTGCAGATAAGTTTCCTGAGGCTCCTGCACTGGGAGGTGGAGGAGGAGGACCTCTAGGAGTCCATCTTGGGACAGGACTGTCATACCTTTTTGACTTCTTCCTTTGCTTCTGCTGATTTTTAGAGAAAGCCATCCAGTGCTGGAAATCTTTTGATTTAGGATCAATTCCTTTCAGGATATAGTAAGGAGTATCATTATATGGATTTGGAGGAGGAGCCACAGCTTTCCTTTTCTTTTTAGCAGATCTTTTTCTTTTTGACTCATCAGATTCATCAGAATCAATATCATCCTCAGAATTTGAATAAATAAGAAGATCCTATGGATCAATTGCTTCTTGCATAGCTCTTTCTTTTTCCATTAGGGCAGCTTTTTCTAATTCTTCTTCCATGGCATCCTGTGCCAGGAGAGCATCTAAATCCAATCTAGGGGAATCATCCCATACAGTAGACTTTTCAATTTGAGCATCTGTAGCTTTTTCTTGTTGATCAGAAACTGTCATGGTGGCCAGTTCTACTTGCACTGCTAGCTGAGCTGGCTGAGCAGCCTCAGAAACTTGAGCAACTTGTTCTATTTCAGTTTGAACTTCTGTAGATGGTAGGTGATCAGGCTTTTGAACATCTAAAACTTCTTCCATTTTATCTGTAATATTATGAATAAAATTCTGCTAAATGACATCGAATCATCCCTTCCAGGTATTCCCAAACTATCATATCAGTTATCAAGTCTAAAAAGTGAGTAAAAGGGATACCTTCAGAATTGTCCTTTGCGTGTCCTAACTCCCATAATTCATCTAGAAAGGAAGTGATAACTCCTTCTAGGTATAGGGCGACCAGGGGAGTAGAACATTCTTCTAAGCAAACTTTGACAATGAAATCAGACTTCAATAAGGCATCAGAAATTTCTTTTTCAGACAAACTTTTAGGAGGAGCTGATTCTTCTAATTCTTTCTCTGCCACTGCAGGAGGATCTGCTGGAGGGGAGGCCAAAGGCAGCTCAGAGCCATCTTCATTAATCATCTCCCCCTGCCTGATTTCAGTAGATACTGAAACCAGGCCCCTAGAGGAAGAGGGCTCAGCAGACTTTGAGAGTGCTCGAATAGCAGCAGTCAAAGAAGAGATGGAGGAAGCAAGGGGAGCAATTGCCTCTTCAATCATAATTTTGATCGAAGGAGTAATTAACTCCAAGATGCTAGAAATGAATGCTGGAGAGATTTCAGATGATGAAGGGGGAATCTCAGTTGATGGATGATCAGCAGGAATGGTGTATTCTTGATGAACTGGAGAGTGATCTGGAGATGGAACTGGATATGGAGAGTGATGGGTGGATGCACGATGATCAATGTGATCTGAAGAAGGAATTGGAGACTAAGGAGGAGTAGAAATCTCAGAAACCAACAAATTAAAACTGGGATGTGAGATCCCAGCAAGATGAGACGGGAGAGGAGATGCAGGAGGAGATGCATGGTGAGAAGCAGATGAATCAGGAAGATGAGAAGTAGAAGGTCGTACTTCAATTTAAGTTGATGGAACTTCAACTGAAGTAGACGGTAATGCAGATGAAGAAGATGGAAGGGAGAGATTTGCTGAGCCAGCTTCTTGTAGGAGAGGAGTGACTGAGGTAGTCCTGGTGCTCTCAGATGCAGCTGGAGCAACTCCTGCGGGAGCGGGCTTCAGAAAAGTCCTTTTCCACTTGGCGAACAAGGTTGAATCCATCTTCTTGCTGGCATTGATGGAGGTAGCAGCTGAAACTAACAGATGGGGATATCTTTCCTTCAGAAAAATCCCAACTACCCTACCCAGGGTGACTTCTTTCTTGCTGTTCTTTTTCCTGATCAAATCAAACAGAACTCCTGCCCAATTAATCTGTTTCTTATTCACAATTACACACATCAGTGCAAACTGCTACCTTGTAATATTGTCATGGGCGGAGTGCTTTCCCAGTAGCACTTTTCCGATGATTTCAGCAAGGAACTTAATCTTAAACGGAAAATTTACCTTAAGCATCTTAGAGGGAATGCCTTCGGCATGTCCCAGCTCTGACAGCATTCTCCCAAACTCTGGGGTATCTTGCTCGTACTCTTCTTCCCCATTTATCAATCCAAATATTTCAGTTAAAATGGCGGGAGTCAAAGTTACCTCTTCTCCGCCAATAGTTCCGGTCATAGAATCATCATTTAAAGATGAAGTAAATGCCCATTCTTTTATCTCTTGAATATTTATCTTTATCCTGGAGGACATGAGATTTTCTAAACCTTGATCTTTGCATAAGGTGAGAATTTCCACAATTCCGGATTCGCAGCAGCTGAAGGAATCGAAATCCACACTGAAGCCTGCATCGAACTTCACCACTGTCAGGAGCGCTGGGGCTATCGCCATTGAAGGGGCTGGAGAAGACGGGGGAGAGATGGCGAGGACGAAGCGGCAGAAATCGCAAGACAAAGAGCAAGTGGGAAGATGGAATGCGAAAAGACACTCTCCATCGACGATAAAAATAACGATCTCTTAACCTAGGTCGACCATCGGCTTTATATTAAAACAACGATCGTCGATCTATTTAAAAGATACTGGAGACGATGGTCGAACGGTCGTTCGACGATCGGTCCTGAAGCAGAGTAGTCGATCAATCGTTCGACTATTTCTGTCTTCACAAACAACAAGCTGTCGTCAACCATAGATCGACGATAGGCTCGACCTGTTCGACGATCTTCGAACGCCGGTCGACGATCTTCAAGCAGATAAGCTATCATCAACCATAGGTCGACGATAGGCTTGATCCGATCGACTATCTTTGAGCGTCGTTCGACGATCTTCAAATAGGTTTCAACAAGGCAAACGTCACACTTAGTCTCTTCCATTAATCATGCCTAGTTGAACCAAAAAGAATAGATGCTTCTGTTCATCTAAGGGCTTGGTGAATATATCACCTCTCTGAAGGTCTGTGGATATGAACTCAAGGCTGATCTTGTTCTTTTCCACACAATCTCTCAGGAAATGGTGTCGGATCTCAATGTGTTTCGTTCTAGAGTGGTGCACAAGATTTTGTGCAATAGAGATAGCACTGGTACTATCACACATGATTTTTGTGTTCTTGTGTGAGTACCCATAATCCAAAAGCTGGTTTTGAATCCACAGGATTTGTGAACAACAACTAACAGCTGCTATATATTCAGCCTCTGCAGTTGAAGTTGAGACAGAGGCCTGCTTCTTACAGAACCAAGAGACCAATCTCTCTCCCAGGAACTGACAAGTTCCTGAGGTACTTTTCCTGTCAACTCGACAACCAGCATAATAAGAATCAGAATATCCAATTAACTCAAACTCCGATTCAGCTGGATACCAAAGTCCTAGATTTGGACATCCCTTCAGGTATCTCAAGATTCTCTTGAGAAGAATCAGATGAGATTCCTTGGGGTTGACCTGGAATCTAGCACAAAGGCATGTAGCAAACATTATATCTGGCATACTTGCAGTTAAATACAATAGGGAACTAATAATGGCCCTATAATTCTTTTGATCAACAGGCTTTCCCTGATCATCAGAAACTATAACTACATTAGTAGCCATAGGTGTATGCATTGCTGAAGCATCAGCCATCCCAAACTTCTTTACCAATTCCTTGGCATATTTGGTGGGAGATGAATATGCCATCAGCATCTTGCTTTACTTGGAGACCAAGAAAGTAAGATAGCTCACCCATACTACTCATCTCAAACTTAGAATGCATCAAGTTAGAGAACTTTTTGCATAGTTTGGGATCAGTGGAACCAAAAATAATGTCATCCACATACACTTGAACTAACAGGATTGTGTCCTTGTGGTGCTTGACGAAAAAGGTTCTATCAACTACTCCCCTAACAAAGTTGTGCTCTAACAGGAAACTAGCTAGAGTCTCATACCAGGCTCTGGGTGCTTGTTTGAGTCCATAAAGAGTTTTTTGTAACTTGAAAACATGTGAGGGCTGAGTTGAAGAAACAAACTCAGGTGGCTGTTCAACAAATACCTCTTCCTTTAGCTCACCATTTAGAAAGGCACTTTTGACATCCATCTGAAAAACTTTAAACTTCATATAGGCTGCATAGGCTAGAAAGATCCTTATTGCCTCTAGCCTTGCAACAGGAGCAAAGGTTTGGTCATAATCTATACCTTCCTCCTGTCTGTAGCCCTGAGCTACAAGCCTAGCTTTGTTCTTTACAATGATTCCATTTGCATCCAACTTGTTTCTATACACCCACTTAGTGCCTATTATCAGTTGGCCTTTAGGTCTTGGAACCAAAGTCCATACTTTACATCTTTCAAACTGATTGAGTTCCTCTTGCATAGCAATGATCTAGTGGGGATCTAGCTCAACATCTTTAATGGTGAGGGGCTCAATCTGTGAAAGGAAATAAGCATGCATCACATCCTGTCTTAACTGATGTCTTGTTTGAACACCAGCTGATATGTCTCCTATCACTTGAGATGTAGGATGATCTCTAAGTGTGACAACATCAGTAGGTGGGATGTGATATTCAGCAATAGTTGGGATTAATTCCTCAGGAGAAATTTGATCTACTATTGGTGGTACATCAACAACTTCTGCACAGTCTTCATCACTGTCTGATTCAGTGATATGAAGAGTTGAAAGATGGAGAATCTCTTGAGTGACATCTTTGCTAGATTCTGGTACCTGTAATGAACTTGAGGAAGGGGAAGTTTCCTTCTCCTTGTAAAACATTTGAGATTCATCAAAGGACACATGAACAGACTCTTCAATTTTAGAAGAAGATTTATTAAATACCCTATAAGCTTTGCTTACTTGGGAATATCCAAGAAAAATTCTCATTGAAGATTTTTCTTCAAACTTTCTAAGGTATTCTTTATTATTATTATGAATATAAACTACACAACCAAATACTCTAAAATAATTTATTTTAGGTTTCTTTCCTTTAAGCAACTCATAAGGAGTTTTACACTTAAGCTTGTGTATCAGACTTCTATTCAAGACATAGTTGGCTGTACTAACAACTTCTGCCCAATAGGAAAGAGGCATATTAGCATCTGCCAATAATATGCCAGCAGCTTCAATCAGGGTTCTGTTCTTCCTTTCAACTACCCCATTTTGTTGGGGAGTTCTAGGAGCTGAGAAGATGTGTTTGATACCTTCTCTCTCACGGAATTCTTGCATGAGAAGAGAGTTAAACTCAGTACCATGATCACTTCTGATCAAGGCCACATGAGTAGAGTACTTAGTCTGCACACATAATAGAAAATCTGTAAGGGCTTTGAAGTTATCAGCCTTAGTTCTCAGAAAGAACACCCAAGTGAACCTAGAGAAGTCATCTACAATGACTAGGGTGTAATACTTCCCTCCTAAACTCTGTACATTTATTGGGCCAAATAGGTCCAAATATAATAAATACAGGATTCTAGGAGAATCACTTTTATTTACTGATTTAAATGAATTCTTGGTTTGCTTGCCTAATTGACAAGCCTTGCATAGGCTCTCCTTCTTGTAGGCGCAAGAAGGTAAACCTCTAACAAGGTTGTGTTTAGATAACCTAGATATGTTTTTGAGGTTAACATGGCTAAGCCTTTTATGCCATAAAGTATTGTTATTGGTTACTTCATTAAATAAGCAGATTTCAGAGTGAGTTGAGTTAAAATCTACTAAATAAATGTTACCTTGTCTAATACCTACTAACACAACATTATTATTTAAAGTAATATTACAAAGAGAGTTAGAAAATGATACCTGGTATCCAGCATCACATAACTGACTTACTGAAATGAGATTGTGCTTCAGTCCAGTTACATAAGCAACTTTCTTGAATGTTACAGCTCCAATTGTCATCCTGCCATAGCCTTCAGTTTGACCACAGCTTGAATCTCCAAAGATCACCTTTGGGCCAAGCTTGGCCTTGAATCTTGACAGATGTTCTTTATTTCCTGTCATATGCTTGGAGCAACCACTATCCAAATACCACTTATTCTGAGTGATAGGATAGGTCTTTACCTGTAGAAAAATAAGTTAAACATTGTGGACCCAGGTAACCTTGGGTTCCTTGTTTTTCACATAAGAAAAACTGGAAATAAATGAATAAGCAGGTTGAGGGTGATAACCTAACGGGTAAGATCTCCTAGGTGGGATTCTCCATGCAGATGATGGGTCAATGAACCTAGGGTTTCTATTTTTATTCTGGTTTCTAAAGTTCTGGTTGAAGTTTTGAAATTCATATTGAAAACATCGATCAGCGTTCGACGATGGGTGCCCAGATCGTCGATCTCCGTTCGACCATTGGGCCTGCGATCGCCGAGCAGCGTTCGACGCTCTTTGTATTTTCTTAAATTTTTGTTTTCTTTTCTCTCTCTTAGCTTTATTTAAAGCTTTATTAACCTGATTAACTTGCTCAGTGTTCTTTATCCCATCAGCTGAGATAAAGTTCACTGGAGTTGAAAGATGGTTTTTAAGAATGATTGGGGGTTCACTAGAAGATGCTCCTAAGCCTAATTTATTATTGCCTGACCTAGTGTTAGACATGCTGGTTATTTCAAGCAACTTAAGACTTCTACCATTCAGAGATTCTTCTAACCTTTTGGACTTAGCTAATTCATTCTTAAGGAATTTTATTTCTTCACTAGAATTTATGAGTTCTGCTGTTAACCTAATGTTTTCATTAGAAATTAATTCAGATTCAGCTAGTTTATTTTTAAGCTCTTTTATTTCCTTTTCAGAACTAATTAAATCTAAACATAAAGATTTAAAATCTGATTTAAATTCATCAGATGTAAAATCGTAAGAAGACAATACCTCATCTTCTGTTGGCATTTCTTCATCAGAATCTGAGCTCTCTGCAGCTGAGTGATTGCTGCAAGCATCAATTGCCATCAGGCAAACTTCCTTTGCCTTCTTTTCTTCCTCATCCTCACTGGTGCTTGAGGAGGAAGATTCCTCATCAGAATCGCTCCAGGTTTCAGCAACAAAACCTCTCTCCTTCTTTTTGTTCTTGTAGGAGGATGGCTTGGAATACTTCCTGTGCTGATCCTTGTCTTTCCTTTTCTCTTTATTCTTTTCCTCTGGACAGTCTGGAAGAATATGTCCAGGCTTCCTACAACCATAGCAAATTATTTCTTTAGTAGGAGTACGATCATACCTTGGTTTTTCTTCATACTTTGAAGACTTCTTTCTGAATTCTTTCCTTCCCATCTTGAGAAACCTTTTGGCAAATATTGCCATCAGTTCCTCATTGGACTGGCTTCATTCAGAAGCATCAGCAGCTTTGAGAGCAAGGGTTTGCTCTTTTCTTGTGGGAGTTGGAGTCTTTGCTTCAGCCTCAGCTTCCCTGGACTTCAGCACTTGCTCAAAGGACTTGAGCTTGCCAAGGATGGCTTCTGTTGAGATTTCTGTTGTGCTTCTGGCCTCCTTGATAGGCGAGATCCTCAGATCCCATGTGCTAGGGAAGCACATAAGAATCTTATCATTGACCTCTGTCAATGAAATATCCTTATCAAGAGTCCTCAGCTCATTGATGATTGAGCTGAGCCTTGTGTACATTGCTTCAACTGATTCAGCATCAGTTTTCTTGAAATTCTCATACTGAGAGATAAGGTTGGACCTTCTGTACTTCCTTTCATCAGCTAAACCAGCTACAATCTGGTTTAGTGTATCCCACATTGCTTTTGCTGAGGAGCAGTCAGCAACCTTCTGGAATACTTCATCAGACATTGTCTGAGCCAAAATGTTCATTTCCTTAGCATCTGCTATCTTTGCCTTTTTGTATTCATCATTGTAATCTAGAGGAGGCACTGCACTCATATTAGTTGATGATGAGGCAGTAGCTGCAGCAGGTGCTCTTGGTGGTCCTGTCAAAATAGAAGTAAAAATACTCTCATCAATAGAGTTCATATATAATTTAATCCTTGCCTTCCAGATGCTAAACTTAGCTAAGTTGCCTGCTGGAGGTCTGGTGCTAGAGTAATCCTTGGACTGGGCCATGATAGTGAAAGTGAATATCTATAATCCTTGGTATCTATCAGGATCTTGTGACTTAGGTGTTAGCCTATTCAGTCAGACAACCTCCCTCTGATACTAATTGAAAGAAAAGGGATAGATACTACTCTAGAGGGGGGGTGAATAGAGTAATCAAAAATTACACTAGCAAAGTTGACTGTCTACTCAACTCCCTTGGAGTTAATTGCGGAATAAAGGTTATAGATATTTGAGATGAAACCCTAAAGCCTAACACAAGTGTTGTGCACAAAAGACAGTCAACTGTAATTACAGTTAAGGCTTGGAATCCTAAACAGCAACTAGCAATCCTAGTTAAAATCAAATACAGCCAATCAACACAGAGAATTAATTAAACAAT
The DNA here is from genome assembly GCA_039513925.1 of Platanthera zijinensis. Lineage (NCBI taxonomy): Eukaryota > Viridiplantae > Streptophyta > Magnoliopsida > Asparagales > Orchidaceae > Platanthera > Platanthera zijinensis. Next base: position 91,441,747 of record CM077084.1, on the reverse strand, counting down.
CCAGACGACACAAGGAATTTATAGTGGTTCCCCAAACAACTTGGGTACGTCCACTCTTCTACCAACAAGGTAGGAATCCACTCAGGTTTTTGATCAGGTGTCCTGCCACCAACAAGATCTGCTTCAGGTAGATCCAGAAACTCTTTAGACTTTTAATCAGGTGTCTAAAAACCAACACAGGTTTTTGATCAGGTGCCCTGCCACCAAGGTATACTTTTGAAGGGAGTAATAACCCTTTATAGGAGGGGGAAAGGAGGTTAAGATGTCTTCTCTATTTTACAATAGATTAGAGAAGCACAAGAACTTGTACTGAGCTAGAAAGCTCTAAAGAATCAAGGCTCCCACTGGCTAAAAGAATGTCTAGGTGAAGTCTTGCTTCAGTGCAGAAACACTTCAGAAAATCTGAAGGAAAAAGCTACAAGAAGATAAAGAATATGAATTGAAATTTCTTCTTCAGGCAGCTATCTTTTTCTTCTTCTTCTTCAAAAAGCTCTGAGTGTAAATCTTCCTGTAAGCAGGAGAACTCAAGTTGAAGAAGAGTGAAGAGCTAAAACTTCTTCTCAGTTGGATGTGAACGAGCTGAGAGCAGTTGAAAACTATAAGTTCTAAGCTTGAATGCAACTGTTAGTTTTTTGACTCCTTTTTCCTGAATGAACTGGTTTTTGGCTATGTGAACTAGTTGATTTCTTTCTTCAAAGAATTCTTTATATAGCAGCAGCAGCAACGACTCTCATTTGAGTTTGAATCTTGTCTTCTACTGAAATCTGCAAGCTGGGCTACAAATAGCATAAAGCAAAACAAATACTGCAGACAGATATCCTATAAGAGGATAAAGCTTTCTAAGAAGCTGCAAATAACTCTGATGAAATAATACTAGAGAAAGTCACATCAGAAGAGACTCTTTACGGCCAAGGAAGACGTTCTGAGTCTAACGACTATAAAGGATAGCCTGGCAGATAAAGCAGAAATCATATCTCAGCTAATAAGACAAACAACTTTGTTAGAAAAAGATTGGCTCATGCATAAGGAATGGAGCAGATATTGTATGGAAATAATATCATAAATTTATTCAAACAATCTTTTATAAAATATGTCAAAATAAATATGAAATAAATCACATCATAGAAGATGACAAAATTACTCAAGACATACAGCAAAACGTCGAACGACCCTCGGAGATCATCGACCGAAGCATAGAGATCGTCGACCTATCAGACAGATAGTCGAATGATCCAGATAGTCGAACTATCAAAGAAGATAGTCGAACTACCACAACAGATAGTCGAACTATCAGGACAGATAGTCGAGCTATCAGATAGTCGAACTATCAGATAGTTGAACTATCCAGGCAGATAGTCGAACTATCAAAGAGAACAGATAGTCGACCTATCAAACAGATAGTCGAACTATCAAAGAAGACAGATAGTCGACCTATCAACAGATAGTCGAGCTATCAAACAAAACAGATAGTCGACCTATCAACAGATAGTCGAACTATAAGATAGTTGAACTATCCAAGCAGATAGTAAAACTATCAAAGAAAGCAGATAGTCGACCTATCAAACAGATAGTCGAGCTATCACAGAAAGCAGATAGTCGACCTATCAAACAGATAGTCGAACTATCAAAGCGGACAGATAGTCGACCTATCAAACAGATAGTCGAACTATCAGATAGTTGAACTATCCAAGCAGATAATCGAACTATCAAACACAACAGAATGTCGACCAACTGATAGACAATTGTCGAACAGTCGATAGACGATAGTCGAGCGGCATTCGACCATAGTCAAACGAAAAACATCTTAACCAAATTTATATCTGGAAAAGTGACGCCTCTAAAACTAGAGCAATAAACTAAACAACTAACCTTTGACCATAGATAAATCTTGTGTCAAGAGACAGAAAGAGAAAACTGAACTCAAATCAAAACTAGGGTACCAACAGAGAGTTTTAAAAAATGGAGAACACTTCTCCCCTTCCCTGGATAGGAAGCGACTAAGACGTGCCACTCTTCCGCAAAACCTTTGGAATTCATTGGAATTCTTCGGGGATGCCATCTCCAAAATGAACTTTACTTTATCGGGATTATGCTCCAACCCCTTGGAGTGAGGAAGTGACCTAGGAACTCTCCCCTTCCTGCTACAAAGAAGCACTTTGTCTGGTTTGCCGCATCTTGTACTTCCACAGGGTTGTGAAGGTCTCCACCAGATCTTTAGTGTGTTCCATGATGCTCCTGCTCTTGACCAGGAGGTCATCAACATACACTTCTAGATTTCTCCCCTTTTGCTCCTTGAATACTTGGTCCATCATTCTTTAGTAGGTCTCCTTGCGTTCTTAAGCCCAAATAGCATCGTATTATAGCTATAACAACTATCGCTGGTGTTGAATGAGATGTCACGAATGTCTGGGGGATGCACCTGGATCTGGTGATACTATGAAAAAGCATCAAGGAAACTCATCACAGGAAAACCGACGGCTGAATGAACTAGCATATCGATTCGAGGCAAGGGGTAGCAATCCTTTGGGCAAGATTTATTCAACAGTGAAAAATTGATACAATGTATCCAGCCCTATTTGGCTTTCTTAACCATTACAACATTAGAGACCCATTCTAGGTACTGGATATCTGAAATGAAACCAGCTTCCAGTAGCTTCTTCATCTCCTCCCTGATTAGTTCGCCCAACGCAGCGGCACTCTTACTCTGCTTCTGATGGACAGGGCAACCTATGGGTCCAGGTTGTGGTGATGGAAGACAACCTCTGTATTGATTCTCGGCATCTCTACGGCACTCCAAGTGAAGATGTTTACGTTCATTTATAGACAGGCCTACATCTCCACCTTTCCCTCCAACATCAGGGATCCACTAATCTTTAGCTATCTAGTCTCTTCATCCACAGAGATCACCTCCACTTCCCCTAGATCCTCTACAGCTCTCAGACTATCTTCCCCCTCTAGGATCTTATACAGTCTATCTGCGTCCCCCATCCAGCCTATGGTACTGACTGCACGAAGGTATCACTCTCGGGAAGCTTTAGGATCTCCTCTCACCCTCACTTGGAAACATCCATGTAGTCCTTCAATCAAATATGGTATGATGATGGAACTGTTTTGAAGCAATTGATGAGGGGTCTTCCGAAGATCGCACTATAACAGCTTGGCACATCTACGATATCGAACCTACATCAAATCGAGGTGCCGCCAAGGGTCACCTAAAAGTCCGTTCCTCCTTACAGCTCCTCCTTCTCTCTAGAGAAGCCAAAGAGGGTTTCGTTAGCAACCAGTACTCTGTATGCCTCCACCTGCAGCATGACAAAGGTCCTCTTGAAGATGACATTTACTGAGCTCCCATTGTCTGCCAAGATTCGGTCAATGGTGAAGTCCTTGATGGCGGCTTGGATGACAAGGGTATCATGAAAAGGGTTCTTATTCCCTAACATGTCCTCATCAATGAAATTAATCTCTTCCAATGATGGCGGCGCTTGAGAGGTCGAGGCGACACACTTGCAGTAAATCTGATGGAGACTTCCCTTGTGGGAGGCTCCAAGCCTGGCTCCTCTATTGATCACCCCTACTTATCCTTTTTCTAGGTACTGGTCAACCTCTCCGCGACCACCTTTGTCGACCTGATCCTCGTTCCTCCTCCCCTTAGAGCTTGGAATACTACGGACCCTGTGGGGGCCTCTTTCCTTTGCTTCTCCCTCTCTATAGCCTCTACTTCTAGCCTTTTCATTGCCTCCTAAAAATTGGTGCAAACCATGGTCTCATGCCCCTCTACTCGATGTAGATCGCAGTAAAGGGGAATCTCCTCTGCCTGATTCCTCACCGGCTGGAGCCTCCTGTGACTCCTGTTACCTTATAAGGAAATACCAAACATCTCCTCCTAAGCTCTTCCATGCATCCTCTTTAACCAGTTATCATTCCTCCTCTCCTAGTTTTGATACTAAGGTCTTCCTGGTTACCTCCACTGGGACCGGCTCACGGGGTATTGGAATCGTCATGCCTCCTCCCTTCTCTCCGGAGCCACTACGGGCCTCCTCTCCTCTTGCTTGGGAGGTCTCTCCTGCCTACTCTACTCCACCCTCTCGGGCTCTTCTCTTCTTATCAACTCTTCCCTCCTCGGTGCCACTCTGTCCCTCACTTCTTATGGTCCTCCTCTTTCCCTGCCTCCAGGTTCTCCCCATCTAGCCTTTCTAAGATGTCGGGATTCTTCTCCTCCCCTTGCAAGAACTTGTTCGCCATTTTGCTCATCGCCTCAATAGATCTTGGGGGCTTTGAATCGATCTCTAGGAGAAAGTGACCCTGCTTCAGGATGAACTTCAGGGCCAGCTTTAGGGTGAATCCATCCACTTCCTCTACTTCCAAACCTCCTCCTAGAAATGGTTGATGTAGTTGACAAGGATCTCATACTGTGCTTGAATGATCTTGAAGAAATCGGTTGCCTCCTTCTTCCTATTCTTGGATGTTACGAACCATGTCATCAGGTCCCAATGCAGGTCCTCGAAGAAGTAGATAGAGCCTTCGGGCAACTCGTGGAACTAGTCTCTTACCTTCCCTTTGAAGGTGATGGAGAAGAACCTGCACTTGAACGCATCGGTCATTTTGTGGATTGACACCACATCCTCAAACCATTAGAGATGCCTGATCGGATCCTTTCTATCGGAGTAGTAGTTCAGGATGGGCTCTCTGAAGCCTTCGGGAAATAGGGCGGCTAGGACTTCATCGCAGAAGGGGCTCCTCCCTTATTGGCAAAGATGAGCTTCGAACTCCTGAGTATCTTCCTCATACTCGCTACTTAGTCTACTATCGTGGAACCTCGCCGGTTACTCCGCGTCTCTGAACCTGATTCCTTGGCTGCTCGTTGGACAGTACTGCGACAGCGTTGGTCGCTCCTATTCCCCTCTTATTCGCTCCTTCCTCGGTCGACTATGTGGTGATCATTCCTCTGATTGTGTGACGCAATGAGGTGAGGTCTCCATGACATAGGGGTGAGGAGGGAATCCTACCAGGATACTCCTCTCGATCCTCCTCACGAACTCTTCAAACGTTGTCATATTCACAAAGTCGCCTCCTCTCGCCGAGTTGTTGACTCCTGCCGAGTTTCCGACTATCTCCTCATTCTAGCCTCCATTCACCATGTAGCCTACTCGCAAAACTTTCCTTCTCGTCTACAATCCACGCTCATTGCACCAAGTGTTGAAGTCGGGAAAATCACTACAATAAAAATTCAAATCAAGGCAGCCTAAGGTAACTAATCCAGTGGTCAGGCTCGACGGCTTAGCCGGCTAGAACGAAGAAATAGGGACAATAAAAATAGATCCCAGGTACTACGATAGGGAGGTCCGACCATATACCAGGATGCTTAGAAGAAGCTTACACTCCCCAACCAAAGATGGTCGAGTAGGGTACAAGGGAGATGCTAGCTGGGAACTTGGCTCTTTGGAGATAAGATCCAAAGGCTAAGCTAGAAGTAAAAAGAATGAAGTGTACAAGATCTTTTTCAAGATTTCAAAATCCTTATTCTTTTACTCCTGGGGTCCTATTTATAGGAAAATCCAAAGAGAGGAGGGTCTCTAAGAAAGAAGACCCAATCCTGCGATAATCAGCTGCTACCTTCTGGCGACCTGGCTCGCGCACTGGCGAGTATTGGTTGGCGATCATCTATAATGTTGGTCGGAAGTTGCCAGCTAGTCGAATATTACTGTTGCTTGCCACTTGTACTGCTCGAAGCTCGGCTGCACTAAAAAGGTTTCTGAATCTTACCCACGATGCTGGGTGGTCGCACGACCTGGCGAGTATGATTCTTGCTTGCGTCTAAAGGTCCCCTTACCTTCCCTGCTATCCATTGAATACTAATCGGATCTTCATGTACTAGTGCTGCTTGTTGATTGTTGATTGTTGATCATGACCCTTGACAAATAGGGGTTGTACAAACAACTTGTTAGTTAGCATTATTTAAATCAAATTGCCTTTATATCAAGCATTTAAAATAGACATCACAAAGAAATGAAATCTAGTTAATGCCCTGCCATCATAACTAAATGTCCAAATGGATAATGATACTGCAAAATAAAGTCTAAATAAACCTAGGAGCATAATAAAGATAACTGAGCAGAACATGTGCTTCATTTTTCTTCTTCTTTGCTCTCATCTTCTTCTTTCTCTGACTCCAGCTACGGTTACAATGATAGGGTAAACTCTAGAACCGTCAGAAGTAAGTCGATAACCGACGTCATCCCACTGAGACTGAAGCCTGTAGGATATGGCTCTTCTACGGGGAGCTTGCCTTTACACATCAGCTTCACATGATTTTTGTGAGACTGCTTGATCTTGGATTCCAAATACAAATGTTGACACCACTAATAGGCCTTCATATAATCAATATTCTCTATCAGTACGTCAGGGTCAGCACCACTATTGACCACTAAAATATCAATGCGGATGGGATTAGCTGCTGACTCGGAGGACTGTGACTTGGATCTCGTGTGCTTCGGGGAACGGTCTATGGATACCTTTATTTTTTTGTAGATAATGGTTTCCATTATATGATGGCATACATGAGTGCTAACGTCACCCTCCCTTAGACTAACTCCAACCAAACAATATAATAGAGTTATTAAAGTGGGGTACCACTATGGTCTTCCTCCGCCAATTGCGACCTTTTTGCGGAGTTGATCGGAGATAATCTGTCATACGTTTATTTTTGCCCGTCAAAGTATGTAGTAAATTAAGTGTTCCCTATCCATGGAAATTTGGTTCGCATTCTTTGTAGGCAGCAAGCTAGCATTAATGAACAATAACCATGCATTGGCCTCTCTTGCGAAGCTGGTAGAGTTAAACAAATGCTTGTGCGGGTTTGCCCACACATTATCCTTTGTATGGAAAAGGACGGTAGTGACCTCATTCAGAGAAACAATAGTCTTCAAGTGATCATATTCATCCCACTTCGAATTGTCTAAATAAAAGTACTCGCTTATTCTTTATGAAGATCAATTCACCACCTTTCCCCAAACTAAAACTTTTCCCACAGATTGAAACTTTCAATTGGGGTAGAACTCATACACCCACGACAGAATGGATTCTATTTGAGGGTGGCAGAATTACTCAAATCCTTGTTTCTACATTTGCTTAACATACCCTTACTCTATTTTCTCATTTCAATTTCAAAGCCACGCTCATATATCACAGGCTTTATTTTCATCACTTCATAGCGGCCTTTAGCCTTAACGTTCAGCAATCTAACGTCTTTATAGGCAACCAACTTCCTCTTTCTCTTTCGGCGGACATTGCAAGGGCTACACACTATTCTAAATAAGAAGAACACTTAATGCAGAGATCTAAAAAAAAAAGGGAAAACAGACGAGATCACTTACAAAGAGATATGGTCGTTGATTGGACAAGGATTTGCGACCCTGAACTATCACCACAGAAATCTTTTGGCGACCTACTACTGTGGACCGTGCGAACCTGACTGGGTCGGGGATAGGAGATGGAAATATTGGAGTGTACAACCCCGTATCCGGCCGAGTGGGACCCTCCCCGATTAGCGAGCCAGGGACGTGTTATGAGCGGCGTTTTGGTACAGCCCCATTCGAAGACGTGTGGGTGCTCGTGTATGTGTGCGGAGATTTTGTGCTTTATATATAATAAATATATATACTATATATATTTATTTATTTATGATATACATTAATTATATATTAATTATATATATAATATATAATTTCTTTATATATATGTTTTTATATATACATATGGAGGGGGTAGATAAAAGGCAAGCGGCAGGGAGGGGATCGGGATTTATCGCCCTAGCTCGGATCGCCGCCTGGAGCTCGGATCGGCGCCGCCTGGAGCATGGCCGGCCAGAATCTCCCTCCACTTCGGCCGCCTGGAGCAAGGTCGAGCCTTGGCTCTCTTTTCCCGCCGCCTCCTGGAACCAGCCCGAGCCCTTGCTTCCCCCTCTCCCGTCACCGCCTAGGGCAAAGCAAGGCCCGAACTTGCACTCCATCCTCGTTGCCGCCGCCAGCAAGTGCAGCCCGAGCCGCCACCTTCAACCTCCTGTACAGGCTGCCCTCTCCTCCTCTCGGCCTGGAGCAGCACAGCGGGCCGATCTTCTCCCGACCCCCTCTTACCGTCGCCACATCCAGCAGGGCCGAGCTTCTCTCGGCCCCCTCTTCCCGTCGCCACCTCTAGCAGGGCCGAGCCCTAGCTCAGCCCCCTCTTCACGTCGCCACCCTTAGCAGGGCCGAGCCCTAGCTCGGCCCCTCTTCCCGTCGCCGCCAAAGCATGGCCCTTGCTCGACCCTCTTCCTCGACTCTGCCTGCGGCAAGGTCGAGCTCAGCCACCTCCTCGAAGCCGGCTGCATCTAGGTCGGCCCGGCCCCCTTCACCGTCTCCGGCTACATCAAGGCCTGGCCGAGCCTCGCCCTCCTTCTCGTCGCCGTCAACAACAAGTACGACCACCGGCTTCCTTTCCTATCGCCGCCTCAAGTAGGGCCGAGCCCTAGCCTTCTTATCCACCATAGCCGCATGGTGTAAGACCGGCCGAGAACTCCTCTCTCGACATCGCCTTCAACTAGAATAACCGGGAGCCCGTCTCCCGGCATCGTCTTCAGCAAGAACAACCCGGAGTTTCTCTCCCGGCACCGCCGCCAAACACGCGTCAAGGGTAACGATGTTTCTACTCGGGCAGGTGAAGCCCTCGATTTACATATTTGCATGGAGGCCCCTCTCCACCAATGGGTGGAGGAAGGGAGCTCTCCAACGGGTTGACATGTACGTCCCCGCTATTAACTGCATTAGGATCCGGAAGTGTGAGTACGGGTTTAGGCATACTGTGTGAAGCCAATCCGGACGTATGAGCCGGATTGGTGATGTTCTAGGGTTCCCGGAGAAGACTCCGAGGAATTTGTGCATCCTTTATTCAGCGGAAAGCAGCGGGCTTAATCCCAAGTTCGTGCCGGCCCTTGAAGGTCTATTTTGTTTATGTTGCCGGCCTGCGTGCCGAGGTATGGAATGTATATTCCTGTAATTTGAAATGCCTGCGATGCTTTTGCTAGCGCTAGAAGTCTTATGTTACGTGGATGGCGGCCCAAATAAGGCTATAGAAAAATAGAATATATATTTGTTAGAATCGTTAGGCGAGGTTATGCTACTAGTGGGGCAGTTGAAGGGCGTTGTGCATAGACCCGAGGTGGCACCTTTAATTAAGAGGGAGTGGATTTCGAGATCCTCCCTAAAGGTTCAGGTGGGCTAAGAGAGCCTTCCGAAGATGCCTAATTAGCTCAACATTTGGCTTGGGAGGGGAAGAGTTCGTTAGTCTTCCGGGTGTGTGGTGGGACCTCCACGCTGAGACCTTGGGCCTGTCCCTTACATTCCTAGTCTAAAGCCTAGATTGTTCGCTTGAGCATAGTAGGTGTGCGGTCACCCCTCTTTTGAGACCCCGAACTCCACAGAAGTCATTTTTGGCTTCAGCACTTATGTGTAAAACCCCGTATCCGGCCGAGCAGGACCCTCTCCGATTAGCGGGCCAGGGACGTGCTATGAGCGGCGTTTTGGTGCAGCCCCATTCGTAGACGTGCGAGTGCTCATGTATGTGTGCGGAGATTTTGTACTTTATATATAATAAATATATATACTATATATATTTATTTATTTATGATATACATTAATTATATATATAATATATAATTTCTTTATATATATGTATTTATATATACATATGGAGGGGGCAGATCAAAGGCAAGCAGCAGGGAGGGGATCGGGATTTATCGCCCTAGCTCGGATCGCCGCCTGGAGCTCGGATCGGCGCCGCCTGGATCATGGCCGGCCGGAATCTCCCTCCACTTCGGCCGCCTGGAGCAAGGCCGAGCCTTGGCTCTCTTTTCCTGCCGCCTCCTGGAACCTGCCCGAGCCCTTGCTTCCCCCTCTCCCGCCACCTCCTAGGGAAAAGCAAGGCCCGAACTTGCTCTCCATCCTCGCCGCCGCCGCCGACAAGTGCAGCCCGAGCCTCCTCCTTCCACCTCCTGTACAGGCCGCCCTCTCTTCCTCTCGGCCTGGAGAAGCACAGCAGGCCGAGCTTCTCTCGGCCCCCTGTTCCCGTCGCTGCCTCTAGCAGGGCCGAGCCCTAGCTAAGCCCATCTTCCCTTCGCCGCCTCCAGTAAGGCCGAGCCCTAGCTCGGCCCCTCTTCCCGTCGCCGCCTCCAGCAGGGTCGAGCCCTAACTCGACCCCTCTTCCCGTCGCCGCCAAAGCATGGCCCTAGATCGACCCCCTTCCTCGACTCCGCCTGCGGCAAGGTCGAGCTCGGCCACCTCATCGAAGTCGGCTGCATCTAGGCCAGCCCGACCCCTTCCCCATCACCGGCTACATCGAGGCCTGACTGAGCCTTTCTCTCCTTCTCGTCGCCGCCAGCAAAAAAACCGACCACCGGCTTCCTCTTCCCGTCGCCGCCTCAAGTAGGGTCGAGCCCTAGCTTTCTTCTTCACCACAACCGCATGGAGCAAGATCGGCCGAGAGCTCCACTCCCGGCATAGTCTTTAGCAGGAACAACCCGAAGTTCCTCTCCCGGCACTGCCGCCAAACATGCGTCAAGGGTAACGATGTTTCTACTCGGGCAGGTGAAGCCCTCGATTTACATATTGGCATGGAGGCCCCTCTCCACCAATGGGTGGAGTAAGGGAGCTCTCCGATGGGTTGACATGTATGTCCCCACTATTAACTAAATTAGCATCCAGAAGTGTGAGTACGGGTTTAGGCATACTGTGTGAAGCCCATCCGGACGTATGAGCCAGATTGGTGATGTTCTGGGGTTCCCGGAGAAGACTCCGAGGAAGCTGTGTATTCTTTATTCAGCGGAAAGCAGCGGGCTTAAGCCCAAGTTCGTGCCGGCCATTGAAGGCCTATTTTGTTTATGTTGCTGACCTGCGTGCCGTGGTATGGAATGTATATTCCTGTAATTTGAAATGCCTGCGATGCTTTTTCTAGCCCTAGAAGGCTTATGTTACGTTGGTGGCGGCCCAAATAGGGCTATGGGAAAATAGAACCGTTAGGCAAGGTTATGCTACTAGGATGGCAGTTAAAGTGCATTTTGCACAAACCCGAGGTGGCACCTTTAGTTAAGAGGGAGTGGATTTCGAGATCATCCCTAAAGGTTCTGGTCAGCCAAGAGAGCCTTCCGAAGATGCCTAATTAGCTCAGCATTTGTCTTGGGAGGGAAGAGTTCGTTAGTCTTCCGGGTGTGTGGTGGGACTTCCACGCTGAGACCTTGGGCCTGTCCCTTACGTTCCTAGTCTAGATCCTAGATTGTTCTCTTGAGCGTAGTATGTGTGCGGTCACCCCTCTTTTGGGACCCCAAACTCCACAGAAGTCATTTTTGGCTTTAACACTTATAGTGAGGTGAGCGTGGAGAGTGACCAGCACAGAAAAACTTGGTCGAACGTCATGGTTATAGAAGAGGAACCAAGTGACGACCAGGGTCATGTGATGAAAGAAGTCCCCTCCCACCTCTCATGGTCACTCCTAACAGTCTCGATATTTTATCCCAAATGTTTCTCTGTTCATGCTTTAAAGAGCCAGAAGGAGATAATATCATTTTCCTCCCAGTGAGGGTGTGCTAGCAGGTCATAGATCAGCATGAACTAAATCTAGTGGACCTAGAGTAGGCAGTTTAGGGGAAGGGCAGGAGATGAGTTTTTCCTCCTACACACGTTTCGCACTTTTGAGTGGTGACAGCGAGACTTAGCACTCCTCCAACATGTTTCACATCTTAGAAGAGTTTAAGGAAGGCGAAATTAAGATGGCCGAGTCAATAATTCCACAACAACTATATTCTAAGTCAACTCAAGAGATTTATATTGGTGATAAACTCAATTTGTGATGATTGAGTTAGTGCACAAGCCACCCTAATTCCTTTTCCCTTGTCTATGTTCTTGTCTAGTCATACTTGTCTGTCTGTGATTTAGTACGCTATGTTTGTCCACTAGATCGCTCGATTTATGTTCTTTTGTAACACAGCTCTTTCTATCTATACAACACAAAATTGACTTCTGCAAAAACAAACTTTTAGAAAAATCTTTCCGGTAGAAATTATATTTTCATCATCGATCATTTCTAAGGACACTACATCTGGATAATCAAAAAAATATGAATATGAGGCAAGGTAGATGGTCCAGGAAAAGAGTGAAGGATTATCGATGTCATATACAACACATGGAACACTCTTTGCGCCAACTTCAAACAGACAGTGGTTCGAACTATTCTTCTGTTTTTAGACTCCCCAAAAGAAGAAAAAGTTTTTAAAATACAGATAAGCAGAAGATAAAGAGTTTGAATGTAGAAGATCACCACAATCACAGCACTGGCAGTTCATGTTTTCATGATAGTGTCTTTCATGAAGATGATACTGATGTTTTGGCACTAAAGAATATAGATTTGTTAGATAAGGAGAGGGGTGTCTGTCCTGTCCTGCCGGAAAGAGCATTGAGAAGAACTTTTAGGAAGAAGTTGTTTGTCCTCGATCTGGATGGAATTCTCGGTGATGTGGTTTTTGGCTCTTATTGCTCTCGCATGCCATATAAAAAGGTTAGCAAGAAACCAGGTAAACAGCTACCATCAGCCAAAATTTGAATGCTAAATAACATTTTCCATTTTACAAGGAGATAAAGGAAATGACCAAAATTGTCCTTTACTACTTATGATTCCTTAAGTTTGATAGTAGATTTCCTTTTTTTTCTTCTAATTTGGTCCCTAAACCAAATTAAAACTGATGCATTCTTAGTTGAAAATGTGATTTTTTGGATCCTTCCATCAAACAAGTTAAAATTTAACTCCTGTGGGGTAAACAATTTTTTCATTGGTCATTTCACGAATTTAAGGATCATGTTGGATGGAAAATAGAAGTTAAATGTGAAAATCAGTACATCCTAGATAGGTGGGACTCCATTCAGAGTCATTTACTCCAAAAAAAATATGTACTAATACTTTATTATGTTGTAGTTTAGTTTTCAAAAGGCCCTTTTTGGATGATTTTATTGCCTTCGGCTTTGAAAAGTTTGTTGTTGGCATCTTGTCTTCAAGAAACAAGTATGTAATTTGAGCGCATTGGAAGTATATTATCGTTTGTTTTATTCTTTTTCCTTTCTTATTTGACATCTAGTATACTTTCTTCTTTAAACGACTTTTGCTTCATATTCTTCTCTTATTCTACTTATTCTGAATCTGCTGATGCAATTTTTATATAATTTGAAGGAAGAACGTTGATGGACTCATCAATTATATAATGTGCGATACCAAAGATAAATTACTATTTTCCTTGGTATGAGAGTGATCAAGTTTATGAAAGCAATATTAGGTGTACTCTCTAGTATATATGGTGTTATATGCCTTGTGTTTTACTTCTCCGGCCTACTAAATCTTATTGTAGCTGAATTTATTTCATCATAAAATTCCAATGTTTATCATTTTCCCTTCTCTCTAGTGTTGTCTTGACTTTGTGAATCTTTATTTTTCATTTGGTCATGTAAAAATATGGAAGTGGTATTAAATTCTCACTTAACATCTTACCCAAAGGTGGCAGTGTTATTTTTGCTCATTATTCTTTGTTTAGAATTTGGTACACCAACGAGCTGGCTCCCAATCTATCTCAAATTTGGTTGATCTTTAACATTCTTATTCAACTTTATTTTTACTGAGCTCAAGCCAAAGTATAAATTTTAATAAAAAATTATTCGAGCTTGAAAATGTGGGTTTATGTGAATGCGGTCCGAACTGTGTTGGTTACCCATCATCATCAATCACCTTTCCCAATTATTTATGTCTGGCTTCATGAATCTTCATTTTCCATTTGTCCTGTGAATGTTACTAGAGATGTTAAATTTAATTTACACAAATTATTTTGTAACAGTTCTCATCAAAATTAACCCTTGTTTACCCCTTTGACATAAGCTTGTATTCTCGACTAATTAACAGATTTTATATTCCCACCTCTCCCATCTAGCTGGCAGGTCCGAAGGCTCTCCTAGGGGAGAAAGGTTGGCTTTTGGGATACTTATGTTTAGCCGCTTCTACAACACCACGAGCCGGGCTCGGCCCCAGGTAGACCCGCTGCGCAGGCTCCCATCTAGCTGGCAGGTAAGAAGGCTCACCTAGGGGGGAAAGGTTGGCTTTTGGGATACTTCAGTTTAGCCGCTTCTACAACACCCCGAGCCGGGCTCAGCCCCAGGTAGAACCACTGCGCAGGCTCCCATCTAGCTGGCAGGTCCGAAGGCTCGCCTAGGGAGGAAATGTTGGCTTTTGGGATACTTTAGTTTAGCCGCTTCTACAACACCCCGAGCTGGGCTTGGCCCCTGGTAGACCCACTGCACTGGCTCTCATTAGCTGGCAGGTCTGATGTAACATCCCATTTCCGACTAGACCCCTAGGAGTGGTTTTGTCTTAAAAGAACCCTAGGAAGCCCAGGAATCGAAGTTTGTCAACCAAGATTTTGAGTCAAGGGGTGGTCACGCCCGTGACCGACCCATCATGCCCGTGACCTAGGGCATGACCCCCTTCGACGATCGTCGACCTCAGAAATACGTCGTCGAGCTCAGAAATTTAGACATAGGTCAGACACGCTCGTGACCGATCCGTCACGCCCGTGACCTTGGAATGGCGTTGAGTGATCTAATCTCACTCAAAGCCATAATCTGGACGGCGTTGAGTGAGCTAAGCTCACTCAAAGCCATAACCTGGATGGCGTTGAGTGAGCTAAGCTCACTCAACGCCATAATCTCAACGGTGTTGAGTGAGCTAAGCTCACTCAAAGCCCTAATCTGGATGGCGTTGAGTGAGCTAAGCTCACTCAACACCATAACCTGGACAGCGTTGAGTGAGCTAAGCTCACTCAACGCCATAATCAGGACTGCGTTGAGTGAGCTAAGCTCACTCAACGCCATAACATGGATGGCTTTGAGTGAGCTAAGCTCACTCAAAGCCATAACCTGGACGGCGTTGAGTGAGCTAAGCTCACTCAAAGCCATAATATGGATGGCGTTGAGTGAGCTCAGCTCACTCAACGCCATAATCTTGACGGCATTGAGTGAGCTCAGCTCACTCAACGCCATCGTTTAAAAGGGGCTTATTCTGGATGGCGTTGAGTGAGCAGAGCTCACTCAACGCCATAATCCGGATGGCGTTGAGTGAGCTGAGCTCATTCAATGCCATAGTCTGGGAGGCCATTCTGATGGCGTTGAGTGAGCAGAGCTCACTCAACGCCATAACTGGGATGGCGTTGAGTGAGCTGAGCTCACTCAATGCCGTAGCATGGATGGCGTTGAGTGAGCAGAGCTCACTCAATGCCATTTTACTTAGTTTTTTTTCTGGAATCTTTTTTGGCTGGGTGCTGGTTCAGCTGAACCGGGCCATTTTGGGAAGCGGACCAGAATGTCTTAATGGGCCGTTTTCTCTTATTAAGACTTAGTTAAGTCTTATTTTGTGAAGTTTGACCGGCTGTGCCACGTGGCAGCCGACTCCTCTCCTTCCAGCCATGGCCGAGAGCTAGACTTCATGGCCATGAATGGCATTCGATGCCATGGCCTTCCCTCTTCCCCTTGAAACAGCTGGATTCAACTCCTCTCATTTAGAGGAGGAGTTTCAAGCCCTCCTCCAGCTGTTACAAGCCGTTCAGCTCCCCTCCACCATGGCCGAGCTTGCTCTTGAAGAGGCAATAATGGCTGGACAGCCTATAACCGCCCACTCCCCATTTCTTTCCTTTAAAAAGGCCCCTTAGGCTCAAGGATGAAGTTTCCCAGCCCATACCTAAAGTTTCGAGCCTCCTACTTTTCTGTAGAAGAATTCCGGCGACGCCACCACCGTGTCAAGGGCATCCCGATGATCGTCTCGACTCCGAACCGCGAATAAGGTCCTCCGCTACCTCTTTCTTCTATGGATAGATCTTAGAAATTACTTAGGAGAGATGTCGAGTTCAAAGGAGCAAGATTGAGCGAGCTTTTCCATGGTTTTTCAAAAATAAATGGTGGTCGGGTTCGCTGGAAACCGCCTCTCCGGCGGCCGTGCCGCCGCCCGACGGTAGCCATCACCTCAATAGAGGTGGTGGTGGTGGTGGCCGGCCAGGGAGATGGCTGGGCGGGCGGGAAATAGCTTTAGAAAAGCTACAGGAAATGTTTGTTTTTCTGATGCTGCTCGGGTTCGGGTAAAGAAGAAGGTGAACAGTAGCATTTAATTATATTATATAATGTATAGTTAGGAATTAATTCCCTTTACTGTACACTAGGTTAAAACTGAAAATTATAGCCCGTAGGGGCTTAAACATAAAAAGTGGTCAACATAGAAAATGTAGCCCTTGAAGTCTAGTTTAATATAAAATTTATTGCACTCAATTTGGAGTCCTGGTTAGACCACAACACACTTTTTGGTGAGATCTATCCATAGGGCTGTCTTGACCTTAGAAAAATTCCCCACTCCAATCCAATCATCAAAATGACTTGAAATTTGGGGTGTGGCCTAATCTTACCTATATCTAGGTGCTATCAAAAAATTATGATTTTTGGAAAAAATTTTCTATAGTTTTTAGAAAAATTCAAAAATCCTAGCATAATTTAATTAGATGGCTAAATGACTTCCAAACCCTCCCAAATTTTGGTGAGTGGTCCCTGGGTGTAACATAAGATTCTGGTAAAAACTTCATCTCATTTGGAGATGTTTTATAAAGGTTTTTATCCCACCCTAAGTTGATCCTTATAGGATAATTTAGGATCAAACACCCCCTTGGTATTTGAGTGGCCATATCACCTCAACAGAGGCTGATATTTTGGTCACTGACTTTATAGGGGATGACACACCCTTCAAGGGAGTTTGGAGGGGTTTGGGTAGGGTAGCCCTAGAACCCTAGGGTAGGTCCCTTAGTGGGGATTTTTAGGGTTGTGAAGGTCATGGGGTCAAATGACCTTGGATTGACTTGAAATTTGGTGAAAAGGACCATAAGGGTACTAAAGTCCTCTGGTCAAAATTTTGGGGTATTTGGAGACCCTTAGCCCACCTAAAACCTTAACCCTAGTTTAGGTCACCAACATTAATTTGAACTATTATGCTATCAAATGAACTTCAAGTCAAGTAAAATTTGGGCAGGATGATTTTCTGGTCTAAATGGCCATGATATAATTTTGTTGGGAATTTTGATTTTATTTATACAGTACTTCATTTACAACTCTAGTTGTGCCCTAGATATTTATTTTGATGATTCTAGAATTTTTGTTCACTAGAAAGTTATGAAATCTTGGGTTAGGGAATCTTATAGCATGTTATACCTTCTTGTATTTTTCTTGGGAGTTTTATCTAATTATTTTGGGTACTTGCTTCTTTACCTTACCATTTGAGATATGGAGTCAAAAATACAAATAGTGCCCAATTATTAATTGGAAAATTATGAAATTTGGTCAGTGGGTGTTTCAGACCATGAAGTCATCCTGTAAATTTATAATGATTTTTAAATGATTAAAAATAGTACCTCTTTCTCTAAGCAAGGAAAATTGGTGTGTTATATTAAAATAAATTCAGAGCCCAAATATTGGATAAAAATTATGGAACTTGGTTTCTAATGGTTTTAGGTCACCATAAAGCTTCTATAATTTTCTTGTGATTTTTGGATATATATTTACAGTACTTGATTCATAACATAGTAAAAGTGGCCTAAAATAGTAAATTAGGAAATATAGGCCTAAACACCTCTGAAGTTTCTCAAAATTTGGAATTACTGCTTAAATGCCTCATTGGATTTTTACTGAGTTTATGGTGATTTATTGTAAGTTCATTAGTGCACTTCATGTTCATACTAGGGCATTGGGACGCTGAGAATAAATAAATTAAATGCCAAATGAAATAGGAAAATTATTATTTTCTGGATTTAGACTAACTATGTCATGGTAGACCTCTAGTAAATATTATATGAGATTCGGAAGACAATTTGGAGTACCACCCCTTGCATACCTCATAAGCTTAGGATGGTCTGCATTTAGTAAAAACTGCAGAAGCTGAACTAGAGTGGGTAATGAACTTGGGAGATGGAATTTTGGTAGTTTGCTGGTTTGGATAGGGTGAGTTAAGTCAAGTTCATTATTGGAAGTCAGGATGGGCAGGGTGTGAGATTGACTAGTGTTAAGTGGTCTTCGGGTTCGACGGAAGATCGTCCTCCCCGAGAAGAGGAAGAGTCAAAGCCATCATAGGATTAGCCCACTGTAATATGAGAAGGGAATGGGTTAAGGGAACCAATCAATTATAATAAGTTCCTTGGAAAGGGAGCTTTGGGATTCACCCCATCATAGCTCCTAGTATCGCTGCGAGCCCTTCACCGGGTAACCCTCGGGAAGTCCAAGGTTAACCTTAAATCTTAGGAATAAAATGATCAAGAGTAACCCTAATAATAGTTGCACCTCACACCTACACTTGTACACTTAGGAAGAAGAATTGGCATGGAATGGGTAGAGTAGGTCCGTGGTCTAAGGGCCTACTAGTAATGTCAATGGTCTGGTTTGTGATTGGGAAGTCCAGGGAGCTGGATGCTCGGGGACTTGGTATATGCTTGGTAGCCTAGAGAGCTGGAAGCTCGGTAACATGAGAACTTGTACAAAATATAACTGTCATGATTGCATGTATATAAAAGTGGTGGGTCAACGGTACTGGACGATCGATCACACCGACGTCCGTACGTTGACTCGGCGGTGTGGGACACTTAGCCAAAGAAAGCCTGGTGGATATATCCAGCACGAGTATGAGGATACTCTAGGTTGTGTTCTTTTAGGGGAGTATGGAAGGGCTAGGCCTGGTAGTGTGGTTACCCGCCTAGGAGTGGGGGGCCCGACCCACTGTCTCCGTTTGCCACCCAGAGGTTCCTGGGGGTGAAGCTAGCTTCCCGAACAGGGGGAACTAAAGGTCTGTGCGCATGGAGTCGTGTGGGTGTGTTGCACTTGCTTATGCATTCCATATCATATTAGTGTGTCATAGCATAAACATTGCCACCTATCGTATAAGATGGTATGGGACGTTTTATACGATAGGCCCTACAAAACGACCCCTTGGTCTATAGGGGTAATCCCTATAAATCAATGGTTATATTTCTTGTGCTTTTACTTACTTGCTACTCCTTACTGTTTGATAACCGACACCCCAACGTATAAGTGGTATGGGACACTTTATACGATGGGAGCCCTACAAAAGATCCCTTAGCTTATGCGCTTCCGCATAAGTTAAGGTTACATTTCCTACTTTCTGCTTCTGTCATATTTACTATGGAATTGCTAGCATAGGTCCGCTGTCACCTGCTTTTGACTTATTCTCCACCTTCATGTCCTTCCCTTTCTTCCTCTCTGCTCGGTACCTAGGATCCATGGGGGAAGGGATAGGGGATGATAAGGCTTAGTCTTTTAGACTAACGGTTTTCGAACCACAACATTTTAGGTATACCATATTGAAGGGTCACGGGTTTTGCAGTTTCTGACAGAGTTGACCCCGCGACCATGTTACCATTGTCACCAGCCGGGACATACACGGGTCAAATGCCCCATGATGGGTGGGATCCCACCAGCTCAGTAGCCCGGAGGCCGAAGATGTAGACGAAGACGTGGATTGCGAGGCGGCAACTGCAGGCCGAAAAGGAAGAAGCACCCAGTGATGCAGCACCAACAGAGTACAGAGTCGGTGGAGATGGGTCAGTCTAGCTTGGGTGCTCTCGGTTCAGTGACAGTTACGGTGACGCTTAGTTTTAGATTTTCTTCTGCGAGTGACTTGTAGTGAGGATTACATGTACTGGGCACAAGCCCTCCTTTTGTACTCTGATTATTATTATTGTGGACTCTCCCTTCGTGGAGATTTATTTATATGCATATGGTTATGGTGGACTAGCTTTATATTTACTTATACTACTGTTCTGCGATCGATTTGGCCGGCAGGATCGACGTTTTGTAGTGACGACCTTCCCAGGCGTGATGGTGTCACCGCAAAGCGGTGGTTCTGGGCCTAAGACCCCAGTGTTTAAAAGAAAAAAAAATGGGGTCTTACATCTGAAGGCTCGTCTAAGGTGAAAAGGTTTGCTTTTGGGATACTTCAGTTTAGCCGCTTCTACAATACCCCGAGCCGGGCTCGGCCCTAGGTAGACCTGCTGCGCAGGCTCCCATCTAGCTGGCAGGTCCGAAGGATCGCTTGTGGGGGAAAGGTTGGATTTTGGGATACTTAAGTTTAGTCTCTTCTGCACTACCCCGAGCGCGGCTCCGCTCCAGGTAGACCTGCTGCGCAGGCTCCCATCTTGCCTGCAAGTCCGAAGGCTCGCTTGTGGGGGAGAGGTCTGGTTCTTGTTCCTTGGTTCTACACTACCCCGAGTGCGGATTGGCCCTAGGTAGACCCGCTGTGCAAGCTCCTATCTAGCTGGCAAGTCCGAAGGCTCGCCTGTGGGGGAGAGGTCTGGTTCTTATTCCTTGGTTCTGCACTACCCCGAGCGCGACTCGGCCCTAGGTAGACCTGTTGCGCAAGATCCCATCTAGCTGGCAGGTCCGAAGGCTAGCCTGTGGGGGAGAGGTCTGGTTCTTATTCCTTGGTTCTGCACTACCCCGAGCCTGGCTCGGCCCCAGGTAGACCCGCTGCGCAGGCTCCCATCTAGCTAGCAGGTCCGTAGGCTTGCCTTTGGGGGTAAGGGAAAACCTCGAGAAGACCAACTGACAAGTCTCCCATCCAGCTGGCAGGGCTGCAGGCTCACTCGGCCTCGGGTAGACTCGCTGTCCAGGCTCTCATTAGCTGGGCAGGGCGGTAGGCACACCTGGGAGGAATGGATGTGGACTGGGAAAAGGTTTTGGAAAGGGTTTGGTCCCATAAAAAATCTGGAAAGTGTGCAATACTTTTTTAAAAGGGGGATAACCATAGTTTAAATCATATTTGAAATCAACATTTTCATTTTGATTAATGGAGTAGACTAATACTAATACATCATTTGATTTAGAACTGAAAAAGAATATGAGATATTTTGTTTCTTTTAATGCTGATTCTACGAATATATAAAACGTTTGTGGGGAAACAAGATGATTGTGTTTATAGAATGTATGCTCGTTTTAAATAAAAGCTTCTTTCCTCTCAAAACATGTATCAACATTTTTGACCTCCACATCAAAGGGTAGCTTGGTTTGGTTTTTGACAAATAGATACAACATTTTCATGATGAGTTATTTCTTATTTAAGCCCTAGTGTGGAGCTCGCTCCATCTCTCCAAGAGAGGATTTCTCTTATTTTTCTTTGGGTCGGCTCCTACTCGCCGGATACTTGGGGATTGGACATTTCTTTCCGAGCTTGTACCAACCTCGAAAAGAGCGGGGATTGTGTACAACCCCGTATCCGGTCGAGCGGGACCCTCCCCTATTAGCAGGCCAGGGACGTGCTATGAGCGGCGTTTTGGTGCAGCCCCATTCGAAGACGTGCGGGTTCTTGTGTATGTGTGCGGAGATTTTGTGCTTTATATATAATAAATATATATACTATATATATATTTATTTATGATATACATTAATTATATATTAATTATATATATAATATATAATTTCTTTATATATATGTATTTATATATACATATGGAA
Source organism: Platanthera zijinensis (assembly GCA_039513925.1). Taxonomy (NCBI): domain Eukaryota; kingdom Viridiplantae; phylum Streptophyta; class Magnoliopsida; order Asparagales; family Orchidaceae; genus Platanthera; species Platanthera zijinensis. The sequence continues at coordinate 91,420,142 of CM077084.1, read as the reverse complement.
GGGGCAGATCAAAGGCAAGCGGCAGGGAGGGGATCGGGATTTATCGCCCTAGCTCGGATCGCCGCCTGGAGCTCAGATCAGCGCCGCCTGGAGCATGGTCGGCCGGAATCTCCCTCCACTTCGATCGCCTGGAGCCAGGCCGAGCCTTGGCTCTCTTTTCTCGCCGCCTCCTAGAACCATCCCGAGCCCTTGCTTCCCCCTCTCCCGCCACCGCCTAGGGCAAAGCAAGGCTCGAACTTGCTCTCCATCCTCATCGCCGCCGCCGGCAAGTGCAGCCCGAGCCGCCTCCTTCCACCTCCTGTACAAGCCGCCCTCTCTTCCTCTCGGCTTGGAGCAACACAGGGGGCCGATCTTCTCTCGGCCCCCTCTTCATGTCGCCACCTCCAGCAGGGCTGAGCTTCTCTCAGCCCCCTCTTCCCGTCGCCACCTCTAGCAGGGCCGAGCTTCTCTCAGCCTCCTCTTCCCGTCGCCACCTCCAGCAGGGCCGAGCCCTAGCTCGGCCCCTCTTCTCGTCGCTGCTAAAGCATGGCCCTAGCTCGACCCTCTTCCTCGACTCGCCTGTGGCAAGGTAGAGCTCGACCACCTCCTAGAAGTCGGCTGCATCTAGGTCGGCCCGGCCCCCTTCACCGTCGCCGGCTACATCGAGGCCTTGCCGAGCCTCGCGCTCCTTCTCATCTCCATCCACAACAAGTCCGACCACCGGCTTCCTTTCCTGTCGCCGCCATAAGTAGGGACGAGCCCTAGCCTTCTTCTCCACCACAGCCGCATGGTGTAAGACTGGCCAAGAACTCCTCTCCCAGCATCACCTTCAACAAGAACAACCGAGAGCCCTTCTCCCGGTATCGTCTTCAGCAAGAACAGCCCGGAGCACCGCCGCCAAAAATGCGTCAAGGGTAACGATATTTCTACTCAGGCAGGTGAAGCCCTCGATTTACGTATTTGCATGGAGGCCCCTCTCCACTAATGGGTGGAGGAAGGGAGCTCTCCGACGGGTAGACATGTACGTCCCCACTATTAACTGTATTAGCATCCGGAAGTGTGTGTACGGGTTAAGGCATACTGTGTGAAGCCCATCCGGATGTATGAGTCAGATTGGTGATGTTCTGGGGTTCCCGGAGAAGACTCCGAGGAAGTTGTGCATCCTTTATTCAACGGAAAGCAGCGGGTTAATACCAAGTTCGTGCCGGCCCTTGAAGGCCTATTTTGTTTATGTTGCCGGCCTGCGTGCTGAGGTATGGAATGTATGTTCCTGTAATTTGAAATGCCTGCGATGCTTTTGCTAGCCCTAGAAGGCTTATGCTACATGGATGGCGGACAAAATAAGGCTATGGAAAAATAGAACTGTTAGGCGAGGTTATGCTACTAGTAGGACAGTTGAAGGGCGTTGTGCATAGACCTTTAGTTAAGAGGGAGTGGATTTTGAGATCCTCCCTAAAGGTTCTGGTCGGCCAAGAGAGCCTTCCGAAGATGCCTATTTATCACAGCATTTGGCTTGGGAGGGGAAGAGTTCGTTAGTGTTCCGGGTGTATGGTGGGACCTCCACGCTGAGACCTTGGGCCTGTCCCTTACGTTCCTAGTCTAGAGCCTAGATTGTTTGCTTGAGCGTAGTAGGTGTGCGGTCACCCCTCTTTTAGGACCCCGAACTCCACAGAAGTCATTTTTGGCTTCAACATGGAGCTTTTCGGGAATGGAGAAGGATTCAAACTCCTCCTCGTCCGATGACGTCGCCGTGCTTGAACTTACCGCTCTTGCGCTATGAACTCGCTGCTCACGATTTCATCGTTCTCCCTTGGTCATGTCCTAATGCAGAATACTAAGAATTAGTATTTTAGGAAGGAGATTAACTGATGCATTTAGCCTTTAGGTTTTAATTTATGACTAGGTAAACTAGTTGGATGTCAAGGCAGCGCGCCGATTTAATTTAATCGGCGATTTTGAAAACAAAAATGTTATAACTATTTTCTTTGAACTAACTGAATATATGGTAAGATCGATGGGTGTTTTAAAAGTAGTCTGGTATGCTCATAATGCGTCATTAAGCTTTTAGGACCAATTTTTTCAGTTGATGTTAATCATCTTCTCTAGAATTTTTTAATTTCTCGGTTGGACACCTATGCTAACCCATTTGTTTGGGAGTGATATGCTAGCGCAACCATATGTGTTACGCCATATTTTCTTAATAGCACTAGAAACTGTGCATTACAGAAATGACTACCCCCATCACTAATAATCGCACTTGGGGTTTTGAACTGACTGAATATAAAAAATTTCAAAAAAATATAGGGTCACTTTAGCATCATACTTAGGTGTAGCTATTTCTTCCACCCACTTAGATACATAATCGATCACCACTAAAATATATAAATTACATTTTGAGTTAACAAATGGCCCCATGAAATCTACGTTTCATACATCAAATAATTCAACTTCTAGAATTATATTCATAGCATTGCAACATTCTTTTATATATTCTCACTTCTTTGGCATCAATCACATTGTTCCACAAGTTCCTTAGAATCTCAAAATAAGTTAGGCCAAAAGAATCGAGCCTCTAAGACTTTCATTGTCATTTTATTACCCATGAAGTAATCTCCGTATGGAGAGTTATGACACTTCTCTAGTATAAATTTCATTTGCTCCTTAGGTTCGCCGTCTTACAACACCGTCGACATCAATCTTAAATAGATTTTACTCATCCCACAAACATGAATGAACTTGATTCATAAATCTTTTTCTTTGTTGGTATGTTAACTCGGGGGACATCATATTATTGACTCTATAATTTACATAATTTGCATAACATGACGTTATACTTTTGGATATAACTAATAATCACTCATCAGGAAATCTCACATCAATTTTAGAATGTAGTGATGGTTGTGAACACTCAATCCTAGATAGATGATCTGCCATTGGGTTTTCAGAACCTTTTCTACCTTTGATCTCTACATCAAACTCTTGTAAGAGAAGCACCATTGAATTAGTCGTTGTTTTGCATTTTTCCTCTCCATAAGATAACAAATTATAGCATGATCAGTGAACACTAAAAGTTTCGTTCACAATAAATATGATCTATACTTCTCAAACGCGAACACTACTGCAAATAATTATTTATCAGTAGTGGTGTAATTGATGTGGACATCAATTAAGGTTTTACTAGCATAGGCTATCGTGAGAAAGACCTTCCCCCAAACTTGTCCCAAGACAACTCCTACTGCATAATCACTAACGTCACACATCAACACAAAGGGCTCTTCCCAATCAAGAGTTGCCATAATATGCACAGTGGTTAATCAACTCTTTAGTTTGTAAAAAGCATTTAAACAAGCGCCATCAAAATGAAATTTCACATCCTTTTTCTAAGAGACTACTTAACAATTTTGCAAATTTTTGCAAAATTTTTAATAAATCTTCTCTAAAAGCCAGTGTATCCTAGAAAGTTTCGCAACATTTTAATGTTTTAGGCGGTGGTAGCTATTCAATTACATAAATTTTGGATTTATCAACGACTAACCCATTCATAGAAACATGATGTCCAAGTACTATTCCTTTGCGAACCAAGAAATGACTTTCTCCCAATTTAAAACAAGGTTAGTTTCCATACATCATACAAACACCTTCTCTAAACACTCCAAACAAGCATCGAATGATTTACCAAAAAGAGAAAAATTGTCCATAATTTTTCAATACCATGATCCATAATATCATAGAATATAACAATCATACAACATTGGAACGTAGTAGGTGCATTACACAAACCAAAGTGCATCCTCCTAAATGCAAAAGATTCATAAGGACAAGTTAACATGTTATTTTCTTGGTCTTTGGGATCTACTGTAATCTGGTAATATCTTAAATATTCATCTAGAAAACAGAAAATGTCATCCCTTGCTAGTTTGTCTAAGACTTGATCAATAAATGACGAGAGAAAATGATCATTTCTCGTTGCCTTATTCAACATACCAATATGTAACCCTGTGATTGTTCTAGTGGATATCATCTCATTCATTTCATTTCTTATAACTGTTATCCCTCCTTTCTTTGAGACGCACTACACAGGCGAAACCCACGAGCTATTCGAGATAGGTTATATGATTCTCACATCTAATCATTTAATAATCTCCTTCCTAACTATCTCTTTCATAGGTGGGCTTAGATGATGTTGAGACTCTATGATCCCTTAAATTATTCTTTTAAAAGAATTTTGTGCATGCATAACAAAGGGATTATTGTTGAAAATTGTGAAGTGAAAGTGGGGGTTGATCAGGCAGACCGCGTGGCCTGTGCGAATAGTGCTGCGGACAAATGGTGAGGCCTGGGCGGTCTGGTGTTGTGGCTTGGTGATGACTACCTGCCTATTTAGCTTGTTTAGTTATTGGCTAGTTCCCTAGTATAACCGTGCGGATAGGTGGTGTATCCGGAAGAAGGTCAAACACACACTGAATTCACGGAGTTCGCTTGTTGAGGACTGTTGTTGAGATTGGATTTGGCTTGTGCACTTGATCTCAGGTGGTGTAGTTAGGAGATAACCACGGAGTTTGTGTCTTGGCAAACTATTTTGGTTCTGGCAGCCTGAGCAGACTGATAGTTTATGTTCGCGGAGCTCGCGCCAGAGGTTCTCTGGTTGCTGGACTTTGTCATGATATGTGACAAGTCCAGGTTGATCATTTAGTCTGTAGAGTATGGTGGTTGACCGGGCAATCTGTGTTATGATAGTGTACTTATTGTTGTGGGCTACTGTTGTGTTTGCTGCAGCTTGCGGGCTAGTGCGGTAATCAGGGATGTGGACTGACGTCTGTTCTGCCTCTCCTTAGTGCCTAGCGGTTTAATTGTTGTCTGGCCATATCCATGTTGACAGGGCGGACTTCCTCATACTAGCTGCAGGCTGGGGTGGTAATTCTATCCATTAGGTAGGTGACCACACTCCTCATCGTGCCTATAAATAGGGCCCCCCTGTGACATTACAATTAACTGAATGAACAGTAAGTTGGACTTGGAATAATTACTACGGCCTCAGATTTTTTGTCCGCGCGGTTTGAGAAGGTTTACCGGTTTGCTGTGTACAAGTTGTGCTGCAAACACTGAGAAGCCAAGAACTGAGAAGCTCCACTGACTTCTGACTGTGGTCAGGAGTTAGTGGAGCTTGCGGTTAACAATAAGCGATTTGCAGTAGGTCGTAGTTGCGGCCAGCCAGTTTTCTCTCCTTCAGTAATTCCAGTTCAAAAACTTGTTCGCCGGTCTGGGCGGCCTGGGTGGTTTGATCTTTAGTTCGGCATCAGCTCTTGTTTGCAGACTCTGGCAGCTAGGCAACCTTTGTAGTTTGGCGGCTTGCAGAGAGCGGACAAGGCATTCAGCAGAATAACGGTTGTCCACGCTCTACGTGGACTCCGTAGCTTAGTTCGGTGCAGCAGTGGCTTGGTGGTCTCGACAGACTTGGTGGACTCGGCGGTCTTTGAGACTGTCCGCCCAGCTTGTATTTGCTGCTTGCTTGTATGCTTTATCTTTGTACATTTGCGAATCATGTCTCACCATGTATGTATTGCCTTGTAAAGAAGATTGTTGATATTACAAGACTTTGTTGTTGCCTTCGGTTGTCTCTGGTTTATTAAGCTCAGTTTATGGTTGGAGTGTTCCTATGCCTGGTTCCCGCTTTCCGCTTGATTAAGGTGTCATATTGATAGCTCTGAAAGTTTTACTTGGAATTAGAGCTATCTCTTGACCATTTTGAGAAATTTCAACATAGTATCAGAGGGAACAGTGGCTTGAGCAGTGATCAACCTCAGTTGTGCTCGGCGCTTCTGGAAGCTTATAGATCAGTGGTTGTTACAATGGAAGGTGGTTACACAAGGGGTCTTAGTATTTAGCTTCTTACATCGACTAACTTTAAAAAGTGGAAGTCATGTATGCTGATCTATTTTCTGGGTGAGGAGTGGTTGGAAGTCGTCGGTGGTGACGACAAGCAAGAAGTTACTGCTGCCAATGGTACTGCTGAACATGTGAGAGCTTGGAGGAAGACTAATACAAAAACAGTGTTATCTCTCAAGCAGGCTATTTAACCTGAATTCTTTTATCACATCTTAGGATGTAAGTATGCTGCTGAGATTTGGACGCCCATTGATTGACTTTTCAACAAAAAGAATATAGCGCGGCAATAGTTCTTAGAGAATTAGTTGGGTAGAGCAACTCAAGGAGATCTGTCCATCTCCAAGTTCTTCTTCAAGATGAAGAACTTGTGCATTGAAATCTCAGTGCATGACCCTGATGAGCCCATTTCTGACACCAAGTTAAAGAGACACATAATTCGCAGTTTGCGGAAGGAATATCTGGCCTTCGTTACCTCTGTTCTGTAAGACCCCATTTTTTTCTTTTTAAAACCCTGGGTCTTATGGCCAGAATCGCCGTTTTGTGGTGACCCCGATACTCGGGAAGGTCACCACTACAAAACACAGATCTTACCTGCCTTTTACACTCACCAAAGAGAAAGAAGCTTAAACCAGTTCTGGTAGAACTAAGTCTATAATCACATATAATATAAAATGTGAGAAATCATATCAAGTCCACATGATAAAAGAAGTACAGAAATAGAACAGTACGATGAAATATAAATGGGCTCAAGCCTGGTACATCGATCCTCACTACAAACTCTCGCGGAAGCTATGTAAACTAAACACTCATGGAGCCAGTAGCCGGTGATCCTGTGCTAGACTGGCCCACCTCCAAGTGCACCGTACTCTGTTGGTGTTATATCCCCTTCTGCTGTTCCCTGTCTCCCATCTGGAGCCCCTGGAATGTTGTGGTCCGAAAACCGTTTGTCAAAAAGACTAAGTCCTATCATCCTCTACCCCTCCCCCATGGCTCCTAAGCACTGAGAGGGAAGAGTAAAGGGAAGCTATGAAGGTGGAGAATAAACAAAGAAAGTGACGGTGGAACTATTCTAGCAGTTATCTATAATGTATATACAACTAAGGAAGAAAGGTATATGCTAGCAGTTCTATAAAATCGAGCAGTAAGGTAAACATGTAAAGTATAACAACATATGTAAGAAAGACATACTAAGGAATAAGTAACCTTAACTTATATGAATGCCATATAAACTTATAAGTTAAGGGATCTTCTACAAGGCTCCCATCGTATAAAAAGTCTCATACTGATTTATACGTTTGTGTGTCGGTTGTATGCAAGTATGAGTGTAGTGAAATGTTACGCCATGGTTCATGAAAATGCAACAAACACATACAACTCTATGCGCACAGACCTTTAGTTCCCCCTATTTGGAAGCTAGCATCACTCCCAGGGGCCTCCTCTGTGGCAAACGGAGACAGTGGGTCGGGTCACCCCACTCCTAGAAGGGTATTCACACTACGAGGCCTAGCCATCCCGTAGGCCCCTAAAGGACACAACTAGGGTATCTGCGTACTAATGATGACAATATCCACCAGACTTCCTTTGTCTAAGTGTAAACCACACCCGTCGAGTCAGCGTATCGACATCGGTATGAACGATATTCCTATACCAAGGACCCACCACCTTTTATCTTATTCACATGCAATAATATTATATTCTCCTGTCGGGCCAAAGCTCCCTGGACTATCCCGACCATCAAAATTATCTACTGAGCCTACCGCTCGTGAGACCTAACCTAACTCCCACGATACCGGGAATTGCGAGTGTAAGTGTAGTCCTAGTTATACTAATTTCTCTTATCGATGATTACTCTTACAGTTTACGTTGACCCTGAACTGCCCAAGGCATTCCCCGTGAAGGGCTCTTGATGGCACTAGGAACTACGATGGGCTGAAGTCCAAAGCTCCCTTTTATAAGGCACTTACTATTATTGATTAATACCCAATCCCTGATTCCTTTTAACGTTACTTTAGATCTAACCCTACTGTATTTGACCCTTCTTCTCCACAGGAAAGACGTTCATTCGTCGATACCGAGCACCACCTACTGTAGTCAACCCATCATTATTCCCAATGATGAACTCCTTAGTACCCGACCTCAACCAATAGCCTAATATTCCAACTCTTCGAAGTTCATTTTGTTGTTTTAGTATGTGTAGACAATCCTAAGCTATATGATGTACATGATATGGGGTACTCCAAATTTTCATCTAAAAGCCATAAGATAATTAATGAGGGACTATTGTTGTGCATTCGGGGCTTCGAAGAAAATAAAGCAGCCGAACTAGCAATCCAATGAGGCAAATATACCTATCGAACTGTAGCAAGGGGACAAAAAGTGTCGTATTGAAATCCGGGAACTGTTGAATAAACTTACTCACACGAAGACTATTATTTTATCGAAAAGAAAACTGCGTTGAGAAACTAATTGCAATAAAGGACTGAAACTATGAAATCGAAGAGTACTCGATCAAGAATCACTTCGGCAAGAGTTAGCTAAGAAATGCGATAACAATAAACCTAAACTTAATAGAATGAAAGGCCTTGACCGTGGAGATTCCTGAATTTTAAACACGCTTCTCTCGAAGTCGTGCCCAACTGAGTTTAGGAAGGTCCGACTGACTTTCGTCTAAATCGGAGGCCTAAAACTCGCTTTACGCGGTGAATCCCACTATTGGATTTTACTCCAATCCGGGAGATTTGGACGTCTGCCTCTCTCGAGGGGTGCGTACAATTCCCTTTACTCTTGAATGCTCACTTCGTTCTATTGGCCTCTCGGCTAACCCAGAACTAAAGCAGAGGCAAAAATATATATATCGATGATATATCTTCTGCCTGAGATAAATCAAGAGTAATCCAAGGTGATGAATCTAAAAAGAAAAGGTAAATCTCAAGGCATCATAACTTAATCGCTCGAACCTCAGATCATCAAGATCGAGTACAAGGAGGATTAGTTACTCATGGTATAGAGGAAGAAAATTATGTTTAGGCTTTGAAAGATAACAGCGAGCAGAATTGAAAGAGAAAGACAAACTATTTTATTTCTTAGTGGTGCGTCAAAAGGCGGGCATACATGTACTATTAAGAAAGCTTCCACAAATACTATGAATATGATAAGAGAATAATACAGAAAGGCTATAAGCAATTGCATAAAAAGTAACTAATTAAAAAGCTTGTAAAGAGAAAACTTGAACACTAAATAGCAGCACAGCAGCACCTTTTTCTCTCCCAATCCGGGTTCCAAACACTAGAAGATGATCCCTACTTATAGAGTTTTTTCGGGCTGGGTCACGCCCTATGACACGCCCATGGAGGGCGTGACCATAGGGCGTGTCTGATTCGGTGCGACATCTGGAGCGTTGGCATTTAATTCTGGCGCGGCTGCTGAGTTACACGCCCATCGAACACGCCCCTGGAGGGCGTGACATATGGACGTGTCGGATTCGGCGCGTTGAAATTGAGCTCGACTGACTTCTCGGCACTTGGCGGGTCACGCCTGTCAGACACGCCCACGTAGGGCGTGTCAGTGGGCGTGTCAGTGGGCGTGACAGCTAGTTTCTGGTGGAGATTGACTTCAGACCGGCGGCTTCATTCCACTGGGTTACACGCCCTTGGTACACGCCCGAGGAGGGCGTGACCAGGGGGCGTGTCGCAGCAAAATCTGGCAAAAACCTGAAAAACAAAAAGAAACATGTTAGTGATGAAATTATATACAAAAAGAAGTCAAAAAATTAAAATACACGACATGGTTTATGTATTAAAACCTAAAGGTACTCTAATAGTTTAGGCTATAAAACGTATCATCAAATTCCCCCAAGCTTAAGTTTTGCTTGTCCCCAAGCAAATATATAAAAACTAGATTATCATGAAAGTGACTAATCAGAAGTTCTAATTATGTTATCACAAGTACTATGCGAAATTCTAAGTAGGGAGAAGGCGAAACGTAAACCTAAAATAATTTATTTAATCATGGTTTAATTTTTTATAAACTTTACTTAACAAAAATAAATCATCCAAAATTTTAACAGAATTCTTTAAACAATTTAAGCAAAGCCACAAAATGAAAAACAAATTGAAATGTTACTTGATCTTAAGAGACATTTTATACCAAAATTAAACAAGAACAATAATCTATATTTCAAATCAAGACTTTACTAGTCTACTATTTTTCTTGCTTAGCTCCGAAGAAAATCTAGGGGCATGAATCAGCAGGACTTTATAGGACAAAAATGTTTGGTTTAGGCATAAAAGTAGGAATGGAATCCAAAGATAAACATGAAGGCTTAAAATTTGCTAAACCAAAATGAAGAGCTTCAAAATAAATGGAATGTTAGCTTCTCCCTCTTTATATTCCGTGTTTTTGTGTTTTTTTTTCAAAAAGGCCATCATTTTATATATATATTGAATTGGCCAACCAACCGTAAACATTTCTTCTGAGCATCTCTTTTTTTTTCAAAAAGGCTTTCCACAAATTCTAAAATAAACTTATCACAATATGAAATTTATGAAGCTCAAAATTTTAGCGTGATCAGAAGGGTTGGAGAACTTTGGTTTTGGTAAAAACGAAATGTGGAGCTTTCAATTGAAATCGGAAAAAGGCTCAAAAGAGGCTAACTAGGGAGATAATTTAAGGGTTGGCAAGAAGGTTCAAACGAGCATAAAAAATGGCCTATATCATTTTCATGCACCTAGAATTTTCCTAAAGCATTAGTTTTGAAAAAGTTCAAAAAGTAGGTCCTAAATTTTAATATAGACTAATGAACTTAGTTTAATTCTTAGGATAATATGAGTCTTAGGTTGTTCATATCTACTATGTTAATCAGAAGTTGACTTTGTAAAAATTATTTAAAAAGAAAAGAAGAGAAATAGTGGATGATGAATTTTTTAAAAAAAGTAAAGAAAATAAATAAAGAAAACCTCAAAAAAAAAACAATTTTTAGAAAAAAAAACGTTTCACTTTAGCATGCTACTATGAATTAGAAACACAGCATGGCCAACATTTTACTTGTGAAGCATAATTAAAAAGAAGGATTAGAAATTTTATAAATAGCTAATTGCTTTATATAAGATTTTGAGAAAAACAAAACAAAAGTAGGGGTACTTTTGAAATACCAAGGAAATGCCTAAACTATTGGATTTTTGAAAAGGAGATGCACAAAAAGCAGAACATAAACTCGAAAGGAGGAAGTCCTTAGCAAATAAATAGGAGGGAGTTCTCCCCCAAGCTTAAAATGGACATTGTCCTCAATGTAAAAAGAAGGGGATTGGAGAAGGAGAGAAAAGTAAAGTACAATACTGAAGAACAGAATTGAAAAAAAAAACAGGTACTTCCCCGGATTTGTATATTGCGGAACTCGAGTGATGTTGCTCCCGCAAATATCTTCTTTGGACAGTATGATGGAATCAACACATTGGAGCAGGCGTTTGCAGGAGCTTCAGCTTGTCGATGCAGTCCGGGGTAAAAATTGTAAAATAAAGGAAATAGAAAAAAGGATAACTGTGGTGCCTCCCAAGAGCGCCCTTTGTTTATAAGGGTCGTTGAGCTCGACCCAGCAAAAGAATATTGTCCTGAATGTTATTGTCCAGAAATTGTTTTGAAAAAAGAATAAATGTTCGAAATTAGAGTTCGTGCAACAGATATTTAATAGTGTTATGACTGACATCATCACCAGAAAAATAAAGTTTAAGATGCTGACCATTGACTTTGAAATTTCCCTTATTAGGGTGTGAAAGTAAAACAGTACCATAAGGAAAAACTTCCAAAACAGAAAACGGACCAGACCATCGTGATTTTAATTTTCCAGGAAATAAACGTAAACGAGAGATGTACAGAAGGACTTGGTCGCCTGGCTTAAAGGCCTTCGGATGTCTTAAGTGTTTATCGTGTAAACTCTTCGTCCGCTCTTTATAAAGTTTATTATTTTCATATGCATAAGAGCGCCATTCATCAAGTTCATTTAATTGAAATTTACGGAGGTCACCGACTGAGTGGGGGTCGAAGTTTAATAGTTTTAAGGCCCAAAAAGCGCGATGCTCTAACTCAACGGGCAGATGGCATGATTTTCCATAGACCAAACGATATGGCGTACATCCGAGAGCGGTTTTGTACGCTGTTCGGTAGGCCCATAGAGCATCATCAAGTTTAGCCGACCAGTCTTTTCTAGAAGTTGAAACAGTTTTTTCTAATATTCTTTTTATTTCTCTATTAACGACTTCGACTTGTACGTTAGTTTGGGGGTGGTAGGCAGTTGAGAGCTTATGCATAACACCGTATTTGGTAAGAATTTTTGAAAATTGCGCGTTACAGAAATGGGAGCCTCTATCGCTAACGATTGCACGTGGCGTACCGAATCGAGAAAATAATTTTTTTAGAAACATAACAACAACTCGGGAGTCGTTCGTGGGAAGAGCTTGGGCCTCAGCCCATCGTGAAACATAATCAACGGCAACTAAAATATATTTGTTTCCGAAGCTGGAAGGAAGAGGGCCGACAAAATCAATTCCCCAGAGGTCGAAAATTTCGCACTCTAAGAAATAATTTTGCGGCATTTCATTTTTATTAGAAATGTTGCCCGACCGTTGGCAACTATCACACCTGCTCACAAAAGCTTGCGCGTCTTTAAATAGGCTAGGCCAGTAAAAACCCGCGCAGAGCACCTTGTGAGCGGTGCGAGCAGCTTGATAGTGCCCACCTGTCGGACCTTCATGCAAATGTTTTAAAATATCGATTCCTTCATCATGGGAAACACATCTCCTGATCACTTGATCCGCACAGATTCTGAAAAGATGCGGGTCTTCCCAAAAGTAGTTCTTCAGCTCAGAAAAGAATTTCTTCTTTTGTTGCGAGGAGAACTCTTTTGGGAGCACCTGGGCTACTAAATAGTTTGCAATGTGTGCGAACCAAGGAGAAGTAGATGTATGAATTGACAACAGCCTCTCATCAGGAAAATAATCGTTAAAAGAGTTTTCATTAAATTTTTCTATAAAGGGGTTTTCTAATCTGGATAGATGGTCAGCAGCCAAGTTTTCGGCTCCCCGCTTATCACGGATTTCTAAGTCAAACTCCTGGAGGAGTAAAACCCAGCGAATCAACCGCGGTTTGGCATCTGTTTTGGTAAGAAGGTACTTTAGGGCCGAGTGGTCTGTAAAAACAATAATTTTTGAAAGTGTAATGTAGGGGCGGAATTTATCAAATGCGAAGACGACAGCTAAGAGTTCTTTCTCTATAGTGGTGTAATTTTCCTGAGCGGATGTTAGCGTCTTACTAGCGTAATAGATAGGGTGGAAGTTTTTAGATATGCGTTGGCCTAAAACGGCTCCCACCGCAAAACTACTCGCATCGCACATTATTTCGAAAGGAAGATCCCATACCGGAGCTATCATAATTGGAGCATTAATTAACTTTTCTTTAATTAGTTTAAAGGCAGAAAGGCAGGAGTCATTAAAAATAAATGGAGCGTCTTTTTCTAGCAGATGGGTGAGGGGCTTAGTTATCTGGGAGAAGTCCTTTATGAAGCGGCGGTAGAAACCTGCGTGGCCTAGGAAACTTCTTATGGCTTTTATGTTTGTAGGCGGCGGCAGCTTCTCGATAACCTCTATCTTAGCAACGTCTACCTCAATACCTTTCTCAGAAATTTTATGACCCAAAACTAAGCCTTCCCTTACCATAAAATGGCATTTTTCCCAATTTAGGGAAAGGTTAGTTTCTTCGCATCGCTTCAGGACTTTCGCGAGGTTTTCTAAACATCCATCAAACGAATCACCGAACACGGAGAAGTCGTCCATAAAAACCTCCATAATGCTTTCTACGTACTTGTCGAATATAGCGAGCATACATCGCTGGAATGTAGTTTGCGCATTGCACAATCCAAACGGCATTCTTCGGTAGGCGAAGGTGGCGAAGGGACAAGTAAACGTAGTTTTCTCTTGGTCCTCGGGAGAGATAGGTATTTGGAAGTACCCCGAGAGTCCATCGAGAAAATAGTAAAAGCTATGGCCGGACAAACGTTCTAAAATCTGGTCGATAAACGGTAAAGGGAAGTGATCCTTGCGGGTGGCATCGTTCAACTTACGATAATCTATACACATACGCCAACCCGTCACCGTTCGTGTCGGGATTAATTCATTATTTTCATTACTAACTACTGTTATCCCTCCCTTCTTAGGTACTACCTGAACGGGGCTAACCCACTTACTATCCGATATAGGGTAGATAATTCCTGCGTCTAGTAATTTCATAACCTCGCCCTTAACTACTTCTATCATATTTGGGTTTATACGGCACTGAGGTTGAATAGAGTTATGTGAATTATCTTCCATTAGAATTTTATGGGTAGAGAAGGATGGACTTATGCCCTTGATATCAGAAATTTGCCAAGCAATAGCTCGGCGATGCTTACGTAGAACTAGAAGAAGTTTGTCATTTTGCGTATCCGTGAGGTAGGCCGAAACGATAACTGGTAACTTGGATTCTTTTTCAAGGAAAGCATATGTAAGGTGTTCAGGAAGTTGTTTGAGTTCTAGGGTAGGGGGTTCTTCATACGAGGATTTAGAAATTCTTTCTTTTTCAAAAATAATATCTTCATAAAATTTTTTATATGGAACATAATAAGGGGTGGGGCTAGCAGCTAATACAGCTTCTTGCAGTGATTCAGTTGGATGAAAAGAAGAAGAACAAAAATTAGAAAATTCTTTTTCGAAGTCAGGACGGCAATCAGAAGATTCATCGCTTCCTTGCAGCGATTCAGGGGGAAGAGAAGAAGAAAGACAAAAATCAGAAAATTCTTTTTCGAAGTCGGAGAGGTAGTAGGGGGATTTATCACTTACGGCATCGACGAAAAAACATGAGTCATCATTTGCCAGAGTGTTCTTCATCGAAGGTGTGATAGAAAAAGTGACCTCATCGTCGCCTACTCGAAGGAAGAGCTTACCATTGCTTACATCAATGATGGCTCTGGAGGTGGCAAGGAAGGGTCGCCCAAGGATCAGGGGAACCTCGACGTCTTCTTCGATGTCCAGAATGACAAAGTCCACCGGGAAGATGAACTTGTCGACTTTTACTAGAACGTCCTCCACTATTCCTAACGGGTACTTGACCGATCGGTCAGCTAGCTGGATACTCATACGCGTGGGATTTAGGCTACCGATTCCTAACTTTTTAAACAACGAGAGGGGCATCAGGTTTATACTAGCGCCTAGGTCGGCTAACGCATGTTTAACAAAAAGGTCACCGAAGACACACGGGAGAGAAAAGCTACCCGGGTCACTGATTTTCTTCGGCAGGCCGTTTGTTAACACAGCGGAGCACTCGGCATTTAGCGTGACATGCGAAAGGTTTTCTAGTTTCTTCTTGTTGGTGAGAAGATCTTTAAGATACTTTGCGTATTTCGGCATCTGTGAAATAGCTTCGTGGAATGGCAGATTTATATGAATTTGCTTGAAGATTTCTAGGAAGCGAGAATATTGATTGTCCTGACGTTGTTTATTTAGTTCGGAAGGGTAAGGAGGGGTTGGATCATTTTTAAAGGTGGGTGGTGGAGTGAGATCTTTTTCTAATGCGGAAAGTGGGATGATAACTTCTTTGGCAAAGGGCGTGGAAGAAATTGGATTTTTTGAAATGGGGGTGGAGCTTGCCTCGGGCTCTGTGTAAACCATGCCAAAACTTCGCTTCCCACTCCGAAGAGTCATAGCTTTCGCTTGCTCTCTTGGGTTGGGCTCGGTATTGGCAGGAAGAGACCCGGCGGGTCGCTCAGAAATAATTTTTGCGAGTTGTCCTACTTGATTTTCAAGATTTTTTACGGATCCGGTTAGGGTCCTTATCGTAGCGTCATTTGTGGTGATATATTTGGAAAGTAATTCCTCCAAGCTTGGAGGTTTTGGAAAATTTTGAAGAGGTGGTGGTGGCGGTGGCGCAGAAAAATCATTTTGCGGTGGTGGGCGCATTGCATTCGATGGATTACTCCATGAAAAGTTCGGATGATTTCTTAAAGCAGGGTTATAACTATTTGGAAAATTAAAACCTGGAGGATGAAAATTTGTAGCAGAAAAATTATTAAACGCGTTTCTAGGCATATTATTAACATAGTCCAATTGTTCGGAGGGAGGGGGAGTTGTAGATTCCCATACCTGAGGGGCGGAGGCAGCAGTCATCTCTGTTATCTTTTTGCTTAGGATTTCTACTTGCAGAGCGAGTTGTGAGACGTTGTCCACTTCGTTGATACCTGCAGGTTTGTTAGGGCGGGACCTAGGCACATTCCACTGATAAGTGTTCATGGCCATGTCCTCGAAAAGCTCAAGAGCGGCTTCCGGGGTCTTATGATTTAAAGTACCGCCAGAAGCTGCGTCTATCATTTGCTTTGTGCTTTGATTTAGCCCGTTATAAAACGTCTGCACTTGTAACCATACAGGCAGAGCGTGATGTGGGCATCGCCTTAATAATTCTTTAAATCTCTCCCAGGTTTCATATAGGGTTTCAGCGTCTATTTGTCCAAAGGCAGATATGTCATTCCTAAGTTTTGCAGTTTTAGCTGGCGGAAAATACTTCGCCAAAAATTTTTCAGTTAATTCATTCCAGGTGGTTATGCTATTCTTTGGAAGGGTATTAAGCCACTGCTTAGCTTTAGTTCTAAGAGAGAACGGGAAGAGTCTCAGCCTGATTGCATCATTTGTGACACCATTTATCTTGAAGGTGTCGCAAATTTCAAGAAAACTAGCTATATGTGCGTTCGGATCTTCATCTTGAAGTCCGTCAAATTGCACATACTGCTGCACCATTTGAATTATGCTAGGCTTTAATTCGAAGTTGTTATTTGCTATAGCAGGGCGGACTATACTAGATTCTGTCCCCTCAAGGTTTGGTCTTGCATAATAGGACATAGTCCTTTGCAAGGCTTCATCCACAATGGGTTCCTCCATCCTTAAGGTAGCAAATGCCTCGGAGTCCTCAACCGGTACTTGGATAGTAGGACCTTGAAATCGCGATCTTCTCCGAAGAGTACGCTCAATTTCGTGGTCCAAGTCCAAAATAACCGACGGACTTCCCCGGGTCATGCACTGGAAGAAGAAAGAGAGAAGTATTGGCTCACCTTTTTTATTTTTTTATTTTTATTTTTTTAAAAAAAATGATTAGATTTTTTAGATGTTTTAGTTCCCAAACTTCCCAAGGACTACCCGATGAAGGGTTCGCAAGGTACTAGACAAGATAGCGGCACTTAAAACCGCATTGCCCTTTTTGAGAGGATTTTGTTGGTGTAGGAAACTTGTGATGTGGGTTTCTATTGAAAATGATTATATTTATTATTATTTTTATTTTTTTTTCTTTTAAAGCGATTTTTTTCTTTTTGGTTTGCAATAAGGAAGATAAAAGTAATAGATTCGTGTTTTCAATATATCAACAAGAGTTGACTCCCCGGCAACGGCGCCAAAAACTTGTTGTGCATTCGGGGCTTCGAAGAAAATAAAGCAGCCGAACTAGCAATCCAATGAGGCAAGTATACCTATCGAACTGTAGCAAGGGGACAAAAAGTGTCGTATTGAAATCCGGGAACTGTTGAATAAACTTACTCACACGAAGACTATTATTTTATCGAAAAGAAAACTGCGTTGAGAAACTAATTGTAATAAAGGACTGAAACTATGAAATCGAAGAGTACTCGATCAAGAATCACTTCGGCAAGAGTTAGCTAAGAAATGCGATAACAATAAACCTAAACTTAATAGAATGAAAGGCCTTGACCGTGGAGATTCCTGAATTTTAAACACGCTTCTCTCGAAGTCGTGCCCAACTGAGTTTAGGAAGGTCCGACTGACTTTCGTCTAAATCAGAGGCCTAAAACTCGCTTTACGCGGTGAATCCCACTATTGGATTTTACTCCAATCCGGGAGATTTGGACGTCTGCCTCTCTCGAGGGGTGCGTACAATTCCCTTTACTCTTGAATGCTCACTTCGTTCTATTGGCCTCTTGGCTAACCCAGAACTAAAGCAGAGGCAAAAATATATATATCGATGATATATCTTCTGCCTGAGATAAATCAAGAGTAATCCAAGGTGATGACTCTAAAAAGAAAAGGTAAATCTCAAGGCATCATAACTTAATCGCTCGAACCTCAGATCATCAAGATCGAGTACAAGGAGGATTAGTTACTCATGGTATAGAGGAAGAAAATTATGTTTAGGCTTTGAAAGATAACAGCGAGCAGAATTGAAAGAGAAAGACAAACTATTTTATTTCTTAGTGGTGCGTCAAAAGGCGGGCATACATGTACTATTAAGAAAGCTTCCACAAATACTATGAATATGATAAGAGAATAATACAGAAAGGCTATAAGCAATTGCATAAAAAGTAACTAATTAAAAAGCTTGTAAAGAGAAAACTTGAACACTAAATAGCAGCATATCAGCACCTTTTTCTCTCCCAATCCGGGTTCCAAACACTAGAAGATGATCCCTACTTATAGAGTTTTTTCGGGCTGGGTCACGCCCTATGACACGCCCATGGAGGGCGTGACCATAGGGCGTATCTGATTCGGTGCGACATCTGGAGCGTTGGCATTTAATTCTAGCGCGGCTGCTGAGTTACACGCCCATCGAACACGCCCCTGGAGGGCGTGACATATGGACGTGTCGGATTCGGCGTGTTGAAATTGAGCTCGGTACTGACTTCTCGGGACTTGGCAGGTCACGCCTGTCAGACACGCCCACATAGGGCGTGTCAGTGGGTGTGTCAGTGGGCGTGACAGCTAGTTTCTGGTGGAGATTGACTTCGGACCGGCGGCTTCATTCCACTGGGTTACACGCCCTTGGTACACGCCCGAGGAGGGCGTGACCAGGGGGCGTGTCGCAGCAAAATCTGGCAAAAACCTGAAAAACAAAAAGAAACATGTTAGTGATGAAATTATATACAAAAAGAAGTCAAAAAATGAAAATACACGACATGTTTTATGTATTAAAACCTAAAGGTACTCTAATAGTTTAGGCTATAAAACGTATCATCAACTATCATGACATGAATACCCTAAATCCAGAAGTTTATAATTTTCTAACTAAATTTGATATTTAATTAATTTTTCCCAAAATTATTCCATGGGCAATTTGAACATAAAGTGCAAGATATACTTAGGGTATGAGCATGCAAATATTATGAACACTGTTGGATAACAAGATATCAGTGAATACTAAATATCATCAACTTTCATAAAACATTTAACCTCTAAATATTTAATCCAAAACAATTCATATAAATAGGGGTATTGAAGCAAGTACCAAAAATACTAGTCCAAAAATTCCTCAAAAATTAACAGAGCTACATTATGATCATAAAACTTTACTTCCTAAGTTTCATGAAATTCCCGAGTCAGTAAACTAGGTAAAATATTATCCTAAGGAAAACCATCATAATACACTTCATGAAGACGCACCCTTGTAATCTCAATTAAATAATATTTAACAATTTTTCTATGCTTCTATATGCCCTAATATATTCCTTGACCAAGTATCACAATTTTCCAGCAAACTATAATATTTATTTCCTATTTATCTAGGTAATGTGCACTAATTTACTTTACAAAGAAAGTACTATAAATAAAGCTCCAACCACTCCAAATAAACTACTAGTGCAACCTAATATCATTTTATTATTTATTCCAGAATTTCAAACCATTCTACCAGCTATTCATTATATTTTCATCATTAACATCAAAAGGGCAATATAGAAACTACTACTACAAGGATAATCTACTGATCTCTAAACACCCTAAGATAAATACCAGAGGTTAATAATACTATGAAATTATCCATACCAAAATTTCACAAAGATTCAAGGTCATTTGACCCATAAGATAATTTCTAGGGTTTAAAGTCCCAATTTCTTATTAAGTGGTTTATGTGGGGTGCATGTGTCTAAATACCACCATATCCCTTCTTAGGTCATTTTACCTACCTAGGATCTCATGGACTAATCCCCAAGTCCATCAAAAAACATAATCCCATATGTCCTTCACAAGCCCCCAAAGTTCAACCTTAGGGTTAGAACTAGGGTTCTAGGGCAAATCCACCCTAATACACCCCATAATCACTATGAGGGTGTTAAATGTCATGTCAAATCAGTGACCAAAATTTCAACCTCTGTTGAGGTGGTTTGACCACTCAAATTCATAAGGGGCACTTTTGACATAAATACCCCTTTTAGGGCAAGGATAGGGTTTGCTTATTTACAAACTAAATCATCTCCAAAAGGGATGAAAATTAATATAGAGCCTTATGATGACCCCAAGGACGTCTCACCAAAATTTGGTAGGGTTTGGAGGTCATTATGTCCACTAATTAAATTACCCTAAGATTATTAAATAATTTAAAAACTATAGAAAAGCTATCTCTAAAAATGTTCATTTTCGGACATGACCTAGGTATTGTTTAGAATGACTCCCTATCGAAATTTCAGGTCATTTGGACAAGTGATGAAGTGCGGGCACCCTTTTTAATCTCTAACTAACCCTAGGTATAGACCCCACCAAAATGAGTGTTTTGGTCGGACCACTTACCCATATGGTTTGAAACAAATTTTAAATTAAAGTTGATTGCGAGTGCTACAACATTGGTATTTACCATTATTTCACTAAAAGCCTCTAGGTATTTTTAATAATTAATCTAAAATGACTAATAATAGGTGGTAGAAAATTAGTAAATCATTTGATCTTGCACAAATTTTGGCGCATGATCCAACGATGCTTGGATCGTCTTCAACCTCCAGCCGACGGTCCTGATTCCCTCTTCCTGGGCTGACTTCAAGCCACCACTACCGTCTACCTGGCCCCTCCCTGGCCGGCCACCACCTCCACTACCTCTGTTGAGGTAGTGGCTGTCGATTGGCGGCGGCACGGCCGCCGGAGGGGCTGTCTCTGGCGAGCCTGTAACCTTGATTTTTCATGGAAAAATCGGGAAAACTCTTGACCCGATCGAGATCATTTGAGCTTGATTCCCATCCTAAATGATTCCTATGATCTACCCACAGAGAAAGGAAATGGGGAGGACCATATTGGAGGCTTGGAGGCGCTTCGATCGCCGGGTTGCTATTTGTAGTGGAGGAGTCGCCGGAGTTTTGCAACAACACTATCATGTGTCTCGGCTCATTCAGGTAAGGGTTGTAAATGACTCCTATGAGTGTAGTGATGCTTTTAAAAGAGTGAAATGGGGGAGGGGAGAGGCCAAACATCAATGGCCATTAATGGCCATTGAAAGTGAAATTTCAGCCATGGTGGTTCTCCTCCCCTAGCCAATTCTATGGCCAGGAAAAACCTTGGCCTTCCCTTAACTGACCAGGGGAGATGATTCCAGCAAGAGGACAGGGCTCTTGGCCTTCCTAACTATGAATGGCCCTTCCCTTCATTTTCTCTCTCCTCCATTAAAGGGGAAAAATGAAGTTTCCTCTCTCCCTGTCATCAAGGCAAATTTTGATCATCTCTCCAGCCTATTGGCACCCCACTAACACATATTAATAATAAAAATGAGGTTAGCCCAAGAGGGGGAAATGGGTTTGAGCTTGAGTTAACCCATTTGGGCTAGTTGACCTAAACCTAGACTAGGGTTGACCTTGGTCAACATGACCATTTGTTTTGACCCCAATGGGTCCTTGGTGACCCATTGGCCTCCCTTAGGGTCTAGGTAGAGTTGGGTAGGGTTGACTTGGCACTTTGGAGGTCACTTAACCCTTAGTAAGGGCACTTTGAACACTTTAGAGCTAGAGTTGACTTGGGTCAACTTAACCTCTTTGGTTGACCCCAATGGGTCCTTGGAGACCCATTGACCTCAATTTAAGTTTAGGAGGGCATGGGTGGGGTCCACTTGACTAAGGGAGGGTCAACCGACCCTTAGTAGGATAGCTTGACCCACTTAGGGTTAGGGTGGTCTTAGGCAAACTTGGCTACTTTGAATGCCCCCGATGTTTTCTTAGTGACCCTATGGACCTCCCAATGGGGTTAAGGGTATTGTGGTAGGGTCATGGGGTCAAGTTGGTGACTTAAAGTCAAAAGCCTAGGTCTGGTGGTGAGGTTGTGTTATAGGCATACCAAGGTTATCTTCACCTTGGCCCTTGTTCACCTGACCCTTGAGCTTCTTATGGTTTTTTCATGACCTAGTCATGAAAAAACAAAAACCTAGGGGTCTAGTTGTTTGAGGGATGTTACAAATCCCAATATATAAATATAAAAATTTCGTCTCCGAAATTATAGTTAAGCCTACGGGGTTTCTACGTAAGTAAAAGTATGTAACATCCCTAGGAGTTGAGGGTATACCGAGCTCGAAGAGATTCGGGTACTTTTACTGCATCAAGTCCTGTGACTCCCACGCGTGCTCCTCCTGCCCTTGGTTTCTCCACAGAACCTTGACTAGCAGAACCTTCTTGCGTCGAAAGACCCGTACTGCTGTATTATCAATCCTGATCGGCTCCATGTTGACTGAACGATCTGAGGCCGTCGGGCCATCTGCAGTGGAAATCAGCTGCTCAGGGCGTAGTAGAGCCCTCCTAAGTGAAGAGACGTAGAAGACATCGTGTAGTCCCGCTAATTCCGGTGGTAGCTCTAGTCTATAAGCCAAGGGGCTGATTCGCTCCAGGATCCTGTAATTCCCCTTATATCTCGGACTGAGCTTCTTTCGCCCGCGAACCCGCGAGACTCCATGCATCGGCCGTATCTTCAAGAAGACCCGATCTCCTACCTAGAAATCCACCTGACGATGTCGTGCATCGTAATATTTGGCCTGCCTGCTCTAGGCTTCCAACATCCTGTCCCGGATCAATCTAACCTGAGCATAAGTGTCCTCCACAAACTCTTAGCTGAGTGTCTTCATATCCTCATCCTGAATCCAAGATAGTGGGGTCCTGCACCTCCGTCCATATAATGCCTCGTAAGGGGCCATGCCTATGCTGGACTGATGGTTATTATTGTACAAGAACTCGATCAGCGGTAGCAATCTCTCCCAGGACTCGCCACAGTCCAAAATTCATAGGCGTAGAAGATCATCTAGTGTCTGGTTGGCGCGTTCCATCTGCCCATCTGTCTGGGGGTGGAAAGTTGTGCTAAACGTCAACCGAGAACCAAGATATGTCTGAACCGTCCCCCACTCCTTCGATGTAAAACTCCCATCCCGATCAGACACGATCATCTTGAGCACTCCATGATAGCGAACAAACTATTTGACGAACCTCTGCAGTAGAACACTGCATGGAGCATCCTTCGCAACTGTAATGACCTGGATCGCTAGGAGCACTGTAACGCCCCCGAATTTTCTGCGATTATTTAATTCTCGTTTGGCGTTACGTCGACGCATTTTCTTGGCTTGTGCCATCTGTGGAGTGTGGTCTTAACTCCTTAGAACTGGGTGCCCTATTTTGTAGCCGGTTGGCAAGATCTCCCTAGCAAGCCGAGTCGTTTTGGGTGACCCGGTGTGGCCTCTCGTTGGATGCTTGTGTTTTTGGCTTTGGGAGGGTATAACTCAAGTTCTGTTCGTCGAAAGTTAATTTTGACTTCGCCGTTGTGTTTGTAGCGTGGATATTTAGCTACGGTGCGAATTTCGTCGAATTCCGAGGTGGTTCGGTTTTCGAGTCGTTTTGGGTGTGCTATTAGTAAAAACAAATTAGAAACCCTTTTAAATTAAGTGAACTGGTGGCTTGGGAGGCAGTTAGGCTGAAACGTCATGGCTAAGCTTATATAAAAAGCCTTAATTAGTAAATGGCGGGCCCACTTTCCTTCTTCTTCCCGAGACCGAACCCGCCTCTCCTGTACGCGGAAAGGCAGCGGAGAAACCGCCGACCTGCTACTCTTTGGACGGCGATTCCGGGAGTGTTCGTGGACGGATTTCGATTCCGAAAGCGGTGTTGTCTTGCTCTCGCTCAGATCTTCATTTCGACGGTAAGAGGTTTGTTTTCGTGGAGTTTTAGGAGGCATGGATTTTCGGTTTCTTGTGGTTTTCCGCCATTAATGTGCGGGTTTGCTTGTTAGGTGCTTCTCCTTCTAGTGCAGAACGAAGAGGAGGGAAAGCCGACCAAGCATCGCCGGAAATCAAGGCAAGTGTTATTCTTGCCCTTGCCATTGTTGTTCTTTTGATATTCTAGAATATTTCCCGGTTAGCCCTAGGGTAGAAACCAAGCATTTTCTCTTTTACCTTGCTGAATTTAGGGCTTAGATTCGCCTATGAACCCCCCTCCTTGTGCTGTTTTGCTCAACCCGATGGTTGTTTTAACCATTTAGACTCCAGATTTGTGGTTCCGGTTGGGTGCTTTTGCGGGTGGAGCTGAGAGAGAGAGAGGGAGGTTGTTGTGGTAGGGCTCTGGTTAGAACCAGTCTTGGTAGACTCTCGGGTTTTGGTGTCGAGTGTGGTGCACACACTCAAAGCCAAAAGCCGCCCGGACTTGGCGTTGAGTGTGGTGGACACACTCAAAGCCATAGTTTGGTTTGTTCTTTACGACTGAGTGGTGGGGTGTTTGAGTGACAATTTTCGTCTAAGTCAAAATCGACGAGAATCATCCATGATTCCCGCCGATTTCGACTTGATTCCCACCGATCGGCGAGAATCATCCTTGATTCCCACCGATTCGGTGAGAATCATCCTTGATTCCCGCCGATCGTCGAGAATCCTTCTGGATTCTCGCCGATTCGGCGAGAATCATCCTTGATTCCCGCCGATCATCGAGAATCCTTCTGGATTCTCGCCGATTCGGGGAGAATCATCCTGCATTCTCGCCGATTTGGCGAGAATCAGTCGGCATTCCCGCCGACCTCCTCTTGTTGGCGTTGGCTTAGGGTTTTCCTGCGGAAATGAACTTTGGCGTAGAGTGAGTTGACCTCACTAAACCCCAAAGCTGCTTTGGCGTTGAGGGAGGTAGACTCACTCAACGCCACTGTTGGGATTTGTGGTTCTAGCTGAAGGCGTTGAGGGAGTGGACCTCACTCAACGCCATAGTTTTTTTGGCGTTGAGTGAGGTTAGCTCACTCAACGCCGCTGCCTTTTTTGCTAAAGGCGTTGAGGGAGTGGACCTCACTCAACGCCATGGCTGTTTTGGCGTTGAGTGAGGATAGCTCACTCAACGCCAGAGCTGTTCTTGCGGAGGGCGTTGAGTGAGCGACTCTCACTCAATGCCATGGCTGTTCTGGCACTGAGTGAGGCTAACTCACTCAACGCCAAGTTTGGTTAGGCACTGAGTGGATTCCACTCAACGCCGAGCCGTGTTGAGTAACTTCAACATTATTTCTCTTTCCTCGATTTACGTTCCCGAGTGAATTCCCTGATTATATTTGTAATTTCCTTGTCGGCCATGTTTCTCTTTCCTAATGGCCGAATCGTGGGTCGTGGTTATTAGTGGTGGTTTGAAGCTCTTCATGGGGGAGGTGTTGTGTAATTTAGCCAAGGTCACCCTTATTCTTCTATCTTGCTCCAGGTACGGGCTGGGCAAGGGGGTGGAAGGTGACTTGTGCTTTCACATGTAGACCCTTGAGCTTGTTGGCCTGGAAATGGTGGTTGGGGGGACTGAGTTTGCCTCCAACCCAGATCCATGCTGTTTGTTTTAGCTACTACCATCTCCCACAGCTTAAGGTGTTAGAAGTTTCTTCCTTGGTAGATTGCAGCACTTTGGGCTCTTGGTAGCCTAGTAGACCCTGCATGATGTAGTTTTTGGGTAGGGTTGGTGATGTTTCCTCGTACGTAGTGCATTCCTTGTATGCTTGCCTTGGGCAGTTGTGAATTTTCCTACTGTGTGTTTTCCTCTTTTATTCATTCCCTGGTTGACACTTCCATGCAGTTTTTCCTTGTTTTGCTTGCTGAGGTATTCTTTCTTCTTTTGAATGCCTCAGGTTCTGAGCAGTAGCCAGTTTGGTGGCTAGGTTGCGGTGGTGTTGCTGGTGGTCTCTTGGACTTTGGAAATCTTGTTGCTTTGTTAGTGAGGTAGTTTTTCAGTATTTTCTTACAGACAAACATATTTGGCAGTGGGTTCGTGTCAGGTTGTTGGTGCCCACTGGTAGATTTTACCTTTGTACTAGATATATTACTTTTGCTGCTACCATTTTCTGGAGATAGTGTACTTGCTCTGGGGAGGATTTATGCTAGGTTACTAGTTATTTTAAAACTACATTTATTTTTATTGTAAATATATTGCATGATCAGCATGATTTATAAAGGTAAATCACTATTTTCCAAACAACGTATAAAGATCGTTTTCTTATATATAATATAAATTAAATGTAGAGTCTTGCATGGTATATGTGGTCCTCTTAGGGCTCTTATGCACTTCTTAGGATGTCAAACCTGAATAAAGTATTTTTTCCGCAGCGCTTAAGTATAATTTTTAACTGTGGACTAGCTGGTCCACTGAGCCGAGGGATACAGCCTCTTTTATATAACTGATTTTCTAATCATTAAACTCATAAATTTCTTTCATTAAGTGTAATAGATGGTTTTGCCTGAGCGTCAGCAGTTATCCCCTGCTTGACGTGGCATCATGACGCGCGTTTTCTCATACTCTGATAATTCTTTAATTCGGAAAAAATGCGGGTTGTGACAGTTGGTATCAGAGGGAGGTTGATTGACAAGTTAGTCGGGCAACCTTTCTTTGATTTCTTTAGTAGTTTAGCATCATGTCATTCACACACCAATATGTCATCAGCACGTCTTGGCAAAAGCACGAACACTACACTCATAGCATAACATAAAGTATATGGGGCATATTATGTAGTATGGGATGCATGATATGTGTTCGTATATGGATCCACCATAGGGGCAACATGTGAGGGTTATGTAGTATGGGATGCATAACCTCACCACATGGCTGCGACTAGCATGTTTTCTTTTCTTCGTTGCATGCGAATGTTATGTAGTATGGGATGCATAACATTTTCATGCGTATGCCGCTCATAACATGCATTAGGGCCTTTTTTAGAATGCATAGTACAAACATGCATATCATAACATTGCATAAGCATAACGTGCCAAGCTAAAGACTGGCAGGATGACATATGTACACATAAGTTTTCGAGTCAAAAATAATATAAAATCATGCATTCCCGATCTAGGCACAAGAATTAGTATGGTGGTGGTTAACCATCCTAGGTTAGGGCATAACATCAATTTTTGTAAAAAGATAAACTCCCAGAGCACGTTTAGCAGCTTTAAGTTCATGTCTATATATGTATTGTCTGTACTAGTAGTTGGGTCTAGCTGTTGTACTAGGATCTAACAAGTGTTGCTATGACTTTAGAATGGCAAGACGTCCTTCAACTAGATCAACTCCCTTGTTTGAGGGTGAGTCATCGGGAGCGCATAATGATGTGGTAATCGAAAGCCTGCGTCAGAGCAGTGATTCCTTGAGCAGGAAGTTGGTGGAGGTGCGAGCCCAGATCTAGTCTTTGGTAGCAGTTGTGGCAGGTCAGACTCAGGGAGTGCAAGGCCCTGCAGGGGGGATTGTTGTTCCTCCCCCTCCTGCACCCTTAAGACCTCCAATGGTGGTGCCAGCAGAGATGGCCTTCATCTCGCAGTTTCAGAGGCTGAGCCCTCCCACTTATGACGGGAAGGCAGATTTCATGGTGATAGACGACTGGCTGATCTCCATGGAGGAGATGTTCTCGTACTCAGGGATTATAGACGATCAAATGGTGATGATAGCCGCCTATCAGCTTAAAGGATTGGCTAAGAGTTGGTGGCTGAGAGAGAAGGAGGGCTTGGTAGCTGGATGCTCTTGGGAGGTGTTCAAGGAGATGCTATTGAGGAAGTTCTTACCCTCGGTGGAGCGTGACCGCCTCATGAACGACTTACTCCATCTGAAGCAAAGGCAGCTCACGGTGGGTGAGTATGAGATAGAGTTCAGCAAGCTGAGCCGTTTTGCCCCAGGATTGATCAGCATTGAGGCTGATCGAGTTAAGCGATTTCTCGGTGGTTTGAGGAGTGAGGTGCAGCAGCTGACCAGTGCTTATGGGTCAGAGACTTATGTAGGATTAGTGGAGGCTGCTCTGAAGGTGGAGGCTATTGAGACCGCGAAGAGCAGAGGATAGCAAAGTAGGAAGGATAAGAGGAAGTCTGTGGAGGAAAAGAAACCCCAGGTACCCGGTACGGTTCCTGGGAAGAAGAGCAAAGTGGTGTGCAGTTTCTGTGGCCGGACAGGCCACCCTATCGAGAGATGTTTCAAGAGGGCAGCAGCTCAGAGGAAGGAGAAGGTTCATGCAATTCAGGGTGCTCCTAGGAGAGATGTCTCCTATTTTGTTTGCAAGCGACCCGGGCATGATGCTGCCCAGTGCTGGTCCAAGGATAAGGTCTGTTTTCAGTGTGGGCAGAAGGGACACATCAAGTCTAGGTGTCCTCAGGTCCAGCCTGCTCTTCATGTAGTTTCTCTTCAGGCATTACATCCGCCCCAGCATGTGGACAAGGGAAAGGGAAAGCTGAACGTGATCTCTTCTGAGGAGGCTGAAGCTTCGACTCTAGTCATCTCAGGTTAGTTGTCTTCCAGCCTGAATGTTTTGTTCTTGTCTTACTAGAATGTTTGTAGTATTATTGTGGTAGTTCCTTAGTTATATATGTTCCTATAGGGAAGTTCAAGGTGAAGAACCGCTGGGCGCGGGTTCTATTTTACTCCGGCGCTACCCACTCGTTCGTGGCTAGAGCCTTTGTAGAGCGACATCGGTTAACTTTAGATCGAGTTCGGGATACCTTTCATGTCAAGTTCCCCTCTGGTGAATCTATGTTGTCAGATTTGGGCATGTTAGATTGCCCTATTTTGTTGGGGGACTTCCTTGCGAAGGCAGGCCTGAAGATGATTGATCTGGAGGACTTCGATGTTATTTTGGGCATGGACTGGTTGTCTAGGTATGATGCAGTCATTCAGTGCAAAGGGAAGCGCTTGGACTTCATCAGGGACGACGGTCAGCCCGGAAGCGTGTATGCAGATCTGAGCCAGGATTCTTATGTCATCTCTGCGGTATGTGCTCAGAAGCTTTTTCTTTCGGACTGTTTTGCTTGTTTGGTCTCGGTGGTTGGGACCGTTGTTAGTGTACCACGCTTAGAGGAGATTCCAGTTGTTTGTGATTTTGTCGATGTTTTTCCTGATGACCTTCCTGGTCTTCCTCCCGAGCGGGATATTGAGTTTGTGATCGATTTGGAGCCGGGTACGCGTCCTAATTCTAAGCCGGCGTACCGGATGGCCCCTCGAGAGCTAGAGGAGTTGCGAGTCCAGTTAGATGAGTTGTTGGCGAAAGGGTTTATCAGGCAGAGTTCGTCGCCTTGGGGTGCTCCTGCTCTATTTGTGAAGAAGAAAGATGGGTCAATGCGGCTTTGCATCGACTATAGAGAGTTGAACAAAGTCACGATTAAGAACAGGTACCCTCTGCCGAGGATCGATGATTCATTTGACCAGTTGCGCGGTAGCACGGTCTTCTCCAAGATTGACCTTCGTTCAGGATATCATCAGATATGGATCCGTGAGTCAGATATTCCACGGATTGCATTTAGATCGAGGCACGAACATTTTGAGTTCTTAGTGATGTCGTTTGGATTGAACAACGCTCCATCAGCGTTCATGGATATGATGAACCGGGTGTTCAAGGATTTCCTAGATAAGTTCGTGGTGGTCTTCATCGATGACATGTTGGTTTATTCTTGCAGTGCTGAGGAGCATGAGCAGCATCTGCGCTTGGTTCTATCGGAGTTGAGGAACCATAAGTTATTTGCCAAGTTAAGCAAGTGCGAATTTTGGTTGCCTCAGGTCTCGTTTCTGGGCCACGTGGTGAATGAGGATGGGATCTCGGTTGACCCGGAAAAGATCGCAGCAGTGATGGATTGGAGTAGGCCGGGCATGCCCAAGGAGATCAAGAGCTTTCTAGGATTGACCGGCTACTACAGGAGGTTTATGGAGGGTTTCTCTACCCTAGATGCACCTTTGACTAAGATGACTCAAAAAAACTTGGCTTTTGTTTGGAGCGAGAAGTGCGAAGAAGCCTTCCTGGAGTTAAAGAAGAGATTGTGCACTGCTCCCGTTCTGACCCTGCCTACCGAGGGCGTGGATTATGATGTATACGTGGATGCTTCGCAGGTGGGTCTGGGATGCGTATTAATGCAGATGGGTAAGGTGATTGCCTATGGGTCAAGGCAACTGAAGACTCATGAGAAGAATTATCCTATGCATGACCTCGAGTTCGCAACGGTTATTTATGCGTTGAAGCTGTGGAGACACCTACTTTATGGGGCTCAATGCAAGATCTTCACCGACCATAAGAGCCTGAAGTATGTGTTCACGCAGAAGGAGTTAAATTTGTGCCAGCGTCGGTGGCTAGAGTATGTGGCCGATTATGATATAGAGATCCAGTATCATCCAGGCAAGGCCAATGTGGTGGCCGACGCCTTGAGCCGAAAGACGGGAAAGATCTTTAATCTCACCGCTGATCGTTTAGTGGAGGAGTTCCTCCTTATGGATATATCAGTGAGATGCTGTGGCTTACAGAGTAGTTTGTCAGTGGCAGAGCCGTCTTGGATTTCTTTGACCAGACTTCACCAAAAGGACGACCCGTATCTTCTACACTTGTACTCTAGGACTGAGAGAGGAGAGTTGCCAGATTATTCCATCGATGATGCGGGAACTTTGAAGTACCGCGATAGATTTTGCGTCCCCGCGGTTAGGGACATTCGGGGTATGGTTTGCAGAGAGGCTCATGGATCCAGCATTTCCTACCATCCAGGATTTACAAAGATGTATCAGGACTTAAAGCAAATTGCCTGGTGGTATGGCATGAAAGGAGATATAGCCCGATTTGTTGCGGAGTGCCACACTTGCAAGTGGGTGAAGGTCGATCATGGAAGGCCTGGTGGCAAGTTGACTCCGTTAGAGATCCCGACTTGTAAGTGGGAAAGTATATCTATGGATTTCATCACGGGTTTATCGCGATCCCCGAGGGGATTTGATTCCGTTTGGGTCATAGTGGATAGACTAACGAAGTGTGCTCACTTCGTGCCATATAAGATTGATTACCCGATGAAGAAGATAGCGGAGTTGTACTTGAATGAAGTCATCCGACTGCACGGTGTGCCGGTTAGCATCATTTCTGATCGAGACTCCCGATTTACTTCTCGTTTTTGGCAGAGTCTGCAGGAGGGTTTGGGTACGGATCTGAGGTATTCTACTGCGTACCACCCACAGACTAATGGGCAAACGGAGCGGGTGAATCAGATAGTTGAGGATATGATCTGATGCTACGTTTTAGACCATGGTGGAGCGTGGGACGAGCGGTTGCGACTTATGGAATTTGCATACAACAATAGTTATCAGGAGAGCTTGCAGATGACTCCGTTCGAAGCCTTATATGGGAGGCGCTGCAGAACTCCGTTATTTTGGGCTGAGGCTGGTGAGAGGCCCATTGTTGGGTCCTGATGCGCTCGAGGAAATAGAAGTCGCAGTGAAGCTTGTTCGAGAAAAGCTTCGTATAGCTCAGGAGAAGTATGAGAAGAACGCCAATCGGCGTAGGTCTGCCTTGAAGTTTTCTGTAGGGGACCTTGTATTTCTTAAAGTTTCCCCGATGGTTGGTATAAAGAGGTTTGGTAAGAATCGAAAATTGGACCCGAGGTATGTGGGCCCGTTTAAGATTTTGGAACGGATTTGCGTGTCAGCTTACAGGTTGGAATTGCCAGCAAACTTCCCAGGTGTTCATAATGTTTTCCATATTAGTCAATTACGGAAGTGTGTGCGCAGCAGTGGGCAAGTTTTGGACGTTGTGCCCCAGTTGGAGCCCAACCTCTCTTTTGTTGAAGTGTCGGTTCGTATTTTGGATACTCAGGAACGGGTGCTGCGAAAGAAGTCTATTCCGATGGTGAAAGTTCTTTGGAAGAATCAGGATTTGGAGAGCGCGACTTGGGAGCTAGAGTCGGCTATGAGGGAGGCTCACCCTCAGCTATTTCCCTGATTAGTTTGGTTTGTTTTTTCTTCTTGTAATGTTTGGATTATAACTTTCCTTCTATAGTAGAAGTGTTGTGCGTAACGTTTCGGGACGAAACTTTCTTTTTGGGGGAGTGACTGTTACACCCCCGATTTTTCTGCGATTATTTAATTCTCGTTTGGCGTTACGTCGACGTGTTTTCTTGGCTTGTGCCATCTGTGGAGTGTGGTCTTAACTCCTTAGAACTGGGTGCCCCATTTTGTTGCCGGTTGGCAAGATCTCCCTAGCAAGCCGAGTCGTTTTGGGTCACCCGGTGTGGCCTCTAAGGGGATGCTTGTGTTTTGGCTTCGGGAGGGTATAACTCGAGTTCTGTTCGTCGAAAGTTAATTTCGACTTCGACGTTGTGTTCGTAGCGTGGATATTTAGCTACAGTGCGAATTTCGTCGAATTCCGAGGTGGTTCGGTTTTCGAGTCGTTTTG
This sequence comes from Platanthera zijinensis, assembly GCA_039513925.1. Taxonomy (NCBI): domain Eukaryota; kingdom Viridiplantae; phylum Streptophyta; class Magnoliopsida; order Asparagales; family Orchidaceae; genus Platanthera; species Platanthera zijinensis. The sequence goes on along the minus strand of CM077084.1, from coordinate 91,387,866 downwards.
GGTGTGCTATTAGTAAAAACAAATTAGAAACCCTTTTAAATTAAGTGAACTGGTGGCTTGGGAGGCAGTTAGGCTGAAATGTCATGGCTAAGCTTATATAAAAAGCCTTAATTAGTAAATGGTGGGCCCACTTTCCTTCTTCTTCCCGAGACCGAACCCGCCTCTCCTGTACGCGGAAAGGCAGCGGAGAAACCGCCGACCTGCTACTCTTTGGACGGCGATTCCGGGAGTGTTCGTGGATGGATTTCAATTCCGAAAGCGGCGTTGTCTTGCTCTCGCTCAGATCTTCATTTCGACGGTAAGAGGTTTGTTTTTCGTGGAGTTTTAGGAGGCATCGATTTTCCGTTTCTTGTGGTTTTCCGCCATTAATGTGCGGGTTTGCTTGTTAGGTGCTTCTCCTTCTAGTGCAGAATGAAGAGGAGGGAAAGCCGACCAAGCTTCGTAGGAAATCGAGGAAAGTGGTATTCTTGCCCTTGCCATTTTTGTTCTTTTGATATTCTAGAATGTTTCCCGGTTAGCCCTAGGGTAGAAACCAAGCATTTTCTCTTTTACCTTGCTGAATTTAGGGCTCAGATTCGCCTATGAACCCCCCTCCTTGTGCTGTTTTGCTCAAATCGATGGTTGTTTTAACCATTTAGACTCCAGATTTTTGGTTCCAGTTGGGTTCTTTTACGGGTGGAGCCGAGAGAGAGAGTGAGGGAGGTTGTTGTATTAGGGATCTGGTTAGAACCAGTCTTGGTAGACTCTCGGGTTTTGGTGTCGAGTGTGGTGCACACAATCAAAGCCAAAAGCCGCCCGGACTTGGCGTTGAGTGTGGTGGACACACTCAAATCCATAGTTCGGTTTGTTCTTTGCGGCTGAGTGGTGGGGTGTTTTAGTGAAAATTTTCGTCTAAGTCAAAATCGACGAGAATCATCCTTGATTCCCGCCGATTTCGACGTGATTCCCACCGATCGGCGAGAATCATCTTTGATTCCCGCCGATTCGGCGAGAATCATCCTTGATTCCCGCCGATTCGGCGAGAATCATCCTTGATTCCCGCCGATTGTCGAGAATCCTTCTGGATTCTCGCCGATTCGGCGAGAATCATCCTTGATTCCCGTCGATCGTCGAGAATCCTTCTGGATTCTCGCCGATTCAGCGAGAGTCATCCTGCATTCCCGCCGATTCGGCGAGAATCATCCTGCATTCCCGCCGATTCGGCGAGAATCAGTCAGCATTCCTGCCGACCTCCTCTTGTTGGAGTTGGCTTAGGGTTTTCCTGCGGAAATGAACTTTGGCGTAGAGTGAGTTGACCTCACTCAACGCCAAAGCTGCTTTGGCATTGAGGGAGGTAGACTCACTCAACGCCACTGTTGGGATTTGTGGTTCTGGCTGAAGGCGTTGAGGGAGTGGACCTCACTCAACGCCATAGCTGTTTTGGCGTTGAGTGAGGTTAGCTCACTCAACGCCGCTGCCTCTTTTGCTGAAGGCGTTGAGGGAGTGGACCTCACTCAACGCCATGGTTGTTTTGGCATTGAGTGAGGATAGCTCACTCAACGCCAGAGCTATTATTGTGGAGGGCGTTGAGTGAGTGACTCTCACTCAACGCCATGGCTGTTCTGGTGCTGAGTGAGGCTAACTCACTTAACGCCAAGGTTTGGTTAGGCACTGAGTGGATTCCACTCAACGCCGAGCCGTATTGAGTAACTTCAACATTGTTTCTCTTTCCTCAATTTACGTTCCCGAGTGAATTCCCTGATTATATTTGTAATTTCCTTGTCGGCCATGTTTCTCTTTCCTAATGGCCGAATCGTGGGTTGTGGTTAGTAGTGGTAGTTTGAAGCTCTTCATGGGGGAGGTGTTGTGTAATTTAGCCAAGGACACCCTTATTCTTCTATCTTGCTCCAAGTACGGGCTAGGCAAGGGGGTGGAAGGTCCCTTGTGCTTTCACATGTAGACCCTTGAGCTTGTTGGCCTGGAAATTGTGGTTAGGGGGACTGAGTTTGCCTCCAACCCGGATCCATGCTGTTTGTTTTAGCTACTACCATCTCCCGCAGCTTAAGGTGTTAGAAGTTTCTTCCTTGGTAGATTGCAGCACTTTGGGCTCTTGGTAGCCTAGTAGACCCTGCAGGATGTAGTTTCTGGGTAGGGTTGGTGCTTTTTCCTCGCACGTAGTGCATTCCTTGTTGGCTTGCCTTGGGCAGTTGTGACTTTTTCTACTGTGTGTTTTCCTCTTTTATTCATTCCCTGGTTGACACTTCCTTGCAGTTTTTCCTTGTTTTGCCTGCTGAGGTATTCTTTCTTCTTTTGAATGCCTCAGGTTCTGAGCAGTAGCCAGTTTGGTGGCTAGGTTGCGGTGGTGTTGCTGGTGGTCTCTTGGACTTTGGAGATCTTGTTGCTTTGTTAGTGAGGTAGTTTTTCAGTATTTTCTTACAAACAAACATATTTGCCAGTGGGTTCGTGTCAGGTTGTTGGCGCCCACTGGTTGTTTTTACCTTTGTACTAAATATATTACTTTTGCTGCCACCATTTTTTGGAGATAGTCTACTTGCTCTGGGGAGGATTTATGCTAGGTTGCTAGTTATTTTAAAACTACATTTATTATTATTGTAAATATATTGCATGATCAGCATGATTTATAAAGGTAAATAACTATTTTCCAAACAACGTATAAACATCGTTTTCTTATATATAATATAAATTAAATGTAGAGTCTTGCATGGCATAAGTGGTCCTCTTAGGGCTCTTATGCACTTCTTAGGATGTCAAACCTGAATAAAGTATTTTTTTTCCGCAGCGCTTAAGTATAATTTTTAACTGTGGACTAGGTGGTCCACTGAGCTGAGGGATACGGCCTCTTTTATATAACTGATTTTCTAATCATTAAACTCATAAATTTCTTTCATTAAGTGTAATAGATGGTTTTTCCTGAGCGTCAGCAGTTATCCCTTGCTTGACGTGGCATCATGACGCGCGTTTTCTCATACACTGATAATTCTTTAATTCGGAGAAAATGCGGGTTGTGACAAGCACAGCGTTGCCCAACCCACCAGTAGCCCAAGGAGATCCCAAGGTGCCACGGTGGTACAGCCTTAATCTACAAGGCCTGCATGCCGTACACCCCAAAAAAGTGAATTTTTTTTGTAACGACCTGGCCCGCTAGGAGCACATCGCCGCCCGGCCCACAAGTAGCCTAAGGAGAGCCCAAGGTGCCACGGTGGTACAGCCGGAATATATAAGGCCTGCAGGCCGTATACCCCAACACAAATCTCTGTGACTATTTCTAACCACGGAAGGTTGTTTCCAAGGGGTTTCGAACCCAAGACACTGATATCACTCTCTTCCAACAGAGGCTATCACCAACTGAGCTACAGCTGTGCTCCTAGCGGGCCAGGTCATTATTGGTGGGCCTTGTGTTTGGGTGTACGGCCTGCAGGACTTGTAGATTCCGGTTGTACCACTGTGGCGCCTTGGGATCTCCTTGGGCTACTGGTGGGCCGGGAAGCGCTCTGCTCCTAGCGGGCCAAGTCATTACAGCAACTGGAATAAATCTGGCCTCTTTCGTCAGTCTATTGATAATCACCCAAATCGAATCATTCCTCGCATGAGATAAGGGTAGCCCATGTATAAAATCCATGTATATGTCCTCAAACTTACATTTCTACACTGCAAGTGGTTGTAGTAATTCGGTCGGGCTCTTGCACTCCGTCTTTATGAGCTGACAGGCCTCGCAATGGGTCACGAAGTATGTAATATCCTTCCTCATGCCCGGCTAATACATCGCCCTCTTTAGGACAGCTACCATCTTCGTGATCCCTGGGTGTAACTAGTATCTATTGTAGTGTTCCTCTGTCATGATGTCATCCCGAATCTGGCCTCCTGCTGGTATATAGACCCTGCCTCTAAAACATAGCAGTCCATATCTCAAGAAGTAATCTCATGTCGTGCCTTCCTTCAAGTCCCTGAATATCAGCTCTGCCCTCGCATCCAGCCTCTGCCTGTCCCTGATGCGATTCCGAATGTCATCGGTTGCAATCTCGATGCTAGGTACTCCAAATATAGCTCTGGATCATCCTCAGAAACTAAATATATCTGCATCTCCTCCAACATCTTTACCAACTCCAAGGTCATCAACTGAGGGACTGCTCCTGACGTTATGGCTCTCTGACTCAGAGCGTCAGCTACAACGTTCGCCTTGCCGGGATGGTAATGCATAGCATACTGATAGTCTAATAGGAACTCTACCCAGTGCTGATGAGTACAATTATGATAGATTTTTACTATCATAATTGTAATCATGTCCACTGTTTTCTATCTCTTTACTCAAGTAATTGCGCAAAATAGTTGAGAATTGGTATTATCATGAATAGTAGAGCATAGGTTAGAGTCTTTACTATTTTATGTATTGAACTCCCCACTTACTACGTCATTTCTCTAATGCACGTACGACTAACCAGTGGAACTAAAAGTCTTGGAGCAAACAGGGGAGTTGACGGGACCAGCAGGGCTGATCAAAGCATAAGAATTGGTCAAACACAGGTAGGAACATGCTCGTGTGCCTACCCGTGTTCTATCCTAGCTGAAACGATTCAAGGAAGGAAGACTCGAGTAACCACACGGGTTGGAACACGCCCATGTGTCCAGCCCGTGTCCTTTTCGGGACAAATTGATGAATTAAATCTGGCCTACCCGTGTCTGAAGAACATGAAGAACAACACGGCCATGTTCGACAACACAGCCATGTCAGTACCCGTGTCATCTAACACGGCCCATGACCAAACACATCTGCTCGTGTGGAACTGCCTTGGAACTGCCGACACGGCCTGCAACACGGCCGTGTCAGAACCCGTGTTCGACCATGTTTGCTGTGAGACTATAAAAGCCTGGAGAAAAATTTTATTAGGGACTTTTGGATCATTTTGCTTGGAGATTTTCTGGAGAACGAAAGTGGAGCACCCAAGAGAAGGAAGGCTTGAAGGAGATATTCGTATGCATTTATTCTTTAATTTATCTCATTTAATCTTGTATCTCTCTTGGTAATCCAACTTTTTTTATCTTTTAATTTTCATGAACAATGTGTTTGAACAAATTAGTAATCATGTATCTTCTTGTTTTAATCAATTTCATAGTATTTTGTTCGTATATGGGTTTGCAAACATTGAGAATTATCCTTGTTATGAATGATTATTTACTTTTACATGAATTCCAAATGTCTAGATTGAGAAATTGGATTCTTTGGATGATGGTTAAATCTTCATATTTATGTATTATTTCTCTTTGTAATCTAAAATTCATGATCGAGAGATATGTTTCTTGGAAAATTAGAATACGAAATGATGGAATTATGGTATTTTAGAGATAAAGTTCCATGAATCTATGTAGTAGATAGGGTATTTCATTCAATGCAAATTTGAGTATTGTAAATTGTTCGAGAGAAAATTTACTTAACTTAGATTTAGATTTTAAATTGCTCGAGAGAGAATTTGATAATTAGTTTAACCCTTTACAATACAATGAATTTGATAGTTTTGTTATTTCATGATTACACAAAATGATGATGTTCATTGAATGCTCTTAACTTTCGGCTTGAAATTATTTTTGTAACTCTCCAATACAATTTTTATCCAAGTAGTCATAGTTAGGATTAATCTATGTTAGAACGCAATTTTAAGTTTAGGTATGATAATAGAGTGAGAGTGAGTACGAGTAGTTGAAATGACACTTGCCTGAAAGATAATTCAATCTAGCTTATGCCTATCTACATAGTTATGATAAAACGTAGAATGACTCTGCATCAAGTTTAGACTTAGTGAAAATGATCATCAAGTGCCTCTACCAGATATTCAGCTCCTTCTGAGTATCCACAAACTTCAGGTTCTTGTGATCTGAGAAGATATCACAATGAACCCCATAGAGGTAGTGTCTCCAGATCTTCAGAGCGAAAATCACTGCTCCCATCTCCAAGTCTTGTACTGGATAGTTCTACTCATGTTTCTTCAGCTGACAGGAGGCATAGGCTATCACGTGCCCGTTCTGCATCAGAAAGGCACCCATCCCATGGTATGACGCGTCGGTGTACACCGAAAACCCTTCTTTCCTGGATGGAAGGGAAAGAATAAGAGTCGAGGTGAGCCGACCCTTCATCCCCTGGAAAGCAGCCTCGCATTGCGGCATCCAAACGAAAGGAGTCTCCTTCTTCGTCAGTGATGTGAGCGGGAGAGAAATCCAGGAGAATCCCTCCATGAACTTTCGGTAATAGCCGGCAAGACCTAGAAAAATCCTCATATCTGTGGATGTCTTCAGCAGTGGCCAATCTCAAACCGCCTTAACCTTCACCGGATCCACTGACAAACCTGCTCCACTGATAATATGGCCCAGAAAGACCACCTCCTTCAGCCAAAACTGGCATTTGCTAAACTTCACATACAACTTGTGCTCCCTGAGCTTCTCCAAGGTGAGTGCCAGGTGGCGAGCATGCTCCTCCTCCATCCTCGAGTAGATGAGGATGTCATGTATAAATACTGTGACAAAAATGTCAAGGTAAGCCTCGAATACTCGGTTCATCAGGCTCATGAATGCGTATGGGGCATTCGTGAGGCCAAAGGGCATCACTATGAACTCATATAACCCATATCTGCTGTTAAAGGTTGTCTTCAGAATGTCCTTCTCCTGAATATACAACTGGTAGTATCCTGATCGCAGATCCAACTTCGAGAACGAATGAGCTCCCTCCAACTGGTCAAATAGATCATCAATCCTCAGTAGAGGATACGTGTTTCGGACCGTCAGCCTTTTCAAATCCCTGTAGTCAATATATAAGTAGAGCGTGTCGTCCTTCTTTTTAACGAATAAAATTGGACCTCCCCAAGGCGAGGAGCTCGGCCTGACAAATCTTGCTTCTACCAGCTCCTGTAACTTGCTCCAAAATTCTACAAGTTCCTTTGGTTCCATCCGATAAGGAGCTCTGGATGCCGGCTTAGCCCCAGACACGAGCTGTATCTGGAATTCCTTCTCCCGATGCGGGGGTAGACCTAGAAACTTCTCCAGGAATACGTCAGCAAAATCTCGTACCACCGAGATATCAAGAATGGCATCCTTGTCCTCGTTCATCTCGAACAGCACTTGGTAGACCTCGTCTCCCTACATGTGGGCCTTGACGGCCAGTACGGACGATAGAAAGAGGTGGGAGGTAGATCTGATACCTTCGATGTCAACGAAGGAGTCCCCGTGCCTCAAGGTAATCCTCCTCGATAGAGAATCGATCTGGGCATGGTTCCAATGCAACCATCTCATGCCCAGGATCAGGTCAAAGTCAGGCATCCTTAGGATCATTGTTGGTGCTTCAAATGCCTTTTTGCCGATTTCATCCTCCATGTTGCAATGGGTAGAGGTCAATAGCTTCGATCCGTCAGGTAAATGCACCCTCATCGCCAAGCCTGTAAATCATTCCACTCCTTCAAGTACTTCTACGAAGGATCCTGAAACAAACGAGTGTGAAGCACCCGTATCGAACAATGTATGAGCGGGCTTGCCGCTGATGAAGACAATGCCTGAGGTGGTTAATTTTCTTAGAAACCTAGTTATGGTTTTCTTTCCTATTTCGAACAATTCTATATCCATGATTCTAGGTTTTAGGAAAGAAAAGAACTTAGAATCACTGGTGTACATGCTATTACCAGCTCCGGGTTTCCGGGTTGAGCTAGGTCCAAGGAATACACTTGCCCTCTATCCTGCCAGCGATCTCTGCCCTGAAATCCACGTCCTCGGCCGCGTCCTCGACCACCAAACTGCCGTACAGATGGGGCATCCTGAAGTGCTGATAGGGGTACTTCCCTGATAGGGTAGTTCCTCTTGAAGTGCCCCGACTGGCTGTACCAGAAACATACTTGTGCCCTTTCCCCTGTCCTTGGCATCTCCCATATCTGTAAAGGCTGAGGTGTTAATACCACTGGGTCCCTCTGCTCCTGCCCGTCCTCCTAGCGGGATTGATCCCCATTCCTCCTTTCTCCGATGACATGCACTTTGGGTTGGTCCCTCCTACCACCAATCACTACGTCATTAGTCGGTCTCTTCTGGCCCCGGACTATAAGATGATCTGCCTCTCTCTTCTTGGCCATCTCTAAAATCCTGGCCAAGCTCCCCTCAGAGATGAAGAGGAGGGCCTGACTCATATCATCATGAAGACCCTTGTAGAATCATTTTTCATTGCCCGCATCATCCAATTGATACGAATCTGCGTAGCAGGCTAGGTGAGTAAACTCCTTGTAGTACTCTAGCACGGTCCTGTTTCCCTACCTTAACTATAGGAACCTGTCCTCCAACTCGTCCCTCGCTCACTGAGGTACAAAATGTCCCAGTAAAGCTACTTTGAACTCCTCCCAGGAGATGTCTGCGCAATCCATTCCCGCAAAAGTGGTGTCCAGCTGTGACTTCCACCACCTCTTCCCATGTGACTCTAGGCAGGAAACTGCCAGAGTAACCGCCTCCTCTATCTGGCATTGAATCCCCGCAAGCATCTCGTAGATTATTTCCAACCACTCATCTGTACGGACTGCTCACTCCATCCCTAGGTAGGATGGAGGAGAAAGCCCCCGGAAGGCACTCATCCAGCTGGCCCCAAGATTTGGATGTAGAGTCGGGGCCTGCTGAGCCCTGAAGGCCTCTAGAATGGTCATCAGTGTTTGTCCCATCTCCTTCTGCTAGAATGGAACAGGAGCCTGCGAGGGTGGAACCATATTATGTGTATGAGGTGTCCCCTATTATGGGGTAGGGTTTGCCACAAGCTACAAGGAAGAATTCCAATTGTTAGATAGCGTACAAATGGAATGAATGGAAGAGATAAAGTGGACTTTTAAATGTGATTTCCCTTATGGGTCCACCACTGCTTCCGCTGTTAGTTTGTCTGTAAACTAAGCTCGTGCAGGGTGGCCTAGGGTTTTTGTGGACTACTTCTCTTGGATTGATGTTTCCTCTGATACAGGTTTGTAAGACCCCATTTTTTTTGCTTTTTAAAATCACGGGGTCTTATGCCCAGAATCACCGTTTTGCGGTGACACTGACACTCGGGAAGGTCGCCACTACAAAATGCCGATCCTGCCGCCCTTTTACGATCTCCAAAGAGAAAGAAGCTTAAACCAGTTTTGGTAAAACTAAGTCCACAATCAAATATAATATAAAATATGAGAAATTATATCAAGTCCACATGATAAAAGAAGTACATAAATAGAATAGTACGATGAAATATAAATGGGCTCAAGCCCGGTACATCGATCCACACTACAAACTCTCTGTGGATGCTATGTAAACTAAACACTCACGGAGCCAGTGGCTGGTGCTCCTATGCTATACTGGCCCTCCTCCATGTGCACCGTACTCTACCGGTGCTGTATCCCCTGCTGCTGCTCCCTGTCTCCCATCTGGAGCCCCGAGAATGTTATGGTCTGAAAACAGTTAGTCAAAAAGACTAAGTCCTATCATCCCCTACCCCTCCCCCATGGCTCCTAGGCACCGAGCGAGAAGGAGGAAATGGATGTTATGAAGGTGGAGAATAAACGAAGCAGGTGACGGTTGAACTATTCTTGCATTTATCTATAATGTATATACAACTAAGGAAGAAAGGTACAGGCTAGCAGTTTTATAATATCGAGCAGTAAGGTAAAACAGTAAAGTATAGCAACATATGTAAGAAAGATATACTAATGAATAAGTAACCATAACTTATATGAATGTCCATACAAACCTATAAGTTAAGGGATCTTCTGCAAGGATCCCATTGTATAAAAAGTCCCATACTGATTTATACGTTGGGGTGTCGGTTATATGCAAAATTTGTGTAGTGAAATATTATGCCATGGTTCATGGAAATGCAACACACGCACACAACTCTATGTGCACAGACCTTTAGTTCCCCCTATTTGGAAGCTAACATCACTCCCAGGAGCCTCCGCCATGGTAAATGGAGATAGTGGGTCAGGCCACCCCACTCCTTGACGGGTATTCACACTACCAGGCATAGCCTCCCGTACGCCCCTGAAGGACACAACTAGGGTATCCGCGTACTAATGCTGGCCATATCCACCAAGATTCCTTTGGCTAAGTGTAAACCACACTCGCCGAGTCAGTGTATCGATGTCGGTGTGAACGACAGTCCTATACCTAGGACCCACCACCATTTATCTTATGCACATACAATAATATTATATTATCCCTCTGAGCCAAAGCTCCCCGGACTATCCCGTCCATCATAATTATCTACCGAGCCTACCACTCGTGAGACCTAACCTAACTCCCATGATACCGGGAATTGTGAGTGTAAGTGTAGTCCTAGTTATACTAATTAATCTTATCAATGATTACTCTAATGGTTTACGTTGACCCTGGATTGCCCAAGGCATTCCCCGTGAAGGGCTCTCGAGGGCACTAGGAACTACAATGGGCTGAAGCCCAATGCTCCCTTTCGTAAGGCACTTACTATTATTGACTAATACCCAATCCCTGATCCCTTTTAACGTTACATTAGATCTAACCATACTGTATTTGACCCTTCTTATCGGCGGAAAAGACAATCTTTTGTCGATCCCGAGCACCACCTACTTTAGCCAACCCATCATTATTCCCAATGATGAACTCCTTAGTACCTGACCTCAACCAATAGCCTAATATCCTAACTCTTCGAAGTTCATTTTGTTGTTTTACTATGTGCAGAGCATCATAAGCTATATGATGTACATGATAGGGGGTACTCCAAATTTTCATCAAAAAGCCTTAAGATAATTAATGAGGGTCTATCATGACATGAATAGGCTAAATCCAAAAGTTTATAATTTTCTAACTAAATTTGATATTTAATTAATTTTTCCCAAAACTAATCCATGGGTGATTTGAACATGAAGTACTACATTTACATGGGGTATGACCATGCAAAAATTATGAACACTGTAGGATAACAAGATATTAGTGAATACTAAATATCATCAACTTTCGTAAAACATTTAACCGCTAAATATTTAATCCAAAATAATTCATATAAATAGGGGTATTGAAGCAAGTACCAAAAATACTAGTCCAAAAATACCTTAAAAATTAACAAAGATACATAATGATCATAAAATTTTACTTCCTAGTTTTCATGAAATTCCCAAGTCAGTAAACCAAGTAAAAGATTATCCTAATGAAAACCATCATAAGGCACTTTATGAAGACACACCCTTGTAATCTCAATTAAACAACATTTAACAATTTTTCCATTCTTCTAGATGCCCTAATATGTTCCTTGACTAAGTATCACAATTTTCCAGCATGATATAATATTTATTTCCTATTTATCCATGTAGGGTGCACTAATTTACTTTACAAATAAAGTACTATAAATAAAGCTTCAACAACTCCAAATAAACTACTAGTGCAACCTAATGTCATTTTATTATCTATTCCAGAATTTCAAACCATTCTACCACCTATTCATAATATTTTCATCATTAATATCAAAAGGGCAATATGGAAGCTACTACTACAATGATGATCTACTGATCTTTAAACACCCTAAGATAAATACCAGAGGTTAATAATACTATGAAATTATCCATACAAAAATATCACCAAGATTCAAGGTCATTTGTCCCATAAGATAATTTCTAGGGTTTAAAGTCCTAATTACTTATTAAGTGGTTTATGTTGGGTGCATGTGTCTAAATACCACCATATCCCTTCCTAGGGCATTTCACCATCCTAGGATCTCATGGACTAATCCCCAAGTCCATCCAAGAACATAACCCCCTATGTCCTTCACATGCCCCCAAAGTTCAACCTTAGGGTTAGAACTAGGGTCCTAAGGAAAATCAACCCTAATCCACCCCATAATCCCTATGAGGGTGTTAAATGTCATGTCAAATCAATGACCCAAATTTCAACCTCTGTTGAGGTGGTTTGACCGCTGAAACCCACAAGGGGCACTTTTGACCTAAATACCCCTTTTAGGGCAAGGATAGGGTTTGCTTATTTCCAAACTAAATCATCTCCAAAAGGGATGAAAATTAATATAGAGCCTTAAGATGACCCCAAGGACCACTCACCAAAATTTGGGAGGGTTTGGAGTTCATTAGGTCCCCTTATTAAATTACCCTATGATTAATAAATAATTTCAAAAATTATAGAAAAGGTATCTCCAAAAATTCCGATTTTTGGACATGACCTAGGTAAAGCTTAGAAGGACTCCCTGTAAAAATTTTAGATCATTTGGAAATGTGATGAAGTGGGGGGACTCTTTTTAATCTCTGACTAACCCTAGGTATAGACCCCACAAAAATGGGTGTTGTGGCCAGACCACTCACCCAAATGGGTTGAAATTTTTTTTAAATTAAAGTTGACTACGAGGGCTATAACTTTGGTGTTTACCATTATTTAGGTAGAAGCCTCTAGTTATTTTTAATAATTATTCTTAAATGACTGATAATAGGAGGCAGAAAATCAATAAATAATATAAATCATTTGATCTTGCACGAATCTTGGCGCATGATCCAACGACGCCTGGATCGTCTTCAAACTCCAGCCGATGGTCCCTATTCTCTCTTCCTGGGATGAATTCAAGCCGCCGCTGCCAGCCACCCGGCCACCTCCCTTGCCGGCCACAACCTCCACCACCTCCGTTGAGGTGGTGGATGTCGATTGGCGGCGGCACGCCCGCCAGAGGGGCTATCTCCGGCGAGCCCGTAACCTTCATTTTTCATGGAAAAATTGGGAGAACTCTTCACCCGATCGGGATCATTTGAGCCCGATTCCAATCCTAAATGATTCCTATGATCTACCCACAGAGAAAGGAGAAGGGGAGGACCTTATTGGAGGCTTGGAGGCGCGTCGATCTCCGGATTTCCATTTGCGGTGGAGGAGTCACCGGAGTTCTACAACAACACTATCAAGTGTCTCGACTCCTTCAGGTAAGGGTTGTAAATGACTCCTATGAGTGTAGTGATGCTTTTAAAAGAGTGAAATGGGGGAGGGGAGAGGCCAAGCATCAATTTCCATTAATGGCCAATGAAAGTGAAATTTTGTCCATGGTGGTTCTCCTCCCCTAGCCACTTCCATTGCCAGGAAAACCCTTGGGCTTCCCTTAACCTACCAGGGGAGATTATTCCAGCAAGAGGAGAGGGCTCTTGGCCTTCCTAGCCATGAATGGTCCTTCCCTTCATTTTCTCTCTCCTCCATTAAAGGGAAAAATGAAGTTTCCTCTCTCCTAATCATCAAGGCCAAATTTGATCATCTCTCTAGCCTATTATCGCCCCACTAACTCATATTAATAATAAAAATGAGGTTAGCCCAAGTGGGGAAAATGAGTTTGAGCTTGAGTTAGCCCATTTGGGCTAGTTGACCTAAACCTAGACTAGGGTTGACCTTGGTCAACATGACCATTTGGGTTGACCCCAATGGTTCCTTGGTGACCCATTGGCCTCCCTTTTGGTCTAGGTAGAGTTGGGTAGGGTTGACTTGGCACTTTGGAGGTCACTTAACTCTTAGTAAGGGCACTTTGACCACTTTGGGGCTAGAGTTGACTTAGGTCAACTAAACCTCTTGGGTTGACCCCAATGGGTCCTTGGTGACCCGTTGACCTCACTTTAGGGTTAATAGGGCATGGGTGGGGTCCACTTGGCTAAGGAAGGGTCAACTAACCCTTAGTACGCTAGCTTGACCCACTTAGGGTTAGGGTGGTCTTAGGCCAACTTGGCTACTTTGACTGCCCCCCAATGGGTCCTTAGTGACCCTATGGACCTCTCAAGGGGGTTAAGGGTATTATGGTAGGGTCATGGGGTCATGTTTGAGTCTTAAAGTCAAAACCCTAGGTCTGGTGGTGAGGTTGTGCTATAGGCAGACCAAGGTGATCTTCACCTTGGCCCTTGTTCACCTGACCCTTGAGCTTTTTATGGTTTTTTCATGACCTAGTCATGACAAAACAAAACCTAGGGGTCTAGTTATTTGAGGGATGTTACATGTTCAAGGTTGGGCTACTCAATCACCTTGCTGGAGCTGGAGAACCTATTGGCCTCATAGTAGAGCTTGGATAGAATGATGGTCGATGCCACTATCTCTGAATGAGGTAGTGAGGCTCTCTTCACAGGGAAGAAGAATAAGAAATGTGAGGAGAAGAAGCCTGTTGCTGAGGATGTGCTTTCAACTTACTATCAGCAAGAGAGGAGCGCTGCTCCTAAGAAGAACTGGAAGAAGGAGTTGAAGTGCTACAGGTTCCATCAGCTAGGGCACATAAAACGTGACTGCATGGTCAAGCTATAGCCTGCGCATGTTGCAGATAAGGAGGGAGCTGGTTCTATTACTGAGGAAGCTGGGTGGGGAGGAGCTTTCCTAACGGGCACTTGTGTTCGTGCTCTTTCCACCGTCGACTACCAAGATGGCTGGATAGTTGACTCGGGGTGTGGTCATCATGTCACTGGAGACAAGTCAAAGTTCTCCTCACTGCAAACATTCTCAGGTAATGATGATATCATAATCGCTGATGATTCTTTTTATACTGTAGAGAAGGAGGGTGTAGTGTCTTTGGGTAGTGCTCAGGGTCCACTCACATTAAGGAGTGTCTATACCATACCTGACATGAGGAAAAACCTCTTCTCTGTGAAAAATGCGATTGACGTGGTCTATCACATTCTGTTTAATCGAACAAAAGTGAAGTTTCTCCACAATGTATCAGCAGTAAAGGCTGATGTTGCTCATGTAGGAAGGAGAGTAAATGACTTGTTAATTATATCAACAAGATCCTATATTTATCGGATGAGGGTCGATGATAGCGCGACTATCTGCCATGAAAGGCTGGGCCACGTAGGGATGGACAAGCTGAAAGCCATGGCGGTGAGGAGCCATGTGAAATGCTTGGCTAAGTTGTCATCCTACGGTGATGGCCATGTTTGTGTTGGATGTCAATTTTTATAACTCCGTAAAAGTGCGTAAAAAGTAGAAATAAAGTAAAAAAGAACAAAAAGTTTTACGACCTAAAAGAGAAAATCTAAGTTAGAGAGAAATGAAAACCACTTTGAATACATTTTTACGGATTTATAAGAATGAATAAAGAGCTATAAAATCCTAATCTAAACAAAGACAATTAAAAATAACAAAACATAAAAACATAAAATCTAATCTCATACACACATACACACATAGAAAAGAACAAAAACAAGGATAAAACAAAAATAAGATTGCTTAAGGAGAGGTTCTTAGATCCATTCCAAAACCATATAAAGAGAAGAAAAACACGTATTTTATTAAGTAAAAGAAACGAGTTACAACGAAAGCTAAAAATAAGAACTAAA
Source organism: Platanthera zijinensis (assembly GCA_039513925.1). Lineage (NCBI taxonomy): Eukaryota > Viridiplantae > Streptophyta > Magnoliopsida > Asparagales > Orchidaceae > Platanthera > Platanthera zijinensis. The sequence goes on along the minus strand of CM077084.1, from coordinate 91,372,576 downwards.
GAGAGGGGGGGGGGGAATTTCCCTTACATGGCCTTGGAAAGCATCTAACAGAACAACCCCTTAGGAAAAATTGTTCAAAAAGAGGAACAAGAGTTCATACAGAAAATATGTATTTATAAACAAAATTTCTGGTGTGACACGGGCGTGTCGCGTGATGTGACACAGGCGTATCATGGATGGTGTGTTGGAGAAGTCAAAATTAATTGACTTGCCGATTTTTGGAAGAACCTGGACGAGAAATGTGTCGGACACGGGCGTGTCGGGGGGCGTGACACGGGGCGTGTCCAGCAGGTTTATTTGGAGAAGGCGTCGAGTCATTCCGTCGCCGACACTGTCTTGTCTGGGCCACGGACATGTCGAGCTTTGCCACGGGCATGTCGTCTGGCGTATGGAGGGGCGTGACTGGACAGCTTGCACTTTTGATGTCGGTAGCAGCTGAGATTAAACTGGTGACACGGGCGTGTCAGCATGTGGGACACAGGCGTGTCCTGCTCGGGTTGACGAAGGTCAAACGTCGAGCTGGGATCGATGAAGGTTCAACGTCGAGGGCGTGACACGAGCGTGTCAGGTGAATTTTTGACTTTTTCTGAAAAATTTCAGAAAACAAAATAAACTTAATTTAGAATAATATTTACAAAAAGAAACAATTTATAAAATAAAATTAACTAAAAAGGACAAAAATAAACTAAAATGACATAATAAAAATACTATAAAATAGATATATTTAAAGCTTATCAGATGTCAATATGGAAAGGCACATTGTCTTCAATTTGACAAGTCACAAATCAGGTGTAAAGCACCATTAGAGTGTGTTCATAGTGATCTGGTGGAACCAACTGCAACTGTTAGTCTTGGAGGGAGCAGGTATATGCTGGTGTTGATTGATGACTACTCAAGATACACTTGGGTATTTTTCATGAAGGATGAGTCAGATGCTTTCCGGTTGTTCGTGGAGTTCAAGGAGCTGGTGGACGGCCAGCTTGGCCTGCGGATCAAGAAATTCATTAAAAACAACGGAGGTGAGTTTGTTTCAACTGAGTTCTCTAACTCTTGCAGGAAGCAAGGAATCTGGAGAGAACTTACTTGTGCATATACTCCACAACAAAATGGCGTAACATAGAGGAAGATCTGTCATTTGATGGAAACCTATAAATGCTGGCTTCATGCAAAGGGCATTCCGAGGTCCTTTTGGGCGGAAGAATGGCCTGCGCAACATGTCATCAATGGGATGCCTCTGAGTCCGATCAATATGAAGTCTCCTCATGAGCTGATGTTCAAGGAGAAGCGCAATGTTGAACACCTTCAGGTGTTTGTATCAACCTGCTACATACACGTCCTGGGTGCTCTGAGGACCAGGATGGATGCAAATGCAAGGAAGCTTGTCTTTGTGGGTTATAATGAGCGGAAGAAGGGATGTAAGTGTATGGATCATGCGATGAAGAAGTTTGTTGTATCAAGATACATTGTGTTTGATGAACCGACGTCATACGGAGGTAGCTCTGTTGAGCTGTAGGAGAGTATGTCTAATTAAGGGAAGAAAGAGGCTGCTGAAAATATTCAAGTGGAGCTGTCTATGTCACTAGGAGCTCCAAGTGTTTCAAGCTTTGGGGCTGAGACTTCTGGCTTGGGAAGTAGTGGGAGCGATGCTCCAAGGTTGCCCGAGAATAGAGCTAGAGAAGAAGAAGCAGTGGAGGTAGTTTATAATGGTCAGGCCCTTCGAAGATCAAAGAGGACCACTAAACCTCCAGCTCATTATAGCGAACGAAATACAGTGAGCTTTGTCTCCTATTTCTTCGCAGACCCTCTAGATGAGCGAGAGACTTCTAGATTTAATGAAGCCACTGGATTCAAGGAGTGGAAAGATGCCATGGATGAGGAGATGGCTGCCCTCAAGAAGAATGAAACCTGGGATCTTGTGGCCAATGTTGATGGTGTTATTTTTGTAACTTGCATGTGGGTTTACAAGCTGAAAAAGAAGGTGGATGGGAGCATGAAGAGGTACAAGGATCGACTTGTTGCTCGAGGGTTCTCTCAATAGTACAGCAAAGACTATGAAGAGATATTTACTCCCGTAACAAAGAAGACTTCAGTTCGGATGTTGATGGCCTTGGCAGTTTGCCAGGATTGGAAGATTTGGCAGCTAGACGTAAAGAATGCTTTTTTACGGGAAATTGATAAATACATCTTCATGGATCAACCACTGGGATACATATCTAAAGAACATCCAGACTAGGTCTGCAAGCTCTAGAAAACCCTCTATGGGTTGAAGCAGGTTCCTCGAGCTTGGTATGGGAATATTGTAGAATACATCCAATTTTGCGGTTACCTTGCTTCTAATTATGGCTCAAGCTTCTTCATCAAGAAAAAGGTGGAGCTTCTAGTCTTGGTACTGTTGTACCTAGATGACATGATCATCACGGGTAACTCCAAAAAAGAGGTAGCTAGGCTTCGGGCAGATCTAGCTATAAGATTTGAGATGAAGGACTTAGGTGAGATCCACCACTTCCTTGGACTCGAGGTGGAGAGGAAAGAGAGCGGCATACTCGTTTCCCTAAAGGGCTATGTGGAACAAATAGTTTAGCGATTCAGCATGCAGGAGGGGAAGAGTTACTTTACTCTATTTGATTCATGCATCAAACTTTGGCGAGATGAGGGGAGGATTCTTCCAGATACTCTTATGTTCCGGGCTATGGTCCGGAGCCATATTTACTTGACGATTATAAGACAAGACATTGCTTATGCTGTTGGCCGAGTAAGTCGGTATATGGCGGAACCTAGGAAGCCTCATCTGATGGCGCCAAGGAACATTCTAAAATATTTGAAGTCCGCTTCTGATATGGGTCTCCTTTAGGGGAGAGACACGGGTTTTAATCTTTAAGGATACTCGGATGCTAATTATGGGGGAGATTCAGATGACTGGAAGTCAACATCTGGTTATGTCTTCACGTGTGGATCAGCCAGTATTTCTTGTTGTAGCAAAAACCAAGACTCGGTGTCCGTCTCTACTACGGAAGTGGAGTACAAGGCTTTGACCTTGGAAGCCCGGGAAGCCATCTAGCTTAGGAGGCTAGTAGAGGATGTTTATGAAGAGTTGCGCGGTCCAATTCTACTTCATGGTGACAATGAGAGTGCCCTGAAACTGATTAAAAACCTAGTTTGTCACTCGCGGACCAAGCATATAGAGATTTAGCACCACTTTATTCGAGAGAATGTGTTGGAGGGATCTCTTATGGTTGAGCATGTGCGGAGTGAGGATAACATCACAGACACCTTCACAAAGTCGTTGACGAAGGGGATTTTTACTCAGTTATGTGGACTGCTGAGCTTGGTCACCACTTCTCACTTCAAGGGGAGTGTTGAAAATTATGAAGTTAATTTGGCAGTTGATCAAGTAGACCGTGTGTCCTGGGCGGACAGTCCTGTGGACTGATGGTGCGGTCTAGTGTTGCGTTCATTGGTGATGGCGACCTGCCTGTTCGGCTTGTTCAACTATTGGTTAGTTCCCTAGTGTAACCATGTGGATAGGTGGTGTATCCGTAGGAAAGGCGAACTCACTTTGAGTTCGCGGGGTCCGCTTATTGTAGACTGCTGTTTAGATTGGCTTTGACTTGTGCCCTTGTTCTCAGGTGGTGCAGTTAGGAGGAAACTACAGAGTTCATGGCTTGGCAAACTATTTTGGTTCTGGCAGCCTGAGCGGACTGATATTCTATGTCCGCGGAGCTCGCGCCATAGGTTCTCTGGTTGCTGGGCGTGGTCACGATCTGTGACAAGTCCAGGTTGATCATTGAGTCTGCTGGTAGACCGGGCAATCTGTGCCTTTGTCTTGGACTTATTGTTGTGGACTGCTGCTATGTCCGCTATAGCTTGCAGGCTGGTGTGATCATCAAGGATGAAGACTGACGTCTATTCCGCCTCTCCTTTGTACCTGGCTGTTTGATTGTTGTCCGTCCATGTCTATGCGGACTAGGCAGACTTCCTCGTGCTAGCTGCGGGCTGGGGTGGTGATTCTATCCATTATGGCGGTGACCACACTCTTTTCTGCGCCTATAAATAGGACCCCCTGTGACATCATAATTAACTGAATGAACAGTAAGTTAGACTTGGGTTAATTGTTGTGGCCTCGGATTTTCTGTCCGCGCGGTTTGAGAAGGTTAGCCGGTTTGTTGTTTTTAGTTTGTGCGGCGAGCACTGCGAAGCCAGCTCTTTGGTTCTGCCTGAGGTCAGGAGTTAGTGGAGCTTGCGGTTAACAATCAGCAGTTTGTAGCAGGTTGCAGTTGCGGTCAGTCGGTCTTCTCTCCTTCAGCAATTCCAGTTCAATAACCTGTCCGCTGATCTGGGCAGTCTGGGCGGTTTTTTCTTCAGTTCGACAGCAGCTCTTGTTCGCGGACTCTGGCAGCTAGGCAACCTCTGCGGTTAGGCGGCTTGTAGATAGCAGACAAGGCGTTCAGTAGAATAACGGTTGTCCGCGGTCTACGCGGACTCCGTAGCTTAGTTCGGTGCAGTAGCGGCTTGGCGGTCTCGACAGACTTGGCGGACTCAGCGGTCTCTGAGACTGTCCGCCTGGCATGTATTTGCTTGCTTGCTTTTATGCTTTCCCTTTGTACATTGGCGAATCATGTCTCACCATGTATGTCTTGTCTTGTAAAGAAGATTGTTGATATTACAAAACTTTGTTGTTGCATTTTGTTGTCTCTGATTTATTAAGCTCAGTTTATGGTTTGGGTATTCCTGCACCTGCTTTCCGCTTGATCAAGGTGTCATATTGATAGCTCTGAAAGTTTTACTTGGCATCAGAGCAATCTCTTGACCATCTTGAGAAATTTTAACACTTGTTCCTCGAATGTCGGCTATGATCTATCATATGGCCGTTTTTAATTGCTTTAATAATTCTAAAAGCTTTTGATGTTGATCAGATAAAAACTTAGAATTAACTATAACCAGCAAGGTGTTATTTTCTCCTAAATACACATTAGTGAGATGATCGAAATTGAAGAGCCTTTAATTCTAGAATTGACGGACTGGCTATAGAGGGCTTGTTCGCCAATGTCTTTTCTGGCATCTCGAAAGGCTCCTGCCCCCGAGGTAAAGTAGTTTGCCTCTCAAATACTTGTAAGCACTCTTGAATTTCATTTTCGTCATGAGATAACTCCTCATGTGTTAATAGTCGGGCTAGCATATCATCTTGTTTTTAAAATTTATTATTTGAATTATAATCATATATAGATATGTTGGTAACCCTTTTCATGTTGTCCTCCTCTCTATGAGAAAATTTCATGAGTTTGAGTACATTAAATGTTATATATTCGTCATTTACTTTCATGGTCAATTCTCCTTTTCGAATATCAATTAAAGTCCTTCCAGTCATTAGAAATAGCCTTCTGATGATAATGGAAACCTTCATATCCTCTTTCATATCCAAAACCATAAAATCCGCTAAACAATGAATTTGTCCACTTTGACCAACACATCTTTTACTGTTCCTTTTAGAAATGTTATTGTTCTATCTGCTAATTGTAAGGTTATGCAGATTTTTGAAATTTCTCTCAACCCCAACTTCCTATATATCGATAGAGGCCTTAAATTGATACTCGCTCCTAAATCGCATAAAATATTACCTTCAAATTGATATCCTATGAAACACGACATAGTAAAACTTTACAGATCTTTTAATTTGGGTGGAAGCCTTTTATGAAGTATGACACTACACTCCTGAGTGAGTGTTACCATTTCATTTACTCCATTTTTTAGAGAGAATATCTTTTATAAATTTCATATAACTCGGCATCTGTTCTAGAGCTTCAACAAAAGAGATTAATTTGCAATTCCTTAAAGAGTTCTACGAATTTTTGAAACTTTTGGTCTAATTTACATTTCCTTAATGTTTGAGAAAATGGTGGAGGTGGATAGACTATCACATTCACCTTCTTCTTTATTATTTCAACAATAGGTTCTACTTTCTTCTCTCCTAATACTTCTCACTAATATTCTTCTTTTTTCCTGAGCTAGCAACTGTTAATCATGAAGGTTTTTTTCGAAAAGCGACACAATAGAGCATCTACCAATCACGACATATTTTTTTCAAAAAACGTCGCAATGATCTACAATGACGGCCACAATTGCAACTATTTGTTGATGTTTTTATAAACATTACAAAAACTTTTATGACGTTTTGAAATCGTCGTCAAAGCTATTAAAAATGTCACCGTAAAGCGACTTTTTTGTGCGTAGTGGCTTTTTATTGCCGGTCAAATTTGTGCTTATACAGACTTTTTTACTCTTTAAGATCATATATATACAATACAATGGCTTTTTTGTACGTAGTGGCTTCTTATTGCCGGTCAAATTTGTGCTTATATAGACTTTTTTAATCTTTAGATCATATATATACAATGATTTTTTTTATTCACGTGGCATTTCCGCTCTCTCGCACAAATCGACAAGTGAAAGAAGAAAAATTCGTAAATGGGGAAACAAGAAATAATGATGCAGACAAATTTGAAAGTCAAATAATCACTCTCAATATATAATATATATACGGAAAATGTCGCGCTATGCTGCATTACAGCAGGTCGGCCGGCCGGTGCGGGTTTGCCGGCCACCGGCCGTCCTGGGCTCGTCTTCATGAACGCCGAAGAGCCCAGGGCGGCGGGTGGCCGGCAAGCCCGCACCCGCCGGCCGTCCCGCTGTAGGTGCAAAAAAAAATTTACAGCGGGGAGGCCGGCGGCGGCGGGCTCGCCGGCCACCGGCCGCCCTAGGCTAGTCGGCATCCGCGTCGACGAGCACATGGCTGTCGGTGGCTGGCGAGTCCGCAGCCGCCGACCTCCCCGTTGTTAGGCCCAAATTATTTTTGTAGAGTTGGATTGAAAACAACGGCGTGTATATTTCTTAAATGCGCGTAACTGGTGGTTTCGCACCCACCATATATATTGATTATTTGAATTTTTTTGAAATGGGTTAACATCACGTGATTTTGATAGGCAAAAATATAAAACCGACCCAAAATTTCTATTTGATCAAAATAAATCAAAATAAGTTCTCAAACTTTGCAAAACACACAAAAGAGACCTTATTTATATTATGTTAACTTTGTTCTACCTTTCCATTATTTAATACTATTTCTTTTTAAATTAAATTAGCAGGCTAAGGCACGCTATCCTCATGCAATAATATTTTGAACGCTGAAATACGATTGCAGAAGTGCATTGTAAATGCAATTTTTCAACATTGCATAAGCTTCTCTCAAAACAATATTAAAGCAAATACAAGTAGACTTCAACATTGCATGCAAAGAACCAAAATATTAAAGCAAAGACAATATTAATATTCAGCATTCAATGCAGAGATTCAGAATACTATTCAACATTGCATGTAGTTTCAACATCATCATCGTCTTTGCATGCAACTTCTCCCAAAATAAGTTCGTTCCGGATCGCCCGGTTTTCCTCAGGGCCGGACAATTGGACCCCCATAGCTCTGAGTCGTACCGGGCGCGCAAACAATCAAAGAGAACCAAACATCAATGACAAGAGGTTTTTTGTACCGTGGAAAACACGGTAAGGGTGAAAAACCACTTGACCGAATTTATGCCGGGCCGAAATCCACTACTCTGCCCTGTTTACAGATTTTTAGACTTCCTCGGAGGGTGACATATCACGTCTCAGTTACAAGCTTTAAATACAAAGAAAACGAAAAAAAACTATGTGCATGAAGCATGGAGGGGGGAGTCCACGGGTGCGTTCCTTTGTGCCTTCTACTGGGCTCGCTGAAGTGTCCAAGTGAGCGTTGAATGCGAAGTGAACTAGAGAGGGAGCAAAGTGAATCCCGAGCGAAGGAATGATCGAAGTCCCACATTCTTACCGGAAAACTTGAGAGCTCTTTCAAGTCTCTAGAGTTTCTTGTATTCAAATGAAGGCCTGGTAGTCTTTTTACAGTTTTAAGGAGGGATGTGCTGGTAATTGCACCGCGCTGAATCTTGAGTTGGCAAATGTCGTTGCTCTGTTCCAGTCATCTGGATTACCAATTTTCATGAAATGACGATGTCGCCCCGGGGCAGCTCGGGTGGCTCGCACCTTAACATCGCACTGTTTTCAGATCATTTATATTTTGTTTGCGCCCATGTGCGCATGCGCGAAGTTTAGTGTTTAGCCTTCATGGTCGTGTACTAGCGCTTGATTTGAGCATTGGCGCTTGAGCATGTCGCGATGTTAGCGAGAGGCCTTTGTTTTCTCGTGCTTTGGAGGGACACGAAGTCTGTTCTATTATTTGCTGAGGTGACGAAGGACCTTTGCTCATTTTTGCCTTAGGAGGATCGTTGTCCGTGCAATTGGAGGTGGCGGTAAAACATTTTTCATTCGCGCCTTGGGAGGACCAGGGTCCGTCTGGGTGGAGATGACAAATAACCTTTGTTCGTTTGTGCCTTGGGAAGACCGTGCTCCGCGCGGGCGGAGGCAGCGAAAAATCATTGTTAGATCGTGCCTCAAGAGGACCGGGATCTGTCCATGTGGAAGTGACGAAGAACCTTTATTCGTTCGCGCCTTAGAAGTACCGGGGTCCGTCCAAGTGGAGGTGGCAGAGAACTTTTGTTCGTTCATGCTTCAAGATGACTGGGGTCCATCCGTGTGGCCGTAGCAAAGAATCTTTTTTTGTTCGCGCCTTAGTACGATTGGGGTCCATTCGGGTGGAGGTGGAGAAGAACCTTTGTTTGTTCGTGCCTCAGAAGGACCGGGGTCCGTCCGGGTGGATGGTGCAAAAGGACCATTATCCATCTCACATGGAAGGTGCAGAAAGACTTTTGTCCATCTCTGTTAAGAGATGCAGAAGGACTTTTGTCTATCTCGCCTGAGTGGTGCAAAAGGAATTTCATCCATCTCGACTGAGAGGTACAAAAGTACTTTTGTCCATCTTGTTTGGGAGGTGCAGAAGGACTTTCGTCCATCTCTCCTTAGCGGTAGGGGGTCACAGGGCCCTGTCTCCCCAATGGTTGTTATAGTAGATGAAATAAAAATCCATTACGTTGTTGTTGAAGGAAGATAGAGCGGTGCACAGATCTAACCGTATGGCTTGTAATTCAAGTAATTGCAGGAAAGTGAACTGTAGATAGCGGCGGAGTCCCCTCTGCAAGCTCCATGAGTTATGTTTGGGTGGTGCCTTCAAGAGTTGCGTCCTGCAAGTGGATTTTCACGTCGATGCCTTGTGCAAGTGAATCGGCCTGGAGTGTTCTTAGTAGTGGTCCCCAGAGGATGGCATTGTATGCTGAGGTGGCTTGTATGATAATGAATTGGACGTCGCACGTGAGTTGTGCTGGGGAGAGTCCCATAGTTACTAGTAGGATGATGCTTCCCAAAATGGGGATAATCAGGTACATGTCCTTTGACATGGGTGCCTCTCGTGCCTAACCAGATGTCTCTTATGGAGATCCCTAACTAGTGTAAATTTTATAGGAATAACACGTGTTGGAAGACATGTCGTCATCAATTAGTATCCCTCTTACTTTGACGGGGGGATATTCAATAATTGCTTGTATGTGTTGGAGGTTCAGCAAAGATCCTAAAGCACGGAGAGGGGCCGACCAGGCCATCTCTTATCCTACTCCCGGGGGTACTCCTCTGTGGCCACGTCCTACTATGGGCCTGGCTGGGGCTGGCTGTGTTGTCACCTTCTTCTCTTGGAACTCCTTGAGAAGGCCAAAATGCAGAAGTTGCTTGAATTCCTCCTTTATGCACACACTTTCTTCCGTGTCATGCATGTGACCTTGGTGGTGGTGGAAATATCTGGATTGATCCCTCCTGCCCGAGGGAAGCAATTTGGGCCTTCTTAGTAGGGGCGGTCCTTAGTAACATTCATGACTTCAATATGGGAGGCATTTAGTGGAGTGAGGGGTGAATCGTGTAACTACCTCCAGCCCGTGATGTCCCACCGAGGCGCCTTCCTCCTTTTCTAAACATAGAGCCCGAATTCTTCTCCATCTTCCTCCTTTGGTTTTCTTGCCCTTGCTGGAGAGGTGTGTTATTGTAACATCCCTCAAACAAATAGACTCATAGGATGGTTTTGTCATGACTGGGTCATGAAAAAACCCTAGGAAGCACAAAGAACCAAGTGACCTTTGGCATGAAGGTGAAAGTCACCTTGGTCTGCAAATAGTAAATTCCAAATAACAAACCTAGGGTTTGACTTTAGGGCTTCACCTTGACCATTTGTCCCTACAATAACATCCCTAACCGATTAGCGGGTCCATTGGAGCCATTAAGACCCATTGGGGTCAACTAAGATGGTCAAATTGGCCCATGTCAACCTTAGCCCTAAATTGGCCAAGGTGCCCAAATTAGGGGCAATTGGCCTCTAACATTCCCAAGTGACTCTATCCAGACCTTCCTAACCCTTAGGGGAGGCCAAAGGGTCCCTAACAACCCATTAGGGTCAGTTAGGTCAAAGCCCTAATGTGGGGTACCTGCGCTAAGCGTCAAAGCCCTTTCTTTCGCTAACCCAATGTGGCCTAGGGTTGGGCTAACCCACATTAGGTCAATTTAACCAAAATAGGCTAACTTAAGCTAAAAATCAAATCCACATGGGCTATCCTAATTTTAATTATTCATATGGGTTTATGTGGTGCTTTTTGGCTGAAATAATCATCAAAAATCGGTCATGGTGACTAGGAGAGCGAAAACTAGGGTTTGGAGGAAAGTGGAAGAGGAAAGTCTTTATTTTCAAGATAGCTTACATGTAACGACCCCATCCGTTAGATGACGTATAGTAGAAGGTCCGGCCGGGGCCCCACACTATATGCCACAAACAGACGGTGAGGTCACAGGATATTACCAAACCCAACACGAATCCTGACTCAGAGCATTCTAGCGGAAGCTTTAAGTAGTAATTTGAACTCTAACCAGGAATGTCCAATATATAAACCACCTTTATATATATCACGGAATGTACACAAATACATAGAGTTTGGCCTTAAGGCCTTACAGTTCCTCTTTTCACAACGTATGGTTTACAAACCTCGGCGCGCAGGCCGGCCATACATGAGTAAAAGAAAATAAGCAAAACATTCGCTTAGCCTTCAAGGGCTAGCCGCAGCAGCAGCAGCAACAGTAGTAGGGCTTCAGCCCTTCACTTACCACTTGGCTCTCCAGCACCTGTACGGGAACAATCCACCCAACCGGTGGCAAACAATGCAACTGTCAGCATTCAGCTGACCCAATTATAACAATCTTACCCCTTTCTCGGGGCATTAGCATTCTTTCCCTGCAAAGCATGGCATCATCATATAGCAACTATGTGCGCGCAGGCACATTCAAGCCATCACAACTATCGGCCACACGGCCCGACAGTCCGTGCACTCAGGGCACATTCTCGGTGTACCGGAATACCAGGGTCAACACCACCGTCTACACGGTATTTGAGCATTCTAGTCTTTCCGGCGCGCGGGCCTAAGACTCTCATTAGGCGCTCCAACAAAACCTATTACCAGGCTTCCAAGTCGGACGGACCTAACGCAGGTACGGATCAGCCACCCCCCGTTGCTCAAGTCACCGTGCCACCTCGAATACGGAAGTATCCATGGCTATTTATAGGCACGGGTCGGTTTCACCTTTCCTGTTCGGCAATCTGCCTTTTCATCGAGTTGCAGCCCAACGGCTCAACCGCTCATAAAGTGGCAACGCACGGCCACAAGAGTTGCATCCAACCCTCTTCATTTCCTGGACATCGTCCAGTACTTCCTGCTGTACCAAGCAACAGGTAGGCACAAGGCATCACAAGCCATAATCACGGAGCCTTCTCCGATATGCAAACAAGCATCACCAATCCAGACCATGTCCAGATGGGCTTCACACAGCATGCCTAGAGCCGTACTCCAATTCCGGCCTCTAACAAGGGGGACTTCACATATCTACCCCAAGGGACACCACGACCCACCGCACACTCGCGGGGAAGGGTTTTCCCTATGCAATGCAGAAAAGAAGGACTTCACATGTCCAAGAAGGGAGATCGTTACCCTTGTCGATCTCTTGGGAGCCATCGAAAACTAGCCGGTGAGAAAGAACCGCAGCAGCCTTGCCTTCACAACGCCGGCTTCGGATCACGAATCGGACCACGGGAACTCCGCCGGTGGCTTGATCTCCTCCTCCTTCTTCTTCCTCCTCTCTCTTTCTCTCTTCCTTAAGCAAATGAAGAATAGCTTTCTTCATCAGCCTCTACGGCTTATATCCAGCCAGGAAATCACCTGAGCCCTTGGATCAAAAGAGGGAAATCTGAACGGCCACGATTTGCCCAAAAACCCAAATTTTTGGCTGACACGGCCTGTGACACGCCCGTGTCACAGGCCGTGTATTCTTAAGCGGCACACACGGTATTCGTACCGACTGAGATTTACCAGAACACGGGCATCGACATGCCCGTGTCGAACCTGACACGCCCGTGTCATTCCTGAGACACGCCCGTGTCACCCCTGCCTCAGCGATCTGCAAGCAGTACACGGGTCGGAACACGGCATCGGACACGCCCGTGTCCAACCTGACACGCCCGTGTTCAAGGCTTGGTTCAAGGCCATGTAATCTTCTGACTCGGGCCACAATTTTATTTACGTGACACGCCCTGGGACTCGCCCGTGTCCCAGGCCGTGTACCCCCGACACGCCCTGGGACACGCCCGTGTCCCAGGCCGTGTAACCTGACCTGCACCTCAAAATTATTTTGAGTCTTTTTGGGTCTTTTTGGGGTATTACAATCCTCCCCCCCTTAACAAAATTTCGTCCCGAAATTTGCACGGTAAGGAAACAAGAACCAGCAATGCTATAACTTGATAACTATGTTATAACAAAAAGTACACGGTCTACAGTTTATACAAATAACTCGGGAAATTCAGCTCGCATGGTCTGCTCTCGCTCCCATGTTAGCTCTTCACGGCCACAATTGTCCCATCGGACCTTGACCATCCCGATCACTTTGTTCCGCAACTGTTTCTCGGCTCGATCCTCGATCCGAATGGGTCTAACCCTCGCCGTTAGCCCATACTCGACCGGTACCCGATCATTCGCCACTACCTGAGCTGGATCCTTCACCGCCTTACGAAGGACTGAGATGTGAAATACATCATGTAATCCACCCAAGTCTGCTGAAAGTGCTAGTCGATAAGCAGCTTCCCCAACTCGCTCCACCACCTCAAACGGACCAAGATACCTCGGACTTAGCTTTTTCAAACGCCGAATCCTGGACACGCCTTTGAAGGGTTTGATCTTCAAATATACCCAATCACCCACCGCGAACTCCATGTTCCGGTGTTTGGCATTGTAGTACTTTGCTTGACGATCTTGGGCTATAAATAGCCTCTCCCGAATAGAGCGTATGAGCGAGGTAGCTTCTTCGACTTCCTTTTTCCCACTCAGCTTAGATTCGCCTGCTTCTGCCCAAGCTAACGGTGTACGGCATTTCCGACCATATAAAGCTTCAAATGGCGCCATACAAATACTCGCTTGGTAGCTATTATTATAGGCAAATTCGACAAGAAATATATAATCTTCCCATCTCTTACCAAAGTCTAGGGCGCACATGCGGTGCATATCCTCCATCGTCCTGTTGGTTCGTTCAGTCTGGCCATCCATTTGGGGATGAAAGGCCGTACTAAACGCTAACTTTGAACCCAACATTTAATGAACGAGCCGCCAATCATTCGATGTGAACCGCCCATCACGGTCACTAACGATGCTCCGGGGAACACCGTGTAGTCGAACAACCTGCTCCACATAAATCTTGGCCAAGGTTTCCACTGAATCGTCTCTTCTGTTTGGAAGGAAGTGCGCCACTTTTGTCAACTGGTCCACAATCACCCAGATTGAATCATGACCGCGTTGAGATCTCGGCAACCCATGCACGAAATCCATCGAAATATCATCGAACTTCCACTCCGGAATAGGTAACGACTTCAGGAAACCGCCAGGCTTCTGGCATTCCGCTTTCACCAACGCACAGGTATTGCATTCAGCCACATAACGTGCGACATCTTTCTTTAATCCGGGCCACCAGAACAGCTTTTTCATATCTCTGTACATCTTTGTGCTCCCTGGGTGAACTGAGTACTTTGCAAAGTGAGCTTCGTACATCAACTCTTCCCTCAATTTACCCACACTCGGGACGCACACTCGACCATTTCTTCTTAACAACCCGTTATCCCAAGAGAATTGGTCATCCGGCCCATCTTTTGCATAGCGCTGGAGGCTTTCATCAAGCTCCGTTGCTCGCCGAACTCTGTCCGTAAGGTCATATTGCACCTTCGTCCAGTTCAAACATGCATCGGTTGACGAACCCTTGTCAACACAAGATATCTCCAATGCTTCCAATTCCTGGATTAAACGCTGATCATGCCTCTGCAACCAGCTTGCCTGTACCGGAGTCTTTCGACTCAAAGCATCAGCGACCACATTTCCCTTCCCGGGAGTATAGTGAATCTCGAAGGTGTAGTCCCCAAGGAACTCCATCCATCTTCGTTGTCACATATTCAGATCCTTCTGATCCAACAAATACTTTAGGCTTTTATGATCTGTATAGATATCCACCTTCACGCCATATAGATAGTGCCGCCACAACTTGAGCGCAAATATTACCGCCGCCAACTCCAAATCATGGACGGGGTAATTCCGCTCATGCACTTTCAACTGGCGCGAGCCATAAGCAATCACTTTACCAAACTGCAGAAGAACGCAGCCTAAGCCGCTCCCGGAAGCATCACTATAGATCTCATACCCATCGGTACCACATGGCGATGTCAACACAGGCGCCGTGGTCAAACGACTCTTCAATTCTTCAAAAGCTCGCGCGCACTCCGGCGTCCAAATGAACTTTTGATCTTTTCTCGTCAGCGTGGTCAGAGGTAAAGCAATCCGTGAGAAGTTTTCCACAAACCGTCTATAGTAGCCCGCAAGTCCAAGGAAGCTCCTGACCTCAGCCACTGAAGACATCACTGGCCAATCTCGGATGACACTTATCTTCAACGGATCCACCGCGATACCTTCTCCGCTTACCACATGGCCTAAAAAGGCTACTGAAGAGAGCCATAACTCACACTTTGAGAACTTGGCAAAAAGCTTATTCCTCCGCAGGGTATGCAAGACCAACCGCAAATGGTTTGCGTGATCCTCTTCCGACTGAGAGTATACTAAGATGTCATCGATAAACACAATAACAAACAAATCCAAGTACTCTCGGAACGTTCGATGCATTAGGTCCATAAATACCGAAGGCGCATTACATAGGCCAAACGGCATTACCGTGAACTCATAATGACCGTAGCGTGTTCCAAACGCCGTCTTGGGAATGTCACCTTCCCTAATCCGCAGCTGATAATATCCCGATTTCAAATCTAATTTGGAATAGACCGTTGATCCTGCCAGCTGATCAAAGAGGTCATCAATCCGCGGGATCGGATATTTGTTTTTCTCCGTCAGCTTATTCAATTCGCGGTAGTCAATACACAACCGTAAGCTACCATCTTTCTTTTTCACAAATAGGACAGGCGCGCTCCAAGGTGACATACTTGGGCGTATATAACCCTGCTCCAACAACTCTTGCAATTGGACTTTCAACTCAGCCATCTCTTTTGGCGCAATGCGATATGGAGAGCGGGCCACAAGTTTCGCACCTGGCACCAACTCAATAGAGAAGTCAATCTCCCGCTGGGGTGGTAACCCAGGAAGATCTTTAGGAAACACATCGGCAAACTCTGACACAACTAGTACTTCACCGACACTGGCCTTTGGCTCAACAGCCTGAATTAGCGTGAAGAATAACTCCGCGCCCTTCCGAACAGCATTGACGACTTGGAGTGCAGACAACAGAGTCCCGCCAACTCCTCGCATACCAGCGAACTTCGTCACAAGTCCGGTATTCTGGCCCAGTGTAATCTCCTTGGAGTTGCAATCAATAAAGGCACGCTGCTCCGAGAGCCAGTCCATACCAAAGATCATATCAAACTCCGACAACGGTAGCACAGCTGCACTCAAACCAAAATCCTGACTTCCTATTTGCACAACCACATCGCAAGCCCTATCCGCAAGCATCATACAGCCATTCGGCAATAGCACCCTTGTACTATCCACTGTCACATGACTTGGTGCCCCAATGCGAGATACGAAATCCTCAGACAGAAAAGAATGCGAAGCACCCGTATCAAACAGGGCTCTCGCCAAATTATTCCGAATCAGGACAAAGCCTGCAGCACACACACATGCACAAGCTATACATAACCAAAACCATAGCACATAAGCAAGTAAGCTAACTCAACTCGTACCTGTGACGACGTCACTTTGCTTAATCGCTTCCTGTTGGCCAAGCTGATAGATTCGGGGCTGTGCCTGAGACGCAGAGGAATCAACCATCGCTTTGCCCTTCTCAGCATACGACACACCCGCCTTCTTTTCCCCTTTGGGATGAACCACCCGACAGTCACGGGCTATATGCCCCACCCGGCCACAGTTATAGCATGTACGAGAATCCGTCCTTGATGTCGCTCCCAACACAACGGTCGTAGTCACTTGCCCAGACGGCTTGGACCTCTTGCCCCCTTTCTTCTGGTAAAACGATTTGCTCGGGCGAGGTGCTTGTACCTCTGGCTTTGACACAACTAAGCCCTTGTTCCCTTGCACCCGCCGCATGTCCTTCTCCAACGCACACGCAGTATCAACCAACGCCTGAAACCCTTGGTTCACTGAACTCGAAAGCAGGAATCGCAACTCATCCCGCAATCCTTCATAGAACCGATTCGTTTTCCTTTGGTCATCCGCGAAGATTGTACCCGCATACCGTCCCAACCTGGTAAACTCATGCAAGTAGATATCCACACTATCTTCCCCTTGCTTTAACCGTTGGAACTCATTTTCCATAGCAATGCGTTGCGCCGCTGGGACATGTTTCGCCAGAAATATTCGAGAGAACTCCTCAATCGACACTTGCGTTAGTTGCCTGCCCGCCAAATGGTGTATCTCAACCTCGTCCCACCACAACCGCGTCTCTCCTTCAAGCATGAAGGTGGCCAAGGTGACCTTTAGAGTTTCCTCCGCCCTGATCGCTGTCATTATCCTCTTGACACGCGATAACCAATCTTCCGCCTGCGTTGGGGATCCCATTCCCGCAAACGTAGGAGGACTGAAGCTCATGAATTGCTTCAACTGTCGGTCAGCTGCTCGTGGATCTACAGCCTCAATCGGCTCGGGTCTTACACCAACACGAACTGGCTCGACTGCCGGCTGCGCTTGCCCGGTCGGCTGAATCATGGCAAATAGAGCCTCAGCAACTAAACGAACAGTTTCCGCAGATGGAGGAGGTGTGGGCACCTCAGCTGGTGCCGCACTCTCATCGGAGCGCTGGGGCTCAGACTACCCAGCACCACTACGCGTCACCTATAGGTGGACAAGACACACATTAGCGAACGTATGCAAGCAAAACAACACAAAGAGGAATGCGCAGATTCCTCAAACAAGATTTTGTACATTCCTTAGTGGACATTCCAGAGTTCATTAGCATTACAGCAGGGCGCATAAACACGCGCTCGCCACCCCATAAAATAATTCGTCCACGAATTCGATAGAGGAAGACCGAATGAAGCTGATACCAAAATGTAACGACCCCATCCGTTAGATGACGTATAGTAGAAGGTCCGGCCGGGGCCCCACACTATATGCCACAAACAGACGGTGAGGTCACAAGATATTACCAAACCCAACACGAATCCTGACTCAGAGCATTCTAGCGGAAGCTTTAAGTAGTAATTTGAACTCTAACCAGGAATGTCCAATATATAAACCACCTTTATATATATCACGGAATGTACACAAATACATAGAGTTTGGCCTTAAGGCCTTACAGTTCCTCTTTTCACAACGTATGGTTTACAAACCTCGGCGCGCAGGCCGGCCATACATGAGTAAAAGCAAATAAGCAAAACATTCGCTTAGCCTTCAAGGGCTAGCCGCAGCAGTAGCAGCAACAGCAGTAGGGCTTCAGCCCTTCACTTACCACTTGGCTCTCCAGCACCTGCACGGGAACAATCCACCCAACCGGTGGCAAACAATGCAACAGTCAGCATTCAGCTGACCCAATTATAACAATCTTACCCCTTTCTCGGGGCATTAGCATTCTTTCCCTGCAAAGCATGGCATCATCATATAGCAACTATGTGCGCGCAGGCACATTCAAGCCTTCATAACTATCGGCCACACGGCCCGACAGTCCGTGCACTCAGGGCACATTCTCGGTGTACCGGAATACCAGGGTCAACACCACCGTCTACACGGTATTTGAGCATTCTAGTCTTTCCGGCGCGCGGGCCTAAGACTCTCATTAGGCGCTCCAATAAAACCTATAACCAGGCTTCCAAGTCGGACGGACCTAACGCAGGTACGGATCAGCCACCCCCCATTGCTCAAGTCGCCGTGCCACCTCGAATACGGAAGTATCCATGGCTATTTATAGGCGCGGGTCGGTTTCACCTTTCCTGTTCGGCAATCTGCCTTTTCATCGAGTTGCAGCCCAACGGCTCAACCGCTCATAAAGTGGCAATGCACGGCCACAAGAGTTGCATCCAACCCTCTTCATTTCCTGGACATCGTCCAGTACTTCCTGCTGCACCAAGCAACAGGTAGGCACAAGGCATCACAAGCCATAATCACGGAGCCTTCTCCGATATGCAAACAAGCATCACAATCCAGACCATGTCCAGATGGGCTTCACACAGCATGCCTAGAGCCGTACTTCAATTCCGGCCTCTAACAAGGGGGACTTCACATATCTACCCCAAGGGACACCACGACCCACCGCACACTCGCGGGGAAGGGTTTTCCCTATGCAATGCAGAAAAGAAGGACTTCACATGTCCAAGAAGGGAGATCGTTACCCTTGTCGATCTCTTCGGAGCCATCGAAAACTAGCCGGTGAGAAAGAACCGCAGCAGCCTTGCCTTCACAACGCCGGCTTCGGATCACGAATCGGACCACGGGAACTCCGCCGGTGGCTTGATCTCCTCCTCCTTCTTCTTCCTCCTCTCTCTTTCTCTCTTCCTTAAGCAAATAAAGAATAGCTTTCTTCATCAGCCTCTACGGCTTATATCCAGCCAGGAAATCACCTGAACCCTTGGATCAAAAGAGAGAAATCTGAACGGCCACGATTTGCCCAAAAACCCAAATTTTTGGCTGACACGGCCTGTGACACGCCCGTGTCACAGGCCGTGTACCCTTAAGCGGCACACACGGTATTCGTACCGACTGAGATTTACCAGAACACGGACATCGACACGCCCATGTCGAACCTGACACGCCCGTGTCATTCCTGAGACATGCCCGTGTCACCCCTGCCTCAGCGATCTGCAAGCAGTACACGGGTCGGAACACGGCATTGGACACGCCCGTGTCCAACCTGACACGCCCGTGTTCAAGGCTTGGTTCAAGGCCGTGTAATCTTCTGACTCGGGCCACAATTTTATTTGCGTGACACGCCCTGGGACACGCCCGTGTCCCAGGCCGTGTACCCCCGACACGCCCTGGGACACGCCCGTGTCCCAGGCCGTGTAACCTGACCTGCACCTCAAAATTATTTTGAGTCTTTTTGGGTCTTTTTGGGGTGTTACATTACAACCTAGGGGATGAATAGGTTATCTCACTGATATTATTAGCTTTTAATTTTATCTTCCTTAGTACTTAGTGTGTTGGAATTAGTTAGCTTTCAAGTACCTGCACAAAGAAAACTATACAGAAAAGCACACATAGATTTATAGTGGTTCCCCAACTTTTGGATACATCCACTCACCTCTAACCTTGCTAACTTAATGTTAGTCAAAACACTTCTCCAAACCACTGCTCCAAAGAGATTAAACCTCAGATCCCTCAGGACCTCTAAGTCTCCACCAATACTTATAACTCAGCCATAAGGGCCTACACCTCAGTGATCAGCAGATCACCTACCTCAGGCCAAAGGCCCTACACTCAGGCTAGGAGGACAGCCCTACCTCATATCCACTAAGGATCCTACCTTAGACCCAAAGGCCCTAATCTGAGAGATTATTCCTCTCTTACAGTTCATTAATCAATTGACCATTTACCTCAGATCCAAACTGGATCCTACAGCTCAGGCATATTTGCCCTACCTCAGGCTCAGAGAGCCATATAACTCAGATCCAAAAGGATCCTACTTGAGTGAAATAGATTTATGTTTATCACAGAGAAATTTCTCTATGATAACCCCTTGAGCTGAGTTATCTCAGCTATAACTTTCTTCTCAGCTACATGGATCTTGACCTGGAAGTAACTAGCAGTAAAATGCTCTGCTTCTTCTTCCTTCCCAGGATAGAATCAGCAACTTTTGTTCTATCTTCTTCTCAGTTTTAGAAGTAGATCTTCAGATTAGAGTTTGTTGAACTGAGAAGCAACTTGATCTGGAGAAACCTATTATATGTTTCTGATTCTCCCTTAGAAGAAAGACCTTTTGAACATGCTGGTGCAGGTGAAGATTGCACTAGCTAACTGAACTTTTTGGTTCCTGCAGGAAGACTCCAACTTTTTCTCTACAACAATGGCGAGGAAGTTGAAGTCTAGCCACAACCTTTTTGAAATCAATAAAGCCCGAAAATTTTTTTGCGTCTCGTCCGATCTCTTTCTTTTGTAGTCTGCCGATTAACGGCTCTAAGGAATCAGTGGGGCCCACCTGCACCTTACTTTAATGGAAGAAGACGTACAGTAGCTTCTCGGTAGAGTTTGTCGTGTTCTGTAGCTTCTTCGTACTTGATTTTAAATTAGTTGACTTTGTCAATTTTGCTGACATCAGTGTCTGTGGACTCAGCGAAAATAAAGCATTAGTAGAATAGGCGTTGATTGATTGAGCTTCACTCAACGCAACGACACATAGATAGAATTTTGTATATCTAGGCGTTGACAGCGTTGAGTGAGCAAGGCTCACTCAATGCTTTTTGCCTTAGCTTATTATTTTGTCTTTTCTGTATGGTTGGCGTTGAGTGTTTTGAGTTACCATGCCTCACTCAACGCCTTATGCCTTAGCCATATTTTTTGTAATTTAGGCATTGAGAGCGTTTAGTTACCACACCTCACTCAACGCTTTATCTTCAGCATCTTAAGCATTGAGAGCGTTGAGTGAGCACGCCTCACTCAATGCTTTTTGCTTTAGCCATATTTTCTGAAACATGGCATTGAGAGCATTGAGTGAGCAAGTCAAACTCAATGCTTTCTGTCTTAGCTAGATTTTTCAGCTCCTTGGCATTTAGTGAGTAAGCTCCACTCAATGCATTTGGACTTAGCCAAATTTTTGTGTCTGAAAATACAGGTTCAGACTGAATGATGGTCAGTCAATACTTTATCATACAGAGTTGAGCGAGCTTGCCTCACTTAATGGCTGTGGACTTAGTCAAATATCAGCACAGATTTTTTGTGGCTTTGACTTGCAAGGCAATACTCAACGATTACATAGTATGGAATTGAGTGAGTGATACTCACTCAACGCCTGTGGACTTAGCCACTTTTCTACCAATTTCTTCTTAGGCTTTTACTGCATTAGCCTATCTCACAGCCTTTTACTATATGACATTGAGTGTGTTGACTTCACTCAATGCATGTGTACTTAGCCACTTTCTCAGCTTGCCACTACTTTGGCTTTAACTGTATAGGCTCCACTCAGCTCTATGATCCATTTAGCATTGAGTGAGTAACCTTCACTCAATGCTTGTGGATATAGATAAATTTCTGTCTATCTACACCATAGGTAAGTGTTTACCTGACTAAGCCACTTAGGCTACCTGTCCCATCATAATTGTTAGGACATCCCTGCATGCATGAACTCGGGCACTCATCAAATATAACTTTATGTATGTCATTTACAAGATTGACTTCCTCAAATCTAGGACATTGTGGGAAATGGACCCAATAATCTCCCCCTATTTGAGGAAGTCAAAACCCTTAAGCAAATGAGTCAATGACATACACAGAAATATACAACAATAAGAATTTACAAAAACATATAACTAGAGAATGATCTATTGGAGAATGATCTATAGTTACCACACCTCCTTGCCTGTAGGGTGAACATTTCCATACTTGCTCCCCCAGAATTGTTGCTATCATTCTTGATCATATAATTGATCATCTTTTACTTCCCCTTTTTGACTTCAGCAAATAGGCAGCAAGGTTCTTATCATCTGCTCCACCATTTTGATTATAGGTAGGCAATAGTTGATCCTCATGAGAGTGCTGGGGTAGTGCTGGACATGCTCCCCCTCAACTGATGCATCATCTGTCATATTTCTTAGTAGATAATCTAGTCAATACCAGTCTAGACAGCAGTTGACCATGATGCCACTAAAGGTATATCACTTGAAGAGTCTGTTGGGTTTTTATATGAGGATAGCACAATACTTGTGCACGCAGCGGAAGTAATAAAAATCAAGAAGAACCCAAAGAGATTGGGATCGGGCCATGAATGTTGAATCAAGAAGTTAACAAACAACTAGGTAAAATTTACCTTTCCGGTGTTGAGTCAAAAGACAACAGAGATGGTCCAAGCTTTGAGTCCTTGTCGGTGGCGAGTTCTACATAGAATAACATCTACGTCTCTGCAGAAATCCACAAGAGCAGGAGAACACCGAGCTTCGTCGCACGAAGGTTCGGGAAGGAGATCAACCGCACCTTGCACTCCCACAGACTGCTAGGTCCGCGCCAGGAATAGCAACACCGACGATTGTCGTCAGAGAGAAGGTGATCGGCGGAGCGAACGAGGCGGCGGAAGCGGAACTCTTCTATCGGCGAAACACTTCCGTTGGCAGAATCGGCAGAACTCTTCCCTTGGGTCGATTTGGCCACAGGAGAAAAAGGGCGATCTTATTCCAAAAACCCTAAGTCTCAATTTATACCAAAGGCATAAACAGACCTGAGAGTATCGCTATCCGCAGACCACCCAAAATAGGGTTTCAGAATCATTTGCCGAGAATCAGCACAGGTTCGGCGAGAATCAGTCGGCGGGAATAATCATTCGTCGAGAATCGAACATTTCGATTCTCGACGACTCTCTACGATCGTCGAGTATCGACAATCGATACTCGACAATTCTCGACGATCAAGGCTCGACGATTCTCGAGGATCGATACTCGACGATTCTCGACGATCGATACTCGACGATTCTCGACGATCGATACTCGACGATTCTCGACGATCGATACATGACGATTCTCGACGACTTTGCCTTAGTCGGCGAGTCATACTCGATGACTCTCGACGAAAATCCTTTGACAACGTTTGCCCGACCCCATTCTGTATGGTGATTGGTAACCCTTACCAACACATTCAATCTACCAACTTCTCCACATGCTCTTATGTGCGACCCTGCAAGCTCATATCGCGTTGGCAGTGAGATTACATGTTTGACCACTTCTAGATCACCATGGTAACTCCAACAGTCTCCCACTTGATCTTGAAATTATCAAACCAAAAACCTCACAAACAATGAGCGGCATCTAGCAATGCATAATTGCTACCCAAGCAATAAGAGTTCATAACTCACAAGCCTTATGAACAATGTCCCAGCGTTGTCTTTGTCCCTTACATCCGGAAAGAACTAGAGGCATGGACCGTGTCACCCTCATAATAGCTCAATCCAAGTTTCTTGATCTAGAACGGACTTCCAGAGAATGGTGAGTCTAATATCACATATTGACTCAACCAAGCATGACCATGCATTTCTCAGTCCAGTTCCATCAAGGGGCCCATGAATGCAACTCCTATCATATAGGAGGACAAATCCCATATCTGCTCACACACAAACACCCAAATGATTCGTAATGTGCCCAACAACCACCCTTATCATCAACCTTTCTCAATAAAGACTTTAGATGGCATCAAAGCACGCTCTTCCTCACTTGATGAATGTTGTGACTTCAGGTCAAAGGACTACAACACTATTGTCAATTGAGACCTACTCGTGAAACATTTAGATAACAATCCACAGAGTAATCTCAGGTTGGGTCTGTCCAGTACAACTTGTTCATTAACAAGTACCCAGGTGATGACTTGATATATCAATATCATGACCAATGAGAACTGGCCATCAATCAACAAACGTGCTAGTCTTAATGTATCATCATCACCCTTAGTTTCTATGATGATACTACGACTAGGGACCTTTTAAGAATGAAGCTTCAAATAAATCATAGGCTCTCACATTCAAGTCTCGTACTTGATGTCCTATGGAAGCAAACATTCTAAGGGTATTTATTATGTTAACATTTAACTATCGCATAGAGAAACCATAATAAAAGAACATGCCATTAATTGTAAAAGAAAAATCTAGGTACATAATTCATCATAAGAATAAACAATAAATAGCCAACAGAATATATGTTTACATGCAACCCACAAGGCTCTCACTAGAGTTGATTATTTAGGTATCACATACCCATTGATCTAGTATGACCATCATGCTTTCTCTGCGCGAGAGGCTTTGTTAGTGGATCTGCAATATTCTCATCAGTCGACACTCTACAAATGTTCACATCTCCTCGTTCGACAATCTTACGAATAAGATGAAACCGCCGAAGTATGTGCTTGGAGCGCTGATGAGACCTAGGTTTCTTAGATTGTGCAATTGCACCATTGTTATCACAGTAGAGAACTACGTGACCAACAATGCTAGAAACTACATCAAGCTCGCCGATGAATTTCCTAATCCATACAGCCTCCTTCGCTGCGTTAGCTGCAGCGATATACTCGGCCTCTATTGTAGAATCAGCAACTATCTCTTGCTTGAAACTCTTCCAGCTCACAACTCCTCCATTAAGGCAAAACAAAAAGCCTTACTGAGACTTTGAGTCGTCCCTATCAGTTTGGAAGCTAGCATCCGTGTAACCATTTACAACGAGCTCTTCCTCTCCACCATACACAAAGAACACATCCTTTTTCCTTCTCAAGTACTTCAGGATATTCTTGACTGCAATCCAGTGACACTCACCGGGGTCTGACTGATACCTGCTAGTCATGCTCAAAGTAAAGGAGATATCGGGTCGAGTACATAACATTGCATACATGATTGATCAAATTGCCGAAGCATATGGAATCAACTTCATGCGGTCCTTATCTTCACAAGATTTTTGACACGGGTCCTTAGAGAGATTCACACCATGAGACATGGGTAAAAATCCTTTCTTGGACTCAAGCATGTTGAACCGCTTCAACACCTTCTCAATGTATATACTCTGGGTCAAACCCAGCAACTTCTTCGATCTATCTCTATAGATCTTAATACCGAGTATGTAAGTCGCTTTACCCAAGTCCTTCATAGAAAAGCAGTTCCCTAGGTTATTCTTAACAACTTTCAGGGTAGGAATGTCATTCCCAATCAATAGTATGTAATCTACATACAATATCAGGAAGACAACAATGCTCCCACTAATTCGCTTGTAAACACAAGGCTCATCTTCATTCTTGATGAAACAAAACTCTTTGATTTTCTCATCAAAACGAAGATTCCAACTTCGAGAGACCTGCTTTAGTCCATAGATGGACCTATTCAGCTTGCATATTTTACTAGCTTTATTTGGGGATACAAAACCCTCGGGTTGTGTAATGTACACTTCCTCAAGGAGGTTTCCATTAAGGAAAGCCGTTTTGACATCCATCTGCCAGATTTCGTAGTCATAATACGCAGCAATATCAAGCAATATCTATATGGACTTTACCATGGCAACATGGGAAAAGGTCTCATCATAGTCAATACCATGAATTTGCTTAAACCCTTAGCCACCAGTCGCCCTTTGAATGTCTGCACATTCCCATCCATGTCGGTCTTCGTCTTGAAGACCCATTTGCACCCTATGGGTCGTACCCCTTCAGGTGGTTCCACCAAGTTCCAAACTTGGTTTGCATACATGGAGTCCATTTCGGATCTCATATCCTCAAGCCATTTGTCGGAGTCCGGTCCATTCATAGCCTCTTGGTAGGTTGCTGGTTCATCATCATGATCCATAAGCAACACATTGCCTATTTGAGACACAAGAAATCCATATCTCTCAGGCTCAAATCTTGGTCTACCAAATCTACGTAGGACTTGTATTTCTTGAGTAGGTTCTCTAGCTAAAACATCTTATAGTCCTATCTCAGAATCCAATTTTGGTTCATTCACTACTTGTGGTTCTTGAACTTCTTCAAGTTCTACCTATTCAGTCTTTCTTGATAAGAATTCTCTCTCCAAGAAGACGCCAGTCCTTGCGACAATCACTTTGCCCTCGGACGGTAGGTAAAAGTAATACCCTTTCGTTTCCTTAGGATATCCCACTAGATAACATTTATCAGATTTGGGTTCCAGCTTGTCAGGCATTTGATGTCGCACGTATGCCTCATAACCCCAAATTTTAATGAATGACATACTAGAATGCTTCCCAGTCCATATCTTATATGGTGTCTTCAGAATCATTTTCATTGGAGCGCGATTCAGTGTCATTGCAGCAGTCTCTAAAGCAAAACCTGATGACGACGCTCTTCGCCAACGCCGCGACGCTTCTTCGTCAATGCCGTGACGCTCCTTCGCCAACGCTGCTTCATATTTTGCACGACGTCTGCCGGCACCATTTTAAATAAAATATATAATTATAAATTAAAATTATAATTATATATTTTATTATTTATCTTTTATCATTTTATGCAATTTCTATTTATGGCAATTTCTATTTAAGCAATGTTTTTATTTAAGCAATCTTATTATTATATTTTTATTCTTGTAATTATGATGGATACTTATAACCATAATATATTTGCTTCCATTTTCATGCATTTTAATTTTGGAATTGTTTTTACTTTGTTCTAAATATGTATGGAGGAGATTGAGTGGTGTAAGGCTATATATAGTCATGTTTTGTTTGATTAAGTAGTGAATGAATGAAAAGAAAACCAATTTCAAGAATCGAAATCCCCCTCCTCTCCAAGGCAAGTTTCGGCCCTCCTCCTTCTTCTTCCTCTTTGGCTGCCGACCACCTCTCCTCCCCTCTCAATCTCGGCCTCCCTCCTTCTTCCTTTCCTCTACTCCCTTGCAAACCCGACCCCTCCTCCAACCTCCAAGCCGCCACCTCCTCTCTCACAAAACCGGCCACCACCAAACTCCAACAACCCGAGCCCCTCCCTCCACCACAAAATATTAGCCGCCAACAAGCAACACCAACAAGCCCGACCCCTTCCTCATCCCCGTCCTAAATCAAAATATCACTTTCCAAATTAAGCTCTTAGCCTACTATACTAGAAATATTTCATTCCTTAAATATTTCTCAATCCACCACCTTTTCTCTCTCTCTCTCTTGCCTTATTTGGAGATATTTGTTTCCATATTTAGAAGATTCCGCCGGGACTTTTCCAAATACAGCGTGACACGAAGAAGGCGACGAATTTCTCTCCCTCCAGCGTATCTCTGGTGGTGCCGTTGAGGAACGATTCTAGTTGAGCATAACCGGATTCATCCAATCCGGTTGGGTAACGAAAATCTCTACTTAACGTGTTTCTCTTCCTTAGATAAATCTTGTGGCTTTGGCAAATTGCGCATTTTGTGTAACACTTGATTTTTTCGTGGTTTATTTTATTTTAGTTATTATCTTGTTTATCGTATTTTCGTTTAAGTTCGTGAGGCGTGGCGCCCTCGTTTGTATTTTGTTGGGAGAGAACCACCCTTGCCCGAATCTTTTGTTTTCGGTGGTTTCTCTTTTGGTACAACACGCTTGATTGAACCGTGTGGGTTCTTTTCGCTTGAGAGGACCTTGGCCTATCGCCTTGGTACTATCTTGAAGGGCTTTGCGAACCCTCAGTAATGGTTGTTTAGTAATTATATTAATTAAACCGCTGCGACGTTAAATGCTAGAGTGTAACGTGAGAATTATTCGAGAGCGTCGCGTTAATTTGTCGGCCACCAAAACGGTCGAAAGAGCGGGCCTACATCAATTTGGTATCAGAGGGAGGTTCATGTCAATTTTCTAATTGGCACCCTCCAACTTTTATGGCCAGACTTGCCCCAATGTTGTTGCTTTCTTCTGACTGTTCCCCCCTCACGGGCCACTCATTGGAGATGAGTGATTTTAAGTGTGGGAGAATTGATGACGACGCTCTTCGCCAACGCCGCGATGCTTCTTTGTCAATGTCGTGACGCTCCTTCGCCACCGCCGCTTCATATTTTGCACGACGTCTGCCGACACCATTTTAAATAAAATATATAATTATAAATTAAAATTATAATTATATATTTTATTATTTATCTTTTATCATTTTATGCAATTTCTATTTATGGCAATTTCTATTTAAGCAATGCTTTTATTTAAGCAATCTTATTATTATATTTTTATTCTTGTAATTATGATGGATACTTATAACCATCATATATTTGCTTCCATTTTCATGCATTTTAATTTTGGAATTGTTTTTATTTTGTTCTAAATATGTATGGAGGAGATTGAGTGGTGTAAGGCTATATATAGTCATGTTTTGTTTGATTAAGTAGTGAATGAATGAAAAGAAAACCAATTTCAAGAATTGAAATCCCCCTCCTCTCCAAGGCAAGTTTCGGCCCTCCTCCTTCTTCTTCCTCTTTGGCCACCGACCACCTCTCCTCCCCTCTCAATCTCGGCCTCCCTCCTTCTTCCTTTCCTCTACTCCCTTGCAAACCCGACCCCTCCTCCAACCTCCAAGCCGCCACCTCCTCTCTCACAAAACCGGCCACCACCAAACTCCAACAACCCGATCCCCTCCCTCCACCACAAAATATTAGCCGCCAACCAGCAACACCAACAAGCCCGACCCCTTCCTCATCCCCGTCCTAAATCCAAATATCACTTTCCAAATTAAGCTCTTAGCCTACCATACTAGAAATATTTCATTCCTTAAATATTTCTCAATCCACCACCTTTTCTCTCTCTTGCCTTATTTGGAGATATTTGTTTCCATATTTAGAAGATTCCGCCGGGACTTTTCCAAATACAGCGTGACACGAAGAAGGCGACGAATTTCTCTCCCTCCAGCGTATCTCTGGTGGTGCCGTTGAGGAACGATTCTAGTTGAGCGTAACCAGATTCATCCAATCCGATTGGGTAACGAAAATCTCTACTTAACATGTTTCTCTTCCTTAGATAAATCTTGTGGCTTTGGCAAATTACGCATTTTGTGTAACGCTTGATTTTTTCGTGGTTTATTTTATTTTAGTTATTGTCTTGTTTATCGTATTTTCGTTTAAGTTCGTGAGGCGTGGCGCCCTCGTTTGTATTTTGTTGGGAGAGAACCACCCTTGCCCGAATCTTTTGTTTTCGGTGGTTTCTCTTTTGGTACAAC
The DNA here is from genome assembly GCA_039513925.1 of Platanthera zijinensis. Classification (NCBI taxonomy): domain Eukaryota; kingdom Viridiplantae; phylum Streptophyta; class Magnoliopsida; order Asparagales; family Orchidaceae; genus Platanthera; species Platanthera zijinensis. The sequence goes on along the minus strand of CM077084.1, from coordinate 91,343,244 downwards.
ACGCTCGATTGAACCGTGTGGGTTCTTTTCGCTTGAGAGGACCTTGGCCTATCGCCTTAGTACTATCTTGAAGGGCTTTGCGAACCCTCAGTAATGGTTGTTTAGTAATTATATTAATTAAACCGATGCGACGTTAAATGCTAGAGTGTAACGTGAGAATTATTCGAGAGCATCGCGTTAATTTGTCGGCCACCAAAACGGTCGAAAGAGCGGGCCTACATCAAAACCCAAAAGGAAACATGCAAGTCTGCATGACTCATCATCGAACGTACCATGTCTAACAGAGTACGATTTCTCCTTTCAGGCACAACATTATGTTGTGGTGTTCTATGTGGAGTGAGCTGTGATACAATACCACACTCTTTCAGATGATCACGGAACTCATGACTCAGGTATTCGCCACCTCGATCAGATCGGAGTGCTTTAACCCTTTTACCCAACTGGTTTTCTACTTCATTCTTGAACTCTTTGAACTTTTCAAAGGTCTCGGATTTATACTTCATAAGATACACATATCCGTATCTACTGAAATCATCAGTAAATGTAACGAAGTAGAAATACCCACCTCTAGCCATGGAGCTCATGGGTCCGCATACATCACTATGTACAACACCCAAGAGATCATCAGCCCTCTCAGTATAACCAGTGAAAGGGGCTTTAGTCATCTTGCCTAACAAACAAGATTCGCATCGCTCAAATGATTCATAATCAAATGAGTCCAAAACTCCATCTTTATGGAGCTTGGATATGCGCTTCTTATTTATATGGCCCAAACGACAATGCCAGAGATATGTAGGGTTTGAGTCATTTGTTCTTAGTCTTTTCTTATTTTCTACATTATAGATTAGATGGTCCAATTTATAAAGATAAAGACCATTAAACAATTGGGCTACAACATAACAAACATCATTCTTAAATATAGAACAATAGTTGTTCTTAATTATAAAAGAAAATCCAATCATGTCCAAGCATGAAATGGATATAATGTTTCTAGTTATGGCCGGAACAAAATAACAATTACTTAATTCTATTACAAGCCACTGGGCAAAGAAAGACAGTAAACCCCTATGGCTATAGCAGCAACTCTTGCTCCATTGTCGACGCGTAGGTCTACCTCCCCTTTACTCAGCAATCTTCTCCTTTCCAATTCCTGCACATTTGTACAAATGTGTGAACCACATCCGGTATCCAATACCCAAGATGAAGGAGCAGAAAGGTTTATCTCTATAACGTAAATATTTGAAGCGGAAGTCATACCTCCCTTCATTTTCTTCAGACCCTCAATGTAAGAAGGACAGTTCCTCCTCCAATGACCAGCCTTGCCATAGTGGTGGCATTTCCCTTCCTTCACCGTGCTCTTCTTTTTCTTCAGTGCAAGAAGACTTGGGCTCAAGATATGACTTAGGTCCCACCTTCGTCTTCTTAGAGCCCTTGGCCTTGCCCTTGCCCTTATGCACCATCAGTATGGGGCTGGCAGGCTTGACCTTCTTCATATTGTTCTCGGTAGTTCTCAACATGCCTAGGAGCTCGGGCAGTGTCTTGTCTATTTCATTCATGTTGTAGTTCAAGACAAACTGTTCATAACTGTCTGGCAACGATTGCAGGATCAGATCTGTGGCCAACTCTTGACCTAGAGGAAAACCCAGCCTTTCAAGGTTCTCTATATACCCAATCATCTTAAGTACGTGAGTCCCTACTGAGTCTCGAACTCCCATCTTGCACTAAAATAATGCTTTTGTGACGTCAAACCTCTCTTGACGAGCTTGCCCTGGAAATATTTTCTTGAGATGCTCGTCAATCTCCTTGCACCCCATGTTCTCATGTTGCTTCTGAAGCTCAGAGTTCATGGTGGAAAGCATAAGGCATTCGACATCCAAGGCGTCATCAGTATACTTCTTATAAGTATCTTTATTAGCACGGGAAGAATTCCCGGTCGGCACCTCGGGGGCTTCTTCTTCCAAGACATAGAGCTCTCGCTCTTTCCTGAGAACAATTCTCAGGTTCCTGTACCAGTCCATATAGTTAGTCCCACTGAGCTTATCCTTCTCAAAGATGGCTCTCAGAGACAGAGTGGAGTGTGAACCACTTGCCATGGAATTCTACAAGAATTCATGCAGAATAATATCAGTACCAAAATTTCAAAATACTATTTATTTTTAATATGTACTTCAATTAAAACTCTCACTATTTTATTCGAAATAATAGCCCTCACTATCAATTCGGAGAGTTCATGCGAGCTACTCTCTTAGTGGACAAGATCTGTATTTCACCAACACAATGAGTCATCTTTAGCTTTTCTCTCACGATGTGGTTATTTAGGTAGGCAACGCTTGCCAATTGCATCCTCATGCAATTCTTGTATGGTTGGTGAATAACTCCTTATTCGCATCCATCATATGGTGTATGCCAACCCTATGCCTCTAGGAACTCAACCTTTGAGGTCACCTAGTTAAGTTATACCCGATGTCGACATTGGGATATCACAATTATCCGCTCGCACCCTTACCAAGATAGATTAATGCACCTTACTTTGGCAAGCCCACACTTCATTGATCGGGGCAGGAAGAGTGTCATCCATCGGAAGGCATCCGAAGACTTAATATTTGATGAAGAGATTTTTTGATAATAGGTTAACAATTAACTATGATCAATATTTGATCAATGTGCACATCCACAGAAAAACATTTCTAAAATCCACATGCATCCCTTATGTGCACAACATGGCACTATCAACATTTGATAGAAGGAAGGGCTAAATCTGAACATCCAGACTCTTCCAAATCTTCAGATTTACATGCATTGGACAAAGGCAAAGGCAACTCGACTTAAAGCAGTAGACAAGCTCGTCTCTCATTATTGGATTCCAAATCCAAAACAATATGCGGGTTCATTAACAACTCGAAGGACGGTTACTGTTAAGGAGACAACAATTTCTAACAATTCAAAATTACCACGAAATCCCAGACGTTCCTGGCGGGGTTCCAAGGGGAAGAGCCCCTAACCTGTGGGTTATGGGCCCACCGATTTCCCTTGGAAAACCATAAATAATTGATGATCCAGGATTAAATATAGACATTTAGAAGACTTCTAAATCCCTAGGTTTACACGCACTGGAATAACCTAACTTCTAAAACAACAATCAATGGCCAGAACCTCCCTCTGATACCACTGTTGGGTTTTTCCATGAGGATGGCACAACACTTGTGCACGCAGCGGAAGTAATAAAAATCAAGAAGAACACAAAGAGATTGGGATCGAGAAATGAATGTTGAATCAAGAAGTTAACAAACAACTAGGTAAAATTTACCTTTCCGGTGTTGAGTCAAAACTCAACAGAGATGATCCAAGCTTTGAGTCCTTGTCGGTGGCGAGTTCTACATATAATAACATCTACGTCTCTACAGAAATACACACGAGTAGGAGAACACCGAGCTTCGTCGCACGAAGGGTCGGGAAGGAGATCAACCGCACCTTGCACTCCCACAGACTGCTAGGTCCGCGCCAGGAATAGCAACACCGGTGACTGTCGCCGGAGAGAAGGTGATCGGCAAAGAGAATGAGGCGGCGAAAGAGGAACTCTTCCATCGGCGGAACACTTCCGTCGGTGGAATCGGCGGAACTCTTTCGTCGGGTCGATTCGGCCACAGGAGAAAAAGGGCGATCTTATTCCCAAAACCCTAAGTCTCAATTTATACCAAAGGCATAAACAGACATGAGAGTATTGCTATCCGCAGACCACCCAAAATAGGGTTTCAGAATCATTTGTCGAGAGTCAGCACAGGTTCGGCAAGAATCAGTCGGCGGGAATCAGCATTCATTGAGAATCGAACATTTTGATTCTTGACGACTCTCGACGATCGTCGTGTATCGACGATCGATACTCGACGATTCTCGACGATCGAGACTCAACGATTCTCGAAGATCGATACTCGACGATTCTAGACGATCGATACTCGACGATTCTCGACGATCGATACTCGACGATTCTCGATGATCGATACACGACGATTCTCGACGACTTTGCCTTAGTCGGCGAGTCATACTCGATGAATCTCGACAAAAATCCTTTGGCAACGTTTGCCCGACCCCATTATGTGTGGTGATTGGTAACCCTTACCAACACAATCAATCTACCAAGTTCTCCACATGCTCTTATGTGCGACCCTGCAGGCTCATATCGCGTTGGCAGTGAAATTACATGTTTGACCACTTCTAGATCACCATGGTAACTCCAACAGAGTGTTCATTTTACGGAAGAACAATTCTATCTGCAAGATACAAAGTAACCTTCAACTAAATGAGGAGAAACTGAAGCTATATCAGGTTTAACATACCCAACTCAAACATGAAGGTGTTAAACTTTGCTTCATCTAGTGGCTTAGTGAAGATGTAAGCCAATTACTGGTCAGTTGGGACAAACTCAAGGCCGATGTCTTCACATTCCACATGCTCCCTAATGAAATTATATTTGATTTCAATGTACTTAATCATGCTATGGGTTACAAGATTCCTAGCAATTGAAATAACACTAGTAGAATAATAAAATAGAGGAATTCTACTTATCTGAAGGTTGTAGTCCTTGAGATGATGAAGGATCCACAACAACTGAGCACAGTAGCTACCTGCTTAGATGTACTCTGACTCTACAGATGAAATTACAACACTAGTTTGCTTCTTGCTGCTCCATGAAACTATTCTTCCACCAAGGAATTGATAGGTGCAAGAAGTGCTCTTCCTGTCCTCTTTGCAACCTATAAAGTCTGCATCTGAATAACCAGTTTGTTAAAACTCCCCATTCCTAGGGTATAACAGACAAAGATATAGTGTGCCCTTAAGATACCACATAAATCTCTTTGTAGTAAAGTAATGAGATTCTTTGGGGCAAGTCTGATACCTAGCAAAAACACATGTAGCAAATATGATGTTTGGCCTTCTTGTAGTTAGATAGAGAAGAGAACCAATTATCCTCCTATACAAAGTTTCATCAATAGGTTTCACTGCCTCATCTTTCTATATGAGCATACTTGACCCCATGGGAGTTCTCAAGGTGGAGGAATTCTCCATACAAAATTTCTTTATTATCTCCCTTGTGAACTTAGACTGGGATATGAACAAGCCATCATGTCTTACTTGGAGACCCAAGAAGAACTTCATACAGCTCATTTCAAACTTCCCCTGCATATATTTGGAAAACTTCCTGTAGAGATTGTAATCATGAGATCCAAAGATGATGTCATCTACATAGATCTGAACTAGGATGATATTGCCCTTAGATTCCCTTAGGAATAGGGTCTTGCCTATCTTCCCCCTTGATAATTTGTTCTCAATGAGTAAGCTAGACAAAGTCTCATACCAAGCTCTAGGGGCTTGCTTTAGCCCATATAGAGCTTTCCTAAGTCTACAAATAGAATCAAGTGAGTTAGAAACTACAAAACCTGGAGGCTGCTAAACATAGACTTCCTCTTTTAAGTCACCATTCAGGAAGGCTGACTTCACATCCATTTGGTAGACCTTGAATCCCTTGTGTGCAATATATGCATGGAACAATCTTATGGCCTCCAACCTTGCTACAGGTGCAAAGGTTTGAACATCAATGCCTTCTTCCTGTCTGTACCCCTTAGCTACTAATCTTGCTTTGTTCTTGATTATAATGCCATTTTCATCAAGTTTGTTTCTATAAATCCACTTGAATCCAATGATATTATGTCCATGAGGTCAGGGAACCAGCTTCCAGACATTGTATCTTTTGAATTGGTTCAGTTCCTCCTGCATAACCACTATCTAGAATTGATCTATGTTGGCCTCTTCAAACTTATTTAGCTCCACTTGTGAAAGGAAGCTAACATACATAGCTGTATTCAGATTTCTACTTCTTATCACAACTCCATGGCTTGGTTCACCAATAATTTGGTGAACAAGAAGGTTTCTTAAATGCCTAATTACTTGAGGTAATCTTCTTTCAACAATAGCTTCAGGAACAGCCTCTTGCTGATCATCCTCTGCTCTAAGTCTGTATGGTAGGCCTTCTGGAGTATCCACTTCATCTTGGATAACTAGTTCTGCTTCCTTGACAATCATATTGTCCATCATTTTTTCTATACCTACAGTACTAGAAGAGGAGCTTGGTGCTCCCTATTAATCATGCTAGATTTATCAAAGACTACATGCATTGATTCTTCTATAACTTGGCTTTTCAAGTTGTATACCCTTTAGGATTTACTATGATTGCTGTACCCAACAAAAATCCCATCAAAGGACTTGGAAACAAACTTAATCACATAGGACTTTCCATTATAGAGCACATAACACTTACTACAAAAGATTATGAAATTGCCTAGATTTGGTTTTCTACCCTTCAAGATCTCATAAGGAGTCATCTTGTGGCTTTTGGTGATAGATGCCATGTTGAGGACATGACATACCGTATTTACTGCTTCAGGCCAGAAATATTATAGGAGAGATTTGTCACACAACAAGGTTCTTCCAACCTCTATTAGAGTTCTATTTTTCCTCTCAATAATCCCATTTTGCTGGGGAGTTCTAGGAGAAGAAAATTCTTGATGAATCCCTTGCTCTTCACAAAACTCTATCATGCCTTCAAATTGGAATTCAGTTCTATGGTCACTTCTGATTTTGACTACAAAACTGTTAAACTTATTCTGAACTTGCTTGACAAATTTGATGAAGATATCAAGGGTCTCATTCTTTTTCTTGAGAAAGAACACCTAAGTAAACTTGGAATAGTCATCAACCACAAAAATGGTGTAGACTTACCTACCAAGACTTTGAACTGGTATAGGACCAAATATGTCTATATTGAAGAGGTATAAGCACCTCACAGAGTCCTTAGGAATAGTGCCCTTGAAGGAAGCTTTGGTCTGCTTACCCTTTTGGCAAGCTGAGCAAATGCTATCCTTGGTGCATTTCATATTTGGACCATTCCTAACTAACTCTTGATTAAAGATCTTGCCAATAGTCTTGTAATTAAAGTGAGCTAGTCTCTTATTCCACTGGACATAATATGAGACTTTTTCATTTACTACAAGACAAATAAGAGAATCTGAGTCCAGACATAGAAAGTTTAAACAGTAAACATTTCCACTCCTAGTGCCTGTCAATATGACCTCTTCGTCACTAGACCTCCTAATCAGGCACTCATACCTATGGAAGATAATAACATAGCCAAGATTAGAAAGTTGACTTATGCTTATAAGGTTGTGTTGGAACCCTTCAACATAAGCCACTTTTGTGGTAGTGACTATGCCATTGGTAATCTTACCATAGACTCTAGTTACCCCTCTATCTGAACCACTAAAGATAACCGTGGGTCCATTTTTTACTGGGGTGAACTCTTTCAAGTTGCTTCTTGTTCCAATCATGTGCCTGGAACAACCACTGTCCAAGTACCATATTGGGGTATGACCACTTGAACTAACCTGCATTAAGAAGTTTACTTTACCTTAGAGCCCCAATTTTTATTGGGTCCTAGGTGCACATTAGTTTGAAACTGAACATGTCCACCAACAAGTTTTTTGATTGGTAGACTGACTTTAGCTCTGACTATATTAGGATTGTGCCAGCAGTCAATGGCAAAATGGTCTACCTTTCCACAACACCAACATTCATGTATATTGTATCTTCTTTTATGTGTAGGCCCTATATGTGATTTGACTCAAGTATTAAGAGAAGGAAGAGGTGCAACAACCATTTTTTGATTTCTTTCAGCAAGGATTTGACTAAGGTTAGTCTGCTTGCTAGCATGTGTTGCATGTTCTGGATCCTATAAGCAACACATTTTTATTCAGACAGAGTGCTCTTGATAGCATCAGAAATAGCCATATCAGGCAAGCTAATAGACTGACCATTAGTCAGATTCTGTGCTGACAGGTTCTGAAAATTATCTCCAGCCACATTTTTGAGAGGGGGGCTGTAGTACCAAAAATAAATGGTCCATGATGGGCTATATGAATTTCTTCATGAGCAACCTTAAAAGCACTTACACTACTATACCTTCCACAATGGCTGAGAACATATTTTGTTATACTTGTGGAAGCACCATTCATATAGTAACCATATATACTTTCCTAGTCATACCTAAATGAAGGGAATACCACCCTCTACAATGGGATAGGTGGCCTAGATGCCATAAAAACAATTGGAACTTTCCCTTTCCCTTTGGGATGGGTTGGTCTTGTGTTATCTTTAAAGCCCAACCCCTTCTCCCTTATGTGAGGAGAAGGAGTCAATCAAAGGCAACACTGTATTGGGCAGAGAGAAACTAGCCATAATACCTTTCTCCCTCTGGAGCTTTTCTTCAAGATCTTTAATGAGACTATTCCTGCTCTTGAGAGTCTCCATCTAGATGCCTAACAGGGTTTTCAATTCACTGAGTTCCGTCATTTTTTGATTCAGAACATAAGTTGTTTCAGTAAGATTAGAAGCAGCAGGCTGAAGAGACAAAATCTCCTTAGCCTGTTTTTTAGTCAAATACTTGCATTTCTTAAAGGCATCTAGAAGTTCACTATATCTGTCAATCAGTTGATTAACATCACCTTCTGAACAAGAATTATCTTCACCATTAGATGAAGAGGCTTCAGCATATGGACTTGTCTCATTGCTAGACACAGAACTGGATAGGGAATGTACTCTACGTTGACCACGCTGATCCTAGATGCCCTCTTCATCACACATTACCATCAGTCTATGGCCACTGTAGGCATATTATTCATCAACATCCACCTCTGAGTCACTGTCCAATAGTGTTAGAGGGGCCTTGACTCCTATCCTTGCAGTAGGATAGTCTTCATCTGCTGAAACAGTTTCCTGTTCAGCAGCAACAACAACTAGCCTAATGTAGGCTTCCTCTTCTTCAGACTTTGATGATGATGAGTCTGTCCAGCTCTACTCTTTCTTAGCCACAAGGGAATTTTCTTTCTTGCCCTTATGCTTTTAGTGATATTTCTTCTCACCATCCTCTCTTCTTCACAGGGCAATCAAAGATGATATGCCCTGGCTTGCTGCTGCAGAAATAGATAATATAAAAGAGTTCTGTTTACTGGGTTTAGAGCCATACCTGTCCTCCTTAGAGGTTTTCTTCCAGTGATGATATGAGGTGGAGGGCCTACTCTTCCAGTGCCTTTTATTCATCATCCTATGGAGCTGTTTGGAGAAAATAGCAAAGTCCTCATTAGACATGATGTTGTCTGATGCCTCTTATTTAGAGCAGTCTAAATCTGCTGGTCTTCTTGCAGGAGAAGGGGTCTTTCTCCTACTTTTACTTGTGGCTTCAACTTTGAAAGCCACAGTCTTCTCTTTGGCTTGAGACTTGTTGTTGGTCTCTTCCTCTTTCCTGATTGTTAGATTCATCTCATATAAGATCAGTTTTCCAAATAGGGTGTGAGGTGGAGTGTCACCCACCTTAGCAATTTATCTGATGGCACATATTTTTGTGTCCCAGTCTCTGGTGAGAGATATAAGGAACTTATCTTTTAGCTCATAATGACTAAATATCCTTCCAAAGGCCCTTAGTTCATTCACAATCCTAAATTTTTTTCAATGGAGGTGGCTATTTCTTCTCCCATGGACTATCTAAAAGCTTCATACTCCTTGTAGAGCATGGACTTTTTATCATCCCTTACCTCCTCTATGCCTTCCATGTAGATCACCATTGTGTCCAACATTTCCTTTACATTTGTGCAGTGAATCAGATTCTGAAGGGTAGAATCATCAATTGTAGTGACAATGATATTCTGAGCCCTCTTGTCTATGGTGGAAAGAATGACTTCATCCTTTATCCTCTCAGCATAAGTCTTGGGTGTCTAGATATTCGCATCCAGAACAGATATTTTCATGGGTATAAAAGGTCCTTGCTTAACTATTGTAAAGATTCTAGGGTTAGCTGCTTCCATGAACAGCCTACCCCTTCCTTCCAGATGCCAAATACCTCCTTCCAGCATATAGGAAGCTTCATGACACCCAGATCCTTATAGTTCACTCTTGAACCCATAAGGATAGTCTGTAGCTACCTTAAAAGATCACTCAGATGGTTAGATCCTTTTTGAGGAACCTCTCTCTGTTATCACTTGAAAGTCTTGATTTTCAAGTTTGCTTACAACCTAGGGGTGAATAGGTTGTCTCACTGATATTATTAGCTTTTAATTTTATCTTCCTTAGTACTTAGTGTGTTAACAGTAGTAAGCTTTCAAGTACCTGCACAAAGAAAACAACATTGAAAATCACACATAGCTTTATAGTGGCTCCCCAACATTTGGGTACATCACTCTCCTCCCACCTTGCCAACTTCATGTTAGTCAAGGCACTTCCCCAAATCATTGCCCTAAAGAGCTTACACCTCAGATCCCATAGGAACTCTCAGTCTCCTCAAAGACTTACAACTCAGCCACAAGGACCTACACCTTAGTGATCAGTAGATCACCTACCTCAAGCCAAATGCCCTACACTTAGGCTAGGAGGGCAGCCCTACCTCAGATCCACTAGGGATCCTACCTCAGACCCAAAGGTCCTACTCTCAGAGAGTATTCCTATCCTACAGCTCTGTGATTAATTGACCACCTACCTTATATCAAAACTAGATCAAACAGCTTAGGCAAATATGCCCTACCTTAGGCTCAGAGAGCCCTACAACTAAGATCCAAAAGGATCCTACTAGAGTGAATAGATTTATGTTTATCACAGAGAAATTTATCTATGTTAACCCCTTGAGCTGAGTTATCTCAAATCTAACTTTCTTCACGGCTATAAACATCTTGAGCTGGAAGTAACTAGCAGTAAACTGCTCTGCTTCTTCTTCCTTCCCAGGATAAAATAAGCAACTTTTGTTCTCTCTTCTTCTCAGCTTCAGAAGTAGATCTTCAGATTAGAGTTTACTGTACTGAGAAGCAACTTGATCTACAGAAACCTGTTATCTGTTTTTTGCTTCTCCCTCAAAAGAAAGACTTTCTGAACTTGTTGGTGTTGGTGAAGATGTCACCAGCTAACTGAACTTTTTGGTTCTTGCAGGAAGACTCCAAGATTTTTCTCTACAGCAATGGAGAGGAAGATGAAGTCCAGCCACAACCTTTTTGAAATAAATAAAGTCCTAAAAGTTCTTTGTGTCTTATCCATTCTCTTCTTTTTATAATTTGCCGATCAACGACTCTTAGGAATCAGTGGGGCCCACCTGCAGCTTCAAGCTTCACCTTGCTTTAATGGAAGAAGACGTATAATAGCTTCTCGGTCGAGTTTGTCGTGTTTTGTAGCTTCTCCATACTTGATTTGAAATTAGTTGACTTTGTCGATTTTGCAGACGTCAGCGTCTGTGGACTTAGGCAAAATCAATAATTAGTAGAATAACCGTTGAGTGAATGAGCTTCACTCAACGCCACGACACTTAAACAGAATTTTGTCTATATAGGCGTCTTGCTCACTCAACGATTTTTGCCTGTTTAAGTATGAGACCGGGCGATTTGGCGGTTTGAGCCTGGCGGGTTGTAGACCGGGCGGTCTGGCGGTTTGAGTCTGGCGGGTTATAGACCGCGCAGTTTGGCGGTTTATCTCCGGTGGCTTGGAAACCGGGCGGTCTAGCGGTCTCCTACCACATCTCTCTCTTGCTTCTGGTATTGCCGAGCGGTTAGCACACTGTCTAACCGCGCGGCCTGTTCCGGTCTGCTGTCCTAGCCGCTCAAATTTTGTATAGCTTATTCCCACATTGTTAGTTTGTACTCTCTCCTCTCTCCTCCATTCTATAAATGGGAGGCTATACCTTTGTAAATGATATCTTTTTGGATAATAAAACTTTCAATTATTCAAAGTTCTGGCTTGTTTTTAGTCATTTGTTCGCTTCTTTCACATGGTATCAAAGGACTCGATCTTCTCCTCTCTGTGCGCCCTGTCCACGCGGATTTCTTCTTCCTCTCGCGACCTATTCTCACGGCTTGTTTTTCCGCCTGCTTGCGCCCTGTCCGCGCGGCTTCTTTCTCCTCCTTGTCATTATCGTGTGTGCGCAGTCTCTTTTTATCTGCCTTTTAGTCGCCACGACCTGTTGCTTTGTTCGCCACGACTTGCTTCCTTATTCGCCTTGTTTCATCTTCACTTCTGTTCGTGCGGGCTATCTTCTAGCCGCTCGACTTCTTTCCCTTTACTTGGTTCTGCGGCTTGGTCGTGGCTTTTCTGGCCGCTAGTGTCTGACATCATGACCGCTACAACTCTTCTTCTTCCTATCCGCGCAGCTTGTTTCCTAACCACGCGGCTTCTCGTTGATTTCTCCTATGTCCCTTTCTGAGACCTCAACTACCACCACTCCTATCTCCAATCCGGCTCCGCCTCCTACTCCTTCCGGAAACCTTGGCATGGTTTCTAAAATTGTTGGTTCAAACTATCCGGATTGGAGCGTTTCTTTCACCTTTCTCCTTCTCTCTCAGCGCAAATGTCATCACCTCACCGATGACCTTCCTCCTCCAGACTCTGCTCAATTTGATGACGGGGATGCCAGTGATGCGCTTGTCCACACTTGGTTGGCTAACAGCCTCTCCGATGAATGCCTTCCTGTCATACGCCATGATGAGACGGTCAAGACCACATGGCTTCACCTTGCTGCTCTCTACTCGAAGGGGGCCCAGACATCCCGCATTTATACTCTCTATGCAGATCTCTTCACTCGTCCTTCCATGTCTCCTGCTGCGGCTTATCAGCAAGTTCAGGCTCTTGGCGCCGAAATCCTCCAGAACTGCCCCTTCTCTGCAGACTTGGCCGAGAAGCAAAAACACTTCCAGGAACTCCTAGATGTTTGTTATCTTCTACCACTCCCAGAGTCTTTTAATATGATCCGCCAGTAGATCTTGGGAGAAGCAGAGTCTCCCACTTTGGATACCATTGTGGCTCGCATCACCGCTGTTACTTCGCTGCTCCAGCGTCCTCTATTGTCCTCCCCTCCTCCACAGGACTCTTATGCTCACCATGTTCAGCGGGGTGGCACTAGTGGCCGCAGCAAGTCAGGCACGCGCGGTACATCAAGGTTCCTCTGCTCTCACTGTGGTCGTACCGGCAACTCTATTGACCGCTGCTAGCCGAAACATCCTCATCTTTGTCCCTCTGGTGATACTTATTCCTCAACCTCCGCCTCCTCTCGACCATCAGCTTCTGTGGCCACAACCTCAAGTAGTGCACACGTCATTACCCAAGGTAAATGGCTGATTTACTCTGGTGCTACAAATCACATGACCAGAAACCCTCAATGCTTCTCTCTCCTAGAAACGCATGATCGGTTACCCCCGGTTCTTGTTGCGGATGGTTCACCTTCCCTAGTTCATGGGACGTGCATGGTTCAAGTCACCCCATCGCTTCGCTTAGTAGACACTCTCTATGTCCCGAAGTTCCATTGCAATTTGCTATCCATTACTACTTTATGCAAGTAACTTCAGTGCTCTGTCTTATTTACTCCTACTTCTTGTTGTTTTCAGGACCCGAGGACCCAACGGACAATTGCTACTGGGACAGAGAGCGGTGGCCTCTACTTCCTCGACGATGTTTTCGCTATGTCCGCCTTCTCTTCCTCGTCTACCGATCTGCTTCAATGGCATCTTCGCCTTGGACATCCTCCTCCTCGGATTCTTCGTCAGTTTCTTCCCCACTTACCTCAGACGAGTCCTTCGCTCAACTTTGATGCGTGTCAGCTTGGCAAACATTACCGCTCCTCCTTCCCGCTGAAGCAAGGTCGTGGTTCCTCCCGCCCTTTTGATCTCATTCATTCTGATGTCTGGGGTCCTGCTCCTACTCTCACCGTTGGTCGGGGTAGTTCTTACTTTGTAACTTTTATTGATGATTTCTCTAGATGTACCTGGGTGTATCAATTAAGAGATTGCTCTGATCTCTTATCTGTTTGGCAATCTTTTTATAATATGGTTAAAACTCAGTTTGCTATTTCTATTAAAGTACTACGCTCTTATAATGCTAAAGAATATCTCAGTCATGAGTTTTCATCTTTTTGTATGCAACATGGTCTTGTTCATCAGACCAGCTGTGTTTACACCTCCCAGCAAAATTTGGTGGCGGAGCGTGAAAACCGTCATCTCCTCGATATCGCTCGTACTCTCATGACGCAGATGCAGGTGCCTCGCTTCTACTGGGGCTATGCTTTTCTACTCGCCTGCTATCTCATCAATCGCATTCCCTCTTCGGTTCTCCATGGCAAAACCCCCTTCTCCATTCTCTACCTGGGCAAGGAACCCTTTCCTCTTCCTCTCCGTATCTTTGGATGTACGACTTTTGTGCATGCTCCATCTGCTACCCGTGACAAGCTTTCCCTCCGTTCCATAAAATGCGACTTTTTGGGGTACTCGACCACTCAAAAAGGCTATTGTTGCTTTGACCCCGTTCTGCCCAAACAGTTTGTTTCCGTGGACGTCACCTTCTTCGAAAATGCATCCTACTTCTCTTCTCAATCCCCGCTTCCTCCTGCTATCTCTGACTCTCCACCGTCTCTCTGTGTTCCTTCCTCGCATATCGACATCTCCCCTCCTATATCATCTCCTCCTCCGTCTCCTCCTCTCTCAATTATACCCCCTCCCTCTTCTCCGCAGCCGTCTCTCTCTTGTCCCGGGCCAGCTTTCTCCACCACGGACGCTCCGGTCCCTAAGGCACGAGACGACCTGGATCTTCATATTGCTCTTCGCAAAGGGGTGCGGGCATGTAACCAACACCCGCTTGCGGCTGTTGTTTCCTATGATCGGCTTACTCCTTCTTGCAGGTGCTTTGCTTTGGCTATCTCGGCTATTACAACTCCCCGCACTTACCAGGAGGCTCTTGTTATTCCTCATTGGAAATCTACCATGGATGTGGAAATCGCCACCCTTACTAAAAGGGGTACCTGGACCCTTGTTCCTCCACCAGTAGGCACTGATATGGTTGGCTGTCGCTGGGTGTTCGTTGTGAAGTTTCGCCCAGACATCACTGTGGATCGTTACAAAGCCCAGCTAGTGGCCAAAGGCTTTACTAAGACTTATGGAGTTGACTATTTTGATACTTTCTCCCCAGTTGCTCGCCTCAACACCATCCGGTTTCTTCTCTCTATAGCCGTCAACAGGGAGTGGGCTATTTCCTAGCTTGATGTCAAGAATGTCTTTCTCTATGGGGATCTTCAGGAGGATGTCTACATAGAGCAACCTCCTGGGTATGTTGCTCAGGGATAGACACAAGTATGCCAGTTGAAGAAGGCCATCTACGGCTTTAAACAGAGAGCTCGGGCATGGTTCGACAAGTTTAGTGTCATTGTGGCTGCCATTGGCTTTACAAGAAGTTCAGCCGATCATTCATTGTTTATTCGCAAAACCGCATCGAGCCTTGTGGTTTTGGCGGTGTATGTGGATGATATTCTTCTTACCGGCGATGATAAGGCTGAGGTGGACTTGACAAAGAAACACCTCCATCAAAACCTAGTCACGAAGGATATGGGGTCCCCGAAATATTTCTTGGGGATAGAAATCTCTCGGAAGCCCGACTCGTTGGTTCTCTCCCAACGGAAGTATGCTCTTGATCTTCTACAAGAGGCAGGATTGACCGGTGCCAAAACGGCCTTGTATCCCATGGCTACTAGAGAGGACAAAACATGGACAGAAGACTCACCTCTTATATCCGATGCCATAAGGTATAGACTTCTGGTGGGCAAACTCATTTATCTCACGGTGACCATACCTGACATCGCCTATGCTGTAGGCAAGGTCAGTCAGTTCATGCAAGCTCCCAGGGAATGTCATCTTCAATCTGCCTTGAAGATACTAGAGTATGTCAAAGCAGAACCGGGAAAAGGGATACTCTTTCAGAAGCATGGTCATCTGGGAGTTGAAGCCTACTCAGACTCAAGCTATGCGGATGATAAAGGTGACCGTAAATCTACATAAGGTTTTTTCACATTTGTTGGAGGTAATCTTGTGAGCAGGAAGAGAAAGAAGCAGTATGTTGTCTCAAGGTCCAGTGCAGAAGCTGAATACCGGAGTATGACGTCAACCACGTGTGAGTTAAAATGGTTGCGGGCTCTCATGCTTGACCGAGGAGAGATTTACGACTATCCTCTGCCTATGTTCTGTGATAACAAGGCCGTTATATACATATCCAAAAATCCGGTCTTCCATGAGAGAATGAAACATATAGAAGTCGACTGCCATTTCATCCGAGAAGAGGTCTTGAAGAGATAGATTTGTACTTCGTTCGTCACCTCTGACAAAGAGTTGGCAGATATCTTCACCAAGCTGGTTTCTACTTCCTTCTTCCATATTTGTGACAACCTGGGCATGATTGATATCTATGCTCCATCTTGAGGGGGAGTGTTGAAGTATGTGACAGGGAAGTTTGGCGGTTTGAGCCTGGCGGGTTGTAGACTGGGCGGTCTGGCGGTTTGAGTGTGGCGGGTTGTAGACCGCACAGTTTGGTTGTTTATCTCTGGTGGCTTGGAAACCGGGCGGTCTAGCGGTCTCCTACTGCATCTCTCTCTTGCTTCTGGTATTGCCGAGCGGTTAGCACATTGTCTAACTGCGCGGCCTGTTCCGGTCTATTGTTCTAGCCGCTTAGATTTTGTATAGCTTTAGTCCCACATTGTTAGTTTGTACTCTCTCCTCTCTCCTCCATTCTATAAAAGGGAGGCTATACCTTTGTAAATGATATCTTTATGGATAATAAAACTTTCAATTATTCAAAGTTCCGGCTTGTTTTTAGTCATTTGTTCGCTACTTTCACATTGCCTTAGCTTATTCTTCAGCCTTTTCTACATGCTTGGCATTGAGAGTGTTGAGTGACCATGCCTCACTCAACGCCTTATTCCTTAGCCATACTTTCGGTAATTTAGGTGTTATGAGCGTTGAGTGACCACACCTCTCTCTATTCCATATGCCTTAGGCTCCGTTTGGGAGGACTTATTTTCCTCGGTCAAGCGGTCATGATCGCATGAACCGGGACTTATTTTAAGTCCCAATTCATGCGGTCATGACCTCTTGACCGGTGAAAATAAGTCATCCCAAACTGAGCTTTAGTCATTTTTCTACTTCTTCAGCATCTTAAGCATTGAGAGCATTGAGTGAGCACGCCTCACTAAACACTTTTTTTGCTTTAGCTAGATTTTCTGAATCATGACATTAAGTGCATTGAGTGAGCAAGTCTCACGCAACACTTTCTGCCTTAGCTAGATTTTTCAGCTCCTTGGCATTGAGTATGTAAGCTCCACTCAACGCATTTGTACTTAGCAAAATTTCTACGTCTTAAAACACGACTTTAGACTGAATGATGGTCAGTCAATACTTTATCATAGGGCGTTGAGTGAGCTTGCCTCACTTAACGCCTGTGGACTTAGTCAAATATTAGCACAGGTTTTCTATGGCTTTGACCTACAAGGCAATACTCAATGAATATAGAGTATGGAGTTGAGTGAGTGATACTCAATTCCTGTGGACTTATCCACTTTTCTGCCCATTTCTTCTTAGGCTTTTACTACATTAGCCTGTCTCACAACCTTTTGTTGTTTGGCATTGAGTGAGTTGACTTCACTCAACGCCTGTGAACTTAGCCACTTTCTTAGCTTGCCACTACATTGGCTTTGACTGTATAGGCTCCACTAAGCGCTATGAGTCATCTGGCGTTGAGTGAGTAACCTTCACTCAATGCCTATGGACTTAAACAGATTTCTCTCTATCCACACCTTAGGTAAGTGTTTACCTGACTTAGCCACTTAGGCTACCTTTCCCATCATAGTTGCCTCAACATCCCTGCATGCATGAACTCAGGCACTCATCATATACAACTTTATGTATGTCATTTACAAGATTGATTTCCTCAAATCTAGGACATTGTGGGCAATGGGCCAAACAGAAGATGAAGGATCCATGGAAATCAATTTTGGACCTTCAAACTCCCCAATTGAAGGCTAAATTCATCTCCTTTGGTGAATTGGAAGAGTTTCCAGCCCTTGGCTGGCCTTCTTGATGGCTGGATTCAATGGATTGAGAGAAACCAAAAAAATGCTCTAATGGACATTAATACCAACCACCTATATAACCTCTCCCACATCAAATTGAAACCCATAGAATCTTTATGACCTCACAAGGAGAAAAACCGCCTTGCCTCCCAAGCATCACGAGACCTCTAAGTAGGAGATAACAGAGCACCCCAAAGATCAAAAAATGACCATGGCGGACCGACAATCTACAAAGCTACATGCCCGCTCTCGGGTCTGGTTCTCCTTCTCTTTCTCTGTAGTAGAGTCTAGATTAACTAGGATGTGTAATCGAGCTCAATTGAGCCAATTCCAAGCTTCAATTTCCATGGATTTTTTGATTTGGGCTTCCTTGCGAGTTCACTGGAAACCGCCCCTCCGACGGTCGTGCCGCCTCACGGTGATAGCCACCACCTCAATGGAGGTGGTAGTGATGGTGGCCGACCAGAGAGGGGGATGGATCGTCGGTAAAAGTATTTGGAAGTGGTTCCAGGTCGGGCTGATGGGGGCCGTTGGCTGGAGGAGGAAGACAATGCATAGGCCGTTCGATTGATTTGTCATAAAAGTTATAATAATAATTATTATAAAGTGTTATTTATTCTCTTTACTTTGCACCTTCTTAAATCAGTAAAATAAGGCCCTTAGGGACTGAATCATGAAAAGTGCCCAACATGAAAAAGGTAGCCCTGTGAGTCTAATTTAATTAGAAATTCACATCAGGTCATTTGGAGCACGGTAGCTTCCTGTAAGGCAGTTCTTGTGGGACTGGTCCCTAGGGTACAATAGTCACTATATCCTTAATAAGTTTTAATTGGCTATTGGTAATGACCTGAAATTTTGGCCATGAGCTTGTCTTGTTAGGGACTAGGGCATATTAAAAAATTGGAATTTTTGGAGATAAATTTCCTAAAGTTTTTATAGAAGTTAAATAAATCAAATGGGATTATTTAAAGTAGTAAATAACTTTAAAATTCACCAAATTTATGGTGAGAGGTTATTAGGCCCATGTTAGGGCTCTAGTTAAAATTTCAGCCCATTTGGGCTCTATTTGAGTAGTGGTGGTTGAAAATAAGAATTGGTCAAGTGGGAAATATTTGACCTAGGGATTTCTTGGGGGTGCTTTGAGGAAATTAAGTGGTCTCCCCTCATCACCTTGGGGTAAAACTTAGATCACACACTTAAAATGTCATTTACACCACCTCATGAAGAATTATAGGGTTTTGGGATGGTTTTGCCATGAGGCCTAGTGTAATCTCTAAAAGTGCACTTTTGGAGTTATTAAAGGACATAGGGTCAAACCTCCATAGAATTTAGTGAAACTTGGCATTTGTGTTTTATTCTTGTTATTATAACTTGAGAAATTTTAGGGGAATTTTTAGGAATATTTATACATTTATTTCTCAATTAATTTAAATATGGGTCCTTCTAGAGCACTATGTCCCTAGGAGCTCTCTAGCCAAGATTCATATTTTTCCAAAATATAATGACTAGCAAATTAATTTATATCAACATAATTGAATTAGGGCACATTGTGAATAAGCTACCTAAAATACCCATCCAAAAAATATACCAAAATTCATAGAGGATACTTGTATCATAAAAAACATCACTAGCAAGATTCCAAGGCATTTCCACAATAATTGACCCATCATTTTAGTAGTAATTTTTATGGAATCATTTAGATGGATATTAATAGTACCCGCTTCACACCTTTATTGTTTTTTATATTCTTTAATTTAATTATTTATGTGATTAATTGACCCTAGAAAATTGTGAAAATTAGGCAGAGATCATTTAAGTTAGTTACAACGCTCTTGGAATTTATTTGTAATTTTTGGAAGAATATTTAGAGTACTTCATACATATGTGGTGCTTATTTAGCAATTATGGTTTAATTAGTTTAAATGATAAATGAACTTGGTTTCTCATCACTCCTGTTTAGAGAACATTTTTTAGTTTGGATAAACCTCCAGTAAATATTTATAATGTTTGAGAAGATAAAATAGTAGACCCTTCACAAACTTAATTAGTGCCCCAATTATTCAATTTATGTTTTATCATGGAATTAACTAAGGAGAAATAGTAGTTGAAAGACTTGATTTCAAGAGCCTAGACACCTAGAGGGGGGGGGGGTGAATAGGTTCTAATTTTCTTTAAGAATTTTAGGCAATTAGCTAGTTCTAACTCAGCATAGAAAATTCAATACACAGCACAATAATCACAACACATCATACACCAGATTTATAGTGGTTCCCCAAGGTATGGGTACATAAACTTTCCCGCTTCGCCTATCCAGTAGAGAACTGGATTCAGCCCACCTTCCTTCCACTTACTCAGATACATAGATCTTACAACTCAGAACCAGATTGGTTCCTACAGCTTAAACATATACAAGTCTTACCTCAGATTCTTCCCAAGAATCATACCTCAGGCCTCAACCCTACCTCATCCTTTATCACTAGGCTTACAACTCAGACTTCTACAAGTGATAAACCTCAGGCTCTCAGCCCTACCTCAGCCTTTATAATTACAAGCTTACAACTCAGATCTTACAAAAGATTCTACAAGAAATTTAATGTTTTAAAGGTACAGAAATTTCACCAGATAGAACTCTCTATTGGTGTGAGCTTCTTGATCAGTTCTTGAATAAACTGAATCTTCAGATCCAACCTGGCTTTGCTGTTTCAAAGCTTCTTGATTGAACAAAATAATGTTGATCTTCACTTGATGTAGAAGTTGATCTTCAGATAGCTCCCTCCTTAGTTTCAAAAATAGATCTGAATCTTTCTTACAGACTGTTCAGGATCTGCCTTCTTAAGGGTCTCCCCCTTTCTTATTGTTGAAGTCTCTCATAGAATGATTCACTTTCTTAGTTCTTCTTTGGTTGTCATGGATCAGTCCTTTATATAGACTTTCTCAATGATTACCGGCTGATCCGATTTGTAATAACCTTCTAACAGTTCTAATAAAGGTGTCAGACCTGTTGGTTATGACAGCTGTCGAGTCACCAGTCATGACAGTTGATTCTTCAAAGACTTTACAACTTAGCATTAACCACTCAGCAAACTGCTTCACATGTGTCGACACAAATAGACTAAGTGTCGACACAAGCCTTGATGATGTCGACACAACACTTAATGTACTGACACAGTCATTATTCTGCTTCTCGACACAACTTCTATTTGTATGTGTCGACACAAGTCCTGTGTGTCCCACAACTGCTCCTATTCTTGACATAACTGATGCAGACAGATGGAGTTGAGTGTATGTCCAGATGTCGTTAAATGTGTGTCGACACAAGTCCAGTGTGTCGGCATAAGCCCTTCAAACTCAGTATTGCAATTGCTGATAGATGGCATTGAGTGTGTATCGACACAAGTCCTGTGTGTCGACACAAACCTTCTTCAGGTATCAACACAATTACTGTGTGTTGATACATGCCTTTCTTCTTGTATCGACATAACTTCTGGGTGTCGACACAGCTTCTGCTTCAGGTGTCGACACAATTCCTGCCTTAGGTGTCGACACAATTCTGGGTGTCGACACAGCTTCTTCTTCAGGTGTCAACAAAATTCTGGGTGTCGACACAGATTCTTCTTCAGGTGTCGACACAATGCCTAGGTGTCGACACAATCCTTGCTTCTAGTGTCGACATAACTTCTGGGTGTCGAGACAATTCTTCACAAGTGTCGACACTGGTACTTAGAGAATTTTCTTGCAAACCTTATTCTTGCACAATGAAACTCAAACATCCCATCAAATACAAACTGATGTGTATCATTGAGTAAGATGATGCTTCTCCAAATCTAGTATATATTTTTCAATGTACCCAACAGTCTCCCCCATATTTGGAGAAGTCATAACTCTTAGTCAAAGATATACATCACTCATAATAAAACACAGAAAAAATAGATGTACATACATTTCACTGCAGGATAACAACTAACATCAATACTGAAACTGATTTCATTCATTTATCATAAAATTCTAGGTATACATGTTTTTCTTAAGAACAACAAAAAAGATTACATTGTTCTAGACATTAACCTATTTATCCTAAGATAGACAAGGCTCCTGAATTACAATTCTTTTCCCAGATCGGATCTTAGCCTGCACAGTAGGTTCAGTATCATCAGCTGGTTTCTTTCCTTTCAGATACTTCTTCTTCAGTTCTTCATCCTTTATCCTTTACCTTTCAAAATAGTGAAAAGGCTTTGGTAAGTACTTGCTAGGCTCTAGAGCATTAGCAGGTAACTTCCAAGCTTTTGCACTCCTCCTGTACTTAAGAGTGGCTTCTTGCCTAGCTTGATATTTGTTCCACTCTTGCTCAGAGTACCATTTACCCTTATCATAGGTCTTTTCCTTCACAGCTTTCCAGGAAGTCAAAATAATATTCCTGGAAGTAGGGCTCCACTGCTCAAAATCAGTTTTTAGTTCTGCCTATTCTCTAAACCTTTTCTTGGAAAGCTGTGCTTCCTTCTGAGCTTCCTTGGCAGCCTCTTACATTTCTAATTTTTCAATGATAATATTCTGTGCCTCCTGTGGAGGGCTATACATTGTCTAAACTTCTTGTTGGACTTTGTAAAAGTCAGCTGGAGGGTAAATAACCTGTGCAACCTCTGGCTGATCCCCTTTAATGTAGGCAGGTTGCACTCCAGACTCAGTAGTATTACCATCCTCATATAGGGGTGGAAATCCAAGTGTAGCTCTGATGGTGTTAGATACCCATTTTGCATGATCAGAGCTAGCTTTGACTAACATTCTCTCCCCATTTATGACTTCTCTAGCAGTATGATCTCTCATATTATTCTTTTGAAACCTTATTTGATCAGCTAGATATTCTGTACCCTCTTTATAGTAAGCTTTGAACTTAGTCAGGTGATTAGAGATAGTCTTTTGAGAGGCTCCTATGGCTGTTTGGACAGCAGCTAGATCTTCTTGTATTTGCTTGGATATTTCAGTTTTTAAATCAGTAGAAATACTTCCTAGTTTTTTGAGAATTTCTTCATGGGAGTCTTTGAGATTTTCATTTGACCTGAATTGATTTTCTAAAATACATCCTTGCTTGGTTACAATGTCCTCAACTTCAATCTTTAGCAGCTGTTGTTGCTCAGCCAAATATACTACAACATTGCCTCCATTATGGAAGCAATCTGTCATCTCTTTCTTATGCAGATTGACTTCAAATCTAATGGATTTCATGTCTTGAGCCAGCTAAAACCGCAGTTCTTTATTTGACTCATCCACATATTTCTTTAAGGACTGCCTTTGTTCATCCAATTTGACTTGCAGTTGGACCAGTAATGAACTGAAGTCCATGCTTGGAGCAGGTGGTGGAGTGACTGTTTGTAAGGCCTTTTTATAGCCTGTGCTCTTTTTCTTGATTGCAACCATCTTCCTCTTCTTATCCATAGAGGCTTCCTCATCATCAGAGGGTTGTGATGAGCTTTCTATATCAACTGTTTCCTTATTAGAAGGGGCATTCAGTAGCTCCTCCCCCTCAGTTCCTAGAAGTTCCTTTTCTACTCGTGACTGCTCCCCCTCAGTCCTTGCAGCTGGTAAATTATAAAACAACTCTTCCATAGTTACCTATTGCTGCATCTATACAGGAGGAACAAGATTAGTTTTGAAAACAAAAGGTTCTCCCTGGACATCCAGATTTTTGTCCAGGGCCCTCTCTATAAAGGAGATACTTACTTGCTCATCTTGAGTTGTATCTGTCATTTGCACATCTTGTGCTTCCTTTTCAGCAATTTCCAGTGCTTCTTTGTTTATGTCTGATACAATGTCCATCACTGTATCATCAGCATTCTCACTCTCCAGAGTTGCTACAGCAATGCCTCCCCCTTGGGCAGGCGGCTCAAATAGTTCAGTGTCTTATACTACTATTTCAGGGTGTTCTTCCCCTAGACTAGAGGCTATCTGTTGCTCATGGTACTGACTGCTTTCTACCTGATCTTGAGCTTCTATTTGTTGATGGTCTTCATCTGAACTGAAGACTACCTCTTCTTCAGAATCACTGGAGGATTCTGCTTGTTGAATTATTTCTTTCTTCTTCTTATCCTCCTTTACTTGTTTCTGTGGAGTAGAAACCTCTTTGGTCAATACTCTATCCCATCTAGATATAATCCTTACATCCATCCTCCACATATGGTTGATTTTGGAGACTAGCAATTGGTTCATAACATCTGGTATTATTGAAGATAGACATAAACTTAGGATCCTACCCAAATTTGGTTTCTTTACTCCTTCTTGGATCTTGTCAAATACTATTGATGCCTAGTCTATTTTTACAGTGAATATGACCCTTGTCATTAGATTGAACATGTAGACTGAAATTCTGTCATGTCCACCAGTCTTACACAGAATCACCTTGCCTATTATTTCAAACAGTAACTTTCCTTTGGAATTCATCCCTTTCTAGGGAATGGATGATCCAAATTTGGTATTAGGGTTTAGTCTGCACCAACTTAGTGCAACTTTTGTCATGGATGGAACTATTTCATCTTCATCCGTTATCTTGGGAAGTTAGAGCGATTTCTTGATCATCTTTAATGTGAGTTTTACTCTTGTATCCTAAACTATGGCTTTGATCTTCTTCCCTTCAGCGTCCATAGTTGTTGATGAATAGAATTCCAGTACTTACTTTTTCCAAATTCTTATTGGTTCTGAGACCAAAAACTCCAAACTATTTTCCAAAATTAGGGTAATTACACCCCGGATGTCCTGTGAAGCTGACGAGAATTCTCATGAACCAGCTCATAACATTCATTCACCTTGTCATCTTAGTGGGGCGCCATTGACGAGAGAGAGAGAGAGAGAGAGAAAGAAGAGGAGAGAAGTGAATATCTATGTCGATATAAGGTCTAGAGTCGAGAAATCTGAAGGCGTAGTCGACCTGATTTTATCTCCCTCTATTTATAGTCTACTAGTAAAGGGTAGGTCAAAGGACGCACCTTACTTAGTAATAATACTTGTCGACATAGTTATACATGTGTCGATATAAAAGACTTAGGTCTCGACAAAGCTTATTTTTAGTCGACATGTCTATGTGTCGACATATCTATGCGTCGACATACTTGTGCTAGTGTCGACATGGGCTGGTCATGTCTCGTCATATTTGTGTCGACACCTATTCTTCTGTCAACACAGATATTGTTTCTGTGTCGACACATCTTTTTTCTTTGTCAACACAACATACTGAGTGTGTCGACACAATTTGCTAGTGTCGACATAAACTTTGTTCTTAGACAAATTTCCTGAAAATTTTTTTGCTTACATATTCTATTTATGGAAGCTTGTGCTGACCTATTCTAGGTTCAACATACCTAATTCAATTTTAAAATGATTTAATTTAGTTTCATCAAGAGATTTTGTAAAAATATCAGCAATTTGATTATTTGTGTTCATAAATTCTAGACTAATATCTTCCTTCTCCATATGTTCTCTTATGAAATGAGACTTAATTTCTATATGCTTAGTTCTGCTGTGTGAAATAGGGTTTTTAGCAATAGAAATAGCACTAGTAGAATCACAGAATAGTGGAATTCTACTTACCTTGATGTCATAGTCTTCAAGTTGATGCTTTATCCACATCAACTGTGCACAGCAGCTGCCTGCAACTATATATTCTGGCTCAGCAGTTGAGATAGCTACACTTGTTTGCTTCTTGCTACTCCATGACACCATCCTTCCACCTAGGAATTGACAAGCTCTTGTAGTAATCTTCCTGTCTTCTTTGCATCCTGCAAAGTCAGCATCTGAGAAGCCTGTTAGTAAGAAATCTCTATTCTTAGGGTACCAAAGACGTAGATTAGGTGTTCCCTTAAAATATCTCAAAATTCTCTTAACTGCAGTATAATGAGATTCCTTTGGGCAAGCTTGGTACCTAGTACAGTCACATATTGCATACATGATGTTAGGTTTACTAGCAGTCAAGTAGAGTAGGGAGCCAATTATCCCTCTATACAAAGACTCATCAAAAGGTTTCCCTGTCTCATCTTTGCCTATAGGCATACTTGTTCCCATTAAAGTTTTCATGGTGGAGGCTGAGTCCATTCCATATTTCTTAATCAACTCCTTGGTGAACTAAGACTGGGCTATGGACAATCCATTATCAGTCTGTCTTACTTGAATTCCCAAGAAGAACTTCAGCTAACCCATACTGCTCATCTCAAACTTCCCTTGCATAAGTTTGGCAGACTTTCTATAAAGGTTGTTTTTAATAGATCCAAAGATAATGTCATCAACATATATCTAAACTAGGACTATCTTGCCTTTAGATTCCCTAAAAAATAGAGTTTTGTCTATCTTTTCTCTAGAGAATTTATTCTCAATAAGAAAAGCAGACAAGCTTTCATACCAAGCCCTAGGGGCTTGTTTCAAACCATATAGAGCTTTTCTAATCCTATATACATAATCAGGATAATGAGAATCTACAAAACCTGAGGGTTGTTCAACATAGACTTCCTATTTTAAGTCACTATTCAGAAATGCTGACTTTACATCCATCTGATATACCTTGAACCAATTAGAGACATTATAGGCCAAGAACAACCTTATAGCCTCCAGCCTTGCCATTGGGGCAAAGGTTTGATCAAAGTCAATCCGTTCCTCTTGCTTGTAGCCTTTTGCTACCAGACTGGTCTTGTTCTTTATTATATTGCAATTCTAATCAAGTTTGTTTCTGTAGATCCACTTGGTTCCTATCACATTGTGATCCTTTGGTTTAGGAACCAGTTCCCAGACTTTACATCTTTTGAATTGATTCAGCTCTTCTTGCATAACATCAATCCGGTTTGTATCTAGCATTGCCTCTTCAATCTTCTTAGGTTCTATCCGTGATAAGAAACTTGAACATAAAACTGTGTTCATGATCTTGCTCCTTGTTAGAACACCTTGACTTGCATCACTAATGATTTGGTGAGCTGGATGATCCTTCAAGTGTCTTCTTGCTGGGGGAAATCTGTCAACCTCTTAGCCTTCTTCATTTTCCTCAAACTGATGCTCCTCATTGTCTCCTTCATCCAGTGAGTCTTGTTCTCCCCGTGGATAACATGCATCTTTTTCTTCATCCAGCCTAGCAGGAACTTCTACATTGATGGTCAGCTTGTCCAGCATGTCTGTTAGACCTGTAGAACTAACTGAAGAGCTAGAAAATTCACTGTTAATCAACTTAGACTCATTAAATACAAAATGCATAGATTCTTCAACAACTTGGGTAGTTAAGTTATAGATCCTGTATGTCCTACTATTATTATTATACCCAACAAATATCCCTCCTAGGGATTTGGCAGCAAACTTAGTTTGGTAGTGCTTACCATTCACTAGAACATAACACTTGCTACCAAAGATTCTGAAGTAGGAAATGTTTGGTTTTCTGCCTTTCAAAATCTGATAGGGAGTCATCTTATGTTTCTTATTGATGGAGGCTATATTGAGTATATGACTTACAGTATTTACTGCCTCAGCCCAGAAGTACTCAGGGAGAGTAGTGTCACTAAGTAGTGTTCTACTTGTCTTAATTAGAGTCCTATTCTTTCTTTCCTACCAAGACTATGAACTGGCATAGGACCAAACTAACCCCATGTTGAACATCTGTCCTATTAACTTATAGTTTATATGAGCTAGCCTCTTTTGCCATTTGACATATAGTGAAGCTTTCTCACCTTCAAGTAGACAAATGAGTGAGTTGTTAAACTCACAATCTAGGTTAAGACAATATACATTCCCTTTCCTAGTGCCAGTCAAAATGATCTCTTGATCACTTGACCTCCTTATTTGGCACTCCCCTTTGAGGAAAGAGATGTCATAACCTAGATCACTAAGTTGACTTATGCTAATCAGGTTATGTTTTAGACCCTTCACATAAGACACTTTAGTTATAGTAATTGAATCACTAGAAATATTACCAAATCCTTTAATGATTCCTTTTTCTGATCCACCAAAGATTACTTTGGGTTCATTCTCTATGGGTACATAGTCCCTAAACATTCTTCTTGTTCCAGTCATATGTCTGGAACATCCACTATCCAAATACCATATAGGGGTACGACCACTTGGATTCACCTGCATCAAATAAAGAATCACTTACATTTAGAACCCAAATTGTTATTGGGTCCTATTTCCTTGTTAGTTTGAATTCCTGTAGCTGTTCTGATAGGTAAACTATTCTTGGTTTTAACACTTGTATTGAACTAGCAATCCATGACAAAGTGGCCCACCTTGCCACAACACCAACACTCAAATATATTGTACCTTCTTTTAGGTACAGACTTCACAACTTTGTTGTCAGCAGTCCTTTTAAGTGTAGGTGCTGGAGCAGCAAACCCCAAGGATTCCTTAAGAACCTGATGAGTTTTCTTATAGAGTGGCCTATTTGCATATATACCCTTGCCAATGAAATCACCATACTCACAGTGACCATGAGTAATATCATGATCATACCTGTTTGTTGGTTGCATTACTTCATAAAGAAGATATGGGGATTTGAGGCTAGTGGCTGAATTGGGGCTTTGCCTTTTCTATGAGAATTGGTGGCCCTTGTTCTTCCCTTAAAGCCAAGACCTGTCTTTACTTTTTGAGAAATGTAATTATTATTAAGGGCAAGACTGACTTTGGCTTAGAGAATTTAGCCACTAACTCCTTTTCTTTCAGAAGTTTTGCCTCCAGATTCTTGATGTGATTTTCCTTGAAGGAGATTGTGCCCATCTGAATTATAGTTATGTTATTCTGTTTGGCAACCTCATTCAATTTCAAATCAAACATCTTTGCTGAATCTAATGCAGCCTGCTTAAGAGATTTAATTTCCTTGGCCTGCTCTTTGACAAGAAACTTTCTCCTCTTCAGAGCTTGCAACAACCCACCATACTCATTAATGAGTTGATGAACATCCCCCTCAGAATCAGAACCATCCACTTTTTTTGAAGTTGATGCTACTGATTCTGATCCAGTAAAATAATCAGAAGCTAAGGAAGAATTTTATACCTTACTTGGAGCAGGCTGATCCTGGCATTGATCATTTTCTGACAGAGCCATCAGCCCTCTACAACAATAGTCTTTAACTCCATTTATGGATTCCCGCATTTGTTGAAATTCTAATTCCCTAGAATCCTCTTCTATAGAGAACATCCCACCATATGCTTCTGCATCATCTTCTTCTCTAAATCTAATGATGAAGAGTCTGTCCAACTCTTCTGTTTTTGAGAAACAAGGGATTTCTCCTTCTTGCCTTTTGCTTGATGCTTCTTCTTTTCTTTAGACTCCATCCTCTTGTCAGGACAGACAGCTATGACATGTCTAGACCTGTTGCAGCAATAAAAAAACAATCTTAGAATTAGTTTGTTTACTAGGTTTTGAGGCATACCTGTCCTCCTTGGGAGTCTTCTTTTTCTTACAATACTCATCCTTGGAGAATGATGTTGATGGTCTGGTTCTCCATTTCTTCTTTTTCATGAACCTTTGCAATTGCCTTGTAAAGGCAGCAAAGTCCTCATCAGAGGTGTGACTATCTGATGTGTTATTATCAGGATTCTCTTCTTCTGCCTTAGCACTCCTTCTGGGTGGAGAAGGAGACTTTCTCCTACCCTTTCTTGTGCCTTCAGCCATGAAGGCTACTGACTTCTCTTTGTACTCAGACCTACTGCTTTTATCCTCCTCTTTTCTGGCAGTGAGCTGCATTTCATATAATATCAGCTTTACAAATAGTGTGGGTGGAGATGTATCAGCAAGAATTACCACCTCTCTGATGGCACATATCTTTGTGTCCCAGTCCTTCGTTAGTAACCTGAGAAACAGTTCATATGTGATGAAGACTCTTCAATGGGTCATCGACTCATTTACTCTCCTGAAGAACTTCTTGTAAAATTCAGCTATGCTGTCAGTCTTGGCTTGTCTAAAGCTCTCATATTCTTGATTCATCATAGATTTCATGTCCTCTTTAACTTCTTCTGTTCCCTCCATGTAGACAATCAGGGTGTCCCACATTTCTTTAGAGGTTTTACAGTGCACCAAATTCTGAAATGTGGCATCATTTATATCACTTACAATAATGTTTTGTGCTCTTTTATCTAGTGTTCCCAGGATGATCTCATTCTTAGTCATTTCAGAATAGCTCTTAGGGGTTTTAACATTTGCATTTAGAGTTGATAACTTCATTGGAATGAAGGGACCTTCTTGTACTATGATGTAGATTCTTGGATCAGATTCTTCCATGAACAACCTGACCCTTTTCTTCCATATGCCAAAGAATTCTTTCCTGCAGATAGGCAATTTTATAGATCCAAATTCCTTCTGATTCTTATTTTAACCCATTCTTGAAATCTGTTAATTGCCATGGAAATTCACTCAGACTGTTAGGTCAATATTTGAGTAACCTCCCTCTGATACCACTTGAAAGACTTGATTTCAAGAGCCTAGACACTTAGAGGGGGGGGGGTGAATAGGATCTAATTTTTGTTAAGAATTTTAGGCAATTAGCTAGTTCTAACTCAGCACAGAAAATTCAATACACAGTGCAATAATCACATCATAGCATACACCAGATTTATAGTGGTTCCCCAAGGTATGTGTACAATCACTTTCCCGCTTTGCCTATCCAGTAGAGAACTGGATTTATCCCAACTTCCTTTCACTTACTCAGGTCCATAGATCTTACAACTCAGAACCAGATTTGTTCCTACAGCTCAGACTTATACAAGTCTTACCTCAGATTCTTACCGAGAATCATACCTAAGGCCTCAACCCTACCTCAGCCTTTATCAGTAGGCTTACAACTCAGACTTCCACAAGTCCTACACCTCAGGCTCTCAGCCCTACCTCAGGCTTTATAATTACAGGCTTACAACTCAGATCTTACAAAAGATCCTACAAGAAATTGAATGTTTTAATGGTATAGAAATTTCACCAGATAGAACTCTCTATTGTTGTGAGTTTCTAGATCAGTTCTTGAATAAACTGAATCTTCAGATCCAACCTAACTTAGCTGTTTCAAAGCTTCTTAATTGAACAAAATAAGGTTGATCTTCACTTGATGTATAAGTTGATCTTCAGATAGCTCCCTCCTTAGATTCAGAAATAGATCTGAATCTTTCTTGCAGACTGTTCAGGATCTTCCTTATTAAGGGTCTCCCCCTTTCTTGTTGTTGAATTACTAAATGATTCACTTTCTTAATTCTTCTCTGGTTGTCATGGATCAGTCCTTTATATAGACTTTCTCAATGATTACCGGCTGATCCGGTTTATAACAACCTTCTGACAGTTCTAACAAAGGTGTCAAACCTGTTGGTTATGACAGCTGTCGAGTCACTAGTCATGATAGTTGATTCTTAAAAGACTTTACAACTCAGCATGAACCACTCAGCAAACCGCTTCACATGTGTCGACACAAATAGACTAAGTGTCAACACAAGCCTTGATCATGTCGACACAACACTTAATGTGTCGACACAATCATTCTTCTGCTTCTTGATACAACTTCTGTTTATATGTGTCGACACAAGTCATGTGTGTCGATACAACTTATCCTGGTCTCGACATAACTAATGCAGACAGATGGCATTGAGTGTTTTTCCAGATGTCATTTAGTGTGTGTCGACACAAGTCCAGTGTGTTGACACAAGCCCTTAAGACTCAGTATAGCTGTTGCTGATAGATGGCGTTGAGTGTGTGTCAACACAAGTCTTGTGTGTCGACACAAACCTTCTTCAGGTGTCAACACAATTCCTGAGTGTCGACACATGCCTTTCTTCTTGTATCGACATAACTCCTGGGTGTCGACACGGCTTCTGCTTCAGGTGTCGACACAATTCCTTCCTTAGGTGTCGACACAATTTTGGGTGTCGACACAGCTTCTTCTTCAGGTATCGACACAATTCTGGGTGTCGAAACAAATTCTTCTTCAGGTGTCGACACAGTCCTTGCTTTTAGTGTCGACACAACTTCTGGGTGTCGACACAATTCTTCACAAGGGTCGAAACTTGTACTTAGAGAATTTTCCTGCAAACCTTACACCTGCACAATGAAACTCAAACATCCCATCAATACAAACTGATGTATATCATTGAGTAAGATGATGCTTCTCCAAATCTAGTCCATATTTTTCAATGTACCGAATAGTAGTTGCTGATTTTTCCATTAATCTTGATCATACATAACCTTTGTGTGTATCATTGACCGTAGGAGTACAATGGGGTCATGAGGGCGCTTCATGTGTCTCAATCCTTCCTTTCAAGGCTTGTTGGTCTACTGGTAGCCCAAATTAATGCTTGAGGTCACTTAGGTGATTGAGGTTGGGATTCATCTAAAGAGTGTCTGTAGGGTTCAGCCATGTGGTGAGATGGACAGGAGTCCCTCCGTGCATCTCTTTGTAGTAAAGAAGAAAGTATGCTTATGAGGTGGGCGGTGTTCAACAGAACGCCAGCTTTCCACATGTTAAAAAAAAACTCATCACAGGCCACTAGAGTAATACAAGTAAAAGGGGTGAATTATGAATAGATACTCATAAATGTAAGTGCCTTGCGAAAAGGAACTTTGGGCTTCAGACCATTGTAGTTCCTAGTGCCCTCGAGAGTACTTCATAGGGAATGCCCTGATCAGTCCAAGGTTAACCATAAATCGTAGTAGTAAACTGATTTAAAGAGTAACCTTTAATAAGCCACCAACACGAACACTCACCCCGTCATTTTTGGAGTATAGATGGTATAGATTCACATGGGGTGGGCTCAGTGTTTGATGGAAAGATGGTTTCAAGTTTAGCGAGTCGATGGCTCGGGAGCTCTTTTAGCATAAGTTCATGTGAATAAAAGTGGCGGCGCTTCAGTTCGCTTTGGTCGTCGCACTGACTGAGGAATGATGACTCTGGAGGGTGTAGTGGTTGGGACTTGATTGCAAGTGTCTGTGGAGATGCTTTCCTAGTGACCCTACACTTGACAATGAAAGATTAGCGGGTTTGTCAGCATTAGTACGTGGTGACTCTGGTGTGCCCTTTAGAGGCGTACGTAAGGGCTAGGCTTGTTAGTTCGATTACTTGCCTAGGAGTGGTGTGGCCCAACCCACTGTCTCCATTGGCCACTACGGAGGCTCCTAGGAGTGAAGCTAGCTACCAAAACTGGGGAACTAAAGTTATGTGCTCATAGAGTCGCGTGTGTGTATTGCACTTATATGAATCATGACATAACATATCACAACGCACATACCAGCATATAACTTGACAACCCATCATATAAACTAGTATATTATAGCTTATATAGGAGCCTTGCAAAACACTCCTTAACTTATAAGTCTATATGAGCATTCATGTAAGTTAAGATTAATTATTTACCTGTGATATCTAGATGTAAATTTCATTACTTACCTCTTATCATTGTTGTTCCATACTTCACATTATATATAGAATCACTTAGCTTGCTTTACATATTTATATAACTGTTAGCCTAAGGCCTCTACCAACTGCTTATTTATACTTACTGATTATATTATGCCCTCTTTCTTCATTCCTTCCGCACGGTGCCTTGGAGTCAAAGGAGGAGGAGTGGGGGATCGTTGATATAGTCTTTTGACTAACGGTCAGTGGACCATATCATTTTAGGGGATGGAGGAGCAGGACAAGGAGATGCAGGGCCATTAGAGGCTGGTGCAGTTGGAGGTGGGCCAGTCTAGCACAGGAGTACCACCTACCAGGATAGTGAGTGACTATAGTAGCTTTGCTTCCGCAAGTGATTTGTAGTGAGTATGTGATGTACTGGGCAGGAGCCCATTTATTATTTCTGTTGTTGTTATTCTATTATTATCATGTGGACACCTTACTAGTGTGATTCTATATTGCATGTGATCTTGTGGACTTGGACGTATATTTGTTCATTTCTACTTCTACCTTCTTCTCTGATTGATATGGCCAGCAGGATCAGTGTTTTGTAGTGACGACCTTCCCAGGTGTTGGTGTCACCGCAAAGTGGTGGTTATGGTAATAAGACCTCATTTTGAAGCAAAAAAAGAGGGTCTTACAGTCATTGGTTGTTATGCCTCCCGTGGTTGGTGCCCCCTAGTCTATGTTTGGCACGTGGTGCGTGCCACTCTGCCAAGCGAGTGGTGGCTTGAGGGGAATGATGAGTGTCATACGGTTATGCGATTTGCCCCTATAAACTTAGAATTCCCTAAGCTACTTTGCAGGTTGAGCGCCTGCGCTTCACTTTCTTCCATCTAACGCATCCTCTCATCCTCCGAAGATGCTAATACAACGATAATTTCCTCGAGGTGCGGCGTGCTGCCGACAGGCGAGTTGTTGGAGGCTTGATCCTCAGATTCCTTATTAGTCATCTGGCCTGCGTTGTGCTGGCTTCCTCTTGTCATTTTCATCGGGTAAGGGTGCTTGCTTGGGACAAGTACTGCTTCTAAGAAGTTGTTATAGAGTTAGGAACACATTCATATATACAGTGCCAAACTGTTGCGGGTCGGTTGGTTTTCCTCTTGTCCGAAGAATCCAAATGTCTTAGCTCTGATTCAAATTGGACGAGAAAATAGTCAAAGAGAACCGAGAAGCAATATTAATACAATTTTTGTACTATGGAAAACCAAAAAAGGGTGAAAAACCACATGGTCAGATATGTACCAGACCGAAAATCACTATTCAGCTCTGCTTTCAAATGTTTGGAGTTCCTCGAAGGGTGATAGGTCATATATTTGCAACAATATTTGAATAAAAAGAAAGTAGAAAAGAAGCTATGTTTTTGAAGATTGGAGGGGAGTGTCCACCATGAGTGTTCCTCTATGCCTTCTATTGGGCTCACTGATGTGTCCAAGTGAGCATTGAATGCAGAGAGAACTAGAGAGGGAGCAGACCGAATCTCGAGTGAAGGAACGATCTAAGTCTCACGTTCTTTCCAGAAAACTTGAGAGCTTTCAATAGTATTTAGAGTTGCATAAAATCTCCCCTCGGCCGTGCCAAATCACAGGGAGGGGGGATTTTACAAATTGGTATGATCAAAAAACACCATAAGAGAAAGAAGTCCACAAAAACATTAGGTCACCCCGCATGAGCATTAATTTGCGAACAAAAAAAAACAATAGAAGCATTGGTATGCCCATGTGTGGAATCACACTATTTTGTCTACTTAAAATTAGATTAGGCCAACCGTATTTGATCATAGTAATGTTTTAAACCGCATAATACAATACCTCCTTCCCCAGCTGCTATTCCTTTTTCAGCAGATGTAGTTTGGCCTGACTCTTACGATCATCATTGAGACTTTCAAAGCTTAGCAGTTCCGGCTTCGCAGCTGCACCCGGGCTCAAACTGGTTGAGTACTTTCCAAGGCCTCTCCCTCTCCTACATACTTTAGGGTAAAGTTTGAAAACAGGATCGAGGAGTGTATTGACACCATCCAAGAGATGCTCGGAGGGATCCATTGTTTGACCAATGAGGTTGTGTCCTTAGTAGTTATGGCATTGGGAGGCCATGCCAAGAGGTGGTGGAAGTACCTCATGGACTCTACCTATACTAGTTATGAATACTCTCAGATCACTTGAGACGAGTTTATTGAGTCGATGTTGGAGCACCTCTTGTCGCCAACAAATAGAGATGCGCTGGAGGAGCGGTTCCTGCATCTAAAGCAAGGGAACTGATCTGTATTAGAGTACAAGCGAGAGTTCTCCCACTGGTTGAATTTGCTAGCATTTTGAGCGAGTGGGATTACATGAAAAAGTTTTATAGGGGGCTTTAGGACCCACTCAGGCAGGCTCTATTATTCATTTTTGAGGCCAGCTTGGCAAAGATTATTGAGATAGTGAAGAAGTGGGACGCTGACCAATTGATGGTTCATGGCTGAGGAAAGAGGTCGGTAGAGGGTATGCACTTTGGTAAGAGCAGTAGAGGCCCGCGGTGGGGCAGGATCATGGGACATAGGAGAGGTGGAGGATGTCCTCGTCCTAATGGTAGGCTGGAGCTATGACCTCCTGCAATACTAGCCCCACCACCACTGCATATCTAGGAGCCAAGGAGATATGATGACCGAGGATGCCCCCCAATCGTGTTGTATAAGTGCAACTAGCCGGGACATATTAGAGCGCACTACTCCAATGATTCCTTCCACGTCCACCTCCCCCTCCAATAGCCCCTCCAACACAGTAGGGCATAGGTTGATGGCAAGGTCGGGGCCGAGGACTTAATGAAGGAGTCCAACAACCAGTCCAGGTGTACGCCTTGGATATGGCTCAACCAAGGAACCCTGAGGAGATCATCAAAGGTACTTTATGATTCATTGTGCATTAATTTACTACTTAGTACCTTGAAACCCTCTATTTAAACCAAAATTTATAACACAACAAACAAAATTATCTTATGCATAGTATTTGTGTATGGCAAGCCCGCCCACACATTATTTGACATGCGTGCATCGCACTCGTTCGTCTTGGAGGATTTTGCTGGGGATTTTAATAGTGTCAAGCACTTCCTTGGCATCGTCAAGAGGGTACGACTACCAGATGGATCAGAGCTACAATCCACCAAAAAGTTCAACAAGTTCATGGACATCAAAGGAAAT
Source organism: Platanthera zijinensis (assembly GCA_039513925.1). Lineage (NCBI taxonomy): Eukaryota > Viridiplantae > Streptophyta > Magnoliopsida > Asparagales > Orchidaceae > Platanthera > Platanthera zijinensis. Next base: position 91,306,734 of record CM077084.1, on the reverse strand, counting down.
CTATTCGAGACCGCAACGATGATCCTGTGGATATCAGAGTTTTATTTGATCTTGGGCATGACTTGGTTATACTAGCACCATGCTATAATCGATTGCTTGGCCAGTAGAATTGCGCTGCGACATGGAGACTCAAGGTGATATCAGAAGGTATTAGACCCTTCTCCTGTCTATTTATAACATCTATATATGCTGTCAAGTCCTACGAGCTGGGGAATGAGGTATACTTGGTATGCTTTGAGATTGCAGAGGTGGAGGCCTCCATTGATAACATTTTGGTGGTTCGGGACTTCTCCGACATATTCTCGAATAAGTTGCCTGGATTTCCCCTGCATAGAGATGTGGATTTCTAGATCCATTTAGTGATAGGAGCGAGGCTCATCTCTTAGGAACCTATTTACTGGCATAGAAGGAGCTAGCAGAGTTTCAGACATATTTGTAGGAGCTGGTTCACTCAGGGTTTGTCAGGTCGAGCTCATCATAATGGAGATCCCCAATGCAATTTTTCAAGAAGAAGGATGGATCAATCAGGCTTTGTATCGACTACCTGGAGCTCGACTGGTTGACTATATGGAACATTTATCTGTTGTCGAGGATCGATGAGCTATTGGACCAGTGGAGGGAGTTCATTGGATCTCCAAGCTCAACGTAAGGTTAGGATAATATCAGTTGAGGATACAAGAGGAGGACAACCGAAAGAAAGCATTCAGCTCACATTACAGATTGTATGAATTCACGGTGATGCCTTTTAGGCTCACGAATGCTCCTTCTGCTTTCATGAGCCTGATGAACCGTGTCTTCAAGCCATTTTTTGACATCTTTGTGATTGTGTTCATAGACTACATTTTGGTATACTCTAGGACCAAGGAGGATCAAACTCAGCATTTTGCATTAGTTCTGGGAAAGTTGAGCGAACACCAGATGTTCGCGAAGTTCTCAAAGTGCTAGTTTTTGGCTACAGGAAATGGCTTTCCTTGGGCATACTATTAGTGGATCTGGGTTAGTAGTGGACCCAACTAAGGTGCAGATAGTTCGAGAGTGACCCCAACTGAAGTCAGCATTAGATGTTCGTAGTTTACTTGGATTAGCGGGCTATTACCACATGTTTATGGAAGGATTCTCAAGGATTGCACTCCCACTTACTTCGTTGACAAGGAAGGATGCACCATTTGATTGGACATAGCAGTGCGAGGTGGCATTCCGAAAGTTGAAGGATAGGCTCACCTGAACTCCCATCCTTGCCCTTCCATTTGGAAAGGAAGGATTTAAGATATACACTGTCGCATCATATCAGGAGATGGGTGCGGTATAGATGCAGCATGACCACACTATTGCTTATGCCTCTAGGCAGGTTAATAATCATGAGCAAAATTATATAGTGCATGACCTCGAGCTTGGAGGTGTGATCTTTTCCTTACAAATTTGGAGACAATACTTATATGAGGTTCATTGTGAGATCTCTTAAGATCATAAGAACCTCAAATATATTGAAACATAGAAAGATCTACACCTGAGGCATCAAAGGTGGTTAGAGTTCCCGTGTGATTACGACTATGCAATGCATTATCACCCAGGGAAGGCGAATACTATGGTTGTTGCCTTGAGCAAGAGAGACGACACTTCTGGTCTGAAGCCCCGATTGATGGCCATAGAGTTGGTCAAGATGGGGGAAGACTTGCAAATCATGCTAGTATCCAGAGTCAATCTGGAGGTCTATGAGGAGTACTTGGCTTCTTTGACCATCATTTGTGACATCAAAGACTATATAAGGGCAGGACAGAGACAGTATGCAACATTAAAGCTAGTGTTCAGGGCCCTGGAAGGGGAATCTAAAAGGATTATACAGTGCATGACAATCTCATTCATTTCCGGGGTCACATCTATATACCAGTAGAAGGTGGGATCCAGGAGGATATACTCAGGGAAGCACACTGCTCTAGGTACTTGGTGTATCTCGGGATCACCAAGATGATAGCGGACCTGCAGAAGGACATATACTGGCCCATAAAGAAGAAGGGTATTATACATTATGCGACTCATTGTGAGACCTTCCAGCTGGTAAAGGTCAAGTGCAAGAGCCCCGAAGGACTACTACAACCATTGCTAGTCTCAGAGTGGAAGTTGGAGGTTATTGATATGGACTTCATACATGGATCGCCTCATTTCCACTCCAGGCATGATTCCATATAGGTCATAGTGGATAGACTGACCAAGATAGCTAGATTCATTCTAGTAATGAAGGACGATTCAGTTGGGGTGTTAGTGAGACTTTTTATGGAGTAGTTTGTACAGTACTATAGCGTACCAAGGATGATGATTTCAGATTCAGATGGTCAATTCACTTCGAGGGAGTGGAGGGCTATGCAAGCATACTTGGGCTCCCATCTTGCATTCAACACTGCCTTCCATCCACTGATCGATGGGCAGATGGAGTGTGCCAAAATGACCATGGAGGATCTTCTATGCTTGTGTATATTGGATACAGGGAATCCCTAGGAGCGGCTATTACATTTGATCGAGTTCTCTACAATAAAAACCACCAGACAAGTATTGGTATGACACCCTATGAGGCCCATTATGGGAGGAAGTGTCAGGCACCATTTTCTTGGGTCTAGGATGAGGATGCAAAGGTACTTGGATCAGATTATATTAAGGATACATAAGCGCTTGGTCAGATGACCCATGAATGGGTGTTGGAGGCTCAAAGTAGAAAGGCTGAGTACTATAATGGTATGCATCGAAAGGTGGAGTTTCAGGTTAGAGACCGGGTTTTCTTGAAGAAACATCTTGTGCATGGTGTCGCGCGGGTGCGGGAAAAGAAGAAGCTTAGCCCTCGATTTATAGGGCCTTATACAATCCTTGAGCGGATCAGCCCCTTGGCTTATAAGCTGGAGCTGCCATGGGAGTTGACGACCTTGCATGACGTCTTCCACGTCTCCTCACTCTGGAGGGCCTTACTACGCCTGAAGCGGGATTTTACTTCTGCATCAGGCCCAGTAGCATTTGACAGATCATTCCATTTTGAGTAAGTCCAGATCGATGATACATCCGTCTGAGTCCTATGGAGGAAGAAAGTCCTACTGGTCATGGCATTGTAGTCCATCATGGACAATAGGAGCACATATGGTAGCCAATAGATCTCATGCAACAACAATACATGGGACTCTTCCCCTTATGTATAATCTAAACCTCTTTGAAAGTTCTTCTTATTTTAGAGTACGTAGAACGCCGTAAACAAGAACTTAAATTTCAGGGATGAAATTATTTTTTTGTTTATTGAGATTTGTAACAACCCTATTCCTACTGGACCCATTTATTGTGTTATGGAATGACATGCATCATTTCATGAGAGTTAGAATCAGAAGGTGACTAAAGGGTTCCTTGTACCAAGGTGCACTCACTAGGTGACCCTAATGGAGCACAAGCCAACTCAGGTCAGTTTGCCTCCAACTAAACTCACAAGCTCAAATTGACCTTACCACCATTCCCCTAATCCTAAGGGAGACTCAATTGAACATAAACCTCATAAGTTGGTCACCTAAATTGGTCAAATTGACCAAACTCAACATAGCTAAAATCAACCCAAGGATGGCATAATTGATCTTCAATTGGTCAAATTGACTTCACTCATAGTCTCCTAACCTCATTAGAGACTCAATCGATCATGGAACTCAACATGGAATCAACCAAATCATTCAATTTGACCAAAGCCAAACTTAGCCCGGTCAAAATTGAATCATATGGCTCAATTAGCCAAATCAAGGCCTCATCATGGCCCAACCAACATTGGGTGATGTCATGAGACTCAAGACCAACATATGGGACGAGTCAACTCACCAAATTCACCAAGTCAACCCCCAAGTCAACCATGGTCAAGGTTAGCCCAAAATTGAATTCTATGAACCCAAGCCCAATTCCATTGGATCAAGGCATAGCCCAAGGCCCATTCTATGGCCAATGACTTAATAAACTCCTTTACCCTCTGATTTTGGCATGCTAAGCCATTCATAAGGTTAATTTTGGAAAAGCCCTAAAAATGTCCATGAAAGGATAATGAGGAATGGTGAATTAGAGGCTGCTTGGACACCCACTCCTCCCATGCCTCTCTCTTGACTCAATAAAGCATATCAAATATTTGGGTACTATTGGAGCGGCTGTTGATTACAAGAATAATGCATCCATACTTGGCCAACCACCCCTCCCCATAATGGCTTTTCTAGTTTTAAGCCTTTCCTACCCCTTTTGAACCTTCTCTTCAGAACCTTGCAAGAAGTTAAGCCAGCGCTCTAGAGTGAAGAAATTGGTGCTGGATTGCAGGATCAGGCAAGTTCACCGGAGACAGCCACTACCATGGCTCATTGTCACCACACCCACCGCTAAGAACGATTAAGGGTCTGTTTCTCCTCTTATCTCTCTAAGCTACCCTCTTAGATTCATTAGGGAGTTATCCCAGCTCAATAGAGCTTTATTTCATGGCTAGCATCCTATTGTTTGGCCCAAGAATTTTTTCTGATTACCAAACCACCGACAAATGATAGCCATCAAATCAACGGAGGAGGTGGTGGTTGCCGGTCGTGATGGTCGATGCGTGGTCAGAAAATGGAGAATTAATTTAGCCTTAGTCAGGGCTATCATGATTGTTGGCCCAAGGTAGGAGATAATGAGATGCTATATGTTATGATTTAGGATTCGTCCATAAGATTAAGAATAAATACTATAGTATGGTTTTAATTATATTATTTTTGTCACACTTAGGCTCTGTTTGGCACGGTGGTGGTAGTCGTAAACGCATGGGTTAAACTGTCATTCGTTAAGGATTGCCTAACAAACATCATCCTTTTGATCATAAAAGTTGATGAAGTTTCTTTGGTGGACATTATCGAATGACAATTTAACACCCATGGTCATGACTGTCACCACCGTGTCAAACAGGGCCTTAAACCGACCTTTTCAAACTCAAATTTAGGCCTCTTAGAGGCTGATTTTGAAAAAATTGTCATAGAAAAATATTGTAGCCCTTGGTGTCTACTTTTCACAAAAATTTGAATCACCCCATTTGGTGACCTCCATAAAAGCCATTTTTCGAGGTATGTCCTAAGGGAGGGACATTCACTAAATTGTGAATTTTCTTCACATGGAAGATTTAATGGGGCTGAAATTTTGTCCATGAATGTATATACCCTAGACACACCCCTTGCCCAAACACAAAAATTTTTTATCAATATTTTTCTATAGTTTTGATAAAATTTTGATTTATCATATACATGAAATTTAGGTGGCTAGATCAACTCAAATTGTCCCCAAACCTCGGGTGGTATCTAGATTAGGTCATGTTTAGCCACTAGTTAAATATTGAGATCACTTGGACGTCTGCATGTGGGTGTATTCCACATGCATGACTTATATTGTTATGGGAACTTGGCGTGCTTATAGCACAAATGGGTATTTTGTGTATTTCTCACAAATGGCTTGATGAATGCTAATAATATTTTGGCCAGACACATATATTATTAGCACAAATTGGTATTTTGTGTATCTGCACCTGTCGTAAGGACTGAAATATGAGTAAAACATAGTTTGTTACTAATAGCTATATTTAGTAATAATTTTTTTCTGTTGTTACCAAAAATTACTTTTTTGTAACGAATATTTTATATTTTGGTACAATAATAATTAATTTGTTACTATAAATATAAGTATTTGTAACAACATTAATGTTAGATTATAAATAGTAAATTTTCCTCATAATAGGTATCAATTGTAACCACATCATGAAAGTTTTTTGTGATAAAGATATTTTCCTTACTATTAGTAATATTTTATTATTAAAATTTTGTTACAATAAATATATCATATTTTATTATCAAATTTTGTACTATTTTATTATCAAAGTTTTCAATTAATTTTTTTTAGAAATAAAAGAAAAATTTTGTATACTTGCAACAGTAGTACCCCGCCTTGATAGTGCTTTACCGCATTGACACTCCTACAGCTCGTAAACATTCGTACGTGGCTGTTGCAGATATGTGGTACTATTGTGATATGTGTATTTTTGCACGTGCAGGGGTGGTTTGTGAGCTGCGTAATGTCATCACGCTGAGGCACTATCGAGACGAGGGTAATTAATGTCGCTCGGGGAATGAGCGGTTCTATGTTTTGTACTGCAGCTCAGAAAAGCATTTTCCAATCATCTGTTAGTATAACAAGTGTTCAATAGCTAGCATTTTTGGCCAGTGAGAGCATTTTTCTCCTTAGCACGTGCTTTTCGCCCGGACGCACGTTTTTTCCCCGGGCACACGTTTTTTGCTTAGTCGCGCATATTGCACTAGTTCTTTTATTCTCGAGAGAATACAAAATTATGCAAGCGCATGTTTTTTGCTCGGGAGAAGCTAGTGTTTTGTATATATTTTAGTTTAATTTCTAAGTAAATTTTGTAATATTTCTTGTAAATTATTGACTAAATAGTTTTTTTTAAAATAAAATTATTCATATGTATATAAAATATATGTATGGTCTTGTTGTAATAAAAATCTATGTATATATTTATATATTTTTGCATTAATAATAGTAATAATAATAATAATAATAATAAATAAATAATAATAACAATAATAATAATGATAAAATAAATAAATAAATAATAATAAATCTAATTTTATAAGTAAATTAAAATATATTATTTTAATAAATAAATAAATAAATATAGATATAATATATATAATATAGTTCTAAAATTTATAGATAAGATCACTTGGCCTAGTGGAGTGTTGTCTTGCTTTGCCTTCAAATGGGGGGCGGGATCGAAACTCAACTCTATCAACCCGCCAGCAACTCGCTAGCTCCTTGCTACTCAATATCATCACCCGCCCCGTGTCTTCTTCAACCCGCTAGCAACCTATCAGCTTGCCTTTTTTTGAAGAATTTTTAACAAATAATTTATTTGTAATGATGCAGATACATTCGTTACAAGAAGTTTTAACGTCTAGCTTTAGAGAATGACCGTTACATAAAGTTTTTTTCGTTATCAAAGAGTTTTTATAACGATTTTTGGTACTTATTGTAACGATTTAGGTCCTTACTATAAGTGCAATTTGTTGTAGTATATTATGAGGTAGGGTATCAGCTCTGGTGAAATTAGGATTTTTGAGTTAAAAATCCTAGGTATTTAATTAATTAAAATTATGTTACATAATTAAATTAATGAAATAAAACCGACCAAGTAACTTAGGAAAGTTTTAATATTCTGTCAATTGACATTATAAGTTATAATGCACCTTTGGTAATTTAATTACAATTTTTGAAAATTATTTACCTTGAGAAATATAAATGATTTCATTTATTACGCACACTTATGTGTTTAATATTTATGGTCTATATAATTTGGAAATTCTAAATCTTTGGATAGATACTTTTTAATCCATTAGGAAGCTCTAGAATTTTTCTTAGAATTTTTGGATAATTATTTTAGGTACTTACTTTGTAAAGTGATACTTTGGAATTAATTTTCATATATGAAAATTATGGACCAATAAATTATGGAAAATTATGAAACTCTGAGAAATACATTATCATTTCATTTTATGTCACTAGTAACGAATAATAATTTATGGAAAAGGCCAGCAACCTGTCAGCTTGCCTTTTTTTTGAAGAATTTTTTATAATTAATTTATTTGTAACAACGCGCATACATTCGTTATAAAGAGTTTTAGCGTCGAGCTTTAGAGAATGACCGTTACATTAAATTTTTTCGTTACCAAAGAGTTTTTGTAACGATTTTTAGTACTTATTGTAATGAAGTCCTTATTATAAGTGCAATTTGTTATAGTATATTATGAGGTAGGGTATCACCTCTGGTTGAATTAGGATATTTGAGTTAAAAATCCTAGGTATTTAATTAATTTAAATTATGTTACATAATTAAATTAATGAAATAATACTGACCAAGTATGAAAGTGAAGGGATAGATTCTACTCTAGAGGGGGGGTGAATAGAGTTATCAAATTTTGCACTAGACAAAACTTAATAGTCTACCCAACTCCCTTGGAGTGAAATGTGGAATGAAAAGATTATAGATAAGGAGATAACCCTAAAGCCTAACACAAGTGTTGTGCACAAACTCAAGCTCACTGTAATTACAGTTAAGGCTTGGAAATCCTAATCAGCAACTAGCAAACCTAGTTATATCTAATCACAGCCACAATGCAAGTAATTAAATTAAGCAAGCCAGACGACACAAGGAATTTATAGTGGTTCCCCAAACAACTTGGGTACGTCCACTCTTCTACCAACAAGGTAGGAATCCACTACAGGTTTTTGATCAGGTGTCCTGCCACCACAAGATCTGCTTCAGGTAGATCTAGAAACCCTTTAGACTTTTGATCAGGTGTCTAAAAACCGAACACAGGTTTTTGATCAGGTGCCCTGCCACCAAGGGATACTTTTGAAGGGAGTAATAACCCTGTACAGGAGGGGGAAAGAAGGTTAAAAGGTCTTCTCTATTTTACAATAGATTAGAGAAGCACAGAGACTTTCACTGAGCTAGAGAGCTCAAAGGAATCAAGGCTCCCCCTGGCTCAAAGAATGTCAGGTGAAGTCTTGCTTCAGTGCAGAAAACACTTCAGAAAGTTCTGAAGGAAAAACTATAAGAAGATATAAAATATAAAATAGAAAACTTCTAGCAGCTATCTTCTTCTTCTTCTTCAAAAGAACTCTGAGTCTGAACTTCCTGGAAGCAGGAGAACTCAGGTTGAAGAAGAGCAGAAGAGCTTAACACTTCTCAGTTGAAGGAAGATTACTGAGAGCAATGAACTTGGTCTTGATGAAAGCTTGAATGCTAATTGAATAACTCTTAGAATAACTGGTTAGCTAGCTGAAATCCTTCTCCAAAGGATTCCTTTTATAGCAGCAACAAGCAACGACTCTTTTCTATTTGAACTGTTTGTCTTCTTCTGAAACTTGAAACCTGGGCTGCAAATATCACAAAGACAAACAAACTCTGCAGCAAAATATTCTACAAAAGGGATAAACCTTTTTCAAGGAAGCTGCAGGGAGCAATCTGATAATAAAGGTACTAAATAAAATCACATCAGAGACAAACTCTTTATAGCATAAGGAAGACTTTTCAGTCTAACGGCTATAAAGGACTGACAGCAGATAAAGTAAAATACAATGTCAGCTAATAAGACAAACAACTTTATCTGAAAAGATTTGACTCAGGCAAAAGAGATGGAGCAGATATTGCCTGGAAATATTATCTTAAAACAACTGAATTAAAATGCCAGATAATATATTAATTTATTAAATAGAATAAATAAATACAAAATAAAAAGGCAGACAGAAAACGTCGAACGACCCTCGGAGATCGTCGACCGAAGAACGGAGATCGTCGAACTATCGGACAGATAGTCGAACGATCCAGATAGTCGAACTATCAAAGGAGATAGTCGAACTATCTCAACAGATAGTCGAACTATCAGAAGATAGTCGAGCTATCAGATAGTCGACCTATCAACAGATAGTCGAACTATCAAAGCAAAACCGATAGTCGACCTATCAACAGATAGTCGAACTATCAACACAGAATAGATAGTCGAACTATCAACAGATAGTCGAACTATCAACGCAGAACAGATAGTCGAACTATCAACAGATAGTCGAACTATCAAAGAACGACAGATAGTCGAACTATCAGCAGATAGTCGAGCTATCAGATAGTTAAACTATCAAAGCAGATAGTCGAACTACCAAGGGAAAACAGATAGTCAACCTATCAATAGATAGTCGAACTATCAGAAGAAAGCAGATAGTCGACCTATCAATCAGATAGTCGAGCTATCAAACAACGCAGATAGTCGACCTATCAAACAGATAGTCGAGCTATTAGATAGTTGAACTATCCAAGCAGATAGTCAAACTATCAAACAAACAGATAGTCGAACTATCAATAGATAGTCGAACTATCACAGCACACAGATAGTCGAACTATCAACAGATAGTCGAACTATCCACGCAGACAGAACGTCGAGCAACTGATAGATGATCGTCGAACAGTTAATCGACGATAGTCGAGAGGCGTTCGACCATAGTCGAACGAACAAACTACTTAACCAAATTCTTATCTGGATAAGCTGGGAACTCTACAGCTAGACAACTAACCTTGACCATAGATAATTCATGAGTCAAGAGACTAAGAAGACAAGACTAAACTCAAATCAAACTAGGGTACCAACAATCTCCCCCTATTTGAGTTAAGTCTCTCAAAAAATAAAACACAGAGCTAGCTATAGAACAATAAAAACAATACAGGAAATAGTTAAACAAACTAACTGGCAATTAACAATCAGTCAGATATATAACAGTCAATCAAAATTAAGGATCTACAGAATCAGGTTTGGGATCAGAAGAGCTAGGAACAAAAGATACTTTCCTCAAGGGATCTATGGCTTCTTTCTTAGACATCTTCAGATCTTGTACACCAATAATCTTTAGTTCTGATGCCCTTGGGACGACTGCTTCTGGATGCTTTTCCATGTATTTAGAAGGGTCAAAAACTTCAGGACTAACCTGGATTTTATCAAGTTCCTTCATTCTGAATTTTGACATTGTAGTAAATCCTGCAGAATCTTTTCCTTCAGCCTTAGCTTTCTTTATCTGGGCTGAGCCAACAAGCTCTAGAAAATGAGCCATCCTGAAATCAGGATCTAACTTTTGACTTTCATACTTATTTTCAGATGCAGTATCTATTGGCTTCACAGCTTTAAACTTGGTAGACAGATCTAATAAACTTTCAGCTGGATCTTTAACTTCTTGAATAATAAGAGATGAAGGAGGAGGAAATTCAGCAAATTTCTTACAGGACTTTTCTGAGAAAACAGTTCTTTTACTCTTTGAAGTGTCTTTAGCAGCAGGTGAAACTTTTCTCTTGGGAGAGGGAGGAGGTGAAAAGGTTGGCTTTTGATATACCACCTCCTTTACTTGCTCTTTTGCCTCAGCATCATGTCTTTGATATCCAGAATATGATTTACCTTGATGGCTTTGAGAACTTCTCCTTGAAGGAGGCTGAGAAGGTGCAGATTTGTCAGAAGGAGCAGATGGATTTGCTGAAATATTGCCAGAGGCTCCTGCACCGGGAGGTGGAGGAGGAGGACCTCTGGGAGTCCATCTGGAAGCAGGACTATCATACCTCTTTGATTTCTTCCTCTCCTTTTGCTGGTTCTTAGAGAACCACATCCAGTGCTGGAACTCTTTGAATTTAGGATCAATCCCTTTCAGAATGTAGTAAGGAGTGTCATGATCGGGATTGGGAGGAGGAGGAGCTATAGCTTTTCTTTTCCTCTTTGCAGCTTTCTTTTTCTTAGATTCCTCAGACAGATCTAAATCATCTTCATCCTCAGAATGAGATGAGGGAGGATGATCATATGGATCATAGGCTTCTGATACAGCCTTTTCCTTTTCTTTCAGGACAGCTTTCTCTTTCGCTTCTTCCATGGCATCCTGTGCCAGGAGAGTATCCAAGTCTAAGCCAGGGGAATCATCCCATACTGTAGACTTTTCAGCTTGCCAAGCTTTTTCTTTCTCTTCTAAATCAGCCTTTACTCTTTGTTGCCAAGCAGCTTTTGCTTTCTCTTCTTCCAAACTCAGTTTTGGGGTGTCATATTTATTTTCAACTTGGCTTTCAGGATCTAATTCTTGACGCTCAGGAACTGTCGAGGGGACCAGTTCAGATAGCACCGCTTGCTGAGCAGGTTCAGCAGCCTCAGAAACTAGAACAGGCTCTACAGCCTCAGATAGCACTGCTTGCTCTACAATCACTTGGACATCAGGAGCTGATACAGATTCAGGCTCTTTAACAACATCTACTTCTTCCATTAAATCTATAGGATTAGGAGTAAAATCTTGCTAAATGATATCTAGTCATCCCTTCCAGATATTCCCATACTAACATATCAATTAAGTAATCTACAAATTGGGAAAGTGACATACCTTCAGGATTTTCTTCAGGGTGACCTAACTCCCATAAATCATCTAGAAAGGATGTGATTATTCCTTCTAGGTATAGGGCAACCAGGGGAGTTGAGGATTCTTCCAGGTAAACTTTTACAGCAAATTCAGACAACATAATTGCATCAGATATTTCTTTTTCAGCTGGTAGAGGAGCTACTTCTTCTTGAACTGGAACTATCTCTTCTGGAACTTTTATCACTGGAGCAATAACTACTAATACTGAATCTGTTATAGCTGGAGGAACTGCTGGAGGGTAGGCTGGGAGCTGCTCAGAGACATCTTTATTGAACATCTCCCCCTGCCTGATTTCAGTGGGAACTGAAACCAGGCCCCTGGATGAAGAGGGCTCAGCAGAGTTAGAGAGAATTTTGATGGCATCAGTCAAAGAAGCAATGGAGGAAGCAAGTGGAGCAATTGCCTCTTCAATCATGATTTTGATTGAGGGGGTAATTAACTCCACAATGCTGGAAATAAAAGCTGGAGTTATATCAAAAAGTGGTGGAGGAATTGCAGTTGATGGAAGATCAGCAGGAGGAATGTATTCCTGATGAACTGGAGAACAAACTGGAGATGGAGATTGAAATGGAGAGTTAACTGGAGATAGATGGGTGGAAGCAGGAAGATCAATATGATCTGAAGATTGAAGAGGAGAACGAATTTGAGTAGAAGGTACAAAAGCTAATAAATCGACACTAGGATGAGATATCCTAGCAAGATGATGAGGGATAAGAGATGCTGGAGGAGAAGATGGAATTTCAACTGTTAAATCATGAACAAGAGAGGCAGAACGTCGTACTTCAACTGAAGTTGATGGAACTTCAACTGAAGTAGACAGCAGAGCAGAAGAAGATGAAGGAACTGAGCCAACTTCTTGAGGGTGGGGAGCGACAGAGTCAGTCCTTGTGCTCTTAGATGCAGCTGGAGCAGCCCCTGCAGGAGCGGGCTTCACGAATGTCCTTTTCCATTTGGAGAACAGAATGGGATCCATCTTCTTGTTGGCATTAATAGTGGTAGCAGCTGAAACTAGCAGATGAGAATACTTCTCCTTCAGAAAAATCCCAATAACCCTGCCTAGGGTAACTTCCTTCTTGCTATTCTTCTTCCTTATCAAATCAAACAGAACACCTGCCCAATTGATCCTTTTCTTGTTGACAATTGCACACATTAGTGCAAATTGTTGTCTTGTGATATTATCGTGGGCAGAGTGTTTGCCTAGCAGCACTTTTCCGACAATCTCAGCAAGAAATTTAATCTTAAAAGGAAAATTTATCTTGAGCAGCTTCGAGGGAATGCCTTCTACATGTCCCAACTCAATCAACATTCTTCAAAATTCTGGAGCATTTTGCTCAAATTCTTCTTCGCCATTAGTCAATCCAAATAAATCCGTCAAAATGGCGGGAGTCAAACTTACCTCTTCTCCGCCAATAGATCCTGTCATTGAATCTTCAGTAGAAGATGAAGTAAATGCCCATTCCTTTATCTCTGGGATATTTAACTTGATCCTTGTAGACATTAGCCTTTCCAATCCTTGGTCTTTGCATAGCTGGAGAATTTCCACGATATCTGGTTCACAGTAGCTGAATGCATCAAAATCCATGCTGAAACCTGCGTCAAACTTGACTACCGCGAGGAGCGCTAGAGAAATCGCCATCAATTTGCTGGAGAAGGCGCGAGAGGAATGGAGAAGACGAATCGGCAGAGAAAAGAGACAGAGCAAGCACGACGACGGAATACGAAAAGACGCTCTCCGTCGATGATAAAAGCAAAGATCTTTTAACCTAAGTCGACTATCAGCTTTATATTAGACCGAAGATAGTCGATCTATTCAAAAGATACTGGAGACGATGGTCGAACGGTCGTTCGACGATCGGTCCAGAAGCAGAGTAGTCGAGCAATCGTTCGACTATTTCTGGCTTCTCAAACAACAAGCTGTCGTCATCCAGAGATCGACGATGAGCTCGACTTGTTCGACGATGGTCGAACGCCGGTCGACGATCTTCAAACAGACAAGCTTTCATCAACCATAGGTCGACGATGGGCTTGACCTGATCGACTATCTTCGAACGTCGTTCGACTATCTTCAAACAAGTTTCAACAAGGCAGAAGTCACACTTAGTCTCTTTCATTGATCATGCCTAGTTGAACCAAAAAGAACAGATGCTTCTGTTCATCTAAGGGCTTGGTGAATATATCACCTCTCTGAAACTCAGTGGATATGAACTCAAGACAAATCTTGTTATTTTCCACACAATCTCTCAGGAAATGGTGCCGAATCTCAATGTGCTTCGTTCTAGAGTGGTGCACTAGATTTTGTGCAATTGAGATAGCACTGGTACTATCACACATGATTTTGGTGTTCTTGTGTGAGTAACCATAATCCACAAGCTGGTTTTGAATCCACTGGATCTGTGAACAACAATTGGCAGCTGCTATATATTCAGCCTCTGCAGTTGAAGTTGAGACAGAAGCCTGCTTCTTACAGAACCAAGAGACCAATCTCTCTCCCAGGAACTGACAAGTTCCTGAGGTGCTCTTCCTGTCAACTCTACAACCAGCATAGTCAGAGTCAGAGTATCCAATTAACTCAAATTTTGATTCTGTTGGGTACCAAAGTCCTAGATTTGGACATCCCTTCAGGTATCTCAGGATTCTCTTGAGAAGAATCAGATGAGATTCCTTGGGGTTGACCTGGAATCTAGCACAAAGGCATGTAGCAAACATTATATCTGGCCTACTTGCAGTTAAATATAATAGAGAACCAACAATGGCCCTATAATTCTTTTGATCAACTGGCTTGCCGTGATCATCAGAATCAATAACTACATTAGTAGCCATAGGTGTAGGCATTGCTAAAGCATCAGCCATCCCAAATTTCTTTACCAATTCCTTGGCATATTTGGATTAGGAGATGAAGATACCATCAGCATCTTGCTTAACTTGGAGACCAAGAAAGTAAGACAGCACACCCATACTACTCATCTCAAACTTAGAGTGTATCAGGTCAGAAAACCTTTTGCAAAGTTTGGGATCAGTGGAACCAAATATAATATCATCCACATACACTTGAACTAACAGGATTGTGTCTTTGTGGTGCTTGACGAAAAGGGTTCTATCAATTACTCCCCTAGTAAAGTTGTGCTCTAAAAGGAAACTAGCTAGAGTCTCATACCAGGCTCTAGTGCTTGTTTTAGTCCATAAAGAACTTTCTGCAACTTGAACACATGTGAGGGCTGAGTTGAAGAAACAAACCCTGGTGGTTGTTCAACAAACACCTCTTCCTTAAGCTCACCATTTAGGAATGCACTTTTGACATCCATCTAAAAAACCTTAAACTTCATGTAGGTTGCATAGGCCAAGAAGATCCTTATTGCTTCTAGCCTTGCAACAGGAGCAAAGGTTTGGTCATAATCTATACCTTCCTCCTATCTGTAGCCCTGAGCTACAAGCCTAGCTTTATTCCTTACAATAATTCCATTTGCATCCAACTTGTTTCTATACACCCACTTGGTGTCTATGATCAGTTGGCCTTTAGGTCTTGGAACCAAAGTCCAAACTTTACATCTCTCAAACTGATTGAGTTCCTCTTACATAGCAATGATCCAGTGGGGATCTAGCTCTACATCTTTAAAGGTGAGGGGCTCAAACTGTGAGAGGAAACAAGCGTGCATCACATCCTGTCTTAACTGATGTCTTGTTTGAACACCAACTGATATGTCTCCTATCACTTGAGATGTGGGGTGATCTCTAAGTGCGACAATATCAGTAGGTGGGATGTGATCTTCAGCAACAGTTGGGATTAATTCCTCAGGAGGAATTTGGTCTACTGTTGGTGGAACAACAACAGCTTCTGCAATGTCTTCATCACTGTCTGATTCAGTGATCTGAAGAGTTGATAGTTGAAGAGTCTTTTGAGTAGCATCAGGTACCTGCAATGAACTGGAGGAAGAAGAATTTTCCTTCTCCTTGTAAAACATCTGAGACTCATCAAAAGATACATGCACAGATTCTTCAATTTTACAGGTTGATTTGTTATAAACCCTATAAGCTTTGCTTACTTGGGAATATCCGAGCATAATTCCCATTGAAGCTTTTGCTTCAAACTTTCTAAGGTATTCTTTATTGTTATTATGAATGTACACTACACAACCAAATATTCTAAAGTAATTAATTTTGGGTTTCTTTCCTTTAAGCAACTCATAAGGAGTTTTACACTTAAGCTTGTGTATCAGACTTCTATTCAAGACATAATTGGCTGTACTAACAGCTTCTGCCCAATAGGAAAAAGGCATATTAGCATCTGCCAACAATGTGCTAGCAGCTTCAATGAGTGTTCGATTTTTCCTTTCAACTACCCCATTTTGTTGGGGAGTTCTAGGAGCTGAGAAGCTATGTTTGATACCTTCTCTCTCACAAAATTCTTGCATGAGAAGAGAGTCAAACTCAGTACCATGATCACTTCTGATCAAGGCCAAATGAGTAGAGTACTCAGTCTGCACACATAATAGAAAGTCTGTAAGGGCTTTAAAGTTATCAGCCTTAGTTCTCAAAAAGAAAACCCAACTGAACCTAGAGAAGTCATCTACAATGACTAAGGTGTAATACTTCCCTCCTAAACTCTGTACATTTATTGGGCCAAAAAGGTCCAAATGTAATAAATACAGGATTCTAGGAGAATCACTTTTATTTACAGATTTAAAAGAGTTTTTGGTTTGCTTGCCTAGCTGACAAGCCTTGCATAGGCTCTCCTTCTTGTAGGGGCAAGAAGGTAAACCTCTAACAAGGTTGTGTTTAGATAACCTAGATATATTTTTAAGGTTAACATGACTAAGCCTCTTATGCCACAAAGAATTATTATTAATTGTTACTTCATTAAATAAACAGATTTCAGAATGAGTTGAATTGAAATCTACTAAATAAATATTACCTAATCTAATGCCTACTAAAACAACATTATTATTTAAAGTAATATTACAAGAAGAGTTAAAAAATGAAACCTGGTAGCCAGCATCACATAGCTGGCTGACTGAAATCAAATTGTGCTTCAGTCCAGTCACATATGCAACTCTCTTGAAAGTAACATCTCCAATAGTGATTCTGTCATAGCCTTCTGTCTGACCACAACTTGAATCTCCAAAGATAACCTTTGGGCCGAGCTTAGCTTTGAACTTTGACAGATGATTTTTATTTCCTGTCATATGCTTGGAGCATCCACTATCCAAATACCACTTATTTTGAGTGATAGGATAGGCCTTTACCTGCAAGAAATTCATTTAGACATTGTGGACCCAGGTAACCTTGGGTCCCTTGTTTTTCACATAAGAAAAGCTAGAAATAAATGAAAATGCAGGCTGAGGGTGATAACCTAATGGGTGAGATTTCCTAGGTGGGATTCTCCATGCAGATGATGGGTCAATAAACCTAGGGTTTCTATTTTCATTTAGGTTTCTACGGGTTTGATGATGATTTTGAAAATCATATTGAAAACGTCGATCGACGTTCGACGATGGGCGCTCAGATCGTCGAGCTTCGTTCGACCATTGAGCTTCCGATCGTCGAGCAGCGTTCGACGCTCTTTGTATTTCCTTAAAAAATTGTTTTCTTTTCTCTCTCTTCGCTTTATTTAAAGTTTTATTAACTTGGTTTACTTGCTCAGTGTTCTTTATCCCATCAGCTGAGATAAAGTTCACTGGAGTTGAAAGATTATTTTTAAGAATAACTGGGGGTTCACTGGGAGAAGCTCCTAAGCCTAGTTTATTATTGCCTGACCTAGTGTTAGTCATGCTGGTTATTTCTAATAACTTAAGGCTTCTACCATTTAGAGATTCTTCTAACCTCTTAGATTTAGCTAACTCAATTTTAAGAAACTTAATTTCTTCACTATACTTAGTGAGATCTTCCTTTAACTTAATATTTTCAGTAGATATGATTTCTGATTCAGCTAGTTTATGTCTAAGTTCTTTAATTTCTTTTTCAGAACTAATTAAATCTAAGCATAAAGATTTAAAATCTAATTTGAATTCTGCTGAAGTAAAGTCATAAGAAGATAGTACCTCATCTTCTGTTGGCAATTCTTCTTCTGAATCTGAACTCTCTGCAGCTGAATGATTGCTGCAGGCATCTATTGCCATCAGGCAAACTTCCTTTGCCTTCTTCTCTTCCTCATCCTCACTGGAGCTAGAGGAGGAAGATTCTTCATCAGAATCACTCCAGGTTTCAGCAATGAAACCTCTCTCCTTCTTCTTATTCTTATAGGAGGATGGCTTGGAGTGCTTCCTGTGCTGTTCCTTTTCTTTCCTCTTATCTTTGTTCTTCTCCTCTGGACAATCTAGTAAGATTTGTCCAGGTTTCCTGCAACCATAGCAGATAATTTCTTTAGTAGGTGAACGGTCATACCTTGGTTTGTCTTCATAGCGTGAAGACTTCTTTCTGAATTCCTTTCTCCCCATCTTGAGAAACCTCTTGGCAAATAATGCCATTAGTTCCTCATTGGATTGGCTGCCTTCAGAAGCATCATCAGCCTTAAGAGCTAGAGATTGCTCTTTTCTTGTTGGAGTAGGGGTCTTTGCTTCAGCTTCTGCTTCCCTTGTCTTCAGCACTTGCTCAAAGGATTTGAGCTTGCCGAGAAGAGCTTCTGTTGAGATCTCTGTTGTACTTCTGTCTTCCTTGATGGGCCAGATCCTCAGATCCCATGTGCTAGGGAAGCACATAAGAATCTTATTATTGACCTCTGTCAATGAGATGTCCTTGTCAAGGGTCCTCAGCTCATTGTTGATTGAGCTGAGCCTTGTATACATGGCTTCAACTGATTCAGCATCAGTTTTCTTGAAGTTCTCATATTGTGAGATAAGGTTGGACCTTCTGTCCTTCCTTTGATCAGCTGAACCAGCTACAATCTGGTTCAGTGTATCCCACATTGCTTTTGCTGAAGAGCAGTCAGCAACTTTCTGGAATACTTCATCAGACATTGTCTGAGCCAGTATATTCATTGCCTTGGCATCTGCTATCTTTGCCTTTTTGTACTCATCGTTGTAGTCTGGAGGAGGCACTGCACTCATATCAGATGATGAGGCAGAAGCAGCAGCAGGTGCTCTTGGGGGTCTTGACAAAATAGAAGCAAAAATACTTTCATCAATAGAATTCATATATAATTTGATCCTTGCCTTCCAGATGCCAAACTTAGCTAAGTTGCATGCTGGAGGTCTGGTGCTAGAATAATCCTTGGACTGGGCCATGATAGTGATAGTGAATATCTATAAACTTTGGTATCTATCAGGATTTTGTGACTTAGGTGTTAGCCTATTCAGTCAGTCAACCTCCCTCTGATACCAATTGAAAGTGAAGGGATAGATACTACTCTAGAGGGGGGGGTGAATAGAGTTATCAAATTTTGCACTAGACAAAACTTAATAGTCTACCCAACTCCCTTGGAGTGAAATGCGGAATGAAAAGATTATAGATAAGGAGATAACCCTAAAGCCTAACACAAGTGTTGTGCACAAACTCAAGCTAACTGTAATTACAGTTAAGGCTTGGAAATCCTAATCAGCAACTAGCAAACCTAGTTATATCTAATCACAGCCATAATGCAAGTAATTAAATTAAGCAAGCCAGACGACACAAGGAATTTATAGTGGTTCCCCAAACAACTTGGGTACGTCCACTCTTCTACCAACAAGGTAGGAATCCACTACAGGTTTTTGATCAGGTGCCCTGCCACCACAAGATCTGCTTCAGGTAGATCTAGAAACCCTTTAGACTTTTGATCAGGTGTCTAAAAACCGAACACAGGTTTTTGATCAGGTGCCCTGCCACCAAGGGATACTTTTGAAGGGAGTAATAACCCTATATAGGAGGGGGAAAGAAGGTTAAAAGGTCTTCTCTATTTTACAATAGATTAGAGAAGCACAAAGACTTGCACTGAGCTAGAGAGCTCAAAAGAATCAAGGCTCCTCCTGGCTCAAAGAATGTCCAGGTGAAGTCTTGCTTCAGTGCAGAAAACACTTCAGAAAGTTCTGAAGGAAAAACTACAAGAAGATATAAAATATAAAATAGAAAACTTCTAGCAGCTATCTTCTTCTTCTTCTTCTTCAAAAGAACTCTGAGTCTGAACTTCCTGGAAGCAGGAGAACTCAGGTTGAAGAAGAGCAGAAGAGCTTAACACTTCTTAGTTGAATGAAGATTGCTGAGAGCAATGAACTTGGTCTTGATGAAAGCTTGAATGCTAATTAAATAACTCTTAGAATAACTGGTTAGCTAGCTGAAATCCTTCTCCAAAGGATTCCTTTTATAGCAGCAACAAGCAACGACTCTTTTCAATTTGAACTGTTTGTCTTCTTTTGAAACTTGAAACCTGGGCTGCAAATATCACAAAGACAAACAAACTCTACAGCAAAATATTCTACAAAAGGGATAAACCTTTTGCAAGGAAGCTGCAGGGATCAATCTGATAATAAAGGTACTAAATAAAATCACATCAGAGACAAACTCTTTATAGCATAAGGAAGACTTTTCAGTCTAATGGCTATAAAGGACTGACAGCAGATAAAGTAAAATACAATGTCAGCTAATAAGACAAACAACATTATCTGAAAAGATTTGACTCAGGCAAAAGAGATGGAGCAGATATTGCCTGGAAATATTATCATAAAACAACTAAATTAAAATGCCAGATAATATATTAATTTATTAAATAGAATAAATAAATACAAAATAAAAAGGCAGACAGAAAACGTCGAACAACCCTCGGAGATCGTCGACCGAAGAACGGAGATCGTCGAACTATCGGACAGATAGTCGAACGATCCAGATAGTCGAACTATCAAAGGAGATAGTCGAACTATCTCAACAGATAGTCGAACTATCAGAAGATAGTCGAGCTATCAGATAGTCGACCTATCAACAGATAGTCGAACTATCAAAGCAAAACCGATATTCGACCTATCAACAGATAGTCGAACTATCAACGCAGAACAGATAGTCGAACTATCAACAGATAGTCGAACTATCAACGCAGAACAGATAGTCGAACTATCAACAGATAGTCAAACTATCAAAGAACGACAGATAGTCGAACTATCAGCAGATAGTCGAGCTATCAGATAGTCGAACTACCAAGGGAAAACAAATAGTCGACCTATCAACAGATAGTCGAACTATCAGAAGAAAGCAGATAGTCGACCTATCAATCAGATAGTCGAGCTATCAAACAACGCAGATCGTCGACCTATCAAACAGATAGTCGAGCTATCAGATAGTTGAACTATCCAAGCAGATAGTCGAACTATCAAACAAACAGATAGTCGAACTATCAACAGATAGTCGAACTATCACAGCACACAGATAGTCGAACTATCAACAGATAGTCGAACTATCCACGCAGACAGAACGTCGAGCAACTGATAGACGATCGTCGAACAGTTAATCGACGATAGTCGAGCGGCGTTCGACCATAGTCGAACGAACAAACTACTTAACCAAATTCTTATCTGGATAAGCTGGGAACTCTACAGCTAGACAACTAACCTTGACCATAGATAATTCATGAGTCAAGAGACTAAGAAGACAAGACTAAACTCAAATCAAACTAGGGTACCAACAAAGTAACTTAGGAAAATTTTAATTTTCTGTCACATGAAATTATAAGTTATAATAAACCTTTGGTAATTTAATTGGAATTTATGAAAATTATTTACCATGAGGAACATAAATGATTTCATTTGTTACGTACACTTATGTGTTTAATATTTATGGTCTATATAATTTGAAAAATTCTAAATCTTTGGATATATACTTTTTAATGCATCAGGAAGCTCTATAATTTTTCTTAAAATTTTTGGATAATTATTTTAGGTACTTACTTTGTAAAATGATACTTTGGAATTAATATTTATATATGAAAATTATGGACTAATAATTTATGGAAAATTATGAAACTCTGAGAAAAACATTATCATTTCATTTTATGTCAATAGTAATTTATTTGGAACATTTGAACATATGGAGTTTGTACATCATGTGTAATTTGTCATATGTCACATATTTATGATTTATGATTTCCTGGTTAGTCGTTATTTATGTCATAATAAGCCTCTGTTATAAATTTTAGATCTATTTGTACAATCCCGTATTCGCACCTATATAGTTTTAAGCTTTTTGGACGTCTTGGCACTCTCGGTGGACCATTTTTGGCTATCGCTTGGAAATATACTAGTAGGGGGAGGAAAAATCTATCTCTCCCCCGACCCCTTTTGGAGGGAGGGTGCGACAAGATGGCTGACACCCCCCCGGCTTGTTAGGCGTGAGGTCAGAGCGGCCTGCGACTGGGCTCTCGCCCCGAGCGGCCCGCGGCCAGGCTCTCGCCCTAAGCGGCCTACTCATGCGGGCAAGAGTGGCATGCGGCTAGTCTCTCGCCTCGAGCGGCCTGCTCGCGAGAGCGGCCTGCGGCCGGGCTCTCGCCCCGAGCGGCCTGCTCGCGCGGGCGAGAGCTTCCTGCGGTCGGGCTCTCGCCCCGAGCGGCCTGCTCGCGTGGGCGAGAGCGGCCTGCGGTCGGGCTCTCGCCCCGAGCGGCCTGCGACCGGGCTCTCGCCCCGAGCGGCCAGCTCGCGCGGGCGAGAGCGGCCCGCGGCCGGGCTCTCGCCCCGAGCGGCCTGCTCGCGCGGCGAGAGCGGCCTGCGGCCAGGTGGGGGGATTACTTAGCCTCCATTCTCCCTAGGCCTCTTTGGGTCGTGCTTTTACCTTTTTGCCCTCCAATGTTGAGGTTTTTTATTGGCTCGAGGCATATTTGCCTTAGGGGCATTTTGGTCATTTTGACCACAAGACTTGGAAATACAATAAATAGATCCCCTTGGGTGCCTTTGGAGAGGATGAGATTTCCTTACCTCCTCCTCCCTTTGCTTCATCTTCGTAGAGTCGAGAGAGCTCTCCAAGGCGCCCAGCTCAGCCACTTGGTGAGGGAGGGGAAGTGTTCTAGCAACCTTCCGGGTGTGTGGTGGGACCTCCACGCTAGAGCCGAGTGTCTGTTCATAGCTTCCTAGGTATTTGATCCGTGACGTTCTCCCGAGTGTATTAGGTGTGAGGTCACCCCTCTTTAGGGACCCCGAACTGCACGAGAAGTCATTTTTGGCTTCAACAGTTATGGTGCGGTGAGCGTGGAGAGTGACCAGCACAGAAGATCTTGGGAGAGTGTCATGGCTGGAGATCAGGGAGGTGGTGATGATCTCGGTGAGCTCCCCAACCCCGGATCCTTCATGGGAAGGGAAGAGTTAATGGCTTCAATCCAAGGCATCATGGGGATGCTCCGAAGTTTGGCTCCTCGGGGTGGCAGCTCCACTCCAACCCCTCAGGAGCTAGCTCCTTTCCCTCTCGATGAGTCAGCTCCCAGGGGCCCAAGTGAGATGACCCAAGCAGGGGGGGGGGGAAGGAAGTGCACCAGGTAGACAACCTGGGAAAGAAAGGATGGGAGAAGGGGTCGAGCGAGACCTCACCGGCCGGGAGCTATTCCCCAGCCCAGCGAGTGCTACCCCTCCAAGCGAGCAGGTTGCGCGAGTGGAGGTCGCGAGAACCCCCCTCAGGGGGTCACCCTTCAGCGAGTTGATCATCTCAGCCCCCATTCCCGAGGGGTTCAGAGAGCCAAACATGACTTACTATACCGGGAAGGATGATCCCGTCCAGCACCCACAGTGGTTCGAGGATGCCGTCTCCATCAGACCAATGATGGATGACTTCAAGTGCCGCCTCTTTGCGATCACGTTGAAGGAGAAGGCAAGGGACTGGTTCCATCAACTCCCTCAAAGGTCAATCTTCCGGTTCTAAGACTTGAGCCGGAGCTTTCAGCTTCGCTTCTCCACCTCCAAGAAGAGGAAGAAGGGCCCTGAGTCCCTCTTCCTGATAAATCAAAGGGCCAAAGAGTCGCTGGCCCACTACGTCGACAGGTTCCAGGAGGAGGTCCTTGACATCCAAGAGGTGCTAGGGTATGCCCTCCAGATGGCGTTCACGGTGGGGTTGCGCGAAGGATTCTTCAAGATGAGTTTGACCCGGAAGACCCCCCTTTCCTTCGAGGAGCTGATGGAAAGGGTGGCAGAGGAGATAACCATGGAGGCAGCCAACCCGGCCTTTGTGAAGAAGTTGGCAAAGTTGACGAAAGTGGAGTCAAAAGAGCAAGGTGGCTCAAGGAACCAGGAAGGAAGACGGAGAGAGGAGCAGAAAGCCCAGGGGTTCCAGAGACAGGAGGGTCCGGAGCCAGGCTGGAGGCAGCAGGGAGGACCTACCCATGGTACAGGAAGAGCTCTCATCCAAGATGGGGGAACTTTCATGGGGGCCAAGGGAGGTTTAACTTCCAGAAGCAAGCCCCTAGGCAGCTCCTTCCCCCGCCCCAGCAAGCAATGACGATTGGTCATAGGGAGAGGAGGAATCGCAAGGGGAGAGGGGGAGGCAGAGTAGAGTTACCATACTGCGACTTTCACCAGTTGGAGGGTCATGCTACGGCTACCTGCCCCGAGTTCCTGGAAGTGAGGAGGACGAGAGCTCTAGCCTAGCAGCAGCCGGAGCGGATCGAAGCTCTGCCTCAAGGAGGTGGAGGGGATGATGTATGCGAGGACCGGGTCGACGTAGGACCCCGAGGTGGTATAGCTGTGATCCACAGGGGGGGATCGAAGCCGCTCGGAAGGCAAGTATCCATGTGATGTACCAACTTAGCGTTGCCTCGACGTCCCAGACCCCTCCCCCTGAAGAAAGGATCACCTTCTCATCAAAGGACATGCTAGAGCATGAGGATCCCTTCTGCGATGCCCTGGTCATCCAGGCAGCCGTCGAAGGCTTCACCGTCTCCCGGATCTTGGTTGATAACGGAAGCTCTATCAACGTCATTTTAAAGAAAGCGTTCGAGGGGATGAAGGTCGAGCCAAGGAGGGTGGTGGCGTCGGATGGACCTCTGTTTGGATTCTCAGGGGAGAGAAAGGATATGGAAGGTGGAGTCGGACTCCAGGTGAAGCAAGGGGGACCTCAAGAAACTGCAGGTTCGTCATTGTTCACGCTCCAAGCAGCTACAATGCCATCTTCGGAAGGCCCCTCATCAGCGCCTTCCGGTGTGTGCCCTCATCCTTCCACCAGTGCCTCAAGTTCAACTCAGAAGGGATCCAGGTCAGGATCAAGGGAGACTCCAGGATGGCGAGGCAGTGCTACGTCACGGCTGTCAACACCATCTCTTGGTTGGCTAAGACGGAGGAGATGGAGAAGATCATGGAGAGCCTGAGCGGGATGGAGGTATCCAGTGGGAAGTAATCGGATGGCGACCACCATGCCCGGACCCCCTGAAGAAGCCTCGCCTCGGCGGAATCATGTATCTTTTTTATGTTGTTGTAAGGAGTCCGGCCCCCGACCGGTAGAGTCGGTGGGGTCATGTAACCCATCTTTTTTTTTCCTTTGGAGGATGTTGGATTTTGGTAGAATTCTGGTGACATGCCCTGTCCCCAAGCCCCCCGAGAGGATCTCCTCATGTCAGGCTCTCACTAGCTGGGTGAGTTGATGGTACCTCAGGGAGGCAAAGTTATTTTAGCTCCGAGATGATTCCGCTGCCAGGCTCCCACTAGCTGGCACGGCAGGTTGATCTCTCGTGGGAGCCAAGCTTCTTTTAGCTCCGAGATGATTCTGTTGTCAGGCTCCCACTAGCTGGCGAGGCAGGTTGATCTCTCGGGGGAGCCAAGCTTCTTTTAGCTCTGAGATGATTCCACTGCCAGGCTCCCACTAACTGGCAGGGCAGGTTGATCTCTCGTGGAGGTTGACCTTTTACCCTGAGGGGGTCTCGCCATCCAGGCACTCATCACCTGGCATGGCAGGTTGACTTCCTCAGGAGGTTAAGTGTTCTAGCCCTGAGGGGGTCTCGCCACCCAGGAACTCATTAGCTGGCAAGACAGGTTGACACCCCCAGGAGGTTAAGTGTTCTCGCCCTGAGGATGTCTCGCCACCCAGGCACTCATCAGCTGGCATGGTTGGTTGACCCCTCAGGAGGTTAAGTGTTCTAACCCTGAGGCTGTCTCGTCACCAAGGCTCGCATTAGCTGGCACGACAGGTTGACCCCTCGAGGAGGCCTCATATCTTTCAAACCGTGAGAAAAAGCCACGCTCGGCGAATAGGTCGGGTTGGATGATTCTTTCCGAGCGTGGGACACGCTCGAAAAGTGCGGGGATTGTGTACAACCCCGTATTCGCACCTATATAGTTTTAAGCTTTTTGGACGTCTTGGCACTCTCGGTGGCAAATTTTGGCTATAGCTTGGAAATATACTAGTAGGAGGAGGAAAAATCTACCTCTCCCCCCGGCCTATTTTTGAGGGAGGGTGCGGCAAGTTAGCCGGCACCCGCCCCGGCTTGTTAGGCATGAGGTCAGAGCGGCCTGCTGCTGGTCTCTCGCCCCAAGCGGACCTCGGCCAGACTCTCGCCCCGAGCGGCCTACTCGTGCAGGCAAGAGTGGCCTGCGGCTAGTCTCTCGCCTCGAGAGGCCTGCTCGCGAGAGCGTCCTGCGGCCGGGCTCTCGCCCCGAGCGGCCTCCTCGCGCGAGCGAGAGCGGCCTGCGGCCGGGCTCTCGCCCCGAGCGGCCTGCTCGCGCGGGCGAGAGCGGCCTACGGCCGGGCTCTCGCCCCGAGCAGCCTGCGGCTGGGCTCTCGCCCCGAGCAGCTAGCTCGCATGGGCGAGAGCGGCCTGCGGCCGGGCTCTCGCCCCGAGCAGCCAGCTCGCGTGGGCGAGAGCGGCCTGCGGCCGGGCTCTCGCCCCGAGCGGCCTGCTCACGCGGCGAGAGCGGCCTGCGGCCAGGTGGGGGGATGACTTAGCCTCCATTCCCCCTAGGCCTCTTTGGGTCGTGCTTTTACCTTTTTGCCCTCAAATGTTGAGGTTTTCTATTGGCTCGAGGCAATTTGCCTTAGGAGCATTTTGGTCATTTTGACCCCAAGACTTGGAAAAACTATAAATAGATCCCCTTAGGTGCCTTTGGAGAGGATGAGATTTCCTTGCCTCTTCCTCCCTTAGCTTCATCTTGGTAGAGTAGAGATGGCTCTCCAAGGCGCCCAGCTCAGCCACTTGGTGAGGGAGGGGAAGTGTTCTAGCAACCTTCCGGGTGTGTGGTGGGACCTCCACGCTAGAGCCGAGGGTCTGTTCATAGCTTCCTAGGTCTTTGGTCCGTGACGTTCTCCCGAGTGTAGTAGGTGTGAGGTCACCCCTCTTTAGGGACCCCGAACTCCACGAGAAGTCATTTTTGCCTTCAACACTTTTGGTCAAAGAATTTAATAGTTGCATTTTTAAGATCTTGGTTAGTTCTTATTGTGTAATGGTCTGCATTTAACAAAAATAATGTACCTTTGGTAATTTAATGAAATAAAACTGACCAAGTAACTTAGGAAAATTTTAATTTTCTGTCACATGACATTATAAGTTATAATGCACCTTTGGTAATTTAATTGGAATTTTAGAAAATTATTTACCTTGTGGAATATAAATGATTTCATTTGTTACGTACACTTATGTGTTTAATATTTATGGTCTATATAATTTGGAGAATTCTAAATCTTTGGATAGATACTTTTTAATGCATTAGAAAGCTCTAGAATTTTTCTTAGATTTTTTGGATAATTATTTTAGGTACTTTGTAAAGTGATACTTTGGAAATAATATTCATATATGAAATTTACGGACCAATAATTTATGAAAAATTATGAAATCTGAGAAATACATTATCATTTCATTTTATGTCACTAGTAATTTATTTAGAACATTTGAACATATGGAGTTTGCACAACATGTGTAATTTGGCATATGCCACATATTTATTATTTATGATTTTCTGGTTAGTCGTTATTTATGTCATAATAAGCCTCTTATATAAATTTTAGTTCTTTTGGTCAAAGAATTTGATAGTTACATTTTTAAGATCATTGTTAGTTCATATTGTGTAATGGTCTTCATTTAACAAAATATTGATGCAGTGAAAAAGTCTTCAAGATCACATAGGGGTTGAGTGAAATTTGAAACATAGTAGTAGAATATCATTTATATCAACCCGTAAAAATTATAGAATTTTTGGATAATATTTGCCCTATAGTTGGGTCCTTAATTTAGATTCATGTCACACTGTGAATATTATTCTAGTAATTGATCCTAAGTAGATTGGTGATATGTTTGTAGTGTCGTAGATTCCTGGTTGAAGTCATAGAGAAAGTCACCAAGTGGTGTCATGTGTGTTGAAGCTGGAAAAATCCCTACTCTAAATTTCAGATCAAGGCAGCCTAAGGTTAACAGTTCAGCGGTTGGGCTCGACGGTTAATGGTCTAGGACAAAGAAAAAGACGGTCAATAAAGAGGACCCCAGGTACTGTGGTAGGGAGGTCCGATGCTAAAGATCACGTCAGTGAACCGGTGACACAAGTAATATAAAATGGGCGAATTTTCCCAAGTATTGATCTCGAGGGAACACAGTAAAGTGGAGTTAATTTTGAGTAGGACTTGAGATTGAAGTCCTTAAGTTGGTGTTAACGATGAGAGTTTTTATATTGCGATAAAAGAAAATTAAAATATAAACAACTACTCCTATGCAACGCCGCTATGCGATGCTTCGCCAGGCGGGATGAAAACTAGTCGGGCCGCTATGCACCGAATCGTAGGGAGGATGGGCGAGTTGGCTTGCGGAGTGAGGGTCAAGAGCACCTCTTCACTGCGCACGCCACTAGAAATTGCTAGTTCGGCAAGGGTGGATGGTGGATGGATAATGGCGCACCTCCAATAACTAATAAGTAAAGCAATACAGAATCACATAGACATGAATCTAATAAAGTATACTATAATAGTGCAACAACATCAACAAATGAGGTTTTAACACAAATACACAACAAGAAAGCAAGCACAAGTCAAGAGATCGACCGAATTCGAAGTCTTGCTGAGGGTTCATGGAAGGAGTCGCCGGGTTGTCAATCCTTAACCTTCCTTGAAGCTTAAGGATGAAGGAGGAGGCCGAGAGGAAGCACCGGTTGGATTTGGCGTGGAATGCTTGCCTGAATCTCCTCTCCTAGGTGGAACGGCGGATTACAGCCTAAAAATACGGAGGAATGGCGTGGAAACAAAGCTCCTCGCAATGGCTGAAATATGCGCTTTAAATAGAAACGATCAGAAAAATGGTCACGCACTGTCCCGCGCACAACCTTTCGCTAACCGTGCGTTATTAACTTACAGATCTTGATCGTGGAAGAAGATGTGTTGAACTGTGCATTTTACTCGCGCACGAGCGATTCCACCCGTGCGTGAAGGAAATCGCACGGGTAACGACATAGCGCTAGAAATCTAGAGAAACAGGGGAACCGTGTGTTTTCCTCGCGTACGAGCGTGTTTGCCCGTGCGTGAAAGAAACGCACGATTTACCCCAGAATGCAGGAAAACAAAGAAAAATGTGAAGACAGTGCGATTCCTTCTCGCACGGTTTGGCCTAAACCGTGCGGGAACAAAACGCACGGGTAGAAGTAGAAGTCCCAAGAATTGCTGTGTGAAACGCATGATCGAACTGAAACCGTGCGCGAAGAAACGCGCACGACCGTGCGTTTTACACAAAAATTGAAAATGAACATCGGGACAACCCGACTACCTGCACAGCAATGAAACTAACTGGGGAACCAGTTCCCAGCAACCACACACAACATAAAATAAATAAAAGAACCATGGGGAGCACCATGTGCTTACCCCCAACAAAAGAATGCGCAATTGCACACCCTCGTGCCAAAATAGTGCACTTAACGTGAAAAATAACAAGAAAGAAATATCAGCGATAATATACTAAAAGTGAAGTGCAAGTGCGTTAAAACTAGCCCAGATGAGTCCGAAAAGCACTATATAAATAGGACTTATCACACCCCCAGACTAACCTGTTTGCGCGTCCCGAGCAAACAAAATCAATGCAGATAGGGAAAAATAAACTAGCTAACATAGAAATCTTAAAACGGAGTACCGTGCGAAGTCGCATGCTCGTACGCTTACAAATATAGTAGACGAATTTTTTAAATATGCAAAATTGTTTATACTTTTCACATTACGTATCAAAAATTTATTACTACTCAAAAATGGAATCATGGTGAATCAACCGGTCATGCATATCAAGAAAGTAGGCAGGCCACTAATGTGAGCTTTGCCAAAGACCGGGACTCAGGACCACCTCCAAAGGAATCCACCAATGTCGGGGACCATATGCTTGACCGTTCACACTCTCTCCACGACACTAGTTCGATTCAAGCATGAATCCGTAGGACTTTAGGATAAGAGATGGGGCTTGGGTTACGGTAAGGTAAACAAAGATAAACATGAAGGCTATGCACCTAACCCAA
Organism: Platanthera zijinensis; assembly: GCA_039513925.1. Classification (NCBI taxonomy): domain Eukaryota; kingdom Viridiplantae; phylum Streptophyta; class Magnoliopsida; order Asparagales; family Orchidaceae; genus Platanthera; species Platanthera zijinensis. The sequence continues at coordinate 91,276,387 of CM077084.1, read as the reverse complement.
ATGAGCTAGTCTAAAACAACTGAATCCAATTGCTAACCACAATATTGCAGGTACACCACACCCCCACCCCCAGACTTAACTTTAAACATATGGGTGTGTGCACCGCCTACTCTAAATATAATCACATCTTCAAAAAGATTTTCAATCAAACTTTCCTTATTCTTTTTTTCTTTACAAATATTTTTCATTTTTTTAAACTTTTTTATTTTTCATCATTTTCTTTTTCATCAGCAAATATAAACTTAGGAGCACTTCCACATATTAGCAAATAATATCACCACATCACATCCCAACATGAAAAATATAAAACACTATAGCTCGACTCGGGTGTGCGACTAGGATAGGACATGAGGCTTTGGTGAAATAAAGGTGGAGCTGAATCAAAGGAAAGGGTAGGCACAACGGGGCTAGCAAGGATAAGACGTCAGGAATGGTACAAAGCTCAACCAAGCCAAAACGATGGCCTACATTACACTCGCGCTTGACTAACCATGCACCAATGCTTCGAGAAAAGCTTAGGGCAAGTTCTTAGCCATCGAGAAAAATAATCCTTCGTCCTGACTCGAGCAAAACGAGACTAGTGATGGCTACACACATTCCTACACAACCGTTTGATTCACACCGGATTCACTAACTTTGAGTAGAATAAAAGGTATTTACGCAAATAGAAAGATATAAATCTATAAGCATACAGAAAAATTAAATCTACTCAAATTTCTACACGAGACGATAGCAGTTGACTAGAAGCACAGCAAGGCCAACATTTAACTCTGTATCACAATCCTAAGCCAACACCACAATTTTCCCAAATCTAACGAAGAAATGAGTTTAACTCGCGGCATGCTAACAACTAAACACGCACTCATCTGTGTGCAGTGGTGTGCAATGCTGTGAACTAAAAAAAATAATACTACAAAAGCTTCTAGCATGCACAGGAAATGTGCACGTACAAAAGGTACAAGTAATAGCTCTCCCCTAGACTTAAACTAGACAACACCTCATAAGATATTTAAATTAAAATCATAAAGGGCTAAGGGAAGAGGTTACCCAATGCTCTGCTAGTTAGCATACAAAAAAACACATGAAAAGTAGAAGCAGGCCCGCCATACGAAGAATCACAACCCCGCCAATACGAAGTTGCCAAGAATACCTACAGGGGTGAGCTCTGTAAAAACAAAAGAGAAATATATAATATACAAAGAAATACTAAAACTAAAAAGCAGAAAAGGAAAGATAAGTACTGGGGTTATTGTCATCCCAGCACGACTTATTAAATATCAGAAAAGTACTAGCTAATAGGCCTATGAAAATAGAAGTGCATAAGTAATTGTTCCTTTATCCGTTGTAGTAACGGGTACCGATACGAAGATAAAGCAGTTATCCCTCTACCTACAAAATAATACCAGAAAATCTCAAGTAGAGGAAATAGGAAGTAAGATGAGGAGGAGCACTAGTCCTCACTCAACTCACAACAAAAAACATCCTTGCCTGGCAAGGTATCGTCCACCACCGGTATGCAGGAAGCGATGGCGATGACATGGACACCAGGCTCATCGCCATACCATTGTACCTGTGGAGTCTCATCTTGCACAGGCTCAGAGAAAGAAAGGGGATGAAGAAATAAAGGAGAAGGACTAAAATAATCATAAAATGGGAGAGTGATCCCAGTATCACTCTCAGCGAGATCCACGCATAGCTTATCGTCGGTATCATATGAGTCATAGCGAGGGGGATCTGATAGCTCGAGGTCCTCGGTGGTGGTTTGGACCTCCTCATCAAATAAGGAAGTGGAAACTTCCTCATAAGAAAGGATCTCCTCATTCACACACCTCGGTGCGTCATCATGTTTTAAGACGTAATACTCTCCATTGATGAGAATAACGTCCTTATACAACCATGATGCAACCTCAGACTCCAAATCACCATTGGGCATAACAACATCAACCGACTCGCTATAAAGAGGAGTAACACACTTCGACAGAAATTGTGTAGGGGCAAAGCTTCTCTCTAAATCAAGCATTGAATTAGCAGGCTCCAACGCAACATCATTCGCAGACGCCACCCCGTCGTCAGGAATAATCCCTGAGGAAAAGAATAAGCAAGGTGCGCTATGTTAGTGAATGGACCAGGCAATACAACCTGTCTAGAGTAGTATTCCGTGAACGGAAGGGAGCTGCAGGCACACCCACAGAGGGAGAAGGCTCGCAAAAGAGAGGGCAGTCCTTCACCATGTGGCCTATACCTCTATATAGCAAGCATCTCAAATAATGCTCGGCATTCTGAACAACCATAGCGTCGATGCATCAGTGCAAAGTGTCAATAAGGCGACACTCAGCAACAGAAGACATCGCGAACAAAAAATATTTACCGAAAGTGCGCTACACAACTAGTATAAAAATAACACGGATCTGCTATCGAAATCAAAAATCAGAGAAGGGCAAAAAGAAATAAACAAAATAAAAATTTTAAAAACTAAAGCAAATAAGAAAATGATATGAATAAATGGAAAAGGGCTTCAATCTATTATCTCCCTCTCCAAAAACTTACACAACTTTGTTCCCCGGCAACGGCGCCAAAAACTTGATGCTAAAGATCACGGCAGTGAACCGGTCGCACAAGTAATATAAAATGGGCGAATTTTCCCAAGTATCGATCTTGAGGGAACACAGTAAGGCAGAGTTAATTTTGAGGAGGACTTGAGATTGAAGTCCTTAAGTTGGTGTTAACGATGGGGGTTTTGATATTGCGATAAAAGAAAATTAAAATACTAACAACTACTCCTATGCAACGCCGCTATGCGATGCTTCGCCAGGCGGGATGGAAACTAGTCGGGCCGCTATGCACCCAATTGTAGGGCGGATGGGCAATTAGGCATGCATAATTAGGGTCGAGAGCAACTCTTCACTACGCACGCCACTAGAAATTGCTAGTGCGACAAGGGTGGATGGTGGATGGATATTGGCGCACCTCCAGCAACTAATAAGTAAAGCAATACAGAATCACATAGACATGAATCTAATAAAGCATACTATAATAGTGCAACAACATCAACAAATGAGTTATTAACACAAATACACAACAAGAAAGCAAGCACAAGTTAAGAGATCGACCGAATTCGAAGTCTTGCTGAGGGTTCACGGAAGGAGTCGTCGGGTTGTCAATCCGCGTCCTAGCTCAATACTAAACTGCGTCCGAGGCAGAGAAGGGCTGTCACTACCTTCCAATTGACCCGTCTTCTTCATGTCATGATTGCGTAAGAAAGTTGCAAGCTTCCCTTTGCTTGTTGGATCTAGTGAGAAAACCTTCCTTGAAGCTTAAGGATGAAGGAGGAAGCCGAGAGGAAGCTCCGGCTTGGATTTGGCGTGGAATGCTTGCCCGGATCTCCTCTCCTAGGTGGAACGACAGATTTCTCCCTAAAAATGTGGAGGAATGGCGTGGAAACGAAGCTCCTCACAATGGCTGAAATTTGCGCTTTAAATAGAAAAAGATAAGAAAAATGGTCACGCACGGTCCCGCGCACGACCGTGTGCTAACCGTGCATTATTAACTTATAAATCTTGATCATAAAAGAAGATGCGTTGACCCATGCATTTTACTCGCGCACGGGCGATTCCTCCCGTGCGTGAAAGAAATTGCACGGGTAACGACGCAGTGCTTGAAATCAACAGAAATAGGGGAACTGTGCATTTCACTCGCGCACGGGTGCGTTTGCCCATGCGTGAAGGAAACACACGATTTACCCCAGAATGCAGGAAAACAGAGAAAAATGTGCAGACAGTGCGATTCCTTCTCGCACGGTTTGGCCTAAATCGTGCAGGAACAAAACACACGGGTAGAAACAGAAGTTCCCAGAATTGCTGTGTGAAACGCATGTTCGAAATGAAACCGTGTGCGAAGAAATGCGCACGATCGTGCATTTTACACAGAAATTGAGAATGAACTTCAGGACAACCCGACTACCTGCACAACAATGAAACCAACTGGGGCACCAGCTCCCAACAACCACACATAATAAAAATAAATAAAAGAACCATGGGGAGAACCATATGCTTACCCCCAACAAAAGAATGCGCAATTGCACACCCTCGGGACAAAATAGTGCACTTAGTGTGAAAAGCAGCATGAAAGAAATATTAGCGAAAGCATACTAAAAGTGAAGTGTAAGTGCATTAAAACTAGCCCAGATGAGTCCGAAAAACCCTATATAAATAGGACTCATCAAGGTCCCACCACATACCCGTTTGCTTAAAAGAAGCTTCCCCTCCACAACCAAAAATGGTCGAGCAGGGTACGAGGTAGACTAGCGAACAACAAAGTCTCGACAACTAAGATAGATATTTGCAAACTCGCGAACTGTCTCTCTGAATAAGAGATCCAAAGGCTCAGCTCGAAGTCTAGGAAATGAGGTGCTCGAGATCTCTTGCGGGATTCCGAAGTCCGTCTCTTCGTACCCCTGGGGTCCTATTTATAGTCAATCCAAAGAGGGGAGGGGGGTCTTTCTTATAACCCTACCCCTGGTGACTAGGCGACTTCTTGGGAGAGTGTACTCGGTTGGGAGAGTAGCTAGCTGTTGGAACCCCTAGGTGATTTGGGCTAGGTTCTCTTCTTAGGTTATGACCCATGTTGTATAGAAGGGTCAAATTTTATGTGTTTCTAGAGTCTAGGTCAAGTACTTAAAGTCAATAGTAGAAAGGACCAGCCTCCAACACTGCCAGAGACTCAAGACTTAGAAAATTCAAGACTTAATAAAAAGGAGATCTGGGTTCGTCGAACTCCAGTCGATGATCTTCGTGCTCAGCTCGACTAACCAAAAGACAATTCTCTGAGCGGAGCTCGATGAACTTAGATCTCTGCTCGACGATCTCTTAACAAAGTGATAACTCCTCTGTCAAACTTCAGTCGATGAACTAAGAACATCATGTCGATGAACTCTGTCCTCAGTTCGACTAACACTTCAGCTCTCAGAGCCAAAGATCTCTCAGCGCCATAGTTCATTCAAAGCCAAAGTTTACTTAAAGCCAGAGGACATCTCACTCAACTCTAGATCAATACTTCAACACTCAACATCAGAAAATATTCTAAGTCCAGGCTGCAGACTCAGCTCGATGATCTTGGATCTCAGCTCGACGAACAGCCATTCTCAAGTCGACGAACTTATTGCACATAATTAGTCAGTTTATTCAGTGCAGTTGTTCGTAGAGTTCAGGTCGACGAAAGCTGATCAGAGGTCGAAGAAATCACAGGTCGACGAAATCCATTCTCAGGTCGACGAAAGCTGTTCTCAGGTCGACGAAAACTGTAAGACATACTATCATTTATTCTTTCCTTTTCTGTCTCCTTATTTTATACTATTATTGGTCATTAATTCCCTGGATAATCAATGCTCTTATATCCTTTGAATCGAGCTATTACTGGCACCATTGATTACAAATATCCTTCATGGAATTAACTACTTATATCTCAGGACAGACATAGAATAGAATATATTACAGCATACGTGCCATTTTCATTTCCGAGATTCCGGGTATGCATTTATTGCAGGTTTTTGAATTCGACCAACTTGCAGTTATCATTAGAGGATCTCTTAGAAAAGATCACAGAGCTAAGAAAAATAAAGAAGAAGAGAGATACATAGAAACTTGTGTGCTATCAACAAGAAAGACATAGGAAAAAGCATACAGACAAGCAAAGTGCAGTGAAAATAGCTCTCAGAAAATCTACTGCCCTTAAGAGAAGAAGAAGGAACAACTATCACCATCAAGAGTCCTTCTTCCTTTCTCTCTTTGTTTTCAGGGATCTCAAGTGACAAGTGATTCAAATCAGTCAAGGATCTCTTAAGAGCTAAAATACCTACTCACCCTTTTGCAATGCTTCCACTCCTGAACTAGTCAAGATCTCAGGGGGAGCTTTGACAACAACACAAATCCACTTAGTCTTCTCATTTTTATTTGAGAAAAGAAGACTTCCATCAACCTATCTTCCCACCTCTGTACAAGGTTTTAATTCCCTTCAAAATTATTCCTGGTTACAAGTCTCCTAACCAAAGACTTGAGGTTTGGTTTTTGAGCACCTTATCAAAAGCTCATTGGTGGCAGTCACCTGATCAAGGCCTGTAGTGGATTCCTACCTAGGGTGGTAGAAGAGGGGATGTACCCAAGTTTGGGGAACCACTATAAAATTCTTGTGTTGTCTGTGTGGTTGTGTTGTTTTTCCTTTGTGCTTGTGCTCCGATATATTTTTATTGTGTAGCTTAGTTATCTCTCTCTAGTTTATCTGCTGCACTTGTGCACTTATACACTTATACTATAACAATATATTTTATTAAAGATCTTTTATTTTAGCAAAACTTAAAAGATTTTAATAACTTTATTCACCCCCCTCTAGAGTTTCTCAGAGCTTACCCTATCTTTCAATTAGTATCAGAGGGTTGTTAATCACATCATATAGGCTCACACCTAGATTAATCAAGATCCTCAGGTTAAACTCTGAATAAGCTTTATTAGTCTCTCTGATTATATTTTATTTTTTGATATCATGGCACAAAACAAGGATTATGCCAGCACCAGACCTCAAGTTTATAACTTGCAATTGTTTGGAATCTGGAAGGCAAGAATCAAACTGTACATGAACTCTATTGATGAGGACATTTTTAATTCCATCTTAATAGGACCACCAGCTCCAGTGGCCTCTACTTCTACTCCAGCAAATCTCAGTCCAGTGCCTCCTCCAGATCAAACTGATGCACATAAGAAGGCAAAAATTGCTGATGCCAGAGCTATGAATATACTGGCCAAAACTATGTCAGATGATATATTTCAGAAGGTTGCTGAATGTACATCTGCCAAAGCCATTTGGGATTCCCTCAACAAAATGGTAGCAGGCTCTGCTGATGAGAGGAAGGACAGAAGATCAAACCTCATATCCAAATATGAGAACTTTTGGAAAGATGAAGTAGAATCATTAGAAGTAATGTACAATAGGCTGAGTTCCATCATCAGTGAGCTCAGAACATTGGATAAAGAAATTACTCTGACTGAGGTCAATGACAAGATCCTCATGTGCTTCCCTAGCATATGAGACTCAAGAATCTGGCCCATCAGAGAATCCAGAAGTATGGCTGAAATCTCAATAGAATATTTACTTGGAAAGCTCAAATATTATGAGCAACTGATGAAGTCAAGAGAAGCTGCATTTGAATCAAAAGCTTCAACACCTACTACAAAGAAACAAAACTTAGCACTCAAAGTTACAGAAGAATCTCCCAGCTTATCAGCCAATGCAGAACTTATGAGTCTCTTTGCTAAGAGATTCAATAAAATGGCAAGGAAGGACTTCAGGAAAAAGCCTTCAAGGAATGATGATAAACCTAAGTATGACAAGGCCCCTTCTAAAGAAGTTGTCTGTTTTGGATGCAGGAAACCTGGGCATTTCATCTCAGAATGTCCAGAAGTTCAAAAGAAAGACAAAAGGCAAGAAAAAGAGTTAAGAAGACATCAGCACAACAAGGCCTCCTCCAGCAAGTACAAAAAGAAGGAGAAGGGCTTTGTGGCTGAAACTTGGAGTGATACTGAAGATGAAACATCCTCCTCTAGCTCCAGTGAGGATGATACAGAGGAAAAGAAGGCAAGAGAAGTTTGCCTTATGGCAATAGATGCTGGAAGAAGTAGATTAGATTCAGATGAATCAGAAGATGAAGAATTCCTCTCTAAAGAGGATCAGATAATTTATTTATATGATTTTCAGTCTAAAGAGTTTCAATCTGAGTTTAAACTCTTATATTTAGACCTAATAGGACCTAATAAGGAAATCAAACTTCTCAGGGAAAAACTGTTAGAACCAGAAAAATTCATTGCTGAAAATGAAAAATTTACTGAAGAATTAAACCTTGCTAATCAACAAATAGTATTTCTAAAATTTGAATTAAGTAAGGCTAAGAAATTAAAAGAAACCTTAAATGGTAGAAGTTTACAACTGATAGATATAACTAGCATACTTAACACAAGATCTAATAATAACAAACTAGGATTAGGAGCCTCATCTAGTGAACCAATCCTAATTCAGAAAAAATCAACTATAAAAACCTATTAATTTTATTTCTGAAAATGGAAAGAAAAATACTGAACAAGTAGAGAAAGTTAATGAAGTTCATAAACTATTAGAACTTAATAAAACCAATCAGAAGAAGAAAAATAAATAACACGACTATGTTCAGCAAATTTCGTCAAACTCAGAACGACGAAATGGGTATGGTTCGTTGAACTCAGAACGACGAACTCTGAACGCAAATAATAATGTAATCTATTTTTTGAACTGGGATCGATTAAATCAGTATGGTTCGTCGACCAGAGATCGATGTTTCCGGGGCTCTGAGAATGGATACCTCCATTCTTCGAGCAGAGATCGAAGAACTCAACCCAGATCGTCAAGCTCAGATCGAAGAACATACTCGAATTTGTCCGATTCAGTTCAAAACCAGAGTAACCTAAAAACTGATAAACCTTTTAATCCCTTTAGTCAGTGGGTCATACCTCTTAAATGGTATCATCCTTTAGGTTATAAGGATCAACCTGAATGTTCATTCATTTCAAGCTTTAGTTATGTCAAGCAACAAGGACCCAAGATAACCTGGGTCAAAAAATGCTAATCCCTTTTGCAGGTAGAAGAGAACCCTATCACTCAAAACAAATGGTACCTGGATAATTGTTGCTCTAAACATATGACAGGTTGCAAAGAATGTCTAATCAACTATAAAGCCAAGATTAGACCTAACGTAATCTTTGGGGACTCAGGATTTGGACTGACAGAAGGCTATGGTGACTTCAACTGTGGAGATGTCACATTCAAGAAAGTTACCTATGTGAATGGTCTCAAGCATAACCTGATATCAGTAAGCCAACTATGTGATACAGGTTATCAAGTAAGCTTTACTAACTCCTTATGTCTTATCTCTTTAACCAACAAAATTATTTTAATAGGAATTAGACAAGGCAACATCTACTTGGTAAATTTTGAATAAGCTAAATCTGAAATTTGCTTTTTCAATTCTATTAGCATTCAAACTAACTTATGGCACAAAAGACTAGGACATGTAAACCATAAAAATATAGCTAAGTTATCTAAAGACAATCTTGTTAGAGGTTCACCTTCTGGTCCCTACAAGAAGGAAGGCCTCTACAGGGCTTGTCAGCTAGGAAAGCAAACTAAATCTAGTTTTAAATCCATTAATAAGAGTGATTCACCTAGAATCTTGTACTTTCTCCATATGGAACTTTTTGGCCCCATTGTAGTACAAAGTCTAAGAGGAAAGTCTTATACATTAGTAATTGTAGATGACTTCTCTAGATTCACATGGGTTTTCTTTTTGAGAACTAAGTCAGATACTTTTAAGGTTCTCACAGATTTTCTCAAGAACATACAGATTGAGTATTCTACTCAAGTTGCATTGATCAAAAGTGATCATGGTACTGAATTTGAATCTCTTCTTATGCTAGAGTTCTGTGAGAAGGAAGGTATCCGATATTATTTCTCAGCTTCCAAAACTCCTCAATAAAATAGGTAGTTGAAAGGAAGAATAGGACACTCATTGAAGCTGCATGTACATTGCTTGCAAATGCTTACATGTCTCTTTCCTACTGGTCAGAAGCAGTAAGTACAACAAATTATGTCCTGAATAGAAGTCTACTTCATAAACTTAAGCATAAGTCTCCCTATGAACTACTCAAAAGGAAGAAACCTAATAACCTATTTTAAAGTATTTTGGTGTATATGTTATATTCACAATAATGACAAGAAACATCTTAGAAAATTTGAAGCTAAGACTGTAATGGGAATTTTTCTAGGATATTCCCAAGTCAGCAAGGCATATAGGGTGTTTAATAAATCAACACTAAAAATTGAAGAATCTATGCATGTGACATTTGATGAATCTAACATGTTTTACAAGGAGAGAGACATCTCTACCAACAATCATCTGCAGGTACAAAATTTGTGTGAGAGCTTGGATGATCTAAACCTTACCTCAAAGGTTGATTCATATCCCTCTCCACAAGCTATATCAGAAGTTGAAAGTGAAGAAGAGAATGTGGAAGTAGTTCAACTTCCTCCAACAGTTGATATAATTCCACAAGAGGAATTAAATCAAATAACTATTGCTGAACAAACTTCTCCTAATAATCTTGTCACACTTAGAGAACACCCTAGATCTCAAGTAATTGGAGACATATCATTAGGAGTGCAGACAAGACATCAACTCAACCCTGATGTGATGCTTGCCTGCTTTCTCTCTCAAATTGAGCCTCAATCAATATCTGATGCAGAGCAAGATCCAAACTGGATCACTACAATGCAAGAAGAACTCAACCAGTTTGAGAGGTGTAAAGTTTGGGACTTAGTTCTAGGCTATCCAGTAATTGGGACTAAGTGCGTATTCAGAAACAAACTTGATGCCCAAGGTGTGATAGTGAGGAACAAGGCAAGGCTTGTTGCTCAAGGATACAGGCAAGAGAAAGGAATTGATTATGATCAAACCTTTGCTCCAATTGCCAGACTTGAAGCTATAAGGATCTTCTTAGCTTATGCATCATTCAAGAAGTTTAAAGTCTACCAGATGGCTGTAAAAAGTTCATTCTTAAATGGAGAACTCAAAGAAGAGGTGTATGTTGAACAACCACCAAGTTTTATCTCTCCAACTCATCCCTCTTATATCTTTAAATTTCATAAGGCTCTCTATGGTTTAAAGCAAGCTCCAAGAGCTTGGTATGAGACCTTAGCCAGCTTTCTTTTAGAGTATGGGTTTTCAAGAGGCATGGTTGATAGAACCCTTTTTACAAAATTGCATCATGATAAAATTCTATTAGTATAAATATATGTAGATGACATAATCTTTGGTTTTACTGATCCAAATCTGTGCAAAAGATTTTCTGATCTAATACACTCAAGGTTTGAGATGAGTAGTATGGGTGAGTTATCATATTTCCTTGGTCTCCAAGTGAAACAAACCCCTGATGGAATCTTCATCTCTCAGTCTAAATATGCTACAGAGCATATTAAGAAGTTTGGGATGAATGATGCCTCTATCATGAAAACTCCCATGGTTGCCAATGCTGTTATAGATGCTGATGAAACTAGAAAACCAGTGGATCAGACCAAGTATAGGGCCATTGTTGGATCCCTACTGTACTTAATAGCAAGCAGACCAGACATTATGTTTGCCACATGTCTTTGTGCTAGGTTCCAGGTGAACCCTAAAGAATCTCACCTTATTTTCCTAAAAAGGATTTTGAGATATATAAAAGGATTTCCAGATCTAGGCCTTTGGTATCCAATAGAATCCACATTTATGCTAACTGGATTCTCTGATGCTGATTATACTGGATGTAGAGTAGACAAGAAAAGCACCTCTGGAACTTGTCAGTTCCTTGGCGACAGACTTGTATCTTGGTTATGTAGAAAGCAAACATCTGTTTCAACATCCACTGCTGAAGCTGAGTATATGGCTGCAGACAGTTGTTGCTCACAGATTTTGTGGATAGAAAACCAACTACTGGATTATGGTGTCAACTAAAATAATTCAACTATACTGTGTGATAATATAAGTGCTATTTCCATTGCACAAAATCCAGTATTGCATTCTAGAACTAAGCATATAGACATTAGACATCATTTCATTAGAGATTGTGTTGACAAACAAAAGATTAAACTTGAATTTATCTCTATTGATTTGAATAGAGCAGATATATTCACTAAGTCATTGGACTCATCCAAGCATCTGTTCTTTGTCAATCAGCTTTGTATGATAAATGGTCAGGATTTAATCTAATGCTCTATCTGTAGTCAAAGAATTGTCTCTATTCGACGAACTGATAACTGTTCTTGAGAATTTTCGTCGACCTAAGATCGAAAAAATCTCCTAGTATAGCTCATTCGTCGACCAAAGATAAACGAATTCTGTCTCAGAAAGTTTTCTGCGAACCACAAAAACTTTCCCTCTCTTCGTCCTTAGATCGACGAACTTTTTCCCTTTATGAAGTTTTCGTCGACCTGAGATCGAAGAATCTTATGTTTCCGTCGGATTGAGATTGGCAATTCATATTCCGAAAACCTTTATTAAGGCTTTCTTCTTCGACCTCAATCCCGCGCTCTCAGAATTTCCCCTCCTGCACTTGATCTTGTGATTTCTCTTGTAGGTGCTCACTCTCTCATTCAATCTCAACTTCGCAAATGGCCGCTACTGGATCAACCGGAATGAAGTTCGATCATGATTTTGATATCGAATTTGACTCATTTCAACACTCCGATCAAGTTTTCTATACATTCTACAACTATTCGAGGAAAAAAAACTGAAGCAGTTTATGACTGAAAGGATCATGATACCTATAATTGAAATCAATGAATGGGTTAGTTCTTCATCCTCAATTGATACTGAAATGATTGGGACTATTAGCGGAAATCAGGTGATTCTTACTCCCACTGTTCTCTCTATACTTTTTAATCTGAATACTAGAGAAGATGATCTAGAAATAGATGATAAGGAATATGAGGAAATGCTGACTGTTATGGGTCACTTCGACGAAAACCCTAACAAATTGCTTAAGAAAAATTTCTCCCCGGCATATAAATTTCTTACAGATGTTGTTGGGAAGGTGCTGTTTGCTAAACATACAGCACATGACTACATATCCAGGCAACATTTCCTGGTTATAGCTGCTTTGGTCAGTAATAAAAATCTGAACTGGGCACAGATACTGTTTGACTTAATCAGGAAAAAGAATAGCAAAAAGGAGGTTTGCTATAGAAGAATCTTGGGCTTGTTCCTGAAAGCCAAGGCTAATGAACTTCTGGTATCTCAGACAACATTCATTAATGCCTCTAAGAGGCTTTCATCTGCCCTCTTTGGCAGATGGGAGAGGACTATCACAAAGTCATCTAAGTGCAAGTCCTCCTCTAAAACTTCTTAAAATACAAGGGCTGCACCAGCCTCTCCAAACCCCACTGAAGGGCTTATCTCCACTCCTCCACCTCCTCCTGCCCCTCAAGTTCCATCCCAACCGGAAGTCCAACCAACTACACCCTCTACTGCAATTCTAATACATACCCCAACACCTACAACATCTCTAATTCATTCTACACATATACCATCAAATACCTCTTCCCCTCAGAACGTCACATCATACCAACACCTCCCCAATCTCCACTTCCATCTCATCTTGCAGATCTCCCATCTTTCAATCTATTGTCATCCCCCCTAAACACTCCTTATCCTCAATATAACTCTCCTCCAGACACTTCAATTCTACTTACTCCACCAGCACCTACCATCAATATAACTATCCACCTTCCATCATCTTCTGCCAACACCTCTATCTCAACAACTTTGGATCATTCAATCATCCAACCACTATGTGAACTCCTTAAACCCCTCCTCTAAACCATCATAGTAGAGGCAATTTCCCCTCTTACTGCCTCTATCTCATCTCTTTCTGCTCAAATCTCTGCCCTCACCTCTACCCTCTCTTCATCTGGGGGTCTGGCTTCAGTATCTACTGAAACCAGGCAGGGGGAGATATTTGATGATGAAGCAGCAGCAGCAGCAGAACCAGCAATTATATCAGAAGCAGCAGAACCAGCAGCAGCAGGAACAGACATTGACATGGAAACAGACTTCTTGAATTCTCTTGAACATGATATGGAAATAAATGATGCAGACATACCTGACTCAGTAGTAGATGTATATAATCAATGTACAGATATTGCAGTATCCAATGCTTAAGAGACCATATTGCCAGAAGTTCTGCCTGGAAGGGTCTACTTTATCAAATCCAAAGTGAATCTAGCTACTTTGCTGCAAATCTTTGGATCTTACATTCATTTCTGCCTCTCCTTCCCCACTCCATTATCAAGAGAAATTGTATGCTACACTTCCCCTATAAGCTCAGAAGTATTAGATACTATAAAGAAAAGTTTGATAGTTCCTTCAGAAGTATTGTATGAACAGAGATCTAGCCCTCCTGGGCCATCCTATATCATGGATGATAGCCCCCTCCTTAATCTGGATGATCTAATAAATCAGGACATTGCTATAGAAGCTGAAGCAGCTCATACTAAAGTTGTTCCCACTCCAATAAGTAAAGAAATCCCCAAGGATATACTAAAACAGATAAATGATGTGTATGACAACCCTCAGTCTTCTTCTGATGATGATGATGAGGATGATGACTCTGATGAAGATCCTAAGAGGAAGAAAATCTCAAAGAAAAGAAAAGCTCCTCCTCCTGCTCCAAAAATAAATCCAATAAATGACACTCCCTATTACATTCTACATAATGTAACTCCTTATAAGGGTATGCCAGCTTGGATGTGGCTATCCAAAAATGAACAAAAGAACAGAAATAAAAGAAGAAGAAATTCTCCTCCAACATAGAAGTTCAAAAAGGATCAACCTCCTCCTCCTTCTCTAGCTGCAGGTACCTCAGGAACCATATCTCAAAGCTCAGATGCTTCTTCCAAGCCTACTATTACCAAAACCTATCAGAGGCAAGGAAGACCATCTCAATCTTCTAGAGGTTGTCAGCACCAACATAGACATCAGTCATCTTCTAGAAGTTCATTCAAAGCTCAGCAGTCTGCTCCCCAACCAACATTCTCTACTCCTCCATCTCCTGGAAAATCTAACAGCCCTGAAGGACCTCCAATTCAATCCTATGATCCTGAGACTAGTCCAACCACCAGAATAGCTAGATTCAAAGAATCTGTGGCTCTATCTCAGATCAGGCAAGTTAGAGAAAAAGGTCAAGATTCCTCTCAGTTCTCAACTATGTCAAGCTACAGGAAGAAAGAGTTTGAAAGATATCAAGTGGGAAAATTATCCAATGATGATGAATACATGAATCTACATCCTGAAGCTGTGGTTCTAAGAACCACCTCTCAAAAGACTCTTGGAGAGTCTGATATGAAAATGACTCTGAGACAAGCTCAAGATCCAAACAGGATAATCATATTTGCTAAGTCTTTTGATTCTCACAAGAACATTTAGATTGTGTATTTTTTTTTGTTTCTATGTTTATTGTGAACAATTTGAGTGCATTGCTTTATAAAGGTATTGATAGTTTATTTATTCTATCAGTTATCTCAATTTTATGCTATATTTTCCTCATTTTGTATTGTGGTCTCTATATGTTTTTGTTTGAAGTAACCTCACCCAAATAGGGGGAGATTGCTGGAACCCCTAGGTGATTTGGGCTAGGTTCTCTTCTTAGGTTGTTACCTATATTGTATAGAAGGGTCAAATGTTATGTGTTTCTAGAGTCTAGGTCAAGTCCTCAAAGTCAACAGTAGAAAGGACCAGCCTCCAACACTGCCAGAGACTCAAGACTTAGAAAATGCAAGACTTAATAAAAAGGAGATCTGCGTTCGTTGAACTCCTGTCGACGATCGTCGTATTCAGCTCGACTAACCTAGAGATAATTTTCTAAGCTGAGCTTGACGAACTTAGATATCAGCTCGACGATCTCTGAACAAAATGATAACTCCTCTATCAAACTTCAGTCGACAAACTAAGACCATCAGGTCGACGAACTCTGTCCTCAGTTCGACTAACACTTCAGCTCTCAGAGCCAAAGATCTCTCAGCGCAAAAATTGACTCAGCGCCACAGTTCATTCAAAGCAAAAGTTTACTCAAAGCTAGAGGACATCTCACTCAATGCCAGATCAATACTTCAACACTCAACATCAGAAAATATTCTAAGTCCAGACTGCAGACTCAGCTCGATGATCTTGGATCTTAGCTCGACGAACATCCATTCTCAAGTCGACAAACTTAGTGCACAGAATGAGTCAGTTTATGCAGTGCAGTTGTTCGTAGAGCTCAGGTCGACAAAAGCTGATCAAAGGTCGACGAAATCACAAGTCGACGAAAGCCATTCTCAGGTCAACGAAAGCTGTTCTCAGGTCGACAAAAACTGTACGACATACTGTCATTTATTCTTTCCTTTTCTGTCTCCTTTTTTATACTATTATAGGCCGTTAATTCCCTGGGTAATCAATGCTCTTATATCCTTTGAATCGAGCTGTTACTGGCAGCATTGATTACAAAGATCCTTCATGGAATTAACTACTTATATCTCGGGATAGACATAGAATAGAATATATGACAGCATACTTGCCGTTTTCATTTTCGAGATTCTGGCTAAGCATTTATTGCAGGTTTTTGAATTCGACCAAGTTGTAGTTATCATTAGAGAATCTCTTAAAAAAGATCACAGAGCTAAGAAAAATAGAGAAGAAGAGAGATACATAGAAACTTGTGTGCTATCAATAAGAAAGACAAAGGAAAAAGCATACAGACAAGCAAAGTGCAGTGAAAACAGCTCTCAGAAAATCTACTGCTCTAAAGAGAAGATGAAGGAACAACCATCACCATCAAGAGCCCTTCTTCCTTTCTCTCTTTGTTTTCAAGGATCTCAAGTGACAGGTTATTCAAATAAGACAAGGATCTCTGAAGAGCTAAAAGGCCAACTCACCCTTTTGCAAAGCTTCCACTCCTGAATCAATCAAGATCTAGGGGGAGCTTTGAAAACAACACAAATCCACTCAGTCTTCTCATTTTGATTTTAGAAAATAAGACTTCCATCAACCTCTCTTCCCACCTCTGTACAGGGTTTTAATTCCCTTCAAAATTATTCCTAGTTGCAAGTCTCCTAACCAAAAGACTTGAGGTTTGGTTTTTGAGCAACTGAACAAAAGCTCATTGGTGGTAGTCACCTGATCAAAACCTGTAGTAGATTCCTACCTATGGTGATAGAAGAGTGGATGTACCCAAGTTTGGGGAACCACTATAAAATTCTTGTGTTGTCTGCGTGGTTGTGTTGTTTTTTCCTTTGTGCTTGTGTTGTGATATATTTTTTTGTGTAGCTTAGTTATCTCTCTAGTTTATCTGCTACACTTGTGCACCTATACACTTAAACTATAGTAACATATTTTATTAAAGATATTTTATTTCAGTAAAACTTAAAAGATTTTAATAACTCTATTCACCCCCCTCTAGAGTTTTTAAGAGCTTACCCTATCTTTCACTAGCCTAGTATCCTACCTGGCGAGCATGCGAGGGGAGCTTGCCATACTCGCCCAGGCATACTGCTGTCTTGCATGTTGACTTTGACTTATATCTTAACTTACTGACTTTGACCCATACTGACCTGGTTCTGGAGGGGTCCACCCTCAATGAATATGGGTTGTACACAATACTCGCTCTTTTTGAGCAACGTAGGAGCTCATAAAGAACCATCCAACACCTATTCGGTGAGATGCTTGAGCAAGTACTTGCGTTATTCGCGACTGTTGTATGCCTGATGAACTCTATAAATAGGGGGGCTAGTCTTTGAGGCACTCCTTTTAATCTCGCACGCTATGTCGAAGTCCGATGAGGAAGTCTACCAAGTTAGCCTTACCGCCTTGTCTGGATTCCTTGAGACTACAAGGACAAGAAGGACGCTAAAAGGAGAGGTCGCTGTCGATATTCCTCCCCTTAAGAATAAAAAATTGAAGAAGTTAAAGAAGTCACTCGCTTCTAAGTCTGCCAACTCACCTCTTCATATTGAGGATGCCGCCTCCCCGGCCGACCATCCATACATTCCAACACACGCTCAGAACCTCCTTGATAATATCGAGTTGAGCGACCTTCCCGAGCAATCTATTCTTGAAGCTACTTTCCTTCCTTCTCCATCTTCTCCTCCTACCATGGAACTCGTTGGGTACTAGACGCAGTTGTAAGAAGATATCACTGACTCGCAAGGTTATTATCTTACTAAAGACAGTATACATTGCTGATCAATCTATTTCTACCGTGCTGAATTATTTTCTATACTCGTAGCTCCTTCGCCGACTACTACATGCGAGCCTCTAGATATTGCTCCTCTACGAGCAACATTACTGCTCTCCCTTGAAGCTCAGTAATAGCTTCAATTCGGACACACTATTCGGATCAATATCGGTCCCAAGAAGGTGCCTGAAAAATCTGTCTCTGAGGCGAGGAGACAGGATCCCCCATCGAAGAAGACCTCACAACCTGGGGTGAGCAAAGCCCCTCACTATGTGACTACATTATCGCAACTAACGACAGGAACCTCTTTTCCGCCATAAACTCCTCTTCCTCCATCTAGACCATTATGTTTGAGGGTGAGCAAACTTATACCACCACTGCCTCCTCCATCAAGCTCACTAGAACCGAGGGCAAGAACATCTCTACCACTATCGTCTCCTCTGTGGCCAATCAATGAAGCTCGCCCTAAACCTACCCTGAAACCATGATTCCTAAGATCCCCCTAGAGAGCTCGACGCGAGATCTGAAAAGAAGGCGACCAAGCTATTTGCCGCAGAGGACCTGAGGTCATGACCTTAGATGTCGTGGATTGGGGAAGGCCGTCGAGCACCCAGGAAGCTCGTCATCGGGCCAGCGAGAATCATCACGCCGCAGCCCATCCCCACACCGATCTCGATCCTCTTAGTAAGGTAGCTCGCCTACTACTAACTTGGTTTGACTGCGGATATTGGCTTCAAACTGATTATGTAACTTTTCTTGTCTTTACAGGTCGCCCCTCTACCCCTTGAGCAGCTTTCATCAACACCCTCGGGATCTCTGATCATGAATACCGTCATACCGCCCCCACACTTACATTGAGTTGGAGGCAAAGTTTTACCAACTAGCCATCTACGAGATTCATTGAAAGTATCTAACATCGACCTAAATCACCTAGAGGGGGGGGGGGTAAATAGGTGATGTTTGCGTCTTTTTGCGGAATAAAAATTATCTTAAAGAACACGCACACAAATGTAGAGATTTATAGTGGTTCCCTGTATTGGGTACGTCCACTATTCTGCCTCACCTATCTACCATGAAAGGATAGATTTGGCTACTTCACCTTTCTCAGATTATAACAATCTTATACCTCGGAGTAACGCTCCTACACCTCGATCCATAATTGGATCTACACCTCGATCCATAAACTGGATCTACAAATTCGATCCACATACGGATCTATAATCTCGATCCACTAACGGAATTACAAACTCGATCCACTAATGGATCTACACTCGGAAGAACAAACTTCCTACAATCTCGAAGACAAAGTTCCTACAAATATTTAAAAAATTTTACAACAAACAATAAAATTTTTACTCTTTGAGATCTGAAATCTCCAAAGAACTTCCTTCTTGAAAACCTAAAAGCTCTATGAAGAATGTTGAGGAAGAAATTCAAGAAAACTTGATCTGAAAACCTTTGATCCGACAAAATCAAGTAGATGTTAAATAATCTTGGAATCTTGGATATGCCGAATCATTTCTCCTCTTGAATCACTGGATCGGCAAAGAGCGGCAGAAAAGAATGACGATGGTGTCGGCGACTTCTCCCGATTTTTAGAAAGTGCGAAATGCGATTATGATTACTAAAATTATGATTAGGGTTTTCGATTTCGATTGAAAAGACTATATATAGATCAATCAACATTAACTTAGAATAATTTGAAATCCCATCAGAATATTTGAAATGAAAAATCTACAAGTCCAATTCTCAAGAAGAAATAGATTTCTCGAGAAATGATTAGCTTTCTCGAGAAAAAGACATGGCTTCTCGAGAAAAGACTTGGCGAAAATTCTCTGAAGAAAAGTACTAGATGTCTCGAGAAGGATATTTTTTCTCGAGAAAAGTACTTAGCGCAAATTTAGAACTGAAGACAGATTTCTCGAGAAGTGTATGATTTTTTGAGAAAAGAATTACTTTCTCGAGAAATGGTCTGACCTTCTCGAGAAATTCACTTAGCAAAAATTCTGTGAACTAAAGATTTGATTTCTTGAGAAAGAATTGATTTCTCGAGAAAAAAGACTTAACTTCTCGAGAAATGATTTCGACTTCTCGAGAACTGCTTTGCTTTTATCGAAACCTAACTTGGCTTTCTCGAGAAATCTCTAGGGCTTTTCTCGAGAAAAGGACTTACAAAATTTTCAGACAATTTCCCGAGAAGTCTTATGGTTTCTTGAGAACAACTATGCTTTCTCGAGAAATACATATCATTTCTCGAGAAAAAGACTTAGGAAATTTTTCAGAAAAATTTCCTTTTCTTCTTTGTTGAAACCAACAACCCTTCTTTTCTTCTATTACTCTAGTACTTGAAAATGATGTGCATCCCAATAGAGAGGTTACACATGAGTCAACACCATGTATCACATAATGAGAGATTACATTGCATGGTCCTATGTTTAGTGACTCATTGTAAATTGACATTGGTCTACATTTAGCAACAATGACTTGCAAGTACTCAACTACAGAATAGCATTAAATACAAACTTAATTCATCTTAGTTCAAAGGTGATTTCATACAAATCTGGGTTATTGTGGATATAATACCCAGCAATCTCCCCTATTTATAGAAGTGAGAACCCTCTACACTAAGGTGAATTATATCAAGATAATTACAGAAATAACTAATAAGTAAAATAATGTAGGTAAAGATAAATAAGAAATAATAAGATAAGCAAAATTCAGAATTATATATATATAGAGTTTGTCAATAAGAATATCCTGGTCCACAAATTTCTATACAACAGACAATCATAAAATCATTTGAACTGATGTTGGTGTTGTCTTTCCTTCATCTCTTATTATCTCTTCTGATAACTGAGTGGCTTGGGATAGTACTTAGGAGGTTGAGGAGGAGCACTAGGATTATTAAGACTATACTCACGATCATAAATCCTCCTTTTTGTCAAAGATTTTTCATATAGCTCCCACTCTTTGTGAATATAATGATCATCTTTATTTTAATTGAAATCCACAACTAGCTTTAGGGTATCCAGAATAAGAGACTTTGAAGTTGGACTCCACACTTCAGCAAATTCTTTTTCATTCCTCTGGGCAGCTTTTTGGCTTGGGATGGATCTGCTGGCAGAAGAACCATCACCATATTTTCTCTTCTTGAGCACTAGAATCTCAGGAGGTTGATCTTGATGTATCTCTAGTTATTCTGAAGTCCATACTTTAGAATAACTTTTAGTAGGAAGTTCATACAGTTCAGGACTAGGAGAAAAAGTAGGCTTAAAGGCCTTGGGATCAAGATGTGGAGGTGGAGCCTCATTTGGTTCAACCTAAAAATCCGGGAAGATTTTTTTGTGCATCCACGCAACAGACTGAAAAGTATATAAGTTTACCCCCTTAATCTGCTTTTCAACACTTGTATTGATCTCTTGTTGTTGACCATCCCACTGATTTCTCATCTCCTGAACTTTCTTGTCTAGAACTTCTTTTACTTTATCCTCCCCTTTCTGACTTCTATAGAGAGGGTTGCTATGGTATCTTCTTTAAACTTTCCAACTTCTTCACAAGTCTTGATGTTTTGTTCTTCAGTTTTCTTTACCAATTGAATCTGATTGTTTGCCACTGTAACTGCTTGATCCATGACTTGACCAACACTAGTAATAGCGTGGTCTAGAGCCTTGCCACCATTGTTCAGCAGTCTTTTGAACTCATCTGTATTATGCTGAATTTCAGCAAACCCTCTGCTCATTTCTTTTTCAAGAGCAGTTACTTTTGTAGTTACCTCTTGGAGAGACTTGTCAAAGTACTCTCTTTGCCTGATTAACATAGATTCAATTTTACCCAAAAGGGTATCTTTAGGAATAATATCAGTTGGAGGAGGTGGAGGAGGTAGAGTTGGAGCTGACCATACTGGGATTTCTTCAATTACAACTATACTTCTCCCTCTTTGGTCAAAAGTCATAATATATCCTTCCTCTTTAAGAATATCAGACATAGAAAAATCTAAGTACCTGAGAGGAGGTTCTGCTTATTCTGGAGTGACTGCATCCTCATTAGAAAGTAATAACACATTCTCCCCCTCACTTTATGTCTTGGGCTGAGAATCTTCTAGAGTTTCTTCAGGGATCTCTTCATGAATCTCTTCAAGAATCTTTGTAGGAGACTATTAAGGAGTCTTTTTGGAGAAATGAACAAGGGATCATCTGAATTTAGATTTTCAACCAATCTGTCAATGCCAGTTGCAGTATAATCCATTTGAGTATCATCAAGGTTTTCTTGATCAGAGGGGAATCAATATTCATACCTGAGCCACCACCATGTATAAAGGTGCTCTGTTCATCATTAGATTGAGATAGACTTTCCTTTTCCACTATCTCAACATCATCAACAACTTGCTCTTGAACTTGAGCTACAGGAATATCTGATTGAACCTCTGCTTCTAGAACCTCAGCTTATTGATCCTCTACATGAATTGAAGGAGCAGGCTCCCCCTCACCAGCTTCACCAGATGTGCAACCTGAATCAGTATTAGGACGAGATGGGGTCCTGTCCTCATCATTTACTATCTAAGGAACTGCAAGAGCCTGACCTTTCCTTGGAATTCTGATCTCCCATCTGTTGATGGAAGAGATAGTGACTTTCTTTAGGTGGTGAATGGAGACACCTTTAGATAAGTCAAAATTTCTGGGTGCTTTTGATTTAGATAAAGAGAGATAATCCTTCCAAAGTTTGGCGCTTTCTAGATTTCCCTGATCTTCTCAAATAATAGGTATGCCCACTGGAACTATTTTTAACAAAAAACAACAATCATCATGTCAAAGATATCTGAGGAGATGTATCAAATGGAGGTGGTTTTATAGAGTAGGACTTTTCCTAGAATGTCTGCCAAAAGTTTACTTTCATCTTACATGTTCTGTCTTCTATTAGAAGTGTTGGATTTGGGAAAACCACAGAAGGAGAAGGTTCTTGAGTAATCAGCTTCTTCCAAATATTCTTCCTCATCAATGGGTTGCAATTTCAAAAACTCTGTTAGATAAGATGGCTTGATTTTGATTTTCATACCTCTGATAGAACTTTTCAATAACTTCCCACTACGCTTATGCTTGGAATTGCGGAAGAACTCTTCGACATCTGGAATAAAAAACTTGCACGGATGCTCTAGGATGAAGGTGAGGCCGACAGACTCGAGAATTTGAAGGACATTCTTGAAATCATCTGAAATTTCTTTGATTTCTGATCGAACGAACTCCCTGCCCATCCAGATCTTTGAAGAAGGAGCCATCGATTGAGAGGAGTTAAAATTTCTGACCTTGCGGTGAAGAATCGATTGATTTCGTGAAGAATGGCGGAGACCTTCGCGGAATCGAACCATCTTTCTCAGGGAAGGTTTTTCAAATTCCGTGATTTGGATATTTTATGGAATTATATTCTATTTATATGAAATTTAGAATTTTGAAGTGTAACGAAAAGTGTACCTGAATGGCAGTTCGAATTCTTCAAAGATTGATTTTGGCAAATTTGGGCATTTCTCGAGAAAGATAAGGGTTTTCGTGAAATTCAGAAGACTTTTTGTGAAATGTAGGCTATTTCTCGAGAAATATATAACCTTTCGAGAAATCCAGAAAGTGTTTCTCGAGAAATTCAGAGGCTTTCGAAAAATATAAATTGGTTTTCGAGAAATCTGATATTTCTCGAGAAGTAAGTTTCTTTCTCGAGAAATCAGGCAGTTTTCAAGAAATATAAGGTTCTTTCCGAGAACTCCTATTTCTGAGCTTGAGAATTTTTTGAGTTTAAATTCTCTTGGGATTTTCTGAGTGGCTGAAGCTGAATCTTCTCTTGACTTCAAAAATGAACTTTTAAGGATTCCAAGTTGAGCATACCAACTTTTGTCTTAAAAAAGGAGAACTTGGCCTCATCCAGTAGCTTCGTGAAGATATCTGCAACTTGCTTGTCCATCGGGACATAGATGAGGGCTATGTTTTGGTTCTCCACATACTCCTAAATGAAATTGTAGCGCACCTTGATCTTGGTCTGGCTGTGCGAAACTAGATTGTTTGCGATAGCTATTGCATTGGATGAGTCGCAATACATCAGAATTTCTCTGAACTTCAAATTATAATCTTTAAGTTGAGTTCTGATCCATAGAAGCTATGCATAACAAATACCTACAGAGATATACTCTGACTCAGCAGTAGATGTTGCCACCAAATTCTACTTTTTACTGCTCCAAGAAATAAGCCGTCTTCCGAGGAATTGACACATCCCGGAAGTGCTTTTTCTATTATCCCTGCAACTTGCAAAATCAGCATCTGGAAAGCCAATTAGCTCAAAATCATTACCCCTTGGGTACTATAAGCCAGAGTTGGGTGTACCCTTAAGGGATCTTAAAATCCGCTTTATAGTGACGTAATGAGATTCCTTAGTGTTCACCTGATATCTAGCGCAGATATATGTTGAAAACATTATATATGGTCTACTGGCAGTTAGGTAGAGCAATGATCTAATTATGCTTTTATACTTGGTTTCATCAAAAGGTTTCCCTTTCTTATCCTTATCTAGAGACACAGTTGAACCCTTTGTAGTCATTATAGAGGTTGCACTCTCCATTTCGAATTTCATAAGAAGCTCCTTGGTGAACTTCGTCTGAGATATGAAAATTCCATCTTCCAATTGCTTCACCTAAAGTCCTAAGAAATACTTCAGCTCAACCATACTATTCATTTCAAACTTCCCTTGCATAAGTTTGGAAAACTTCTTGCACAGGTTATCTTCTATAGAGCCCAATATGATGTCGTTGACATAGTTTTGCACTAGCAGAATCTTGCCTTTAACTTTCCTAAGAAATAATATCTTGTTTATCTTTCCCCTTTTGAACTTTTTATTAAGAAGAAAGCTAGATAATGTCTCATACCAAGCTTAGGGAGCTTGCTTTAAACCCTATAGGGCTTTATTTAAGAAATAAACATAGTCAGGGAATTTAGAATTGAAAAAACGTGGGGGTTGTGCTACGTATACTTCCTCTTTCAGATCCCCATTTAGGAATGCAGACTTCACGGCCATTTGGTAGACGGTGAAGCCTTTGAGGGCATCATACTCAAGAAACAACCTGATCGCTTCGAGCCGAGCCACTGGAGCAAATGTCTGGTTGAAGTCGATTCCCTCTTCTTATCTATAACCTTGAGCAACAAGCCGGGCTTTATGCTTGATAATTACTCTTTGTTCGTCCAGCTTGTTTCTGAATATCCACTTGGTGCTAATCACGTTTTGTCTCTTGGGTCTGGGTACCAACTCCCAGAATTTGCATCACTCGAACTGATCGAGCTCCTCTCACATTGCCAAGATCAAGGAGGCATCTTTGTTCGCTTCCTCGAACTTCTTTAGTTCAACGTGAGACAGAAAGCTGAGATGAAAAATCTCATTAGATGTATCTCTCCTAGTTCTCATACCATCGCCTGGCTATCTAATGATTAGATAAGCTGGGTGATCTCTTAGGTGTTAGAACCCTAGATTCCTTGCCCTTCCTTCAATAGGACGTGCAAAATCTTGTACAGCCTCTATAGGTTGAGGCAACTCTTCCTCTAGTGTTTCTTCATCCACCAGGCCTAGATCGATGATCTTAACTGAGCTTGGAATATCTTCTTTGATTGGTTCATCCAAGCTATGCTCTTTTAACCTGGTACCTGCATCTGCACCAAAAACACTAGACGAGCTGCTATGAAGAATATTAGTCTCGTCAAATACAACATTTATCGACTCTTCTACCCCCAGAGTTTTCTTATTAAAAATCCTATATTCCTTACTATGGCTACTATATCCTACAAAAATATCTCCAAAATATTTTTAACTAAACTTTGTGCGGTAATACTTCCCATTATTAAGAATGAAGCATTTACTTCCAAAGATTCTAAAGTAGGACACAGTTGGTTTTCTGCCCTTCAATAGCTCATAGGGGGTCTTCTGATAGTTTTTGTTGATGAGTGCTCTATTTTGCACGTAACAAGCCGTGTTGACTGCTTTAGCCCAAAAGTACTCCTGAAGTGAAGCATCATTCAATATGGTTATACATGCTTCAATTAGGGTTCTATTCCTTCTCTCAGCAATTCCATTTTGCTGTGGAGTGCGTGAGGTGGAAAACTCAAGAAAGATACCTTGGCTTTCACAAAACTTTGTCATACCACAAGACTCAAACTCTGTTCTGTGGTCACTTCTAATTTTGACCACTGAGCAGTCCAATTCATTCTGAATTTGCTGGACAAAATTAGTTAAAGAATCAAAGGTGTCTGACTTGTGTTTCAGAAAGAACACCCAAGTCAAATGCGAGTAGTCATCAACAATCACTATTGTATATACCTTACCTCCTAAGCTGTGAATAGGCATAGGATTGAATAAGTCCATATAAAGTAAGTATAAGATTCATGAAGAATCTTTTTTATCAATACCCTTGAAGGTAGCTCGTGTCGGCTTACCCATTTGACAGGAATGACATGGACTTTCTTTTTCTCACTTAATGCTGAGGGCATCACGCACTAAGTTTTGAGAAAATAGCGTATTTAAGGTTTTGAAATTAATATGTATTAATCTCTTATGTCATTGGTCATAAAGAGACGCACTATCTTTTGCAATACAACATACTGGGGTAGAATTGTCTAAGCTAAGTAAATTTAGACAAAAAATATTTCTGCTCCGAGTGACTGTTAAGACTATCTCCAAATTTGCAGATGACTTTATCAAGCACTTATCCTTGCAGAACTCAATGATGTAGCCTTTGTCACATAGTTGACTTATGCTTATGAGATTACGGTGTAATCCTTCAACATAAGCCACGTCTTTGAAAGAGACTACGTTGTTGGAGATCATATAATAACCAATTGTTGTTTCCTTTTCTGAACCTCCAAAGATGACTTTTGGTCCATCTTTGACTTGGTTATAATCATGCAAAAGGTTTCTTGTCCCGGTCATGTGCCGAGAGTATCTAATGTCTAAATACCAGATAGGATTTCTATTGGCCTTTGGACATACCTGCAAAAACAGATCATTTTACCTTAGGAACCCAAACGTATTTGGGTCCTTGGTTCCTGGTCAGCTGAACATCACTAGGAACATGAACCTTGCAAGTGGTCGGTCTCACATAGATAACTAGTGGGGTTAAAAAATTAGTCGGGTTGTACTAACAATCTGCGCCAAAATGACCAATTTTATCGCAACACCAACAGTCTAACCTATTGTACCTTCTTTTGTGCTCCTGCTTTACCCTTTGAACGCGAGGTATAGTTGGGGTTGCATTCTTAGAGGTGGAGGCCTCCTGTTTGCAACATACATAGTGGCTTCCCATCTCCTTAGCCTTAGGCACATCAGTTTTGGCTTTTGGTGGCTTCTTATTATTATGGACATGAACATATGGAACATAACTCTTCATCTAAATATTTTCATAAGGTGCTTTGGACACGCTAGCACCAAGGTCACGAGAACATGTTCATCCCTGGTATCTTTTCATGGGCTCTACCTGAGTAAGCCTACCATGATGACCATAGGACGACTACAAGGCAAACTTATTAGTTGGGAATATTACCTTCCTAAATAAAGGTCGGCTCATGGGTTCCTTCCCCTTTTCTTTAGTAGGGGCTTTTTTAGCAGCCTTACCTTTTCCACTGATGTGGCCAAGACCACTACCCTTCTACTGAGTAGAAAACTCAATAATGAGAGGTAGAACAATCATTGTCTTGGAGTAGCTCTCAACGAGTTTCCTCTCTACCAAAAGATTTTCTTCCAACTCATCAAGATAGTTATCCTTTATACTTAATGTCTCAGTAAAGCCCTTAAGTTCCTCTTCCAAGGAGTGGACTTCATCTCTAAGAGGAAGCAATTTTGCAATTTCCTCCTTCAGATTTGTTTCCACTTCCTTGAGGGAGGAAATCTCTTTGAACTGCTTTTTAACCACCTTATCAAATTTGTCAAAAGCCTTTAAAAGGTTCTCGTTGTAACGCCCAGAAACCCAAAAGAGGAACATATGGCATTTTCAGGCTAGGTTGGGTTCTGAGTAGGCTGACACGGTCTGTGACACGGGCGTGTCACAGGTCGTATCATGTTGGAGGTCGACATTTTGCATAGAGGTAAACGATTTCCAGTCGACGAGTGTCAACACTAGGCACACGACCTGTGACACGGGCGTGTCACAGGGTTTGTTGTGCTTGAGGTTGACGTTTTTCGTAGAGGTCAATGATTTTCAGTCGATGAGCATCGACACTGGGCACACGGGCGTATCACAGGCGTGTATTGCTCGGGAAGTTTGGCGAGTTGTGTTGAGGCCTATACACGGCCTGGGACACGGGCGTATCCCAGGGCGTGTCTAGCATACGGCATGTGACACGGGTGTGTGATATGGCCATATCCTATTCGTGACGTTTCGGTCCTGTATCGATTGAGGCACACGGCCCATGACACAGACGTGTCACTTGAGACACGGGCGTGTCCTAGGCCATGTCACAGGCCGTGTCCTGTTCTATAATTTCTAGTTTGACAGTGAGTGAGGGAACACTGCCTTGGACACGAGTATGTCATAAGCCGTGTTCGGCCCAGGAAATTCTTTTCAAGGGCGAATCATGGCCATTTATTTCCTTCAAGCAGGATCTGATGGCTCAGGCCTTCCCCTGTAGGTATTAGGCCGGGAATAGGGTTTCAAACCCTCATTCCATTTAGATTTTTCTCTATCTAAGCATTAGTGAGAGGGGAGAGAAAGGAAGAAGGTGGAGGAGAGTTTCGGCCGCCGGAGAAGCTTCGGAGCCCCGTTTCTCGAGCGGAGTCCAGATGCGTGAAGGAAAGATCGTTGTGGTGGTGTTCGTCAGACCAAGTTTCTCCATGGCTAGGAAGAGAGGTCGTAAGGTAATGAAATTTCTCCTCTTGGTTTTTAGGAGACACGATTAGCATCTTTTCTTTTCAGTTTTTTGGCTCCAGATTTCTCAAATGAGAGGGGTTTGGGTTGCCATGGTTCAAGAGGAACCTCTGATTCAATTGTGTCCGTCCCCGATATGATTTTGCATTAGGGATTCGCTTCGTTAGTGGATTAGGCATGGTGGGTGAGGCCGTAGTTGCGACCATTAGTCCGACTCTGTGATGTTGCATGACGATCTTTAAGGATTCGGTAGAAATCCGTTACAGCAAGATGCTGTTGTGATGTATACGTTTTCCCCCTTTTCTTGATTGAGTACTTGTAGCCAGAATCTGACAAGGTTAGCTTCGCATTGGCGGTATATGGTTTCCTTGGTGCGCGGGAATGTTGCAGTACAAATGGTGGATTAGTGTGGGAAAGTTTATGGATGTGCTATACTAAGGCGTGGCTATGTCTTCGTGGTCGGCTAGCTATCCCATGACGTGAAAGTCATGTGGGGAGAGTGTCTCGGCGAGACTAGTCCCCTTCTATGAGACTGACGAGAACGCCAAGCGTAGGGCAAGCCGGCCAATGAAGCCATGAGAGGGTGGGGTCTAACAAGGGTTCTTAGAACTGGTTTGTTTGTCAGACGGAATCCTGACGCGAGAAGTCAGAAATGGCAGTCAAGCCCGGGTTTAAGACCCATGCACGGGTGAGGCCTTGGCAAGATTTCCGTGTAACGGTTGTTCGGCCGTTAGGGGCATTGTAGTCCGCTTTTGTTTGCAGCTTTACGGCAAAGGGGAAATGGAAGTAGCCATTTGATATGATGATGTGCTAGTTGCATATGCTATAGGGTGCCTTAGGCGAAGCCCGGGTTTGCGTACATGCTGCATAGTAGGCCCCCTTTTGTTTTGTGCTTAACATAGAAAATGTGATTACTATATGAGACATCAAAACTTGTTTAAAAGCTTTACATGTTTATGTATATGGTATACGAAGTGCTGACTTGTAGGTTGGATGGGTACCCCGGGGTCCGTTAGGGGTGGCCAGGAGGAGATATGTTGGTTACACAGTATAGGTCAGCCTTTGCTGACCCACGTTACTACAATTTTTTTTCAGGGCAAGGATTGCAAGCGAGAGCAAGTGTGCCGACTGAAAATCCCTAAGCCTCATGAATTGTTTGTTGTACTTTCTAGCTTGTTTCCTTTTGATTGTATGCTCATGTTATGGTATATTCCAACTTGCATGCCGAGGTAGCCTAGGAGTGTTGTTGCACGTTGATGTTAGACCTTGTTGTCTTTCTATTTTGGACTAATTTGTTATAAGGCTATAAGGCCGTGGTGATACTCATGTTTTAGTAGTGGATAAATTCTAGTTGTTTGGTTTATTTCTGCTATGTTCATTCTGAGTTTTGAGATTGGGTAGTTAATATCATCTTTTAATGCCAAGCTGTGGCATCTGTATGTTGTGGGGCCCCGGCCGGACCCATATTATACGGTCATTACATGGGAGGTGTTACACTCGTGTTGAACCATCAACTCAGAATCACCTTTTTCTTCAAAAGAGTATACATCATGACCATTCAAGGACGTTTCTAAATCAGAGAGTATAGTGTGCGAATTTAACTTCCGCGGTACTCAGAGTCGCCAACTTACTCGTCAGATTGAGCCATAAGCCCAAATTAAGCTTCTTTATTTTCAGAGCTTGACTCACTCGAGTCACTATCACTGAGAATTTTCGACTTTTTAGCGACAAAGCTCTTTTCTTCTTTCTTCTTCCCTTTGAAGGATCTCTTCTCGTCATTCCTATAGCTATCCTTCTTCTTATATGGATACTCCGCAATCATGTGACCTAATTTATTACAGCAGTAACAAATAATGTCAGAGGAAGAAAATTTATTAGGTTTTGATTTATACCTGTCCTCTTTGTTGTAACATTTCTTGGTACGATCTCCGTCACGATGTGAACTCCTGGAATCTTAAGAGAATGACTTATATTTCATTTGTCTCCTTTTGCTGCGCAGCTTCTTAAACTTCTTGTAGATGTGGGAGAATTCTCCATCCGATAGCTCAAAGCCTGACATGCTTGGCTCTGAAACTTCTAGAGTATCAGGAGCTCATGTCATAATGGGTGGCACAACTTTAGATTTTCTCAAACCTTCAGCCTTTAGGGCTGTAGACTTCTCTTTGCTTGAAGATCAGTTGGCTTGCTCCTCCTACTTTTTGGTGTTCATTTGGAGTTCGTAGGAGAGCAATTTGCCGAAAAGATTCTGAGGGTCTATCTTTGATAGCTATTCAAATTCTCTAATGGTAACAACCTTTGTGTCCCAGTCCTTTGTTAAAGATCAAACGAATTTGTTGTTGAGCTCACCATGAGTGAATGCACGACCATAGTTCCTGAGGCCATTGACTATCTTAAAGAACTTCTCAAAACTGTCAGCTATGTAGTCATTGGCACCTTGCTTGAAGGCTTCGTACTTCTGGTTCAACAACGATCTACGATCGTCTCTCACTTCTTCAGTTCCTTCCATCAGGACAACAAGACAGTCCCACGTCTCTTTGGCATATTTGTCGTGGAATAAGTTCTAGAGCATTGAATCATCCACTGCACTTTCTATGATATTCTTTGTCTTCTTGTCTAGGGAGACTAAGGCAATCTCATCCTTTGTGAGATCCATCATCTTTTTAGTAACATTAGCTTCCATGTTTAACTATACTCATTCTCTCTATATGGGAAAGTTTTCCTTGGTGCACACCGATAGCTTCATGGATGACATATCTTTGCTTCGATACATGGTTAATATGAGGAATCTCTGAATGCTAGATTTGGGATCTTGTTCAAGGTGTTAACCTTATCGAATAAAATACCCCTCTGATACCAATTGAAAGTATCTAGTATCTATCTAAATCACCTAAAGGGGGGGATAAATAAGTGATGTTTTCTTATTTTTGATGAATATAAATTATCTTTAAAAACAAGCACATAAACGCAGAGATTTATAGTTGTTCCTTGTATTGGTTACGTCCATTGTCTCGCCTCACATATCTATCTTGAAGTGATAGATTCAGCTACTTCACCTTTCTCAGATTATCACAATCTTACATCTCGGCGCAATGCACCTAAACCTTGACCCACAACCGGATCTATACATCGATCCACAAATCGGATCTACAAACTCGATCCACACATGGATCTACAATCTCGATCCACTAACAAATCTACAAACTCGATCCACTAATGGATCTACACTCGGATGAACAAACTTCCTACAATCTCCGAGACAAATTTCCTACAAATGTTAAAACAATTTTTACAACAAACAATACAAATTTTACGCTTCAAGATCTGAAATCTCCAAGGATCTTCCTTCTTGAAAACTAAAAAGCTCTGTGAAGAAAGTTGAGGAAGAAATTTGAGAAAACTTGACCTGAAAACCATGGATCTGACACAATCAAATATATGTTAAAGAATTTTGGAATCTTGGATCTGTCGAATCATTTCTCCTCTTGAATTGCTGGATCGGCTGAGAGCAGCAGAGAAGAATGACGATGGAGTTGGCGGCTTCTCCCGATTTTTGGAAAGTGTGAAATGCGATTCTTATTACATAAATTACGATTAGGGTTTTTGATTCCGATTGAAAAGACTATATATAGATCATCGTTTATCGATCATATGTAATTTAGGAAAGATCCACTAATGAATCAAACATCATTAACTTAGATTAATTTGAAAACCCATCAGAATATTTGAAACGATAAATCTGCAAGTCCATTTCTCGAGAAGAAATATATTTCTTGAGAAATGATTAGCTTTCTCAAGAAAAAGACTTGGCTTCTCGAGAAAAGAATTAGCGAAAATTCTCTAAAGAAAAGTACTTGATTTCTAGAGAAGGATATTTTTTCTCGAGAAAAGTATTTAGCACAAATTTAGAACTAAAGATAGATTTCTCGAGAAGAGTATGATTTCTCGAGAAAAGAATTGCTTTCTCGAGAAATGTTCTGACCTTCTCGAGAAATTCACTTAGCGATAATTCTGTGAACTGAAGATTTGATTTCTCGAGAAAGAATTGATTTCTTGAGAAAAAGACTTAGCTTCTCGAGAAATGATTTCGACTTCTCGAGAACTTCGTTGCTTTTCTCGAGAACTAACTTGGCTTTCTCGAGAAATCTCCTGGGCATTTCTCGAGAAAAGCACTTAGAATATTTCAAGACAATTTCCCGAGAATTCTTATGGTTTCTCGAGAACAGCTATGTTTTCTTGAGAAATTTACTTAGACTTTTCGAGAAATACATGTGATTTCTCGAGAAAAAGACTTAGGAAATTTTTTAGAATTTTTTTCTTATTTGTTGAAACTAGCAACCCTTCTTTTCTTCTATTGCTCTAGTACTTGAAAATGAAGTTCATCCCGATAGAGTGGTTGCACATGAGTTAACCCCATGAATCACATAATGAGGGATTACATTGCAATGTCCTTTGTTTAGTGACTCATTGTAAACTGGCATTGGTCTACACTTAACAATAATGACCTACAATCACTCAACTACAGCATAACACCAAATACAAACTTAATTCATCTGAGTTCAAGGGTGATTTCATACAAATATGGGTTATTATAGATACAATACCTAACACTCATCGTTAGATCTCGATACTGGAGGTGAGGATGGCAAAGATGGAAGAGCTACATGACCGGCTATCGGCTTAAGAGGCATGCTTCCAATGATCAGCGACTTGGATTGGTGACTATCGATTACCTAACATTGCCTACAGCTACATCATGAGGATTTTTCTGGAATGCGGGCAAGTATAGGAATGATTAGGCGACTAGCGATGATGGAGGACCAACTACGGTAGGGAGATGATGTTATGGCGGTGGCCAGTGAGCACTATCGACAGGCACGCGAGATGGGCTGGGCCGGACGACATCCACCACTTACCGAGCAGCGACCTCTTAAGACTTATATTTTTTTTCTTTCTTTTCTATTTGTCCTTGCCACTGGAGATATTGTATTGAACTAAAATAGTCTTTGATTTGAAGAGGTGAGTTTATATCTCGCATTTGTGTTTCCAATTTATTTATGTTGATGATTTTGCTTTGTGTTGAAACTCGCATTCTTTCTACGATGTCTTGAATTATCTGTGCAGGTTTTGGCCTTCTAACAATCTTTTGAATGACGTTGAGCCAGATAAAACTCATGACTAGTGTTGATCTCTCAGTTAGAAATTGACTTAGGATGATACTCGTGCGAGGTTGATATACCTCCCTAGCCTCTGCATATAAATAGAAGGGGAAGATGAGCCTTTAGTGTTGCGATTTCTGAACTTTGCTCGTGAGTAGTTGTTCTTGTTCGTGCCTTCCTTCTCGCCCAAGCCTTCATTGCCATTCCTTTCTCTTTCTCGCTCAAATTGGTTCGCGATGACGCCAACACTTGCCGAAAAGCCCACGGGATTAACTTCACTTAAGCCATCTTCATAAAATTGGTCACGACTGAGTGAGATCTAGAAGACTTCCATAAATACATCTATCTGAGGAATACTCGGCCAAGCTTTCTGCCCAGACCGAGTGACTAAATACCTTCCTCGAGGGTGAGGTAGTCTTTCCCCTTTGCCACTTCAAAGTCGGCATACGACTTCCGTTGTGCCCGAAGTACTTCTAGATCTTGCAGTACTTCATGATTGTACATGCAGATCAACCCAAATAGTGTGGAGATGATCATGGGATTCCTCTGCTTATTGTAGAAAGAGAAGATCGCTTTCGACCTCTCCATCTTCAGGAAGTTCTTCGTCTTCATAGCGATCACCAAAGGTATTATCTTCTTCAGCAGCCATGTCTACACCTTGGTCGGCATGAAAAACATGGTCCAATGGTGGGGTGAATACCTAGTCATCATCGGCAACGATTTTGAAGTGGTGCTGTGGAGGCCACACCAGCATCCGGAAGTCGCTTTCTTGCCACCAATCCTCGAGGGTCCATACAAGAAGATCTTTGAAGCCTTCTGTGGTCGGTAATTCGATGTCTTCCACTAGCACCTGAATCTAAATATGTTGGATGAGGTCTTCCCTAGTAAAGGTAAATCATGCTGAGATTTCACCATACTCGCTGAATTGATTCTAATCATTGTTGTGTTGTACTAACTATTCTTCTACATCTGCAGCTACTCACGATCTTCCGCAAGAACCACTTTCTCTTGTGAAGGAAGTCTCTTTGTCGCACCAGGGTTCAGTGAACCCACTGTCTGAGGTGTAGGAGATCCCGCCTCCAACGGGATCCACGGGCTAGTCGCAAACTGGCAACGAGGAGGTCTCGTTGCATAACAAGCTCGACAAAGGGAAGGAAAAGGCTAAGTATCCTGATTAGGAAAGGAAGCGAGCAAGGATCTCCCATAATCTCTTCGATGGGAGGGAGTCATCTGTCAATGTCGGGGACCCATACTTCCACCCAAACTACAACCTCAGCATGATAAAAAGGATGCCTTCGGATGCCCGCTAGTGTTCTAGGCTGAGGGAGAGCACAAGGTGATGCTGAGGACCAACCTAACTGCCTGGTCAGAAAACTAAGAGGATAAGGGGCAGGTATATAAGATCGCATTTGCACTATATGGGCAAGCATATTCAAGCCAATGTTGGATCAAATCCCATAGGTACTCGCCCACCAAACTTCTCGCACGCTCCTACGAGCTATCGAGCTAGGCCATCACGCCACGAGAGGCTCCTCAAGATGCAGGAGGTGCTAAAGATTATCTCGCAGAAAGCGATCGATCTGGGGATGCAATCTGTCTAATGGAAGCAGTATGAGGTAGCTGATACTTCTCTGGATGACTTAATCTCCTTCTTTAGTTTATGATTCCTAACTGTTTGTTGTTGATACTCGTAGGACGCCGAGATCAAGACGGCAAAAAATATCTCCGAGCTCGAGCAAGAGCCCGCAGACACCAAGGCTGAGCTAGATATTGCGCAAATCCGGGTCACCAAGTAGGAGACTCGCCCGGTGGTTGATTAAGCTTGCCCCGGTCCCTCAAATAATTGCCCTGCTATGCAACAGTAAGAGGCGGTCCATATGGGATGGGCAAGAGGATCAGCTTCTACGGAGATGAGAAGCCCTCCATCCGCTGCGGTATCACACGAGCAACGGAGGATATCATTCTCGCCAAGCTACGGATCGATGACTTCCTTGGCCCGAAGGCCAAACACCTAACAGTTGGATCTTACGGCACCCTAAGAAGGGGGTGAATAAGGGCTTTATGGAATTTTAATTCTTAAATAAAATATCAGAGTTAATTAATGAAGTTATGGAATATTTTATAGGAAAATATATTTTTTTATCTAACTAAACATATTATATTAAAGATTACTTTTTAGAAAATTATAGAATTAAATACTAATATACTACTGTTAGTGATATCAGTATTGCTCAGTGCTAGATATATATATTGAATTCTAAGAGTGTATTCTAATAGATAATTTACAATATATTTTACTTTAATTCTTTTGAAAGAGAAAATAATATTTAAAATATTTTATGACATGGAAATAAAATCAAGACAATGAAACAATACATGACAAGATTTTATTTCATAAGAAATTAATTACAAAATATATGATCTCTATATCGCTAGAAATCGATGCGAAAATGACAAATCTTTTTTTGATGATTCACCGGTCTTTCTCCAAATGACTGGCTAGCTATAGCCTATCTTACCCCAGATACGGACACTATCCTCCCACTAGATCTAACATCGACCTAGTCGCTACACACAACGAGGAGAATTTCTCCTAAGCCACACAAGGACCTAGATGCAACACACAAGGCTCCGATTTCCTCCTAAGCCACACACAGGCCTAGATGCCATGCACAGGGCGGCGATTTCTCTATCGATTACAAAGATGAAAGGATAAGTTACAAAATATAAATTCAGAATAAAAACTCCCTCAAAATGATGCTATTAAAATGACGTCGAATCCTTGCAAAGATTGCCTTACATACTTTGCACGAACCGTCTCTTCTTCGCTCTTGAATGTTCTTGGGAAAGTAGGAGTTTTTGAAGGCTGAAATTCTCAGGATGGATTGCACGGGAAAAAAATACTCTAGGTAATGAAATTACTTTTTACTCCATATAATAATTTGGCCTTTTTATATTTTTGGGATATCGCCCGGCGATAGTGGCTATCGCTCTCAAGCGATATCATTTCTGGCTGACACGTGTCCCATGATTCTGAGGTTTTTATGAGCTGATTTGATCATGAAGCTATCGCCCGACGATATCCGATATCGCTTGGCGATACCTCAAAATAGTGGCATAGTGGCTGGCTCATATGGAACACGGCTTTCATCACACTGACGACATTTTCGCTATCGCCTGACAATAGTGGCTATCGCCTAGCGATAGTGGCTATCGCCTAGCGATATCTCCTTTTTACTTTTGCCATCTGAACCTATTCCAGAGAGTAGATGGCTTTGTTCTCATTCCGGAATGGGGTGAAACGTTTTGTAACTCCTCCCGGACTAAAAGTTATGGTTGTTTGATGTTTAGTACACAAAACTCGTCTCCTCATTCAACATGTACAACCTGCACACTATAAACACACAAAATACTAGCTCAAATACATTACATTATTTGTTATTCTCAAATCAAGAGATGCGGAATGCATGCTCCAACAATCTCTCTCTTTTAATAAGAATAAATAACTATATGAGAAATTAGTGAGTTTAAGAACGATTTTGTTTATAGGTAAGTATGGTAAATGATATGCATGAATAATAAGTTTATAAAATTGTAGTTTTTAGAGTACAAGTGCATACTTCTCCTATATGAAAGACGCCCTACATAAGTGTTCCATATATATTTTACTCCCCCTAAATATATAGTCCACTAGATTTCTCAGTTTATTCTCCCCCTTTTGTTATTAGCAAAAGCAGGTAGGGATGAATATATACCTTTCAAGATTGATTAGGGATAACTTATTGAAAAAATAATCATGATCGAGCAATGGGATAATATATGCAATTCTTATATGATTACTCCACCTACAAAGCTGCTTCCTATGGATTTTTAATATACTCCCCCTAAATAATTAGATTTGCAATTCATTCTCCTCTTTGGTAGTATCAAAAGAGGGTATTAGGTGAGTGTAAGAAATAAGAATTAATGTGCTTTATGTGTAATAAAAATTTAATATATAGCTTATTAAACACCACTTGTTAAAAAAAGTATGTTGAAGCACAATTAGTAAGCAACATAGATGAAATGATTGAGTAAGCATTTTTATTTCAAGATACTACTGGTAAAAAAATAATGAATAAGTGTAAGTAGTAATCACATCAGAAAGTATAATAAGCATTCTTAAAAATAAATATTTTTTTAGAAAGTATGAGCATATAAAAGATACAGAGTTTTAAAATGAAAAGTTGATGTTTGATTTAAAGTTCCAAGAGATGTTATTCAATTGAGATATAATTGCAAACATAATTTGAAAACATCAAGAAAAGATAAAAAGCTACAATGTAATAAAATTTGCATTTCAAGTAGACAAAAATATTGAAGTGGCCATGCTTTTCTATCTAGTGGATTTACTTAAGTTTGTGGAGAATTATGTAGATATGCATTAGGATCCAATTCTCATGAGTAGAAGTTTTATTTATTATATGCTTTCTATGCTTGTGACCAAGGACTCCAAATTCACTTATTTTGCAAACAATATTATTTTAAATTTTTAAGCCACTTTTCTCTAATCAATAAGTGCGTGAAAAACAAAGAATTGAAATAAAAAATTCAATGTAGTATAGGTAATTTATTTATGCATTTTAATTATTATGTTATTACACTACACAACCATGCAAGTATAAGATTAAAAACACATGTAGGTTATCAAAATAAGTGAGTGTGTAAAGTAACTATCAAACACATAACATTAGTCATATTTAGAGGCATGCTAAATAATTCTACACATGTTTTCTACAATCAATTTTATTGCACATAATATGATAATATTCAAGGAATGATAAAATCAAAACATTGTTTAAAGAAACGTGAAAATAGAATTGAACATTGTATTTAATCTTTAATTGATAAAATTAATCATCCTTGACAATGGCAATTAATATTTTTAATGATTTTGTAATTTTATAATTGGCTTTTTTGTAATAACTTTAAAAATAACTAGTATAAAATTATATACACGTGTTCAAACCAATATGCATGATATAAATAATCATAAAGTGTAAAATAATGTTCATGCAATGAATATGATATGAGTATTTCCTAGATTAAACTACCCAAGCTATATGTCTACACCCTAGGCCCGACTAAGTGATGGATGGGCATGAGGAGCTGCACATATGCTATATGTTGGGGTGTTAATCCCATATACACACAAAAGAGGCTGTTATACCTAACACTCTTTCCCCCTAGTGCTTCGCAAGGCCCCACTGGAACCCTTCCCCGGTTAAGGACAAAACATGATTTACAGATTAGCATCTCTAATGCATACAACCTATGTCCTCACTAAAGTGAGACACAAATAATGGAGATTGATCATGGTCATGCTAAAGTACTTAATCTTATAGACACATATATAAAAAAAACAAAATACAATAAAAACACAATAAAAACAAAAAGAACATTGTGAGCATCGTGAAGTAGATTATCGAGTAATTTTGATTAGTTTCTACTTCACACACTAGGTGGATATTAATGGATAAGATATTTAGGTATCAAAAAGGAGCCAAGTTTTGTGGTTCCTTTGGGTACCCAAATATAGCATGATAAACCATGGGTAGATAATGATGAATGTGCCCTTTCGAGTGGAATAGGCGCGTCATTTTTAATGATGGGCCTCCATTCAAACTTTGGTTGAATAATAATTTTTTGTGACAAATTTCCATTATTTTGAAGCTTATAATGATAGTGATTTTTGAAATTATTATTAATAGTAAATTTGTTGACATTTACTTTAACATTAGGAGAAGTTGAATGCAGATTAAATATTCTACTAGGTGTATGTCTTATAAAGTTTGAAACACTAATAGATACCTTAAAAAACTTTGAAGATAAAGTAGACATAAAAGATTTTTTATTATTTGAAACTTTTTTAACAAATAGTTTTATTTATTCTAGTTTACGAGACACAACAACATTTTCATTAATCAATTTTTCATTTCGCACTTTTGAAAAATTTAGCTCTTTTTCAAAAACCTTGAATTTTTCTTTAAATTCTTTGCAATCATAACAGGGTGTAATATTTTCAACTACAGAGCTAGATGGAGAATGTGATACAATAAGCTTTGGTTCTACATTTAGTTGTGCTTTAAAAATTTTTTTTTCTAAACACAATTTTGAATTAATATTTTTTTAATTTCTTAATTCTATGTTTAGCCGCATCTAGCACATGTAATGTAGAAATAGAATTACAAACAAGAAGGGAATTTTATTTTCTTACAACACTATCAGACAAGACATGATTTGAACATATAGTTCCTTTGACATTTCATCGTCTGCTTCTATTGATGAGAGTTTATCTTCCCTTCCTGTTGATGTGTTGTCATCATTTGAGTATAATATTGTGATGTTGCATTCTTCTTTCTTAGTTGAATTTGATAGATCTTCCTCCAAACATGAGCCCTCATTGATTTATTCTCTCGGATCCATAAGAAATTGCTCTTGTTCATTATCTGTGTAAAAAAGACTATAAGAATTCTCAAGATATTTCCAAACTTCATAATCTGTAGGAAATGTATAAATAAGTTTGAAAATATTTTGAGATAGTGCACAAAATATAATATTTAATAATTTAGCATTTAAAATCATTTCATTTATATTTCAAATAATTGGGGGCTCTTTAATTGTAATATTTCAAACTTCAATATTTAAGGATTTAAGAAATTTTTCCATTAAAATTTTCCATCCTTTAAATTTTTCACCCATAAATAATGGTGGTGCTAAAGATTTTTCTTTTAATAAAATTTCATCCCCTCTAGTGGTTGCGAGATCATGAAGTGCCATTATTCTCGGTTATGAAGCTGTTTTGGAATAACCTCAATTTGATACCAATTATTGGATCTTATGGCGCCTTTAGAAGGGGGTGAATAAGGGTTTTATGGAATTTTAATTCTTAAATAAAAATATCAGAGTTAATTAATGAAATTATGTAATATTTTATAAGAAATTATAATTTTTTTATCTAAACAAACATATTATATTAAAGATTACTTTTTAGGAATTTGTGGAATTCAATATTACTATACTACCATTAGCGATATCACAATCGCTTAGCACTAGATACATATTTTTAATTCTAAGAGTATATTTAAAAGGTAATTTACAATATATTTTACTTTAATGCTTTTGAAAGAGAAAATAATATTTAAAATATTTTATGACATGGAAATAAAATCAAGATAAGGAAATAATAAATGGCAAGATTTTATTTCATTAGAAATTGATTACAAAATATTTGATCTTTATATCAATAGAAATTGAGCCGAATATGACAAATTTCTTTTTGATGATTCATCGGTCTTTCTCCCAAGACCGGCTGGCTAAAGCCTATCTTATCCCAGATACAGACTATAGCCTCACCTAGATCTAACCTCGACCTAATCGCTGTATAGAAGGCGGCGAATTTTTTCTATGCCACACAAGGACCTAAACGCTATGCACAAGACGGTGATTTCCTCCTAAGCCACATACGGGCCTGGATGACATGCACAAGGCGACAATTTCTCTACTGATTACAAAGATGAAAAGATAAGTTATAAAATAGAAATTCAGAATAAAAACTCCCTCAAAATGAAGCCCTGAAGATGACGTCAAATCTTTGCAAAGATTGCCTTAAATGCTGCTCACGAATCATCTCTTCTTCGCTCTTGAATGTTCTCGATAAAGTAGGGGTTTTTGAAGGCTGTAGCTCTCTAGATGGAATGCACGGGAAAAAAATACTCCAGGTAATGAAATTAATTTTTACTCCATGGAATAATTTGGCCTTTTTATATTTTTGGGATATGTCCTGGCATTAGTGGTTATCACCCTCCAACGATATTATTTCTGGCTGCCACGTGTCCCATGCTTTTGAGGTTTTCGTGGGCTGATTTGGTCGTGGAGCTATTGCTCGGCGATATCCAATATCATCTAGAAATAACTCAAAATAGTGGCTTAGTGGCTGGCTCGTGTGGAACATGGCCATCTTCATGCAAACGTCATTTTCGCTATCACCCGACGATAGTGGCTATTGTCGGGCAATATCTCATTTTCACTTTTGCCATTCAAAACTATTCCAGAGTGTAGATGACTTCATTCTCATTCTAGAATGGGGTGCCACGTTCCGTAAATCCTCCTGAGTTGAAAGTTATGGCTGTTTGAAGTTAATACACAAAACTCATCTCCTCATTTAACATGTACCACCTGCACACTATAAACACACAAAATACTAGATCAAATACATTACGGTATTTGTTATTCTCAAACCAAGTGATGCATAATGCAAGATCCAACACTACAAATCACATACCACATACTGAGCTTGCTCGCCAAGTATTCCAACTCTCCTA
Organism: Platanthera zijinensis; assembly: GCA_039513925.1. NCBI lineage: Eukaryota > Viridiplantae > Streptophyta > Magnoliopsida > Asparagales > Orchidaceae > Platanthera > Platanthera zijinensis. The sequence goes on along the minus strand of CM077084.1, from coordinate 91,234,173 downwards.
ACATCGTCCTCTCCTCCACTTCTAGCTCTAGTGACAGTGAAAGCATCAGCGGAGAGAGAAGCAACGGTAATGATGATGATGAGGACGCCGAGGACAATACTGGTAAAAGATCTTATTTTCTAGGTAGCTAGCAACCTAGGGTGGGTGAATAGGTTTGTCTAGGTCTTTTGAGTTTCTTTTTGTTTCTTCTTAAGTTACTTTGTGATTCAATATATGAAGGCTTTTAAGAACCTGCAAATACAAAACAAACACAAAAAACACACACAAATATTTTTATAGTGGTTCCCCAAAATTATGGGTACATCCACTCTCCTCCTGGTGGCCGCTAAGCTTCGAAGAAAATAAAGCAACCGAACTAGCAGTCCAATTAGGCAAGTATACCTATTGAACTGTAGCTAGGGGACACAAGTGTCGTATTTAAATCCGGGAACCGTTAAGTACACTTAATCACAAAAAAACTATTATTTTATCGACGGAAAATCTTTTGGGATAAAGAGAAAATTAAACGCACTAAATGAAAGGAAAATAGCAGTAAAGGAGAAATAAATGCATCTAAGTAGAGAGCATAAAAGAAACGATTACAATAAAGGTCGTAGACCAATGTGATGGAAAACACTCGATCAAGAATCACCTCGGCAAGAGTCGATTAAAAACATGATAAATAAACCTAAGCTTAATACGGTAAAGGCCCTTTACCATGGAGGCTCCTAAAGCTTGAACACGCTTCTATCAAAGCCATGCCCAACCGATTTTAGGAAGGTCCAACTGACTCTTATCTAAATTGGAGGCCTAAAGCTCACTTTACGCGGTGAACCCCATTATTGGATTTTACTCCAATCTGGCAGATTAGGACAACTGTCTCTCTCGAGGGGTGCGTGCAACTCTCTTAACTCTTGAGCACTCACTTCAAACTATCGGCTACTTAGCTAGCCCAGAATGAAAGCAAAGGTGGAGAATATATATCGATGATATACCTCCAACCCAAAATAAATCAAGAGTAATTCAAGGTCTAAACCGTAAAAATAAAATTTAAATTCAAAGCATCATAACTTAATCACTCGAACCTCGGATCATCAAGATTGAGTACAAGGAGGATTAGTTACTCATGGTGAAGTGGAGGAGGGGGGATGAGTAGTAAAGCATAAAGAACATAAGGATAAGAAAAAAGCACTTTTATCAATATTAAAGAGAGCTAAAACAACTTGAAATGGAAATTACAATTGCATGGAATGAAAATCCTATTCTAGCCCTACAATTAGCAACTAGAGCAATTACAAAGCTATTATAAAAGATTACAATAGGCTAGGGTTAAGAAAAATGCAACATAAGAAAGAGAGAGAGAGAGAAAGAAGAAAGCATGAAAAAAAACTGAAATACCAAGGAACAAAGGCGCAACACCTCCCCCTCTCAGCCCAAAACTTGTTTGGAATAAAGGGGAAGGTCTGAATTTATAGAAAAATTCCACGGGTTGGTCACGCTCTAGGTCACGCCTGGGGTGGGCATGTAAGGGGGCGTGTTAGGTACGGGTATTGACCTCGGGCTCTAGATTCTGGTGGGAAGGATGATTTCCTCTGTACATTGGCAGATACGCCCTAGATCACGCCCGTGTAGGGGGGCGTGACACGCACATCGTGTCAAAATCATTGGTTGGAAATCCGTCATTATTGAAAAAGGGAGGGAACACGCCCGTGATGGGGGGGTGTGACATTATAATTGGCGTGCTGAGATGAAAATGAATTTTATGCGGCGACAGGTTTCGGGCTGAGGGCAATACGCCCAGTGTCACACCCTTGGACATGCCTGGGGAGGGCGTGTCAGGGGGGCATGATCGCTATTTTTTTGTTATTTGGTCTCTGGTGAAATGACCAGCTTGACACGGCCAGCAACACAGCTGTGTTCAAGGTTGTGTCCTACTCAGGAAGAACTCTGGACTTTCGACTGGTGGCTGACTTTCTTGAAATCGGGTGACACACAATGTGACACCCCAGGGAGAGCGTGACATGGGGGCGTGTCAGGTCATTTTTTTGCCAAATTTTAGGAAACCTGTAAAAAGACAAGAAAATTTTAGTGGCAATAATATTTACATAATAAAGATAAAAATAAGCTAATAAGATAAGATAAATGCCTTTAAAATACGAAAATGCGATAATAGTTTAGGCTACAAAATGTATTATCAAATTCCCCCAAGCTTAAGCTTTGCTTGTCCCCAAGCAAAGATATAAAAACTAGATAATCATAAAAAGTGACTATTCAAAAGATTCTAATTATGCTAACACAAGTACTATGCTAAATTCAAAGTAGGGGAAAAGTGAAATGTAAATCTAAAACAATTACTTAGGTATGGTTAAACTTTTTATAAACTTTACTTAACGAAAATAAATCATCCAAAATTTTATAAAATTTCTTTAAATAGATTTAAGCGAAGCAACGAAAATAAAAAATGTATTGAGTTATTACTATATCCAAGCAACGCATTATAATTATATCAATTAAATAACAAAAATCTTAGTTTAAATGTAAAACTAATACTAATTTACTTTTCTTCTTTTCTTTGTTTTTAAATAAAATTCAAAAGCGTGAATCAAAAGGACTTATTAGGACTAAAACGTTTGGTTTAGGATTATGATTAGGAGTGGAATTCAAAGATAAACAGGGGGGCTTAAAATCACACTAAACCAAAACAAAGAGTTTAAAAAATTTCCATTTTAAATAAAAAAAAATTTTTCTTTCTTTTTCATCTTTCCATTTTTTTTTCAAAGCAAAGGCCATAAATATTTTTTATTTTCATTTTGAATTGGCCAAACAAAAACAAACTTTTCTTTTGAGCAAACTTTATTTCAAAAACTTCTCCAAGAATATCACAAAAATAACCTTTCATAATCATGAAAAATCTTTTATGAAACTCAAAAAGGCCAGTGTGATTAGATAGGTAGGAAATTTTGGCTTTGGTGAAAATGATATGAAAAGAGGAGCTTATCAAATGAAAATGGAAAAAGGCTCAAAAATAGCTAATTAGTGGTGAAAGTTTTTAAGTTGGCAGGAAAGCTCAAATGAAAAAAATGGCCTAAATCATATTCATGCTTTTAAATTTATTTAAACATAGATTTGAAAATTTTCAAGAAGCAAGTCCTAGATAATAAAAGAAGATTGATGAAATTATCTTGAAAAATAGAAATAATAGGTTACTTGGATCGTTCATATCTACTACGCTATTCAAAAATTGACCTTACAAAAATTATCCAAAAACGAAAAGTAAAATTATGGATGAAGATTTTTTGAGAAAGTAAAGAAAATAAAGAACGAAAACCATAATGGAAATGCGAGTTTTAGAAAAGACGTTTTATGTAAACACGCTACCGCGAATTAGAAACACTACATGATCAACATTTTACTTTTGAAATATAATTAAAAAGGGCGATTAGAAATATTATAATTAACTATGTTGTTTATATCATATTTTGAGAAAAATAAAACGAAATAAAGGGGTACTATTGAAATGCCAAAATGTCTAAACTATTAAAGTAAAAAACAAAAAGCATATTTTTTTTTAATTTTGAAATATTCTCTTTTTTTGGATTTTGGAAATATTTTCTTTTTTTTGGATTTTTGATATTCATTTTTTTTTATTTTTGAAAATATTCACAAAAAGAAAAATATTCAAAAATAGTAAAAAGAAGGAGGAAGTCCTCCCCCAAGCATAAAATGGACATGTCCTCAATGGAGAAAGGAGGTTAGAGAAGGAGAGAAAATGAAAGTAAAGAATTAAAAAATAGGTACTTCCCCAGATTAATTTGTTGCGAATGCTGAGTGATTTCGCTCCCCCAAATGTCTTCTTTGGACTTCGTGATGGATTCAACAACATTGGAGTAGGCGATCCCAGAAGCTTTAGCTTGTCGGAGACATCCGGGGAAAAAATTATAAAATAAAGAAAACAAAAAAAGAAAACTTGGGTTGCCTCCCAAGAGAACCATTTGTTTAAAGCGTCGTTTGAGCTCGACGCAACAAAATAATATTGTAAAAAAATATTGTTTAAAATAAAGTTCGAAGAAATTATTCAAAGATTTATAATAGTAAAACAAAGTTCTAAACCAATCAAAAGTTAGATCATGGAGGATAGAGTTAACACAGTTAGGACTGGCATCACCACAAAAATACGGTTTAAGATGTTGACCATTCACTTAAAAATTACCCTTATCAAGATATGAAATCATAACAGTTCCATAAGGAAAAACTTCTAAAATAGTAAAGAGCCCAAACCAACGTGATTTTAGCTTTCTCGAAAATAAACGTAATCGAGAATTATACAAAAGAACTTGGTCGCCCGGCTTAAAGGTTTTTGGGTGCCTTAAGTGTTTATCGTGCAAATGCTTCGTCCGCTCTTTATAAAATTTGTTGTTCTCGTATGCATAAGAGCGCCACTCGTTGAGTTCGTTGAGTTGAAATTTTTTAAAATCGCCGACTGAGTGGGGATCAAAATTTAGGAACCTTAAGGCCCAAAAAGCGTGGTGTTCGAGTTCTACGGGTAAATGACACGATTTTCCATAGACCAATCGATACGACGTATATCTGATGGCGGTTTTGTATGCTGTTCAGTAGGCCCATATAGCATCATCTAATTTGACTGACCAGTCTTTTCTAGAGGTTGAAACAGTCTTTTCTAAAATTCTTTTAATTTCTCTATTCACTACTTTGACTTGTCTATTAGTTTGGGGTTGGTGGGAAGTTGAAAGTTTATGTGTAACGCCGTATTTAGTAAGAATTTTTGAAAACTGAGCATTGCAGAAATGATAACCCCTATCACTAATGATGGATCACGGCATACCGAATCGAGAAAATAATTTTTTTAAAAATGTAACTATGACTCGGGCATCTTTCATAAGAAGATCTTTGGCTTCTGCCCATCGAGAAACATAATCGACAGTGAATAAGATGTATTTATTCCCGAAGCTAGAAGGAAGGGGGCCAACAAAATCAATTCCCTAGAGGTCGAAGACTTCACACTAAAGTAAATAATTTTGTGGCATTTCATTTTTATTGGAAATATTGCCCGAACATTTGCAACTATCACACCTACTCACAAAGGCTTGCACATCTTTAAACAGGCTAGGCCAGTAAAAACCCACACTTAGCACTTTGTGAGCGGCGAGACCAGCTTGATAGTGCCCACCTATCAGTCCTTCATGCAAATGTTTAATAATATCTAAACCTTCTTCATAAGAAACACATCTCCTTATCACCTGGTCCGCAGAGACTCTGAAAAGATGCGGGTCCTCCCAAAAGTAGTTCTTCAACTCAAAAAAGAATTTCTTCTTTTGTTGAGAGGAGAACTCTTTTGGGAGCACGCGAGCCATTAAATAGTTGGCAATATGTGCAAAACAAGGAGAAGTAGATGTGTTAATTGAAAACAGATTCTCATCTGGGAAGAAATCGTTAAAAGATTTTTCATCTAATTTTTAAATAAATAGATTGTCTAATCGGTAGAGATGGTCGGCGACCAAGTTCTCGGCTCCTCGCTTTTCACGGATCTCTATGTCAAACTCATGGAGGAGTAAGAACCAACAATCAAGCGTGACTTGGCATCCGATTTAGAAAGAAGATATTTGAGGGCCGAGTGGTCCGTAAAAATAATAATTTTTGAATGTGTAATATAAGGACAGAATTTATAAAAAGTGAATACTACTGCCAGGAGCTCCTTCTCGACCGTGGTTTAATTTTCCTATGCAGATGTAAGAGCTTTACTAGCGTAATAGATGGGGTGGAAGTTTTTAGATATGCGTTGACCTAATACGGCTCCCACCGTGAAGCTACTCGAATCGCATATTATCTCAAAGGGAAGGTCGTACACCGTAGCTATCATAATCAGGGCATTAATTAATTTTTCTTTTATTAAATTAAAAGCAGCTAGGCAAAGGTCATCAAAAATAATTGGGGCGTCTTTTTCTAAGAGATGGATAAGGGGCTTGGTGATCTTGGAGAAGTCCTTTATGAAGCGACAGGAAAAACCAGTGTGATCTAGGAAACTTCTTATAGCTTTTATGTTCGTAGGCAGCGACAGCTTCTCGATAACTTCTATCTTGGCAATATCTACCTCAAATCCTCTCGCAGAAATTTTATGATCCAAAACTAACCCTTCCCTCACCATTAAATGACATTTTTCCCAATTTAGGGCAAGGTTAGTTTCTTCGCATCGTTCTAAGACTTTTTCAAGGTTTTCTAAACAACTATCATAAACGTCACCGAACACGGAGAAATCATCCATAAATACCTCCATAATGCTTTCTACATACTTGTTAAAGATAGCAAGCATACATCGTTGGAATGTAGCTAGCGCATTTCCCAATCCAAATGGCATTCTTCGGTAAGCGAATGTGCCAAAGGTACACGTAAACGTAGTTTTCTCCTGGTCCTCGGGTGAGATGGGGATTTGAAAAATACCCCGAGAGGCCATCGAGAAAACAATACAAGCTTTGGTCGGATAATCGTTCTAAAATTTGATCGATGAACGGCATGGGAAAGTGATCCTTGCGGGTGGAGTCATTTAACTTACGATAATCTATACACATTCGCCACCTGGTCACCGTCCGTGTCGGGATTAATTCATTATTCTCATTACTAACTACCGTTATCCCTCCCTTCTTTGGCACTACCTGGACTGGGCTAACCCACTTACTATAAGATATGGGATAGATAATTCCTGCGTCTAATAGTTTCATGACCTCGCCCTTAACTACATCTTTCATGTTTGGGTTTATAGGGCACTGAGGTTGTATGGAGTTACACGAATTATCTTCCATTAAGATTTTGTGAGTGCTGAAAGATGGGCTTATGCCTTTCATATCAGAAATTTGCCAGGCAATAGCTCGGCGATGTTTACGTAAAACTAAAAGGAGTTTATGATTTTTCACATCTGTGAGGTAGGCTGAAACTGTCACGGGTAGCTTGGAAACCTTTTCTAGGAAGGCATACCTAAGATGTTTTGGAAGTTCTTTTAATTCTAGGGTAGGGGGTTCTTCATAAGAGGTTTTCAAAATTCATTCTTTTTCAAATACTATGTCTTCGTAGACTTTTTTAAACGGAAAATTAAAAGGGGTGGGGCTTGTGGCCATGGTGGCTTCTTGCAGCGATTCAGTTGGAAGAGAAGAGGAAGAACAAAAATCAGAAAATTCTTTTTCAAATTCAGAAAGGCAATAGGAAGGTTCTTCACCTAGGTGTAGCGATTCGGTTGGAAGAGTAGAGGAGGAACAAAAATCAGATTTTTTTTTTCAAATTTAGAGAGGCAATAGGGGGATTCTTCACTAAGGGCATCTATGAAAAAATAGGAGTCATCAATTGCTAGGGTGTTCTTCATCGAGGGGGTGATAGAGAAAGTCACTTCGTCATCGCCTACTCGAAGGAAGAGTTTACCATTGCTTACGTCAATGATAGATCATGAGGTGGCAAGGAACGGTCAGCCAAGGATCGAGGAACCTCGATGTCTTTTTCGATGTCCAAAATGACAAAGTCCTCAGGGAAAATGAACTTGTCGACTTTAACTAAGACATCCTCGACGATTTCTAACGGGTATTTGACTGATCTATCGGCAAGCTAGATACTCATATGTGTAGGGTTTAGGCTACCAATTACTAACTTCTTAAACAACGAGAGGGGCATCAAGTTTATACTCGCACCTAAGCCGTCGAATGCATTCTTGACAAAAAGATCACCAAAGACACACGGAATAGAAAAACTACCTAGGTTACTTATTTTCTTTGGTAAGCCGTTTGTCAAAACTGCAGAGCACTCGACATTTAATGTGACGTACGACAAGTTCTCTAACTTCTTTTTGTTGGTCAGGAGGTCCTTAAGGTACTTAACATACTTCGGCATCTGGTAGATCGCTTCATGGAAGGGTAGGTTAATGTGGATTTGCTTGAACAATTCTAGGAAGCCGGAGTTATGATCGTCCTGACGTTGCTTATTAAGTTCGGAAGGGTATAGCGGGGTTGGATTATTTTTAAAGATGGGTGGTGGAGTGAGATCTTTTTCTAATATAGGGAGAGGGGTGATAACTTCTTATTCAGCAGAGGGTGGAATTTTTAAAATGGGGGCGGAGCTTTGATTTTTTAAAGCAGGGGCGGAGCTTTGATTTTTTAAAGCGGGGGCGGAGTTTGCCTCGGGCTCTTCACTAACCATTCCGGAAACTTGCTTACCACTCCGAAGAGTTATTGCTTTCTCTTGCTCTCTCGGGTTGGGCTCGGTATTGGAAGGAAGAGACCCAGCGGGTCGCTCAGAAATTATTTTTGCGTGCTGTCCTACTTGATTTTTAGACTTTTAATGCTTCTAGTTAAGGATCTTATAATAACGTCATTTGTGGTTATATATTTAGAAAGTAACTCCTCCAAGCTTGGTGATTTTTGATAATTTTGAAGAGGTGGTGGTGGTGGTGTAGAAAAATAATTTTGTGGTGGCGGGCGCATTAAGTTCAAAGGATTACTCCACAAAAAATTCGGATGATTTCTTAAAGCAGGATTATAACTATTCAGAAAATTAAAACCGGGTGCAGGAAAATTCCCAGCAGGAAAATTATGAAAAGCATTTCTAGGCATATTGTTAACAAAATCTAATTGTTCGAGGGCAGGAGTTGCAGATTCCCATACCTGTGGGGCGGAGGCACCAGTCATCTCCAGTATGTTTTTGCTTAGAAGTTCATCTTGCAGAGCTAGCTGGGAGACATTGTCCACTTCGAAGATACCTGCAGGTTTGTTTGGGCGGGACCTAGGCACATTCCACTGATAAGTGTTCATGGCCATGTCCTCGAAAAGCTCAAGAGCTGCTTCCGGGGTCTTATGGTTTAAATTACCTCCAGAAGCTGCGTCTATCATTTGCTTTGTATTTTGATTTATCCTGTTATAAAATGTCTGCATTTATAACCATATAGGCAATGCGTGATGTCGTCATAAAAATTCATTAATATCGAGTACATGGAGGAATTGTTACTCATTGTGAAGTGGAGGAGGGGGGATGAGTAGTAAAGCATAAAGAACATAAGGATAAGAAAAGAGCACTTTTATTAATATTAAAGAGAGCTACAACAACTTGAAATGGAAATTACAAATGCATGGAATGAAAATCCTATTCTAGCCCTAAAATCAGCAACTAGAGCAATTATAAAGCTATTATAAAAGATTACACTAGGTTAGGGTTAAGAAAAATACAACATAAGAAAGAAAGAGAGAGGGAAGAAAGCATGAAAAAAACACTAAAAGACCAAGGAACAAAGGGGCAGCACCTCCCCCTCTCAGCTCGAAATTTGTTTGGAATGAAGAGGAAGGTATGAATTTATAGAAAAATTACACGGGTTGGTCACTCCCTAGGTCACGCCATAGGAGGGCGTGTCAGGGGGTGTGATAGGTACAGGAATTCACCTCGGGCTCGGGATTCTGGCAGGAAGGATGATTGCTTCTGTACATTGGCGAAGACGCCCTGGATCATGCCCATATTGGAGGGGGAGGGGGGGGGGGGCGAGACGCACGTCGTGTCAAAATCATTGGTCGGAAATTCGTCAGTCTTGAAAAAGGGAGGGAACACACCCTCAGTCACGCCCATGACCGGGGGGGGGGGGGGGCGTGACAGTACAATGTGCGTGCTGAGATGAAATTGCATTTAATACGTATACAGGATTCGGGCAGAGGGCCACACGCCCAGTATCATACCCTTGGACATGCCCGGGGAGGGCGTGTCAGGTGGGCGTGACAGCCATTTTTTTGTTATTTGGTCACTGGTGAAAAGGCCAGCTTGACACGGCCAGCAACACGGCCGTGTTCAAGGCAGTGTCCTACTCGGGATGAACTCTGGCCTTTCCACTAGTGCCTGACTTTCTTGAAATCAGGTGACATACTCTGTGACACGCCCAGGGAGGGTGTGATAGGGGGCATGTCAGGTAATTTTTGGCCAAATTTCAGGAAACCTGCAAAAATACAAGAAAATGTTAGTTGCAATAATATTTACATAATAAAGATAAAAATAAGCTAATAAGACAAGATAAATGCCTTTAAAATACGAAAATACTATAATAGTTTACGCTACAAAACGTATTATCACATGCCACCTTGCTAACTTTCTATTAGTCAATGCACTTCTCCAAAAACAATGCTCCAAGGAGCTTACACCTCAGATCCCTTAGGATCTCTCAGTCTCCTCTAAGACTTACAACTCAACTGCAAGGGCTTACACTCAGTAATACAAATATCACCTACCTCAAGCAATTAAGGCCTACTACTCAGGCTATAAAGGATAGTCCTACCACAGATCTGCACAAAGAATCTTCCTCAGGCACAAATGCCCTACTTCTCAGTGAGTAAAACTGATGTAGGCTTATCCTTTTTAGGCGTTATGGTGATCGACGTAACTAACACAACGCTCTTCGACAACCCTCCCTCCATGCTCAAGCCTTAAACACAGCAACGACACAATTTGAATTTTAATATTCTGAGATTACGGAGGGTTTGCAAAGCCCTTCAAGATAATACCAAGGCGATAGACCAAGGTCCTCTCAAGCAAAAGGAACCCACACAGTTCAGTCGAGCATTGTTGTACCAAAAGAGAATCCAACGAAAACAAAAGATTCAGACAAGGGTGGTTCTCTCCCAAAAAAATAAAATGAGGGCCGCCACACCTCACAAACTTAAACGGAAAAAGAAAACACCAACAAGATCTATGAAGAAATTAACCACGAAAATTCAAGCGTTTCACAAGCCACGCAACACGCATATGCCACAAGATCTATCAAGAGGGAAAATCACAGAGTAGAAGATATTTTCATTACCCAATCGGAATGGAGGATTCTGATTACTCTCTACTTGGTTTGACCTTCAACGGCTCCACCGGAGTCACGCCAGATGGCGAGGAAATTGTCCTCCTTCGTCGCTTCACGCCAGGGTTTAAGAATCCACAAAAGCAAACCTCTTGCCTTGACCGAATTTCTTCAAGGAGGGGGTTGATCGGTTTTGGGTGAGGGGGAAGGTGGTGGTCGGGTTTGTATTGAGGAGGATAGCCGGACTTGGTGTGGTTGATTAAGGGGTTTGTTTTGGGAGAGGTATTGAAGGCTTTGGTCGAATATTGGAAAGGAGGAGGAGGAGGTAGAGAGGGGAGAAAAAAAGGGGGAGGCCAAAATTTTGGAGAGGAGGAGAGGAGGAGGAGGAAATGAATTTTCCAAGAGGGGAAGAGAGAGGAGGGGGGGGAATTCAAATTTTGAATCCTTGGTTTTCAATTTTTCATTCTCTACTCAATTATTCATGAAAAGGACTATATATAGGCTACACCACTCAATATCCACCATACAATATTAAACCACTCATGATGGCTAATGACACCCATCATGTCATAATTAAATAATAATTAAAGAATTTAAATAAAGATAGCAATTGATGGTTATAGACACCCATCATACATGAAATTAAATAACATTGCAAAATAAAATAATAATAAAACAAAACATAAAAAGTGACTTAATACTTAATAATAATTTATTATTAATTATTATTAATTATCAGTATATTGGTTTGCGTGGCGGGCGGATATTTTGGCATCGCTCTACATGGTCATCATGACACTGCAACTATTTATGTGGAGGCAGAGAAATATCTTCCGTAAGCACGCCGTCATCGTCTTCAACATGTTGAGGGTCGTCGTCTCCATCAATCCTACCCCGCTCAAAAGTACTCATCACCGCTGAGTAGATCTGATCATACAGGTGTGGGAAAGCATCATCCATTAGAACCACGAAGCAGTACACATCACCACTAGGAGAGGAGGGCACAACAACCTGGAGTATCCTATCATGCAAAAATATGTTCCTAGGGAACCTTGGAAACGCATTAGACAATAAAGGAAAACAAAATTCATCATCAACAACCAACGTACCTCTAGTGAAGACCGATGAAGATAGCGATCCAAGCACATACTCACTACCTAGAACCAAAGAGAACAAAGTGGAAAATATATACGAAAAGGTAGATATTTCAAGTGGCATAGAAGCATGAAGCGTAAAATATGAAACGATAAAAATAGAAGCTATGACCCAATCAATGGAAAATTCTAAAAGAAATATCATGTTTCCAAACTCCCTTAAGATTCGCAAAGGATGGACTTGCCGATTCGTTAATATTTTTAAGGTGCCCGGGGGCAATCGTTTAGGGGTGAGACAAGCCAAAACCAAATCCTCCACATAACAGTGGGAGACTCTCCGATACACACAAGCAAGTAATTTAAAGGATGCATTTTGATAAATTAAGATGTTAAGAATGCGCCTAATTAAATAAAAGCATGAGGGGTGAACCCATGTGCAATATGACCTGAGTTAACAGTAGAAAATAACGGGACTAAATCTGGTGGCACGGTGCTTTAAATTCATTAATGATTTTCGTGGAGTCCAATGTCATAGTTGTAAATTTTGATTTAAATTTTGATTTAAAATTTTTACAAAGAAATGCTTGCGGAAAATTCTCATCACCAACTATAGAGTTGGACGCTCCCGGATTTGAAAGGTAGTGCGGGAGACACAACTCAACATACCCAACTATGTTCACTAATGTGTGCATGCACGGATCATCAAAAGGCAGAGGATAAATGCAAGCGTCTGGGCTTGGCAAATAATTGTGTCTAGGGGATACGACATCAAAACATACCATCGCCATGGAATCACTAGCAGTCCAAAATGAAGCCTTACCCAACGCCAAGCAATCAGATGAACGGTCCATCCTAGGAACAACATAGTCAGATCTATGAAAAGGAGTGGAAAGACCGAAGACGACAACTAACAAATCGCTCACACATATCCGTCTGGGTAAGTCTAACGGCGGAGCTGGATAAGTAAACATCTCTAGATATCTCGGGCTAGAAATGACAAGCTCGTTCCCTAAAAAGTCATCTAATAGAGTCAAGTGAACCGGAGGAGGAGTCGACATGGTCAATTCCGGAGGAGGAACTAAATCATGCTCACCATTAAAACATGGATTTAACGTCCAAGAAAAACCCTCCGAGTACAAGCCATCAAAATCAAAGGAAAAATCAAATAGTAGATTCGTCCTTACCGAAAACTCAGCCGGATCGTCATCATCTAACTCACTATCAGATAAACATTCATCACGGGGTGACTCTACCAACTCAGCCAACATGTCTTCCAACCTACTAGATAATTCGTCCAAATCAGAATCAGTATTGGTCTCAAAAGTAGGCAAAATTGTACTCGACAAAATTTCTAATCCATTTTGGGCTTCTGGCGAGGGAGCTAACATCAAAGAAATGTCTATCGGTTCCTCAGTGTTATTGTCATCAATAAATAGCCTTCCCACACAGGGTAAATCTTCCAAAATGTCACATCCTTTGCTAACCAAATCTTCCCACAAAGTAGGTACATTGTTTAAATCAGGATGGAGGGTTGGGCAAATCGAATCTCGTGGAGAATCTAAATTAGTATGACCCTCAAGCAACGATGATAATATCAATGAACTATCTCCCGGATGTGCACCACTCAGATTATCCCAAGATAAACATCCATCCCAAGGTGACTCTTCCAACACCGTTTAAACATCTACCAATCTTGGATCAATCATTATAATATTGTGATCCTCACTCGTACTTATCCGACTGGATTGATCTAACAGGGAAGCTAAATAAATGGGCACCTCAATATGTTCCGGTCTAGAAGGAACTAGCTCGTGTTCTAGCAGGTCATCACCTAAATCAGTAATAGGTAAGATCACAACATAGGGTGACTCAGCCGGAATGTCTTCTAACTCAGGGTCATCAGAAGACTCCAAAACTATCAAGGGGGACGCCTCAGAAACATCGCCGAAAAGAAGAGGAGAAGATTCCTCAGAGGATAAATCCTCGTCCAGGTCACTAGGGTAACCAATCTCCTCATCGTCACTCAAATCGCTAACGTATTCAGCCTCATCCTCAATGACGGGCACAGTCCTAGACACTGCCTCAGACTCAACAGGGGAGCCATTGACTAATTCAGGAAACTCGGGGAGAGACTTAATAGGGCCTAAGGGCGTAATCGGGGTAGGATGATCAATAGAGCCAAGATTAGGTTCGCCACTTGACACATATGTCGTAATCGTTTGCCTACAATTACGGGTAGGATTACTTTCACCCCGCGGGCTCATGGCAGTCCTAACAGTCATATGTACAGAACTCGAGATATGGGACCTCACTGTTTCCCTTCCTCTATAGGTGGGTGCAGGTACACTAGGGGTAGCTCTACTAACCTGGGTAAAGGACCTATCTTGGGATAATATGTCACTCCGATGATCCGGCTTGGTTCTAGTGCCATAACAATACTGGCTATCGGATGTCGGGCTAGTACTAAAGCGGTAGGGGGAATCAAATTTCGCTGAGAGAATTCTTCGCATGTATGGCCAAGCGTAAGGATAGCTACCAGCCCCACGCTCTTTCTCTTCGTTCAGCCAAAACTCGCAAGCTCGACCTCTTAAGCTCTCTCAGACTACACTAACCTTTAGGTATTCGCCCAATTCGTTATATTCGAAATAGGTTTCTATCCCCTCAAGCCAGTATCTAAAATACTTGGGATCCCCATAACCATCATATGTAAAAATATTAGTGTGTAGATAAGTTAGGGGACGATTGGAAGCGTTAACGTCGAAAGCCATTTTAGTGTGAACCGGAGAGGACACTCGATCCGGATTTTGTGCGAATGCAAAGAAAATGGTACCTGAACAACTAATTCTAGGAAAGATGGAATTGTTCCCGCCTAATAGCTTGGGCAAAAATATATATTTTTGGGTTGCTTGCGGGAAAAAATATAAGGATTATTAAAAAAAATTTTGATTTTGAGAATTTTTTTTTTATTCCGCTATTTGTAGACCAAAAATTTAAAAATTTATTTTTTTATGTAATACCATGCAACGAGTGAGTGCGTGTTAACGTGCCAAATAATAGGGGGAGGGTGCCAATTAGGAAATTGACGTGAACCTCCCTCTGATACCAAATTGATTTAGGCTTATCCTTTTTGGGCGTTATGGTGATTGACGTAACTAACGCAACGCTCTCCGACAACCCTCCCGCCACGCTCAAGCCTTAAATGCAGCAACGACACAATTTGTATTTCAATATTCAGAGATTACAGAGGTTTCGCAAAGCCCTCCAAGATAATACCAAGGCGATAGGCCAAGGTCCTCTCAAGCGAAAGGAACTCACACGGTTCGGTCGAGCGTTGTTGTACCAAAAGAGAGTCCACCGAAAACAAAAGATTCGGACAAGGGTAGTTCTCTCCAAACAAAATAAAACGAGGGCCGCCTTGCCTCATGAACTTAAACGCAAAAATAAAACACCAACAAGATCTATGAAGAAATAAACCACAAAATTCAAGCGTTTCACAAGCCACACACCACGCATATGCCACAAGATCTATCAAGAGGGAAAATCACAGAATAGAAGATATTTTTGTTACCCAATTGGAATGGAGGATTCTGATTACTCTCTACTTTGTTTGACCTTCAACGGCTCCACCGGAGTCACGCCGGATAGCGAGGAACTTGTTCTCCTTTGTCGCTTCACGCCGGGGTTTAAGAATCCACAAAAGCAAGCCTCTTGCCTTTGCCGAATTTCTTCAAGGAGGGGGTTGATTGGTATTTGGTGAGGGGGAAGGTGGTTGTCGGGTTTGTATTGAGTAGGATAGATGGCCTTGGTTTTGTTGATGAAGGGGTCGGTTTTGGGAGAGGTATTGAAGGCTTTGGTCGAATATTGGAAAGGAGGAGGAGGAGATAGAGCAGGGGGGGAAGGGGGAGGCCGAAATTTTGGAGAGGAGGAGAGGAGAGGAGGAGGAGGAAATGAATTTTCCAAGAGGGGAAGAGAGAGGAGGGGGGGGGGAATTCAAATTTTTAATCTTTGGTTTTCAATTTTTCATTCTCTACTCAATCCTTCATGAAAAGGCCAATATATAGGCTACACCATTAAATCTCCACCATACAATATTAAACCACTCATGATGGCTAATGGTACCCATCAAGTCATAAGAAAAAAATAATTAATGACATTAAATAAAGATAGCAATTGATGGTTATAGGCACCCATCATACATGAAATTAAATAACATTGCAACATAAAATAATAATAAAACAAAACATAAAAAGTGACTTAATAATTAATAATAGTTTATTTATAATTATTAATATATTGGTTTGCGTCACGGGCAGATATTTTTGCGTCGCTCCACATGGTCGGCACGACACCGCAAGTCTTTATCTAGAGGCGGAGAAATATCTTACGTAAGCACGCTGACATCGTCTTCAACATGTTGAGGGCCGTCGTCTCCATCAACTCACCTACCTCAGATCCCAGCTAGATCCTACACTTAGAGAGGAACCTTCTCCAACAGCTCAGGAAAATTTGCCCTACCCGAGGACAAAGGCTATACAGTTTAGATCTAGAAGGATCCTACAACAAGAAATAATTTAATTAACTTTGACACAGAAAAATTTCTCTTTGTCAACAACTAGAGATGAGAAATTTCTACTCTAACTCTCCTCACAATAGAGAAAAACTTTGCTAGAGGAACTCAGAAGCTTACTCCTGAACTTGTTATAGAAGACTAAAGATCTGTTGATCTAGAGTTTTTTAGCAGCTAACTGAACCAGCCAAAGGCTGAAGGTTCTTATTCCTTCAAACTATTTATGATCCTGTTGTGCCAGATTGAGATAGCGTAGCTATCTAAACTTTTCTTTGCTGGAAGGCTTCAAGCTTTTACAAGCAGTAATGGCGAGGATGATGAAGACGACTGCTCACTTTTTAAGTTAAAAATGCCCTAAAAGTTATCTCTATCTTGGCCCATCTCTTCCTTTTTTAGTTTGCCGATTAACGGCTCTTAAAGATCGGTGGACGCCACCTGCATCTTCCAACTGTTCCTTAATTTAATGGAAGAAGACATATAGTAGCTTCTCGATAGAGTTTGTTGTGTTCTGTAGCTTCTCCGCACTTGATTTGAACTACGTTGACTTATTGACTTGCTGACGTCAACAGCTGTGGACTTAACCAAAATTCAAGCAACATTAGCATAGGCGTTGAGTGAGTAAGCATCACTTAACACCAAAACACTTAGACAAATTTCTATCTATCTAGGCGTTTAGAGCATTGAGTAAAGAAACCTCACTCAACGCTTTTTGCCTTAGAAAAAACTTCCTACTTCTCTAGTGTTGAGAGCATTGAGTGTGTCTACATCACTCAATGCTTTATGCCATTTTCAATTTTCTAACTTAGTTCGATGAACTAATCTGAGTTCGGCAAACAGTGAGCTTAGCTCGACAAACTCTGAACTCAGTTTGACGAATTTTGAACCGAGTTTAACTCACAGCTTTTTGCTGTGTGTGGCGTTAAGTGTGTCTTCAACACTTAATGCCAAATTACTTATCCATATATCTACCTTTAAGTGCATGGTGTTGAGTGAGTTAACTTCACTCAACGACTGTGGACTTAGCCACTTTTCTGCTAATTTCAACTTAGGCTTTTACTACTTTAGTCTGTCTCACATCTTTTTATTTTGTGGCGTTGAGTGAGTTGACTTCACTGAAAGTCCGTGGACTTAGCCACTTTCTAATCTTTCCAGTGCTTTGGCTTTGACTGTATAGGCTTCAGTAAGCGCTATAAGTCATCTGGGATTAAGTGAGTCACCTTCACTCAATGCCTATGGGCTTAGACAGATTTCTGTCAGCCCATATCTTAGGTAAGAGTTTACCTGATCTAGCTACTTAGGCTACCTATACCATCACTATCATCTACTGATATATGTATATCATTGACAAGTTTGACTTCCTCAAATCTAGGACATTGTAGGCAATGGACCCAACAATCACCACCTATTTGAGGAATTCAAAGCTCTTAAGCAAGTGAGTCAATGATATATACAGAATCATGCAGCAATAAGCATAAAAACTGTATAATTGAGAAGTGATTTTTAGTTACAAAACTTCCCTTCCTGTAGAGTGGAACTTCCCTGATTTACTCTTACCACACTTGAACATTAATCTGATCATCTTTTCCTCCCCCTTTTTTACTTAAGCAAGTAGTTGATAGGATTAATCTGATCATCTGCTCCCCCTCAATTAGGAAGCAGTGAATTATTGGAATTGCTGGACATGCTCCCCCTTAGTTGGTGAATCCCCATTTCTTTAAAGAATAATTCCATCTGCAGAATACTAAATAGCTTGCTACTAGATGAGGAGCAACTGAAGTTATACTAAGTTTAACATACCCAACTCAAATTTGAAGGTGTTAAACATGGCTTCATCTAGTGGTTTCGTGAAGATGTCAGCCAGTTGCTTGTCTATTGGAATAAACTCAAGGGTGATGTCTTCACATTCCACATGCTCCCTAATGAAATGATATATAATCTCTATGTGCTTAGTCCTACTACGAGAGACAGGATTCCCAGCAATTGAGTTGCACTAGTAGAATCACAAAATAGAGGAGTTCTACTAATCTGGAGGTTGTTGTCTTGAATCCAGTGCTGGATCTACAACAACTGAGCGTAACAGCTACCTGCTGAGATTTACTCTGACTCTGCAGTTGATATTGTAATACTGGTTTGTTTCTTGCTGCTCTAAGATACCAGTATCTCTCCCAAGAACTGACAGGTTCCAGATGTGTTCTTCCTATCCTCTTTGCAGCCTGCAAAATCTGCATCTGAATTGCCTGTTAATTCAAACTCCCCATTCCAAGGGTACCAAAGTCCAAGATATAGAGTGCCCTTAAGATAACTCAAAAATCTTTTAGTTGTAGAGTAGTGAGATTCTTTAGGTCAAGCACGATACCTAACATAAACACATATAGCATACATGTTGTCTGTCCTACTTGCAGTCAGATATAGAAGGGAGCCAATTATCCCTCTATACAAAGTTTCATCAACAAGTTTCCTTGCCTCATCTTTTCCTACAGGCATACTTGAACCCATGGGAGTCCTCATGTTGGAGGAATTCTCCATATAAAATTTCTTTATTAACTCCCTAGTGAACTTAGATTGGGATATGAATAAACAATCATAAGTTTCTCTTACTTGGAGCCCTAAGAAGAACTTAAGTTCACCCATACTACTCATCTTAAACTTCCCCTACATAAGTTTGACAAACTTCTTATAGAGGTTGTCATCAGTAGATCCAAAGATTATGTTATCTACATAGATATGAACTAGGTTAATCTAACCCTTAGATTCCCTTAGTAATAGGGTATTGTCTATCTTGCCCTTAAGAATTTGTTCTCAATGAGGAAGCTAGACAAAGTCACATACCAAGCTCTAGGGGCTTGCTTTAGCCCATATAGGGCTTTCCTAAGTCTATAAACATAATCAGATGAGTTAGGAACTACAAAACCTGGAGGCTGCTCAACATAGACTTCCTCTTTTAGGTCACCATTCAAGAAGGCTAACTTCACATCCATCTGGTAGATCTTGAAGCCCTTGTGTGCAATATATGGAAGGAACAGTCTAATGGCCTCCAATCTTTCTATGAGGGCAAAAGTTTGATCAAAATTAATACCTTCTTCCTGCATATACCCCTTAGCCACTAGCCTTTCTTTGTTCTTGATTATAATGCCACTTTCATCATGCTTATTTCTGTAGATCCACTTGACTCCAATGACATTATGTCCTTATGGTAAAGGAACCAGCTTCCAGACCTTGCACCTCTTAAACTGGTTCAGTTCCTCGTGCATAGCTCCAATCTAATGCTGATCTATGTTTGCCTCTTCAAACTTCTCGGGCTCTACTTATGACAGAAAGCTTGAGTACATGGCTATATTCAGACTTTTGCTCCTTTTTAGTATTCCATGGCTTACCTCACTAATAATTTGGTGTATAGGATGATCTTTTATGTGTTTGACTGCTGGTGGAAGTCTTCTTTTAGTAACAGGTGTAGCTTTACGTGCAGCCTCTTGTTGATCTTCATCCATTCCGAGTGTCTCTAGTAGATTTTTTAGAATATCCACTTCATCTTTGACAACTGGTGATGCTTCCTTGATGGTCATCTTGTCCATCATCTATTCTGTACCTGCAGTACTATATGAGGACCTTGGCAGCACACTATTAATCATAGTAGACTCATCAAAGACTACATGAACTAATTCTTCTACAACTTGGCTTTTCAGTTGTAGACCCAATAGGCTTTGCTATGACTGCTATACCCAACAAATATTCCATCATAGGACTTGGCAGCAAACTTAGTCACATAAGACTTGTCATTATGAAGCACAAAGCACTTACTACCAAAGATTCTATGATAGCCCAGATTTTGCTTTCTGCCCTTCAAGATCGCATAGAGAGTCTTCTTGTTGCTTTTTGTGATAGAGACCCTATTAAAGACATGACATGCAGTATTTACTGCCTCAACCGAGCAATATTCTGGGAGAGATGTATCACTTAACATTATTTTGCCAGCCTCTATAGGAGTCCTATTTTTCTCTCAACTATCCCATTTTGCTGAGGTGTTCTAGGAGAAGAGAATTCTTGATGAATCCCATGCTCTTCATAGAACCTTGTTATGCTATCAAACTGGAATTCAGCCTTATGGTCACTTCTTATTTTCACCACAGAACTTCCAAGATCATTCTGAATTTGCTTGACAAACCTCATGAAGATATCAAGGGTTTCATTCTTTTTCTTAATAAAGAACACCCAGGTGAACTTGGAATAGTCATCAACTACCACAAGGGTGTAGAATTTCCTACCAAGACTGTGAACAAGCATAAGACCAAAAAGGTCCATGTGCAAGAGGTATAAGCAGCTCACAGAGTCTTTGTCCTAATGCCCTTTAATGAGACTTTTGTCAGCTTGCCCTTTTGGCAAGCTAAGAAAATGCCCTCATTGGAGCACTTTATATTGGGGTCATTCCTAACTAGCTCTTGACTGAAGAGCTTGCCAATAGTCTTGTAATTCAAATGGGCTAGCCTATTGTGCCACTAGAAACAGTAGGAGACTTTCTCATTTGCCACTAGATAGATAGGAGAATCTGTATCTAGACAAAGAAAGTTTAAGCAATAAACATTCCCACTCCCAGTGCCTATCAAGATGACCTCTTGGTCACTTGACCTCCTACTTAGGTACTCATCCTTATGGTTGACAATAATATATCCAAGATCAGAAAGCTTACTTATGCTTATAAGGTTGTGTTAAAACCCTTTAACATAAACCACCTTAGTTATGGTGACTATGACATTGGTAATCTTACCATATCCTCTGATTACACCACTATCTGAACCACCAAAGATGACTTTGGGTCAATCTTTTATTGGAGTAAACTACTTCAAGTTGCTCCTTATTCCAGTCTTATGCTTGGAACAACCACTATCCAAGTACCATATAGGGGTATGGCCACTTGTACAATCATGCAATACACAGTTTACATTACCTTAGGACAATAATATCTATTGGGTCCTAGGGCACATTAGTATGAAACTTAACATGTCCACCAGCAGATTTTCCAACAGGTGGACTGACCCTAGCTCTTGCCACATTGGGATTGTTCCAACAGTCAATGGCAAAATACCCTATCTTACCACAACACTAATAGTCATGTATATTATATCTTCTTTTCTATATAGGCCTTGCAGCTTAGTTAGCAGCAGCCTTAATAGGAGGAAGATGTGCTGCAGCCTTTTTTTGATTTCTTTTAGCTAGAACTTGACTAAAGGTAAGTATTTTAGCTAGTAGATTTGGTCTGCCCGGATTACCAGTAGTAGCAAGTTTCTTTTCAGAGAGCATGCTTCTGATGGCTTCATCTATGCACAGATCAGCCTGACTTTTAGACTTGCCCTTAGTCTGAATCTTAGCTATCAGACTTTGAGCCTTGGCTGTAGTAACATTCTTGAGTGTTGGTGTTGAAGCACCAAAAACAAATGGTCCTGGTTGGGCCATTTGAATTTTATCATAGGAGGTTTCAAAGGCACTCACCCTATAATAGCCTTTACCATGGCAGTGAACATCTTTGTTCACCCCTAAGGAACAACCCTTCTCCCAGCGACCACAGGAGCTTTCTTGGTCATACCAGTTAGAAAGTAACGCAACTTTTCTGAAAAGAATGGGAGGCATGGAAGATATAGGCTGAGCTAGAGCTAGAGCTTTGCCCTTCCTTTTGGAAGGAGCAACTCTTGTGCTTCCCTTTAATCCCAACCCCTTCTTACCCTTTTGAGAGGATAAGGTGTCTATCAAGGGGAGGACAGTACTTGGCTTAGAATAGCTAGCCACTATTCTTTTCTCCTTCTCAAGCCTCTCTTCAAGATCCTTGATAAGACAGTTCTTTCTCTTGATGGAGCATATCTTAATGTCACAGAGAGTCTTCAGTTGGCTCATTTCTAGAGCTTTCTGATCTAGCAGATTTGCTATTACAGTCTGTTGGGCAATTGCAAGCTTAAGAGAAGAAATTTCTTTAACCTACTTTTTTGACAACTTCTTGCACTTCTTAAAGGCATTCAGAAGTTCCCCATACTTGTCAATCAATTGATTTACATCTTCTTCAAATGTAGAATCATCTTCACCACTGGGTGAAGAGGTTTCTGCACAAGGGTTGGTCTCATACCAAGACACAGAAGTAGAATTAGGTAGAGTGTGTACCTTGTTTGGACCAGGCTGATCCTGACTGGCTTTTCATCTGTCATTGCCATCAACCCTCTATAGAAATGGACATCATCTTCATCCACCTATGAGTCACTTTCAGATAGTGTCAGAGGGGCCCAGATACCTATCCTTACTGAAGGTCATACATCTTCTACTAATACAGTTAAATCATTAGCAGAAGCAGCAACAACTAGCCGGATGTAGGCTTCTTCTTCTTTAGACTCAGATGATGATGAGTCCATCCAGCTCTTTTCCTTTTTAGCAATGAAGGACTTCTCCTTATTGCCTTTGTGCTGGTGCTTCTTCTTCTCCTCAGTCTCCTTCCTCTTCACTAGGAAGTCAACTATCGCATGCCTAGGTTTGCTGCAATAGTAGCAAACAACTTTAGAAGAATTAAATTTAGTTGGTTTAGAATCATACCTGTCAATCTTGGACTGACTCTTCCTATGATGAGAGAAATTTGATGTAACATCCCATTTCCAACTAGACCCCTAAGAGTTATTTTTTCATGACTAGGTCATTACAAAACCCTAGGAAGCCCAAGAGACCAAGTGACCTTAGGCATGAAGGTGAAGAACGCCATGGTCTGCAAATAGTAATTTCCAATCACCAGACCTAGGGTTTGACCTTTATTTTTGTTCCATGACCGCACCATGGGACCCCAAATACTAGGGGAGGCCAATGGGTCACCAAGGATGTAACATCCCATTTCTGGCTAGACCCCTAGGAGTCGGTCTGTTGTGACAGAACCCTAGAAGCCCAAGAATTGAAATACATCGACCAAGATTTCGGGTCATGGGTTGGTCATGCCCGTGACCGACCCGTCACGCCCGTGACCTAGGGCGTGACCCCCTTCGACGATCGTCGATCTCAGAAAGATGATCGTCGAGCGCAGAATTTGCAACCCGGGCCTGTCACGCCCGTGACCTACGTGTCACGCCCGTGACCTAGAGCGTGACCCCCTTCGATGATCGTCGATCTCAGAAAGACGATCGGCGAACTCAAGATTTTCCACAAGGGCCTGTCACGCCCGTAACCTACGTGTTACGCCCGTTCTATAATTACTTAATAAGAAAGAGAAAGTGTTGGTCCAATAGGAAATCGCCACCTGGTAAACACCTCTTCTTATTCCAGCATTTCCTTTCCTTCACCATAACCGAAAAGCCATTCGTTAAGGGAGCTTTTATGGCCATTACAATCCATGCAAACCCACAACCCCATTTCTCCCCTATAAAAGGCTCTTTAGACTTAGAGGAGAAGTTTTCACCCTTACTTGATGGATTGAAGCCTTGTGCCTTGGTGTTGAAGAAGTTCGGGAATGCCATCACTGCGCCATGGCAACCCGACGTTCATCTCGCCTCCAAACCGCGAACAAGGTCCTCCTCTATTTCTTCTTTTATGGGTAGATCTTAGAATATTAGAAAGGAAGTTCGCGCTCAATGGAGCCGGACCTATCTCGAGTTTTCATGGAGAAACCATGAAAAATATATTTTCGGGTACGCCGGAAACCGCCACCTCCGGTTGCCGAACAACCACCGACTGATAGCCATCGCCTCAACGGAGGTGGTGGTGGTGGTCGCTGGCCGGGGATGTGACCGGACGGCCGGCGACGGATCACGGAAGAGCTACAGGAAAAATATGTTTCTGAGTTCAGTTTTCTGGTTCTGTAGAAGATGAACAGTAAAAGCAATTTTATTATTTAAAAATTATGTAAATAATTTATATAGAAAAGATACATTAAATGGGCATATTTTGATGCTGCAAAACGAGGCACATAGAGGCTGATTTAGGAAAAATGGACAGTCACGAAAGTTGTAGCCCTTCGAGTCTAGATTAATTTAAAATTTATTTTAACTCGTTTGGATAAGCGCTTTGACCGCAGCACCCGTTTTAGTAGAGGTTGTACCTAGAGTTGGGCAGGAACTAAAATGAATGCCCACACTTCGTCCCTTGACCAAATGACCTTAAATTTGGGCAGGAGGGTATCCTTAGCCTTACTTAGAGGCTGTCCAAAAATTAGAATATTTGGAGATACTTTGCCTAAGGTTTTTATTTTAATTTAATAAAGTTAGAGTAATTTATCTAAGTGGTCAAATGACATCCAAATCCTCCCAAAATTTGGTGAGTGGTCCCTGACTATAAAACCTAGCTCTATATAAAATTTCAACTCATTTGGATGAGTTTTGCATAGGAAGTCACCTATTCTTAACTAGGCATTAATGAGGCGTTTTTGAGTAAAAAGTGCACTAAGAGGTTGGAACGGTCAAATCACCTAAACAGAGGCTGATATTTTGACCACTGACTAAGAGGGGTTATTATAACCCACTTGGAGAAAATGGAGTGTGAAAGTGAGGATAGATACAACTCTAGAGGGGCGGTGAATAGAGTATTCAAAAATTATGACACCCTACTCAACTCCCTTAGAGTTAATTTGCGGAATTAGTTTATAGATATTTGAAACCTAGAGCCTAACACAAAGTGTAGTGCACAAGAGAGAGATAACTGTAATTATAGTTAAGCTTGGGATCCTATCACAGCAATTAGCAATCCTAGTTATTTCTACTCACAGCCACAGTGCAATAAGTTAAATAAGCAGCACAGACGACACAAGAAATTTTATAGTGGTTCCCTCTAAATAGGTACGTCCACTCTTCTACCACCCTGGTAGGAATCCACTACAGGTTTTTGTTCAGGTGCCCTGCCACCAACTAATCTGCTTCAGGTAGATCAAGTAAACCCTTTGAGCTTTTGATCAGGAGCTCAAAATCCAACACAGGTTTTGATCAGGTGCCCTGCCACCAAGGGTTCACTTTTGAAGGGAGTAATAACCCTTTGTACAAAGGTTGAGAGAGTTAAAGTTTCTTCTCTATTGTTAAACAGATTAGAGAAGCTAGTGGATTGCACAGAGCTAGAAAGCTCTAAAGAATCAAGGCTCCCCCTAGCTTAGAGAATATCCAGGAAGGAGTCTTGCTTAAGGGTGCAGGAACTCTTCTGAACTGAGACAAAGAGCTGTCTTGGGGTTCTGAAGGAGAAGCTTGGAGAAGACTCTTGATTGTTGAATGATTGTTCTTCTTCACAGGCTTTTCTTTCTTCTTCTTCTTCTTCTTCTTGAGGCACTGAGTGAATGTTCCTTGCAGCAGGATGAACTCAGGATTGAAGAAGAAGGTTGAATAGAGATGATCTTCTCAGTTGAAAGTATGAATCACTGAGAGCTATAGCTCTTCTTTCTTTGATCTGTATGTCTGTATTTGATGTATTGGTTCTCTCTCTCAATTGATATTCTTCTTTCAAAAGAAGCTCTTTTTATATGGGCCTTTTCAACGGCTCTAATTTGAGTTTGAATCTTGTCTTCTTCTGAAATCTGCAAACTGGGCTGCAAATAGCATAAAGCAAAAACAAATCCTGCAGACAGATATCCTATACAAGGATAAAGCTTTCTAAGAAGCTGCAAATAAATCTGATAAAAGAATACTAGAGAAAGTCACATCAGAAGAAACTCTTTACAGCCAGAGAAGACTTTTTGAGTCTAACGGCTATAAAGGACAGCATGACAGATAAAGCAACAGGATATGTCAACTAATAAGACAAACAACTTTGACAGAGAAAAGATTAACTTATGCATAAAGAAGAAGGCAAGTATTGCTTAGAAATAATAGCATAATTTTACTGAAATAATCTTTTATAAAATATGCCAAATAAATATGAAATAAATCACAGCATAGAAAGAGACAAAATTACTAAAGACATACAGCAGAACGTCGAACGACCCTCGGAGATCATCGACCGAAGAACAGAGATCGTCGACCTATCAAACAGATAGTCGAACGATACAGATAGTCGAACTATCAAAGCAGATAGTCGAACTACCACAGCAGATAGTCGAGCTATCAGAACAGATAGTCGAGCTATCAGATAGTCGACCTATCAAGACAGATAGTCGAGCTATCAAGCAAAACAGATAGTCGACCTATCAAACAAATAGTCGAACTATCAAGCAAAACAGATAGTCGACCAATCAAACAGATAGTCGAACTATCAGATAGTTGAACTATCCAAGCAGATAGTTGAACTATCAAAACACAACAGATAGTCGACCTATCAAGACAGATAGTCGAACTATCAAGCAACATAGATAGTCGACCTATCAAACAGATAGTCGAACTATCAGATAGTTGAATTATCCAAGCAGATAGTTGAAATATCAAAATATCTGTCTGGTCAAAAGAAGTCGAGCGGGGTTAGACTATCGGCGAGGCAGATTCCACAGAACGTCGAGCTAACAAGAGTTGAACTAACTCAGAGATAGACGATCTGCATACAGACAAACGTCGACCAACTGATAGACGATCGTCGAACAGTCGATAGACGATAGTCGAGCGGCGTTCGACCATAGTCGAACAAAAAATAACTTAACCAAATTTTCATTTGGATAAGTGACAACTCTACAACTAGAGCAAACTAACTAAACAACTAACCTTTGACCATAGATAAATCTTGGGTCAAGAGACTAAAAGAGAAGACTGAAATCAAATCCAAACTAGGGTACCAACAGAGTGGTTTAGGGTTGGTTTACCCTAGGATCCAAACTCAAACCCTAAATGGAGGGTTTTGAGGGTTGTGAAGGACATAGGGGCAATTGCTCTCGTATTGCCTTGAAATTCTGTAGAGTTGACATTAGCATGATAAGAATCATCTATGATGGAATTGGCCGGCAGAATCGGCGCTTTGCGGTGATGACCCTTCAGGGCGTGAAGGTGTCACCTCAAAGTGGCGGTTTTTGGCCTAAGACCCCGGTGTTTAAAAAGAAAAAAGGGGAGTCTTACAAGTGGTATTAGAGGCAAACATCGATCTGAAAAAGGTAGCAGTCCACTAACCCTGGGTAACCCCCGCTCGAGTTTAGTTTAGGGACAAACTAAGCAGCGAAAGCAGTGGTGTGCCTATATGGGGATCACATATAAATTGTCCACTTCTAGTAAAGATTAGACGTTTTCTCAGTATGGGTTTTATTACGCAGACTCTAGCACAGCCTACGCCATAAGGTGGAGTTCAATAGGCTCAAGATGTTGAACCACCTCCACCGGTCCCCACTCATTTCCTTCAGTCATACATGGGACAGACTCTGACAGCCATTCTAGAGGCTTTTAGGGCCCAACAGGTTCTAGTCCCGCGCCCAAACCCGAGGGCCAACTGGTTGAGCATCTTCCGAGGACTTTCTCCCCCATCCTACTTTGGGACAGAGTCGGCAGTTCGGACGAAAGAGTGGCTGGATATTATGTACGAAATGCTGACCCGGATACGGTGCCCCTAGGAGGAGAGAGTGGCTCTAGTTGTCTCTTGCCTGGAGACCCATGCCAAGAGGTGGTGGAAGACGCTGCTGGACACGATCTACTCAACGAGGGATTACGTTGCGCAGACCTATCTTTGCTCCTCTTCCTTCCTTTAAAGATTTGGTCTTTGGCCTATCTTTGCTCCTCTTCTGCTCTTGATCTGTCTTGACCCTGTACTTGAAAATAAGTACACTATAATAAAGAGAGCACACGTGAGTCAACACACTGATCTACTCAATGAGGGATTACGTTGCGCAGACCCGTGTATATTGACCCACTGCACCCTGATATTGGTGTGTACTTCGCATGGAATAGCTGCAAGATCAACTTGATAGAAGATAATCAAATACATTGTCAATTCAACTTAGCTTGTTATGGGGCTTCTTCAAATCAGGTACATTGTTGATACAATACCCAACAATCTCCCATTATTTGAAGAAGCCTAAACCATACAAGCTAAGGTGAATAGAACAGATGGGAATGAAAATCATAAAATGAAAATTCAGCTGAGAGTGAAATTCATTACCATTTTCCTGAGAGCATACTTAACATTGGCAACCAACTTAGCCTTAGTCGAGAGGGTAATCTCCCCCTTTTCGGCTTCTGCAAATCTGGGACTTCACTTGGAGCACAAAGCTCCCCCTCAGTTCTTGCAATCGTGCTCAAACTTGAATTCATAGCAGATGCTCCCCCTTGAACTAAGAGCCTTGAGCCCTTCATTCTTCATTATTCATAGTTTAGCATGCCGAGTTCAGTTTTTAAGAGACTGAACTTGGCCTTGTCTAGGGGATTTGTGAAGATATCTGCAACCTGCTTATCCGTGGGGACATAATAGAGAGATATATCTTTGTTTTCCACATGCCCCCGAATAAAGTGGTAGCGCACTTCAATATGCTTTGTTCTGCTGTGCGACACTGGATTGTTCGCAATTACTATTACGCTCGATGAGTCGTAATACATAGGAACTTCTCTGAACTGCAAGTCATAATCTTCGAGTTGATTTCTGATTCATAGAAGTTGTGCGCAACAACTGCCTGCTGAGATGTACTCAGATTCAGCCGTAGAGGTTGCGACACAGTTCTACTTTTTACTGTTCCACGATATAAGCCTTTTCCGAGGAATTGGCACGTATCGGAAGTGCTTTTCCTATCATCCCTACTTCCTGCAAAGTGAGGATCTAAAAAGCCTATCAGCTCAACATCATTGTTTCTTGGGTACCACAAGCCAAGATTTGGTGTACCTTTAAGGTATCTAAGAATTCGCTTGATAGCGACATAATGAGATTCCTTAGTGTTCACCTGATATCTGGCACAAATGCATGTGGAAAACATAATATCCGGTCTACTCGCAATAAGGTAGAGCAGGGATCCAATTATTCTTCTGTATTTGGTTTCATCAAAAGGTTTCCTATTCTCATCCTTATCCAGAGACATAGAGGTCCCATTGGAGTCCTTATAGAGGTTGCATTCTCCATTCCGAATTTCTTGAGGAGTTCATTTATGAACTTCGTCTGAGAAATGAAAATTCCATCCTCAGACTGTTTCACTTGAAGTCCCAAGAAATACTTTAGCTCTCCCATGCTGCTTATTTCAAACTTTCCTTGCATAAGTTTAGAAAACTTCTTGCAAAGATTGTTGTCCGTTGAGCCGAATATTATGTCATTGACATAGATTTGCACCATCAGAATCTTGCCTTTGACTTCCCTAAGAAACAATATATTATCTATTTTTCCTCTCGAGAACTTGTTCTCAAGAAGAAAACTAGACAGAGTCTCATACCAAACTCGATGAGCTTGTTTTAAGCCATATAATGCTTTATTAAGAAAATAAACGTGATTAGGGAGCGATGGATTAACAAAACCTGGGGGTTGCGCGACATATACTTCCTCTTTCAAATTTCCATTTAGAAACGCAGATTTCACGTCCATCTGATAGACAGTGAATCCTTTATGAGAGGCATATGCTAGGAATAATCTGATCGCCTCCAGCCTTGCAACTAGTGCAAAAGTTTGGCCGAAGTCAATCCCCTCCTCCTATCTGTAACCATGTGCAACCAGTCTGGCCTTGTTCTTGATGATGAAACTGTGTTCATCCAGTTTTTTTCTGAAGATCCACTTGGTGCCGATCACATTCTGTTTCTTTGGTCTGGGAATAAGCGTCCAGACGTTGCATCGTTCAAATTTTTGTAGTTCATCTTGTATTTCCAATATCCATGATGCATCTTTGTTCGCTTCATCGAACTTCTTTGGCTCAACCTGTGAAAAAAACTAAGGTGCAAAATCTCGTTAATTGTACCTCTGCGAGTTCTGACACCGTCACGATGATCTCCTATGATCTGATCTCTAGGATGATCCCTCACGTGTCGGTGCTCTAAGAGTCTGGCATCTGGAGCTCTAACAGCTTCTTGGGCTCCTCCCTCTTCTGGGAGATTTTCTCCATCCTGATCGTCATCTTCTCCAGTTGGCATTGAGGTGGAAACCTTGACGTACTTGGGAGTTACACCTTTAGTAGTCTCATTGAGACTTAGCTGTTCAAGCCTTGCACCTGCATCTTCAAGAATGCCACTGGAAGAATTGCTATGAAGCAAGCTTCCTGGGATTACTAGGTTGATCATTTGGATCCACTATTCGAAGTACTACGGGTATCATGTACAAGCAGGACACTGTAGTTAGTATTATCTCTTATCCCATATTCTTGTTCCATAGCAAGCCTGGAACAACTCTTGTCTAGGTCCAATCATGTTCATGGGTACCTATACTATCCTACAAAACAAAAGATTTACCTTACCTTAGGAACTCAATAGGTATTGGGTCCTAGGTTCTTGTCAGCATAAAATACAGCATGCCTTCCTACAGGATTTCTGTTAGGAAGGCTGTCTCTTTCCAAAGGATGTGGACATACCCTTGCCCTTGGTACGGAAGGATTGTGCCAACAATCTATGACAAAGTGACTCACTTTGCCACAACACCAACACTCATGAATATTATATCTCCTTTTCTGACCAAATCTACTGACTGAGTTGGTCACAATCTTAGGTTTGACAGGGGCAGAGCAGGTTCTGCTCACAGATTTACCCTTTCCACCTACACTCGAGGGAGGGCAGATGGAGAACATGTGGTGAGTGTCTTGAGGCCTGGGATGTGGTGCTTTCTTTTCAGGCAACACCCATCCGGGGGCCCATAGATGCTTGCTACATTTTGGCCAACCCCCTTTCCTTGTGTCTTAGGGTTGTAAGATGTACTGTGAGAACTGGTTCCTACAATTTTATGAAGTGTTGGGGCTGAGGCCGTAAATACAAAAGGTTCATGATGAGCCGCGTGTATTTTCTCATGGGTAGCCATAACAGCACTTGCACTATGGGTGTTTCCACATGAGGGCCGATCATTCTTGCAGTGACCATAGTTGTTCTTGTGGTCATACCTGAAAGAATGATGAATGCCCCTCCTACTCGGTGTGGGGGGTCTGTAAATAGTTTCCCCATTTCTCCACTATTTTATAATTCGCGAGATCCACCCGTTTTCTCCCTTTCTCTTAATAACATCTATCTTGGAAAAGTTAGATACTATCCTCTTCTCGGTCTCTAGGTGAAACTCTAGATCAGAGATCTTTGAGTCCTTCACCTCGATGGATTCCAATTGGAGGTCCATCTTGGTCCTCAGCTAAGCAATTTCCTTAGCTTGTTCTTCAATAAGCAAGTTGCTCTTCTGAAGGGCTCGATGAAGGGAATCAAGAGTTTCAATCTTTTGATTGAAGCTATAAATTTCCCTTGTATCAAAAGATGGACAAACCTCTTAACTTCTCCTGTCTTCAGGAGATACAAGAGGAAGGGAGCAAGAAGAGGAAGATACCTGATCCTGATTGTGCTGATCAGGGTTAGAGTTATGGTCTGCAGAGACTGAGGTTTCAGTTTCATCACAACTGCATTCCTAAATCTCTTCTTCAGTCTCAGATAGAGACACTGGAGCCCTGATATTGAGAAGTTGTTCTTCACTTTCATCATCAGAGACAAGGACCACTACATATGCTTAATCCTCTTGCTGGTATTCAGTCCCGACATTCTTTGTTCCCTCCATGAGGTCAGAGATAGTTTGCCACATGGACTTTGCAATCTTTCACTCATCCAATCTCGTAAGAGATGATATAGACAAAATATCAGAAATGATCTGTCGCACCCGCTTGTCCAAGTTGAATAGTAAGAGCTCAGTTTCAGACATCTCTGCGGGACTCTTAGGGATTTGGAGATCCTCTCCAGAGTCAGAATCCTTCATGGGAATGAAGGGACCCTCTTCCACAATGAATAAAGCATGAGGGTCTATGGATTCCAGATGAAATTGAACTCTCATTTTCTAGATGGGAAAATATTCTTTTGTGCATGCAGGCAGTCTCAGGGGAGAGACATCAGAGTACAGCTCCATGCTTGAGTCTTGTTTTTTTCTTGACAATAGATACAGGATCTTACACAAGGTGTTAACTTTATTAATGAGTAACCTCCCTCTCATACCACTTGAAAGTATCTAGTGTCGACTAAATCCACCTAGGGGGGAGAATAGGTGTCGTGCAGTCTTTTGCGGAATTAAATTAAACTGCACAAATTAACAAACACAGCACAGAAAACACACAAAAAGTTATAGTGGTTCCCCGATTTGGTACGTCAACTTTCCCCCCTCGACCTATCTCCCACCAAGGGACGACTCGGTCACTTCTCCAAACGGATTGAAATCCAATCCTCACACTATGGAAGGAAGCCTTCCAATAAAGGAGTCACAACTCCACCACCACGGGTGCACCCAACCCTTATAACTAGGAATAAAAATTCCTTTACAACAAAACCAAAATACAATGTATAAGAAAATACAAACAACGCTTTTGGAGAATCAGATGTTCTTCGTTCGTTGAGGCTTTCTTGAAAGTAACGAAGTGTCCATAACCAGATTTCTCTCTTGGAGATGATCTTGACAAGATCGACGACAGCAAGTGAATGCGATGGCGATACTTAGTAGATCCAAACTTCTTGACGAAGCAAGCAAGGTCTACGAACGATCTCAGTCGGATCAGTCGTCTTCACCGATTCAGAATGGAGAACTAGTCTCGTTCAACGAATCGAGTGACAAGAGATATCTAGAGAGATGCGTGAGATGCACTGCTAGCCTCGGTGCTGTCACCGGAAGATCAAAGATGACCAGAGATTATCGGCGACGATGAACTGCGAGCGGCGACAAGCGATCGGCGGTTTCCGCGATCGGCTAGGGCACGATGTCAGTTGCTTTTGATTTCTCGTGAATAGTTTCTGTAGAAGTTCAAAATATGCGAGTATTTATACCTAAGGCCAACCCTAAAGTCCATTGTGGGACCCACAGGGAGAAACCCTAGCCCCGACCGAAACAACGCACGACCTCTTGGTTCAATCCAGTGAACGGAGGAAAAATACCAAAGGCAAAATCGGCGGGAATCGTTGGTGATTCCCGTCGAAGTCGGCGGGAATCACTTATGATTCCCGTCGTTTCTGCCTTGGCCGAATTCCAGTTGGAGACCTTGTCAGCAGGAGGAAATAAATGGGAATGCAGACTGCTTCTCGTCGAATTGGCGGGAATGCAGACAGATTCTCGTCGAAGTCAGCGGGAATCACTTGCGATTCCCGTCTATTCTGCCTTGGCAGAATTACTGTTGGATAACTGTCAGCCGGAAGGAAGTCGGCAGGAATGCAGACTGATTCTCGTCAAATCGGCAGGAATCACTAACGATTCTCGTCGAAGTCGGCGAGAATCACTTAGTGATTCCCGTCGATTTTGACTTAGAAGAATTTCTCTTCCTTCCTTTGAAGACTTTGTCTTTGACCCATCTTTGCTCCTCTTCTGCTCTTGATCTTCCTTGACCCTGTACTTGAAAATAAGTACACTCCAATAGAGAGAGCACACGTGAGTCAACACACTGATCTACTCAACGAGGGATTACATTGCGCAGACCCGTGTATATTGACCCACTGCACCCTGACATTGGTGTGTACTTAGCATGGAATAGCTGCAAGCACAACTTGATAGAAGATCATCAAATACATTGTCAATTCAACTTAGCTTGTTTAGGGGCTTCTTCAAATCAGGTACATTGTGGATACAATACCCAACAATCTCCCCCTATTTGAAGAAGTCTAAACACTACAAGCTAAGGTGAATAGAACAGATGGGAATGAAAATCATAAAATAAAAATTCAGCTGAGAGTGAAATTCATTACCATTTTCCTGAGAGCATACTTAACATTTGGCAGCCACCTTAGCCTTAGCCGAGAGGGTAATCTCCCCCTTTTCGGATTCTGCAAATCTGGGACTTTACTTGGAGCACAAAGCTCCCCCTTAGTTCTTGCAACCGTGCTCAATCTTGAATTCATAGCAGATGCTCCCCCTTGAACTAAGAGCCTTGAGCCCTTCAGTCTTCATTCTTCATAGTTTAGCATGCTAAGTTATGTTTTGAAGAGACCAAACTTGGCCTCGTCTAGGGGCTTTGTGAAGATATCTGCAACCTGCTTATCCGTGGGGACATACCAGAGAGATATATCTTTGTTATCCACATGCTCCCGAATGAAGTGGTAGCGCACTTCAATATGCTCTGTTCTGCTGTGCGACACTGGATTGTTCACAATTGCAATTACGCTCGAGGAGTCGCAATACATAGGAACTTCTCTGAACTGCAAGTCATAATCTTCGAGTAGATTTCTGATCCATAGAAGTTGTGCGAACCAGCTGCCTGCTGAGATGTACTCAGATTCAGCCGTAGAGGTTGCGATACAGTTCTGCTTTTTACTGTTCCACGATATAAGCCTTCTTCCGAGGAATTGGCACGTCTCGGAAGTGCTTTTCCTATCATCCCTGCTTCCTGCAAAGTCAGCATATGAAAAGCCTATCAGCTCGACATCATTTTTTCTTGGGTACCACAAGCCAAGATTTGCTGTACCTTTAAGGTATCTTAGAATTCGCTTTGCAGTGACATAATGCGATTCCTTAGTGTTCACCTGATATCTGGCACAAACGCATGTGGAAAACATAATATCTTGTCTACTCGCAGTAAGGTAGAGCACGGATCCAATTATTCTTCTATATTTGGTTTCATCAAAAGGTTTCCCTTTCTCATCCTTGTCCAGAGACATAGTGGATCCCATTGGAGTCCTCATAGAGGTTGCATTCTTCATTCCGAATTTCTTGAGGAGTTCATTTGTGAACTTTGTCTGAGAAATGAAAATTCCATCCTCAGACTGTTTAACTTGAAGTCCCAAGAAATACTTTAGCTCTCTCATGCTGCTCATTTCAAACTTTCAATGCATAAGTTTAGAAAACTTCTTGCAAAGATTGTTGTCCGTTGAGCCGAATATTATGTCATTGACATAGATTTGCACCAGCAGAATCTTGCCTTTGACTTCCCTAAGAAATAATGTCTTATCTATTTTTCCTCTCGAGAACTTGTTCTCAAGAAGAAAACTAGACAGAGTCTCATATCAAGCTCGAGGAGCTTGTTTTAAGCCATATAATGCTTTATTAAGAAAATAAACGTGATTAGGGAGTGATGGATTAACAAAACTTGGGGGTTGCGCGACATATACTTCCTTTTTCAAATTTCCATTTAGAAACGCAGATTTCACGTCCATCTGATAGACAGTGAATCCTTTGTGAGAGGCATATGCCAGGAATAATCTGATCGCCTCCAGCCTTGCAACTGGTGCAAAAGTTTTGTCGAAGTCAATCCCCTCCTCCTATCTGTAACCTTGTGCAGCCAGTCTGGCCTTGTTCATGATGATGAAACCGTGTTCATCCAGTTTTTTTCTGAAGATCCACTTAGTGCTAATCACATTCTGTTTCTTTGGTTTGGGAACAAGCGTCCAGACGTTGCATCGTTCGAATTGATGCAGTTCATCTTGTATTGCAAATATCCATGATGCATCTTTGTTCGCTTCGTCGAACTTCTTTGGCTCTACCTGTGACAGAAAACTAAGGTGCAGAATCTCGTATATTGTACCTCTGCGAGTTCTGACACTGTCATGAGGATCTACTATGATCTGATCTCTAGGATGATCCCTTACGTGTCGGAGCTCTAAGAGTCTTGCATCTTGAGCTCTAACAGCTTCTCGGGCTCCTCCATCTTCTGGGAGATTTTCTCAAACCTGATCGTCATCTTTTCTAGTTGGCGTTGAGGTGGAAACCTTGACGTACTTGGGAGTTACACCTTTAGCAGTCTCATCAAGACTTAGCTGTTCAAGCCTTGCACCTGCATCTTCAAGAATGCCACTGGAAGAATTGCTATGAAGCAAGCTTCCTGGGATTACTAGGTTGATCATTCAGATCCACTATTCAAAGTACGACGGGTATTATGTACAAGAAGGACACTATAGTTAACATTATCTCTTATCCCATATTCTTGTTCCATAGCAAGCCTGGAACATCTCTTGTCTAGGTCCCATCATGTTCATGGGTACCTAGACTATCCTGCAAAACAAAAGATTTACCTAACCTTAGGAGCCCAATAGGTATTGGGTCCTAGGTTCTTGTCAGAATAAAATACAGCATGCCTTCCTACAGGATATCTATCTGGAAGGCTGTCTCTTGCCAAAGGATGTGGACATACCCTTTCCCTTGCCACAGAAGGATTGTCCAAACAATCTATGACAAAGTGACCCACTCTGCCATAGCACCAACACTCATGAATATTGTATCTCCTTTTCTGACCAGATCTACAGACTGAGGTTGTCACGATCTTAGCTCTGAAAGGGGCAGAGAAGGTTCTGCTAACAGATTTACCCTTTCCACCGAGACTCGAGGAGGGCGGATGGAGAACATGTGGTGAGTGTCCT
The DNA here is from genome assembly GCA_039513925.1 of Platanthera zijinensis. NCBI lineage: Eukaryota > Viridiplantae > Streptophyta > Magnoliopsida > Asparagales > Orchidaceae > Platanthera > Platanthera zijinensis. The sequence goes on along the minus strand of CM077084.1, from coordinate 91,197,414 downwards.
GAGGCCTGGGATGTGGTGCTTTCTTTTTAGCCAGCACCCATCCGGGGGACCCATAGATGCTTGCTACATGTTGGCCAACCCCCTTTCCTTGTGTCCTAGGGTGGTAAGATGTACTGTGAGAACTGGTTCCTGCAATTTGATGAAGTGTTGGGGTTGAGGCCGTAAATACAAAAGGTTCATGATGAGCCGCGTGTATTTTCTCATGGGTAGCCAAAACAACACTTGCACTATGAGTGTTTCCACATGCGGGCCGATCATTCTTGTAGTGACCATAGTTGTTCTTGTGGTCATACCTGAAAGAATGATGAATGCCACTCCTACTCGGTGTGGTGGGTCTGCAAACAGTTTCCCCATTTCTCCACGATTTTATAATTCGCGAGATCCACCCGTTTTCTCCCTTTCTCTTAATAACATCTATCTTGGAAAAGTTAGATACTATACTCTTCTCGGTCACTAGGTGAAACTATAGATCCGAGATCTTTGAGTCCTTCACCTTGATGGATTCCAATTGGAGGTCCATCATGGTCCTCAGCTGAGCAATTTCCTTAGCTTGTTCTTCAACAAGCAAGTTGCTCTTCTGAAGGGCTCGACGAAGGGGATCAAGAGTTTTAATCTTTTGATTGAAGCTGTCAATTTCCCTTGCATCAAATGATGGACAAACCTCTGAACTTATCCTGTCTTCTGGAGATACAAGAGGAAGGGAGCAAGAAGAGGAAGATACCTGATCCTGATTGTGCTGATCAGAGTTAGAGTTATGGTCTGCAAAGACTGAGGTTTCATCTTCATCACAACTGTATTCCTGAATCTATTCTTCAGTATCAGATAGAGACACTGGAGCCCTGATATTGAGAAGTTGTTGTTGACTTTCATCATCAGAGACGAGGACCCCGACATATTCTTCATCCTCTTGCTGGTATTCAGTCCCGACAGTCTTCGTTCCCTCTACGAGGTCAGAGATAGTTTGCCACATGGACTTTGTAGTCTTACACTCATCCAATCTCGTAAGAGATGATCCAGACCAAATATCAGAAATGATCTGTTGCACCAGCTTGTCCAGGTTGAATAGTGAGAGCTCAGTTTCATACATCTCTGTGGGACTCTTAGGGTTTTGGAGATCCTCTCCAGAGTCAGAATCCTTCTTGGGAATGAAGGGACCCTCTTCCACAATGAATAAAGCACGGGGGTCTATGGCTTCCAGGTGAAACTGAACTCTCATTTTCCATATGGGAAAATATTCTTTTGTGTATGCAGGCAGTCTCAGGGGAGAGACATCAAAGTACAGCTCCATGCTTGAGTCTTGTTTTCTTCTTGACACTAGATACATGATCTTACTCAAGGTGTTAACCTTATTAATGAGTAACCTCCCTCTGATACAACTTGAAAGTATCTAGTGTCGACTAAATCCACCTAGGGGGGAATAGGTGTCGTGCGGTCTTTTACGAAATTAAATTAACCTGCATAAATTAACAAACACAACACAGAAAACACACAAAAAGTTATAGTGGTTCCCCGATTTGGGTACGTCCACTTTCCCCCTTCGACCTATCTCCCACCAAGGGACGACTAGGTCACTTCTCAAAACGGAATGAAATCCAATCCTCACACTACGGAAGGAACCCTTCCAACAAAGGAGTCACAACTCCAACACCACGGGTTATACCCAACCCTTACAACTAGGAATAAAAATTCCTTTACAACAAAACAAAAATAGAATGTATAAGAAAATACAAACAACGCTTATGGAGAATCTGATGTCCTTCTTCGTTCGTTGAGGCTTTCTTGAAAGTAACGAAGAGTCCACAACTGGATTTCTCTCTTGGAGAGGATCTTGACAAGATCGGCGGCAGCAAGTGAATGCGACAGCGATACTTTGTAGATCCAAACTTCTTGATGAAGCCAGCAAGATCTACGAATGATCTCAGTAGGATCAGTCGTCTTCACCGATTCGGAAGGGAGAACTAGTCTCGTTCAATGAATCGAGAGACAAGAAATCTCAAGAGAGATACGTGAGACGCACTGCTAGCCTCGGTGCTGTCGCCGGAATATCAAATATGACCGGAGATTATCGGCGACGACGAACTGCGAGCGGCGGCAAGCGATCGGCTAGGGCACGACATCGCTGCTTTTGATTTCTCATGAATAGTTTCTGTAAAAGTTCAAAATACGCAAGTATTTATACCTAAGGTGTAACGACCCCATCCGTTACATGACGTATAGTAGAAGGTCCGGCCGGGGCCCCACACTATATGCCACAAACAGACGGTGAGGTCACAGGATAATACCAAACCATACACGCATCCTAACTCAGAGTATGCTAGCGGAAGCTTTAAGTTGTAATTTGAACTCTAACCAGGAATGTCCAATATATAAACCACAGTTATATATACATCCACGGAATGTACAACAAAGGTGAAGGTTTGGCCTTAAGGCCTTACAGTTCCTCTTTCTATACAATATGGATTACAAACCTCGGCGCGCAGGCCGGCCATACATGAGGAAAAGCAAAACAAGCAAAACCCTTTTTGTAGCCTTCAAGGGCTAGCCGCAGCAGCAGCAACAACAGCAGTAGGGGCTTCAACCCTTCATTTACCACTTGGCTCTCCAGCACCTGCATAGGGACAATCCACCCAAACGGTGGCAAACAAGGCAACGGTCAGCATTCAGCTGACCCAATTATAACAATCCTACCCCTTTCTCGGGGCAGTAGCATTCTTTCCCTGCACAGCATGGTATCAACAATAGCAACTATGTGCGCGCAGGTACATTCAAGCCATCACAACCGTCGGCCACACGGCCCAACAGTCTGTGCACTCAGGGAACATTCTTGGTGCACCGGAAAACTAGGGTCAACACCACCGTCTACACGGTATTTGAGCATTCTAGTCTTTTCAGCGCGCGGGACTAAGACTCTCATTAGGCGCTCCAACAAAACCCATAACCAGGCTTCCAAGTCGGACGGACCTAACGCAGGTACGGATCAGCCACCCCCCGTTGCTCAAGTCGCCGTGCCACCTCGAATACAGAAGTATCCATGGCAATTTATAGGCGCGGGTCGGTTTCACCTTTCATGTTCGGCAATCTGCCTTTTCATCGAGTTGCAGCCCAACGGCTCAACCACACACAAAGTGGCAACGCACGGCCACAAGAGTTGCATCCAAACCTCTTCATTTCCTGGACTTCATCCAGTACTTCCTGCTGTACCAAGCAACAGGTAGGCACAAGGCAAACAAGCCATAAGCACGGAGTCTCCTCCGATATGCAAACAAGCATCACCAATCCAGACCAGTATGTCCAGATGGGCTTCATACAGCATGCCTAGATCCGTACTCCAATTTCGGACTCTAACAAGGGGACTTCACATATCTACCCCAAGGGACACCACAACCCACCGCACACTCGCGGGAAGGGTTTTCCCTATGCAATGCAGAAAAGAAGGACTTCACATGTCCAAGAAGGGAGATCGTTACCCTTGACGATCTCTTGGGAGCCATCGAAATCTAGCCGGTAAAAAAGAACCGCAGCAGCTTTGCCTTTACAACGCTGGCCTCGGATCTCGAATCGGACCACGGGAGCTCCGCCGGTGGCTTGATCTCCTCCTCCTTCTTCTTCCTCCTCTCTCTTTCTCTCTTCACTTAACCAAATGAAGAATGAACTCTTCATCCAGCCTCTGCTGTTTTAATCCAGCAAGGAATCACCTGAGCCTTTGGATCCAAAGAGAGAAAATGAACGACCATGATTTTCCCAAAATAACACTTTTTTGGCTGACACGGCCTGTGACACGCCCGTGTCACAGGCCGTGTACCCTTAAGCGGCACACGCGGTACTCGTACTGACTAAACTTTACCAGAACACGGGCATTGACACGCCCGTGTCGAACCTGACACGCCCGTGTCAGTCATGAGACACGCCCGTGCCACCCCTGCCTCATCGAGCTCCAAACTCAACCAGTAGTACATGGGTAGGCACACGGCATCGGACATGCCCGTATCAAATCTGACACGGCCGTGTTCAAGGCTTGGTTCCAGGCCGTGTAATCTTCTGACTCAATCCGCCTATTATTTGAGTGACACGCCCTGGGACACGCCCGTGTCCCAGGCCGTGTACCCCCGACACGCCCTGGGACACGCCCGTGTCCCAGGACGTGTAAAACAACCTGCACCTCAAATCCATTTTTTGAGATTTTTGGGGTGTTACAATCCTCCCCCCCGCCCCCCTTAACAAAATTTCATCCCGAAATTTGCACGGTAAGGAAACAAGAAAAAACAATGCTATAACTTGATAACTCTGTTATAACAAAAGGTACACGGTCTACAGTTTATACAAACAGCTCGGGAAATTCAGCTCGCATGGTCTGCTCTCGCTCCCATGTTAGCTCTTCACGGCCACAATTATCCCACCGGACTTTGACCATCCCGATCACTTTGTTCCGCAACTGTTTCTCGGCTCGATCCTCGATCCGAATGGGTCGAACCCTCGTCGTTAGCCCATACTCGACCGGTACCCGCTCATGCTCTACTACTTGAGATGGATCCTTAACAGCCTTACGAAGTACTGAGATGTGAAATACATCATGTAATCCACCCAAGTCTGCTGAAAGTGCTAGTCGATAAGCAGCTTCCCAAACTCGCTCCACCACTTCAAATGGACCAAGATACCTCGGACTTAGCTTTTTCAAACGCCGAATCCTGGACACGCCTTTGAAGGGTTTGATCTTCAAATATACCCAATCACCCACCGCGAACTCCACGTTCCGATGTTTGGCATTATAGTACTTTGCTTGACAATCTTGGGCTATCAATAGCCTCTCCCGAATAGAGCGTATAAGCGAGGTAGCTTTTTCGACTTCCTTTTTACCACGCAGCTTAGATTCGCCTGCTTCTGCCCAAGTTAACGGTGTACGGCATTTACGGCCATACATAGCCTCAAATGGTGCCATACCGATGCTCGCTTGGTAGCTATTATTATAGGCAAATTCGACAAGAAATATATAATCTTCCCATCTCTTACCAAAGTCTAGGGCGCACATATGGAGCATGTCCTCCATCGTCCTGTTGGTTCGTTCAGTCTGGCCATCCGTTTGGGGATGAAAGGCTGTACTAAACGCTAATTTTGTACCCAATATTTGATGAACTAGCCGCCAATCATTCGATGTGAATCGCCCATCACGATCACTAACGATGCTCCAAGGAACACCGTGCAGTCGAACAACTTGCTCCACATAGAGCTTGACCAAGGTTTCCACTGAGTCGTCTCTTCTGTTTGGAAGGAAGTGCGCCACTTTTGTCAACCGGTCTACAATCACCCAGATTGAATCATGACCGCGTTGCGATCTCGGTAACCCGTGCACGAAATCCATCGAAATGTCATCGAACTTCCACTACGGAATGGGTAACGACTTCAAGAACCCGCCAGGCTTCTGGCATTCCGCTTTCACCAACGCACAGGTATTGCATTCCGCCACATAACGTGCTACATCTTTCTTTAGTCCGGGCCACCAGAACAGCTTTTTCAGATCTCTGTACATCTTTGTGCTCCCTGGGTGAACTGAGTCCTTTGCAAAGTGAGCTTCGTACATCAACTCTTCCCTCAATTTACCCACACTCGGGACGCACACTCGACCATTTCTTCGTAACAAACCGTTATCCCAAGAGAATTGGTCATCCGGCCCATCTTTAGCATAGCGCTGGAGACTTTCATCAAGCTCCGTTGCTCGCCGAACTCTGTCTATAAGGTCATATTGAACCTCCGTCCAGTTCAAGCATGCATCGGTCGACGAACCCTTGTCAACACAAGATATCTCCTATGCTTCAAATTCCTGGATTAAACGTTGATCATGCCTCTGCAACCAGCTTGCCCGTACCGGAGTCTTCTGACTTAACGCATCAGCGACCACATTTCCCTTCCCGGGAGTATAGTGAATCTCGAAGGTGTAGTCCCCAAGGAACTCCATCCATCTTCGTTGTCGCATATTTTGATCCTTCTGATCCAATAAGTACTTTAGGCTTTTGTGATCTGTATAGATGTCCACTTTAACGCCATAAAGATAGTGCCGCCACAACTTGAGCGCAAAGATTACCGCCGCCAACTCCAAATCATGGACGGGGTAATTCTGCTCATGCACTTTCAACTGGCGCGAGCCATAAGCAATTACTTTGCCAAACTGCAGGAGAACGCAGCCTAAGCCGCTCCCGGAAGCATCACTATAGATCTCATAGCCATCTGTACCACATGGCGATGTCAACACAGGCGCCGTGGTCAAACGACTCTTCAAGTCTTCAAAAGCTCGTGCGCACTCCGGCATCCAAATGAACTTTTGATCTTTTCTCGTCAGCGTGGTCAGAGGTAAAGAAATCCGTGAGAAGGTTTCCACAAACCTTCTATAGTAGCCCGCAAGCCCAAGGAAGCTCCTGACCTCGGCCACCGAAGACATCACTGGCCAATCTCGAATGGCACTTATCTTCAACGGATCCACCGCGATACCTTCTCCACTTACAACATGGCCTAAAAAGGCTACTGAAGAGAGCCAGAACTCACACTTTGAGAACTTGGCATAAAGCTTATTCCTCCGTAGGGTATGCAAGACCAACCGCAAATGGTTTGCATGATCCTCTTCCGACTGAGAGTATACTAAGATGTCATCGATAAACACAATCACGAACAAATCCAAGTACTCTCGGAACGTGCGATGCATTAGATCCATAAATATCGAAGGCGCATTACATAGGCCAAACGGAATTACCGTGAACTCATAATGCCCGTAGCGTGTTCCAAACGCCGTCTTGGGAATGTCACCTTCCCGAATCCTCAACTGATAGTATCCCGATTTCAAATCCAACTTGGAATAGACCGTTGATCCTGCCAGCTGATCAAATAGGTCATCAATCCATGGAATCAGATATTTGTTTTTCTCCGTCAGCTTATTCAATTCGCGGTAGTCAATACATAACCGCAAACTACCGTCTTTCTTTTTCACAAATAGAACAGGCGCGCTCCAAGGTGACATACTTGGGCGTATGTATCCCTGCTCCAACAACTCTTGCAATTGGACTTTCAACTCAGCCATCTCTTTTGGCGCGACGCGATATGGTGAGCGGGCCACAGGTTTAGCACCTGGCACCAATTCAATAGAGAAGTCAATCTCCCGTTGGGGTGGTAACCCAGGAAGATCTTTAGGAAAAACATCGGCAAACTCGGACACAACCAGAACTTCACCGACACTGGCCTTTGGCTCAACAATCTGAATTAGCGTGAAGAATAACTCCGCGCCTTTCCGAACAGCATTGACGACTTGGAGCGCAGACAACAGAGTCCTGCCAACTCCTCGCATACCAGCGAACTTCGTCACAAGTCCGGTATTCTGGCCCAGTGTGATCTCCTTGGAGTTGCAAGCAATAAAGGCACGCTGCTCCGAGAGCCAGTCCATGCCAAAGATCACATCAAACTCCGATAACGGTAGCACATCTACACTCAAACCGAAATCCCAACTTCCTATTTGAACATCCACATTGCAAGCCCTAACCGCAAGCATCACACAGCCATTCGGCAATATCACCCTCGTACTATCCACCGTCACATGACTCGGCACCCCAATTCGAGATACGAAGTCCTCAGACAGAAAAGAATGCGAAGCACCCGTATCAAACAGGGCTCTCGCCGGACGATTCCGAATCAGGACAAAGCCTGCAGCATACACATCATGCACAAGCTATATATAACAAAAGCAATAGCACTTAAGCAAGCTATCTTAACTCGTACCTGTGACGACGTCACTTTGTTTAATCGCCTCCTGCTGGCCAAGCTGATAGATTCGGGGCTGTGCTTGGACGCAGAGGAATCAACCACCGCTTTGCCCTTCTCAGCATAAGACGCACCCGTCTTCTTTTCCCCTTTGGGCTGAACAACCCGACAGTCACGGGCTATATGCCCCACCCGGCCACAATTATAGCATGTACGAGAATCCGGCCTTGATGTCGCCCCCGACACAACGGTCGTAGTCACTTGCCCAGACGGCTTGGACCTCTTGCCCCCTTTCTTCTGGTAGAACGATTTGCTAGGGCGAGGTGCTTGAACCTCTGGCTTAAACACAACCAAGCCCTTATTCCCTTGCACCCGCCGCATGTCCTTCTCCAGCGCACAAGCAGTATCAACCAATGCCTGAAACCCTTGGTTCACTGAACTCGAAAGCAGGAACCTCAACTCATCCCGCAATCCTTCATAGAACCTATTCGTTTTCCTTTGGTCATCCGCGAAGATTGTTCCCGCATACTGCCCCAACCTGGTAAACTCATGTAGGTAGGTATCCACGCTATCTTCTCCTTGCTTTCGTATGGAACTCATTTTCCATGGCAATGCGTTGCGCCGCTGGGACATGCTTCGCCAAAAATATTCGAGAGAACTCCTCAATCGATACTTGCGTTAATTGTCTGCCCGCCAAATGGTGTACCTCAACCTCGTCCCACCACAACCGCGCCTCTCCTTCAAGCATGAAGGTGGCCAAGGTGACCTTTAGAGTTTCCTCCGCCCTGATCGCTGTCATTATCCGCTTGACACGCGATAACCAATCCTCTGCCTGCGTTGGGGATCCCAGTCCCGTAAACGTAGGCGGACTGAAGCTCATGAATTACTTCAACTATCGGTCAGCTGCTCATGGATCTACAGCCTCAACCGGCTCGGGTCTTACAATAACATGAACTAGTTCTACTGCCGGCTGCGCTTGCCCGGTCGGCTGAATCATGGCAAATAGAGCCTCAGCAACCAAGCGAACAGTTTCCGCAGATGGAGGAGGTGTTGGCACCTCAGCTAGTGCCGCACTCTCATCAGATCGCTGGGGCTCAGACTGCCCAGCACCACTACGCGTCACCTATAGGTGGACAAGACACACATTAGCGATCGCATGCAAGCAAAACAACAGAAAAGGAACGCGCAGATTCCTCAAACAAGATTATGTACATTCCTTAGTGGACATTCCAGAGTTCATTAGCGTTACAGCAAGGCGCACAAACACGCGCTCGCCACCCCACAAAAGAATTCGACCACGAATTCGAAAGAGGAAGACCGAACGAAGCTGATACCAAAATATAACGACCCCATCCGTTACATGACGTATAGTAGAAGGTCCGGCCGGGGTTCCACACTATATGCCACAAACAGACGGTGAGGTCACAGGATAATACCAAACCATACACGCATCCTAACTCAGAGCATGCTAGCGGAAGCTTTAAGTTGTAATTTGAACTCTAACCAGGAATGTCCAATATATAAACCACAGTTATATATACTGCCACAGAATGTACCACAAAGGTGAAGGTTTGGCCTTAAGGCCTTATAGTTCCTCTTTCCATACAACATGGATTAAAAACCTCGGCGCGCAGGCCGGCCATACATGAGGAAAAGCAAAACAAGCAAAACCCTTTTTGCAGCCTTCAAGGGCTAGCCGCAGCAGCAGCAACAATAGCAGTAGGGGCTTCAGCCCTTCATTTACCACTTGGATCTCAAGCACCTGCATAGGGACAATCCACCCAAACGGTGGCAAACAAGGCAACGGTCAGCATTCAGATGACCCAATTATAACAATCCTACCCCTTTCTCGGGGCAGTAGCATTCTTTCCCTGCACAGCATGGTATCAACAATAGCAACTATGTGCGCGCAGGCACATTCAAGCCATCACAACCGTCGGCCACCCTGCCCGACAGTCCGTGCACTCAGGGCACATTCTTGGTGCACTGGAAAACCAGGGTCAACACCACCGTCTACACGGTATTTGAGCATTCTAGCCTTTTCGGCGCGCGGGCCTAAGACTCTCATTAGGTGCTCCAACAAAACCCATAACCAGGCTTCCAAGTCGGACGGACCTAACGCAGGTACGGATCAGCCACCCCCCGTTGCTCAAGTCGTCGTAAGTATCCATGGCAATTGATAGGCGCGGGTCGGTTTCGCCTTTCCTGTTCGGCAATCTGCCATTTCATCGAGTTGCAGCCCAACGGCTCAACCGCACACAAAGTGGCAACGCACGGCCACAAGAGTTGCATCCAACCCTCTTCATTTCCTGGACTTCATCCAGTACTTCCTGCTGCACCAAGCAACAGGTAGGCACAAGGCAAACAAGCCATAAGCATGGAGTCTCCTCCGATATGCAAACAAGCATCACCAATCCAGACCTGCATGCCCAGATGGGCTGCACATAGCATGCCTAGATCCGTACTCTAATTCCTGACTCTAACAAGGGGGACTTCACATATCTACCCCAAGGGACACCACAACCCACTGCACACTCGCGGGGAAGGGTTTTCCCTATGCAATGCAGAAAAGAAGGACTTCACATGTCCAAGAAGGGAGATCATTACCCTTGACGATCTCTTGGGAGCCATCGAAATCTAGCCGGTGAGAAAGAACCGCAGCAGCTTTGCCTTCATAACATTGGCCTCGGATCTCAAATCGGACCACGGGAGCTCCGCCGGTGGCTTGATCTCCTCCTCCTTCTTCTTCCTCCTCTCTCATTCTCTCTTCACTTAACCAAATGAAGAATGAACTCTTCATCCAGCCTCTGCTGTTTTAATCCAGCAAGGAATCACCTGAGCCTTTGGATCCAAAGAGAGAAAATGAACGGCCACGATTTTCCCAAAATAACACTTTTTTGGCTGACACGGCCTGTGACACGCCCGTGTCACAGGCCGTGTACCCTTAAGCGGCACACGCGGTACTCGTACCGACTGAACTTTACCAGAACACGGGCATTGACACGCCCGTGTCGAACCTGACACGCCCGTATCAGTCATGAGACACGCCCGTGTCACCCCTGCCTCATCGAGCTCCAAACTCAACCAGTAGTACACGGGTAGGCACACGGCATCGGACACGCCCGTGTCAAATCTGATACGGCCGTGTTCAAGGCTTGGTTCCAGGCCGTGTAGTCTTCTGACTCAATCCGCCTATTATTTGAGTGACACGCCCTGGGAAACGCCCGTGTCCCAGGCCGTGTACCCCCGACACGCCCTGGGACACGCCCGTGTCCCAGGCCATGTAAAACAACCTACACCTCAAATCCATTTTTTGAGATTTTTGGGGTGTTACATAAGGCCAACCCTAAAGTCCATTGTTGGACCCACAAGGAGAAACCTTAGCCCCGGCTGAAACAGCGCACGACCTCTTGGTTCGGTCCAGTGAATGGAGGAAAAATGCTTAAAGCAAAATCGGCGGGAATCATTGGTGATTCCCGTCGAAGTCGGCGGGAATCACTAACGATTCCCGTCGATTCTGCCTTGGCCAAATTCCAGTTGGAGACCATGTAAGCCGGAGGAAATCGCCGGGAATGCAGACTGATTCTCATCGAATCGGTGGGAATGCAGACAGATTCTCGTCGAATTCAGCGGGAATGACTTGCGATTCCCGTCGATTCTGCCTTTGCAGAATTCCTGTTGGATAACTGTCAGCAAGAAGGAAGTCGGCGGGAATGCAGACCGATTCTCATCGAATCGGAGGGAATCACTAACGATTCCCGTCGAAGCGGCGAGAATCACTTAGTGATTCCCGTCGATTTTGACTTAGAAGAATTTCTCTTCCTTCCTTTGAAGACTTGGTCTTTGACCCATCTTTTCTCCTCTTCTGCTCTTGATCTGCCTTGACCCTATACTTGAAAATAAGTACACTCCAATAGAGAGAGCACACGTGAGTCAACACACTAATCTACTCAACGAGGGATTACGTTGCGCAGACCCGTGTATATTTACCCACTGCACCCTGACATTGGTGTGTACTTAGCATGGAATAGCTGCAAGCACAACTTGATAGAAGATCATCAAATACATTGTCAATTTAACTTAGCTTGTTCAGGGGCTTCTTCAAACCAGGTACATTGTGGATACAATACCCAACAATCTCCCCCTATTTGAAGAAGCCTAATCCTTACAAGCTAAGGTGAATAGAACAGATGGGAATGAAAATCATAAAATGAAAATTCAGCTGAGAGTGAAATTCATTACCATTTTCCTGAGAGCATACTTAACATTGGCCGCTACCTTAGCCTTAGCCGAGAGGGTAATCTCCCTCTTTTCGGCTTCTGCAAATCTAGGACATCACTTGGAGCACAAAGCTCCCCCTCAGTTCTTGCAACCGTGCTCAATCTTGAATTCATAGCAGATGCTCCCCCTTGAACCAAGAGCCTTAAGCCCTTCAGTCTTCATTCTTTATAGTTCAGCATGCCGAGTTTAGTTTTGAAGAGACTGAACTTGTCCTCGTCTAGGGGATTTGTGAAGATATCTGTAACCTGCTTATCCGTCGGGATATAGTAGAGAGATATATCTTTGTTTTCCACATGCTCCCGAATGAAGTGGTAGCGCACTTCAATATGCTTTGCTCTGCTGTGCGACACTAGATTGTTCGCAATTGCTATTGCGCTCGAGGAGTCGCAATACATAGGAACTTCTCTGAACTGCAAGTCATAATCTTCGAGTTGATCTCTAATCCATAGAAGTTGTGCGCAACAGCTACCTGCTGAGATGTACTCAGATTCAGTAGTAGAGTTTGCGACACAGTTCTGCTTTTTACTATTCCCCGATATAAGCCTTCTTCTGAGGAATTGGCATGTCCCGGAAGAGCTTTTCCTATCATCCCTGCTTCCTGCAAAGTCAGCATCTGAAAATCCTATCAGCTCAACATAATTATTTCTTGAGTACCACAAGCCAAGATTTGGTGTACCTTTAAGGTATCTAAGAATTCGCTTGGCAGCGACATAATGAGATTCCTTAGCGTTCACCTTATATCTGGCACAAACGCATGTGGAAAACATAATATCCGGTCTACTCGCAGTAAGGTAGAGTAGGGATCCAATTATGCTTCTATATTTGGTTTCATCAAAAGGTTTCCCTTTCTCATCCTTGTTCAGAGACATAGTGTATCCCATTGGAGTCCTCATAGAGGTTGCATTATCCATTCCGAATTTCTTGAGAAGTTCATTTGTGAACTTCATCTGAGAAATGAAAAATCCATCCTTAGACTGTTTCACTTGAAGTCCCAAGAAATACTTTAGCTCTCCCATGCTGCTCATTTCAAACTTTCCATGCATAAGTTTAGAAAACTTCTTGCAAAGATTGTTGTCCGTTGAGCCGAATATTATGTCATCGACATAGATTTGCACCAGCAGAATCTTGCCTTTGACTTCCCTAAGAAACAATGTCTTATCTATTTTTCCTCTCGAGAACTTGTTCTCAAGAAGAAAACTAGATAGAGTCACATACCAAGCTCGAGGAGCTTGTTTTAAGCCATATAATGCTTTATTAAGAAAATAAACATGATTAGGGAGTGATGGATTAACAAAACCTGGGGGTTGCGCGACATATACTTCCTCTTTCAAATTTCCATTTAGAAATGCAGATTTTACATCCATCTGATAGACAGTGAATCCTTTGTGAGAGGCATATGCAGGAAACAATCAAATTGCCTCCAGCCTTGCAACTGGTGCAAAGGTTTTGTCAAAGTCAATCCACTCCTCCTGTCTGTAACCTTGTGCAGTCAGTTTGGCATTGTTCTTGATGATGACACCGTGTCCATCCAGTTTGTTTCTGAAGATCCACTTGGTGCCGATCACATTCTATTTCTTTGGTCCGAGAATAAGCGTTCAGACGTTGCATCGTTTGAATTGATGCAGTTCATCTTGCATTGCCAATATCCATGATCCATCTTTGTTCGCTTCGTCGAACTTCTTTGGCACAACCTGTGATAGAAAACTATGGTGCAAAATATCGTTTATTATACCTCTCCGAGTTTTGACACCATCACGAGGATCTCCTATGATCTGATATCTAGGATGATCCCTCACGTGTCGGAGCTCTAAGAGTATGGCATCTGGAGCTCTAACAGCTTCTCGGGCTCCTCCCTCTTCTGCGAGATTTTCTCCATCCTGATCGTCATCTTCTCTAGTTGGCGTTGAGGTGGAAACCTTGACATACTTGGAGTTGCACCTTTAGCAGTCTCATCGAGACTTAGCTGTTCAAGCCTTGCACCTGCATCTTCAAGAATGCCACTGGAAGAATTGCTATGAAGCAAGCTTCCTGGGATTACTAGGTTGATCATTCAGATCCAATATTCAAAGTACGACAGGTATCATGAACAAGCTAGACACTGTAGTTAGCATTATCTCTTATCATATATTCTTGTTCCAAAGCAAGCCTGGAACATCTCTTATCTAGGTCCCATCAGGTTCATGGGTACCTAGACTATCCTGCAAAACAAAAGAATTACCTTACCTTAGGAACCCAATAGGTATTGAGTCCTAGGTTCTTGTAAGCATAAAATACAGCAAGCCTTCCTACAGGATTTCTGTCAGGAAGGCGGTCTCTTGCCAAAGGATGTGGACATACCCTTGCCCTTGGCACAGAAAGATTGTGCCAACAATCTATGGCAAAGTGACCCACTATGCCATAACACCAACACTCATGAATATTGTATCTCCTTTCTGACCAGATCTACTGACTGAGTTGGTCACGATCTTAGGTCTGACAGGGGAAGAGCAGATTCTGCTCAAGGAATTACCCTTTCCACCGAGACTCGAGGGAGGGCGGATGAAGAACATGTGGTGAGTGTCCTGAGGCCATGGAGGTGGTGCTTTCTTTTCAGCCAGCACCCATCCGGGGGGCCCATAAATGCTTGCTACATGTTGGCAAACCCCCTTTCCGTGTGTCCTAGGGTGGTAAGATGTACTGTGAGAACTAGTTCCTGCAATTTTATGAAGTGTTGGGGCTGAGGCCGTAAATACAAAAGGTTCATGATGAGCCGCGTGTATTTTCTCACGGGTAGCCATAACACCACTTGCACTATGGGTGTTTCCACATGAGGGACGATCATTCTTGCAGTGACCATAGTTGTTCTTATGGTCATACCTGAAAGAATGGTGTATGCCCCTCCTACTCGGAGTGGGTGGTCTGTAAACAGTTTCCCTATTTCTCCACGATTTTCTAATTCGCGAGATCCACCCATTTTCTCCCTTTCTCTTAATAGCATCTATCTTGGAAAAGTTAAATACTATCCTCTTCTCGATCTCTAGGTGAAACTCTAGATCCGAGATCTTTGAGTCCTTCACCTTGATGAATTCCAATTGGAGGTCCATCATTATCCTCAGTTGAGCAATTTCCTTAGCTTGTTCTTCAACAAGCAAGTTGCTCTTCTGAAGGGCTCGACGAAGGGAATCAAGAGTTTCAATCTTTTTATTGAAGCTGTCAATTTCCCTTGCATCAAAAGATGGACAAACCGTTGAACTTATCCTGTCTTCAGGAGATACAAGGGGACGGGAGAAAGAAGAGGAAGATACCTGATCCTGATTATGCTGATCAGGGTTAGAGTTATGGTCTATAGAGACCGAGGTTTCAGCTTCATCACAACTGCATTCATCAATCTCTTCTTCTGTCTTAGATAGAGACATTGGAGCCCTGATATTGAGAAATTGTTCTTGAATTTCATCATTAGAGACGAGGACCCCCATATATGCTTCATCCTCTTGATGGTATTCAGTCCCGGCAGTCTTCGTTCCCTCCATAAGGTCAGAGATAGTTTTCCACATGGACTTTGCAGTATTACACTCATCCAATCTCGTAAGAGATGATCCAGACCAAATATCAGAAATGATCTGTCGCACCAGCTTGTCCAAGTTGAATAGTGAGAGCTCAGTTTCAGACATCTCTGCTGGACTCTTAGGGATTTGGAGATCCTCTCCAGAGTCAGAATCCTTCATGGGAATGAAGGGACCCTCTTCCACAATGAATAAAGCACAGGGTTCTATGGCTTCAATATGAAATTGAACTCTCATTTTACAGATGGGCAAATATTCATTTGTGCATGCATTCAGTCTCAGGGAAGAGACGTTAGAGTATATCTCCATGCTTGAGTCTTGTTTTCTTCTTGACACTAGATACAAGACCTTACTCAAGGTGTTAACCTTATTGATGAGTAACCTTCCTCTGATACCACTTAAAAGTATATAGTGTCGATTAAATACACCTAGGGGGAATAAGTGTCGTGCGATCTTTTGCGGAATTAAATTAACCTGCACAAATTAACAAACACAGCACAGAAAACACACAAAAAGTTATAGTGGTTCCCCGATTTAGGTACGTCCACTTTCCCCCTTCGACCTATCTCCCACCAAGGGATGACTCGATCTCTTATCCAAACGGATTGAAATCCAATCCTCACACTACGGAAGGAACCCTTCCAACAAAGGAGTCACAACTCCACCACCACGGGTTGCACTTAACCCTTACAACTAGGAATAAAAATTCCTTTACAACAAAACCAAAATGGAATGTATAAGAAAATACAAACAACGCTTATGGAGAATCCGATGTCCTTCTTTGTTCGTTGAGGCTTTCTTGAAAGTAACGAAGAGTCCACAACCGGATTTCTCTCTTGAAGAGGATCTTGACAAGATCGGCGGCGACAAGTGAATGCGACGGCGATACTTTGTAGATCCAAACTTCTTGACGAAGCAAGTAAGGTCTATGGAAGATCTCAGTCGGATGTGTCGTCTTCACCGATTTGGAATGGAGAACTAATATCGTTCAACAAATCGAGAGCCAAGAGATCTCAAGAGAGATGCGTGAGATCTCCTTATGGGTCAACAAGCGATCGGCGGTTTCTGCGATCGGCTAGGGCACGACGCCGACTGCTTTTCATTTCTCGTGAATAGTTTCCGTAGAAGTTCAAAATACGCGAGTATTTATACCTGAGGCCAACCCTAAAGTTCGTTGTGGGACCCATAAGGAGAAACCCTAAAACCCGGCCAAAACAACGCACGGCCTCTTAGTTCGGTCCGGTGAACGGAGGAAAAATGCCTAAGGCAAAATCGGCGGGAATCGTTGGTGATTCCCGTCGAAGTCGGCGGGAATCACTCACGATTACCGTCGATTCTTCCTTGGCCGAATTCCAGTTGAAGACCTTGTCAGCCGGAGGAAATCGGCGGGAATGCAGACTGATTCTCGTCGAATCGGCGGGAATGCAGACAAATTCTCGTCGAAGTCGGCGGGAATCACTTGCGATTCCCATCGATTCTTCCTTGGTAGAATTCCTATTGGATAACTGTCAGCCGGAAGGAAGTCGGCGGGAATGCATACTGATTCTCGTTGAATCGGCGGGAATCACAAACGATTCCCGTCGAAGTCGGCGAGAATCACTTAGTGATTCCTGTCGATTTTGACTTAGAAGAATTTCTCTTCCTTCCTTTGAATACTTGGTCTTTAACCCATTTTTTGCTCCTCTTCTGCTCTTGATCTGCCTTGATCCTGTACTTGAAAATAAGTACACTCCAATAGAGAGAGCACACGTGTGTCAACACACTGATCTACTCAACGAGGGATTACGTTGCTCAAACCCGTGTATATTGACCCACTGACATTGGTGTGTACTTAGCATGGAATAGCTGCAAGCACAACTTGATAGAAGATCATCAAATACATTGTCAATTAAACTTAGCTTATTCAGGGGCTTCTTCAAATCAGGTATATTGTGGATACAATACCCAACAATCTTCCCCTATTTGAAGAATCCTAAACCCTACAAGCTAAGGTGAATAGAACAGATGGGAATGAAAATCATAAAATGAAAATTCAGCTGAGAGTGAAATTCATTACCATTTTCCTGAGAGCATACTTAACATTAGCAGCCACCTTAGCCTTAGCCGAGAGGGAAATTTCCCCTTTTTCGGCTTCTGCAAATCTGGGACTTGGAGCACAAAGCTCCCCCTCAGTTCTTGCAACCGTGCTCAATCTTGAATTCATAGCAGATGCTCCCCCTTGAACCAAGAGCCTTGAGCCCTTCAGTATTCATTCTTCATAGTTCAGCATGCCGAGTTCAGTTTTGAAGAGACTGAACTTGGCCTCGTCTAGGGGCTTTGTGAAGATATCTGCAACCTGCTTATCCGTGGGGACATAGTAGAGAGATATATCTTTGTTTTCCACATGCTCCCGAATGAATTGGTAGCGCACTTCAATATGCTTTGTTCTGCTGTGCGACACTGGATAGTTTGTAATTACTATTGCGCTCGAGGATTCGCAATATATAGGAACTTCTCTGAACTGCAAGTCATAATCTTCGAGTTGAATTCTAATCCATAGAAGTTGTGCGCAACAGCTACCTGCTGAGATGTACTCAGATTCAGCCGTAGAGGTTGCGACACAGTTTTGCTTTTTACTGTTCCACGATATAAGCCTTCTTCCGAGGAATTGGCACGTCCCGGAAGTGCTTTTCCTATCATCCCTGCTTCCTGCAAAGTCAGCATCTTAAAAGCCTATCAGCTCAACATCATTGTTTCTTGGGTACCACAAGACAAGATTTGGTGTACCTTTAAGGTATCTAAGAATTTGCTTGGCAGTGACATAATGAGATTCCTTAGTGTTCACCTGATATCTTGCACAAACGCATGGGGAAAACATAATATCCGGTCTACTCGCAGTAAGGTAGAGCAGGGATCCAATTATGCTTCTGTATTTGGTTTCATCAAAAGGTTTCCCTTTCTTATCCTTGTCCAGAGACATAGTGGATCCTATTGGAGTCCTCATAGAGGTTGCATTCTCCATTCTGAATTTCTTGAGGAGTTCATTTGTGAACTTCTTCTGAGAAATGAAAATTCCATCCTCAGACTGTTTCACTTCATGTCCCAAGAAATACTTTAGCTCTCCCATGCTGCTCATTTCAAACTTTCCTTGCATAAGTTTAGAAAACTTCTTGCAAAGATTGTTGTCCGTTGAGCTGAATATTATGTCATCGACATAGATTTGCACCAGCAGAATCTTGCCTTTGACTTCCCTAAGAAACAATGTCTTATCTATTTTTCCTCTCGAGAATTTGTTCTCAAGAAGAAAACTAGACAGAGTCTCATACAAAGCTCGAGGAGTTTGTTTTAAGCCATATAATGCTTTATTAAGAAAATAAACATGATTAGGGAGTGATGGATTAATAAAACCTGGGGGTTGCGTGACATATACTTTCTCTTTCAAATTTCCATTTAGAAACGCAGATTTCATGTCCATCTGATAAATAGTGAATCCTTTATGAGAGGCATATGCCAGGAACAATCTGATCGCCTCCAGCCTTGCAACTGGTGCAAAGGTTTGGTGGAAGTCAATCACCTCCTCCTGTCTGTAACCTTGTGCAGCCAGTCTGGCCTTGTTCTCTATGATTACACCGTGTTCATCCAATTTGTTTCTTAAGATCCACTTGGTGCCGATCACATTATTTTTCTTTGGTCTGGGAACAAGCGTCTAGACGTTGCATCATTCGAATTGATGTAGTTCATCTTGCATTAATAATATCCATGATGCATCTTTGTTCGCTTTGTCAAACTTCTTTGGCTCAACCTGTGACAGAAAACTAAGGTGTAGAATCTCGTTAATTGTAACTCTGCGAGTTCTAACACCGTCACGAGGATCTCCTATGATCTGATCTCTAGAATGATCTCTCACGTGTCGGAGCTCTATGAGTCTGGCATCTGGAGCTCTAACAGCTTCTCAGGCTTCTCCCTCTTCTATGAGATTTTCTCCATCATGGTCGTCATCTTCTCCAGTTGGCGTTGAGGTGGAAACCTTGACGTACTTGGGAGTTACACCTTTAGCAGTCTCATCGAGACTTAGCTGTTCAAGCCTTTCACCTGCATCTTCAAGAATTCCACTGGAAGAATTGCTATGAAGCAAGCTTCCTGGGATTTATAGGTTGATCATTCGGATCCACTATTCGAAGTACGACGGGTATCATGTACAAGAAGGACACTGTAGTTAGCATTGTCTCTTATCCCATATTATTGTTCCATAGCAAGCCTGGAACATCTCTTGTCTAGGTCCCATCATGTTCATGGGTACCTAAACTATCCTGCAAAACAAAAGAATTACCTTTCCTTAGGAACCAAATAGGT
Source organism: Platanthera zijinensis (assembly GCA_039513925.1). Lineage (NCBI taxonomy): Eukaryota > Viridiplantae > Streptophyta > Magnoliopsida > Asparagales > Orchidaceae > Platanthera > Platanthera zijinensis. The sequence goes on along the minus strand of CM077084.1, from coordinate 91,177,522 downwards.
ATTGGGTCCTAGGTTCTTGTCAGCAAAAAATACAACATTCCTTCCTATAAGATTTCTGTCAGGAAGGCTGTCTCTTGCCAAAGGATGTGGACATACCCTTGCCCTTGGCACAGAAGGATTGTGCCAACAATCTATGGCAAAGTGACCCACTCTGCCATAGCACCAACACTCATGAATATTGTATCTCCTTCTCTGACCAGATCTACTGACTGAGTTGGTCACGATCTTAGGTCTGACAGGGGCAGAGCAGGTTCTGCTCAAGGAACTACCTTTTCCACCGAGACTCGAGGGAGGGCGGATGGAGAACATGTGGTGAGTGTCCTGAGGCCTTGGAGGTGGTGCTTTATTTTCAGCCAGCACCCATCCGGGGGCCCCATAAATCCTTGCTACATGTTGGAAAACCCCCTTTCCCTGTGTCCTAGGGTGGTAAGATGTACTGTGAGAACTGGTTCCTGCAATTTTATGAAGTGTTGGGGCTGAGGCCGTAAATACAAAAGGTTCATGATGATCCGCCTGTATTTTCTCATGGGTAGCCATAACAACACTTGAACTATGGGTGTTTCCACATGAGGGTCGATCATTCTAGCAGTGACCATAGTTGTTCTTGTGGTCATACCTGAATGAATGATGAATGCCCCTCCTACTCGGTGTGGGGGGTCTGTAAATAGTTTCCCTTTTTCTCCACGATTTTATAATTCGCGAGATCCACCCGTTTTCTCCCTTTCTTTTAATTGCATCTATCTTGGAAAAGTTAGATACTATCCTCTTCTCGGTCTCTAGGTGAAACTCTAGATCCGAGGTATTTGAGTCCTTCACCTTGATGGATTTCAATTGGAGGTCCATCATGGTCCTTAGCTGAGTAATTTCCTTAGCTTGTTCTTCAACAAGCAAGTTGCTCTTCTAAAGGGCTCAACGAAGGGAATCAAGAGTTTCAATCTTTTGATTGAAGATGTCAATTTCCCTTGCATCAAAAGATGGAAAAACCTCTGAACTTCTCCTGTCTTTAGGAGATATAAGAGGAAGGGAGCAAGAAGAGGAAGATACCAGATCCTAATTGTGCTGATTAGGGTTAGAGTTATGGTCTGCAGAGACTGAGGTTTCAGCTTCATCACAACTGCATTCCTCAATCTCTTCTTCAGTCTCAGATAGAGAAACTGGAGACCTGATATTGAGAAGTTTTTCTTGACTTTCATCATCAGAGATGAGGACCCCCATATATGCTTCATCCTCTTGCTGGTATTCAGTCCCGGCAGTCTTTGTTCCCTCCATGAGGTAAGAGATAGTTTGCCACATGGACTTTGCAGTCTTACACTCATCCAATCTCGTAAGAGATGATCCAGACTAAATATCAGAAATGATCTGTCGCACCAGCTCGTCCAAGTTGAATAGTGAGAGCTCAGTTTCATACATCTCTGCGAGACTCTTAGGGATTTAAAGATCCTCTCCAGAGTCAGAATCCTTCATGGGAATGAAGGGACCCTCTTTTACAATGAATAAAGCACGGGGGTCTATGGATTCCAGATGAAACTGAACTCTCATTTTCCAGATGGGAAAATATTCTTTTGTGCATGGAGGCAGTCTCAAGGGAGAGACATCAGAGTACAGCTCCATGCTTGATTCTTATTTTCTTCTTGACACTAAATACAGGATCTTACACAAGGTGTTAACCTTATTGATGAGTAACCTCCCTCTGATACCACTTGAAAGTATCTAGTGTCGACTAAATCCACCTAGGGGGCGAGAATAGGTGTCGTGCGGTCTTTTGCGGAATTAAATTAACTTGTACAAATTAACAAACACATCACATAAAATACACAAAATGATATAGTGGTTCCCCGATTTAGGTACGTCCACTTTCCACCTTCGACCTATCTCCCACCAAGGGATGACTCGATTTCTCCAAACGGATTGAAATCCAATTCTCACACTTCAGAAGGAACCCTTCAAACAAAGGAGTCATAACTCCACCACCACGGTTGTTACCCAACCCTTACAACTAGGAATAAAAATTACTTTACAACAAAACCAAAATAGAATGTATAATAAAATACAAACGATGCTTATGGAGAATCTGATGTCCTTCTTCGTTCGTTGAGGCTTTCTTGAAAGTAACGAAGAGTCCACAATTGGATTTCTCTCTTGGAGTTGATCATGATAAGATCGGAGGCGGCAAGTGAATGCGACGACGATACTTTGTAGATCCAAACTTCTTGACGAAGCAAGCAAGGTCTACGAATGATCTCAATCAGATCAGTCATCTTCACCGATTCGGAATGGAGAACAAGTCTTGTTCAACGAATCGAGAGAAAAGAGATCTCAAGAGAGATGCGTGAGACGCACTGCTAGCCTCGGTGCTTTCACTGGAAGATCAAAGATGACCGGAGATTATCGGCGACGACGAACTACGAGCGGCAATAAGCGATCAGCGGTTTCCGCATTCGGCTAGGGAACGACGTCGACTGCTTTTGATTTCTCATGAATAGTTTCTGTTGAAGTTCAAAATACGTGAGTATTTATACCTGAGGACAACCCTTAAGTCCGTTATGGGACCCACAAGGAGAAACCCTAGCCCCGGACAAAACAACACACGACCTCTTGGTTTGGTCCAGTGATCGGAGGAAAATTCCTAAGGAAAAATCGGCGGGAATCGTTGGTGATTCCCGTCGAAGTCGGTGGGAATCACTCACGATTCCCGTTGATTCTGTCTTGGCCGAATTCTAGTTGGAGACCTTGTCAGCTAGAGGAAATCGGCGAGAATGCAGACTGATTCTCGTCGAATCGGCGGGAATGCAGACAAATTCTCGTGGAAGTCAGCGGGAATCACTCGCGATTCCCGTCGAATTTGCCTTGGCAGAATTCCTGTTGGAAAACTTTCAGCTGGAAGGAAGTCGGCGGGAATGCAGACTGATTCTCGTCGAATCGGCGGGAATCACTAACGATTCCTGTTGAAGTCGGCGAGAATCACTTAGTGATTCCCGTCGATTTTGACTTAGAAGAATTTCTCTTCCTTTGAAGACTTGGTCTTTGATCCATCTTTTCTCCTATTCTGCTCTTGATCTGCCTTGACCCTATACTTGAAAATAAGTACACTCCAATATAGAGAGCAAAGTGAGTCAACACACTGATATACTCAACGAGGGATTACGTTGCGCAGACTCGTGTATATTAACCTACTGCACCCTGACATTTGTGTGTGCTTAGCATGGAATAGCTGCAAGCACAACTTGATAGAAGATCATAAAATACATTTTCAATTCAACTTAGCTTGTTTAGGGGCTTCTTCAAATCAGGTACATTGTGGGTACAATACCCAACAATCTCCCCCTATTTGAAGAAGCCTAAACCCTACAAGCTAAGGTGAATAGAACAGATGGAAATGAAAATCATAAAATTAAAATTCAGCAGAGAGTGAAATTCATTACCATTTTCCTGAGAGCATACTTAACATTGTCAACCACCTTAGCCTTAGCCGAGAGGGTAATCTCCCCCTTTTCAACTTCTACAAATCTGGGACTTCACTTGGAGCACAAAGCTCCCCCTCAGTTCTTGCAACCGTGCTCAATCTTGAATTCATAGCAGATGCTCCACCTTGAACCAAAAGCCTTGAGCCCTTCAGTCTTCATTATTCATAGTTCAGCATGCCGAGTTCAGTTTTGAAGATACTGAACTTGGCCTCGAGTAGGGGCTTTGTGAAGATATCTACAACCTACTTATCCGTGGGGACATAGCAGAGAGATATATCTTTGTTTTCCACATGCTCCTGAATGAAGTGGTAGAGCATTTCAATATGCTTTGTTCTGCTTTGCGACACTGGATAGTTTTAATTACTATTGCGCTCGAGGATTCGCAATATATAGGAACTTCTCTGAACTGCAAGTCATAATCTTCGAGTTGAATTCTGATCCATAGAAGTTGTGCGCAACAGCTACCTGCTGAGATGTACTCAGATTCAGCCGTAGAGGTTGCGACACAGTTTTGCTTTTTTACTGTTCCACGATATAAGCCTTCTTCCGAGGAATTGGCACATCCCGGAAGTGCTTTTCCTATCATCCCTGCTTCCTGCAAAGTCAGCATCTTAAAAGCCTATCAGCTCGACATCATTGTTTCTTGGGTACCACAAGCCAAGATTTGGTGTACCTTTAAGGTATCTAAGAATTTGCTTGGCAGTGACATAATGAGATTCCTTAGTGTTCACCTGATATCTTGCACAAACGCATGGGGAAAACATAATATCCGGTCTACTCGCAGTAAGGTAGAGCAGGGATCCAATTATGCTTCTGTATTTGGTTTCATCAAAAGGTTTCCCTTTCTCATCCTTGACTAGAGACATAGTGGATCCCATTGGAGTCCATATAGAGGTTGCATTCTCCATTCCGGATTTCTTGAGGAGTTCATTTGTGAACTTCGCCTGAGAAATGAAAATTTCATCCTCATACTGTTTCACTTGAAGTCCCAAAAAATACTTTAGCTCTCTCATACTGCTCATTTCAAACTTTCCTTGCTTAAGTTTAGAAAACTTCTTGCAAAGATTGTTGTCCGTTGAGCCGAATATTATGTCATCGACATAGATTTGCACCAGCAGAATCTCGCCTTTGACTTCCCTAATAAACAATGTCTTATCTATTTTTCCTCACGAGAACTTGTTCTCAAGAAGAAAACTAGACACAGTCTCATACCAAGCTCGAGGAGCTTGTTTTAAGCCATATAATGCTTTATTAAGAAAATAAACATGATTAGGGAGTGAAGGATTAAAAAAACCTGGGGGTTGCATGACATATACTTCCTCTTTCAAATTTCCATTTAGAAACGCAGATTTCACGTCCATCTGATAGAACGTGAATCCTTTGTGAGAGGCATTTGCCAGGAACAATCTGATCGCCTCCAGCCTTGCAACTTGTGCAAAGGTTTGGTCGAAGTCAATCCCCTCCTCATGTATGTAACCTTATACAGCAAGTCTGGCCTTGTTCTTGATGATGACACCGTGTTCATCCAGTTTGTTTTTGAAGATCCACTTGGTGTCGATCACATTCTGTTTCTTTGGTCTTGGAACAAGCGTCCATACGTTGCATCGTTCGAATTGATGCAGTTCATCTTGCATTGCCAATATCCATGAAGCATCTTTGTTCGCTTCGTCAAAATTCTTGGGCTCAACTTGTGACAGAAAACTAAGGTACAGAATCTCGTTAATTGTACCTCTGCGAGTTATGAAACCGTCACGAGGATCTCCTATGATCTTATATCTAGGATGATCCCTCACGTGTCGGAGTCCTAAGAGTCAGGCATCTTGAGCTCTAATAGCTTCTCAGGCTCCTCCCTCTTCTGGGAGATTTTCTCCATCCTGATCGTCATCTTATCCAGTTGGCGTTGAGGTGGAAACCTTGATGTACTTGGGAGTTGTACCTTTAGCAGTCTCATCGAGACTTAGCTGTTCAAGCCTTGCACCTGCATCTTCAAGAATGCCACTGGAAGAATTGCTATGAAGCAAGCTTCCTGAAATTACTAGGTTGATCATTCGGATCCACTATTCGAAGTACGACGGGTATCAGGTACAAGTAGGACACTATAGTTAGCATTATCTCTTATCCCAAATTCTTATTCCATAGCAAGCCTGGAATATCTTTTGTCTAGGTCCCATCATGTTCATGGGTACCTAGACTATCCTACAAAACAAAATAATTACCTTACCTTAGGAACCCAATAGGTATTGGGTCCTAGGTTCTGGTCAGCATAAAATACAACATGCCTTCCTACAGGATTTCTGTCAGGAAGGCTGTCTTTTGCCAAAGTATGTGGACATACCCTTGCCCTTGGCACAGAAGGATTGTGCCAACAATCTATGGCAAAGTGACACACTCTGCCATAGCCCCAACACTCATGAATATTGTATCTCCTTCTCTGACCAGATCTACAGACTGAGTTGGTCACGATCTTAGGTCTGACAGGGGCAGAGCAGGTTCTGCTCACAGATTTACCCTTTCCACCGAGACTCGAGGGAGGGAGGATGGAGAACATGTGGTGAGTGTCCCGAGGCCTGGGGGGTGGTGCTTTCTTTTCAGCCAGCACACATCCGGGGGCCCCATTGATGCTTGCTACATGTTGTCCAACCCCCTTTCCCTGTGTCCTAGGGTGGTAAGATGTACTATAAGAACTGGTTCCTGAAATTTTATGAAGTGTTGTGGCTGAGGCCGTAAATACAAAATGTTCATGATGAGCCGCGTGTATTTTCTCATGGGTAGCCATAACAACACTTGCACTATGGGTGTTTCCACATGAGGGCCGATCATTCTTACAGTGACCATAGTTTTTCTTGTGGTCATACCTGAAAGAATAATGAATGCCCTTCCTACTCGGTATGGCGGGTCTGTAAATAGTTCCCCATTTCTCCATGATTTTATAATTTGCGAGATCCACCATTTTTCTCCCTTTCTCTTAATAACATCTATCTTGGAAAAGTTAGATACTATCCTTTTCTCGTTCTCTAGGTGAAACTCTAGATCCGAGATCTTTGAGTCCTTCACCTTGATGGATTCCAATTGGAGGTCCATCATGGTCCTCAGCTGAGCAATTTCCTTAGCTTGTTCTTCAACAAGCAAGTTGCTCTTCTGAAGGGCTTGACGAAGGGAATCAAGAGTTTCAATCTTTTTATTGAAGCTGTCAATTTCCCTTGCATCAAAAGATGGACAAACCTCTGAACTTCTCCTGTCTTCAGGAGATACAAGAGGAAGGGACCAAGAAGAGGAAGATACCTGATCTTATTGTGCTGATCAGGGTTAGAGTTATGGTCTGCAGAGACTGAGGTTTCAGCTTCATCACAACTGCATTCCTCAATCTCTTCTTCAGTCTCAGATAGAGAAACTGGAGACCTGATATTGAGAAGTTGTTCTTGACTTTCATCATCAGAGATGAGGACCCCCATATATGCTTCATCCTCTTGCTGGTATTCAGTCCCGGCAGTCTTTGTTCCCTCCATGAGGTCAGAGATAGTTTGCCACATGGACTTTGCAGTCTTACACTCATCCAATCTCATAAGAGATTATCCAGACCAAATATCAGAAATGATCTGTCACACCAGCTTGTCCAAGTTGAATAGTGAGAGCTCAGTTTCATACATCTTTGCGAGACTCTTAGGGATTTGGAGATCCTCTCCAGAGTAAGAATCCTTCATGGAAATGAAGGGACCCTCTTCCACAATGAATAAAGCATGAGGATCTATTTCTTCCAGATGAAACTGAACTCTCATTTTCCAGATGGGAAAATATTCTTTTGTGCATGCAGGCAGTCTCAGGGGAGAGACATAGGAGTACAGCTCCATGCTTGAGTCTTGTTTTCTTCCTGACACTAGATACAAGATCTTTTCAAGGTGTTAACCTTATTGATGAGTAACCTCCCTCTGATACCACTTGAAAGTATTTAGTGTCGACTAAATCCACCTATGGGGGGGGGGGGGAATAGGTATTGTGCGGTATTTTGCGGAATTAAATTAACCTGCACAAATTAACAAACACAGCACAGAAAACACACAAAAAGTTATAGTTGTTCCCCGATTTGGGTACGTTCACTTTCCCCCTTTGACCTATCTCCCACCAAGGGACGACTCGGTCACTTCTCCAAACAGATTGAAATCCAATCCTCACACTACGGAAGGAACCCTTCCAAAAAAGGAGTCAAAACTCCACCACCACGGGTTGCACCCAACCCTTATAACTAGGAAAAAAAATTCCTTTACAACAAAACAAAAATAGAATGTATAAGAAAATACAAACAACGCTTATGGAGAATCCGATGTCCTTCTTCGTTCATTGAGGTATTCTTGAAAGTAACGAAGAGTCCACAATTGGATTTCTCTCTTGGAGAGGATCTTGACAAGATCGGCGGTGGAAAGTGAATGCGACGGCGATACTTTGTAGATCCAAACTTCTTAACGAAGCAAGCAAGGTCTAGGAACGATCTCAGTCGGATCAGTCATCTTCACCGATTCGGAATGGAGAACTCGTCTCGTTCAACGAATCGAGAGCCAAGAGATCACAAGAGAGATGTATGAGATGCACTGCTAGCCTCGATGCTATCGCCGGAAGATCAAAGATGACCGGAGATTATCGGCGACGATTAACTGCGAGCGGAGACAAGCGATCGACGGTTTCTGCGATCGGCTAGGGCACAGCGTCGGCTGCTTTTGATTTCTCGTGAATAGTTTCTATAGAAGTTGAAAAATACGCGAGTATTTATACCTGAGGCCAACCCTAAAGTCCGTTGTGGGACCCACAAAGAGAAACCCTAGCCCCGACCGAAATAGCGCACAGCCTCTTGGTTCGGTCCAGTGAACGGAGGAAAATGCCTAAGGAAAAATCGGAGGGAATCGTTGGTGATTCCGGTCGAAGTCGGCGGGAATCACTCACGATTCCCGTCGATTCTGCCTTGGCCAAATTCCAGTTGGGGACCTTGTTAGCCGGAGGAAATCGGCGGGAATTCAGACTGATTCTCGTCGAATCGGCGGGAATGCAGGCTTATTCTCGTCGAATCGGCGGGAATCACTTGCGATTCCCGTCGATTCTGCCTTGGCAGAATTCCTGTTGGATAACTGTCAGCCGGAAGGAAGTCTGCGGGAATGCAGACTGATTCTCGTCGAATCGGAGGGAATCACTAACGATTCCCGTCAAAGTCGGCGAGAATCACTTAGTGATTCCCGTCGATTTTGACTTAAAAGAACTTCTCTTCCTTCCTTTGAAGACTTGGTCTTTGACCGATCTTTTCTCCTCTTCTGATCTTGATCTGCCTTGACCCTATACTTGAAAATAAGTACACTTGTTGGGTACATTGGAAAATGTGTACCTGATTTGAAGAAGCCCAACTTAGCTCAATGATATACATCAAGGTTTATTTGATGTTGTTTTAAGTTGACATGTGCAGGTGAAGAAGTGTTAAAGAATGCAGAAAAATATTCTAAGTCCATGTGTCGACACCTGAAGAAACAGTGTCGACACTTCAGAATATTTGTGTCGACACTTGAAGGAAGCTGTGTCGACACAGAGAAAGATAGTCGACCACATTTGTGTCGACACTGGGAAGCAGTGTCGACTCACAGGAAGATAGTCGACCACATTCGTGTCGACACTGGGAGGTTGTGCCGACACAATGAGACAGAGTCGACACACATTGGCAGAAGTCGACAATACTTGTGTCGACACCAGAAGACTAAGTCAACACATACTGAGTTCTGAATCTACAACAACTGTGTCGACACACAGGACTTATGTCGACACACTGCAAAGTCAAGACCAAGTTATTCTCTGAAGAAGCTGTGTCGACTTAAAGGCAAACTTGTCGACATCATCAAAGGCTGTGTCGACACCAAAGTTATTTGTGTCGACACATACAGACAGTTGGTCTCGACACTTCCTGACAGACTGTCTCAACACATTGCTGCCCAAGACTAAGGCACAGGATCTGTTTGAAGACTTGACAGCTGTGGGTTGCAGCCAGTTAACTGATATTGTCAGACTTGTCAGAAGACAGTTATAAACCGGATCAGCCGGTTACCATTAAGAAGATCTATAAATAGATAGATTCAGAGAGAAGTAAGTAGTAATGAGAAAATTGAACTTTGGCAATCAAATTGAGAAATCAAATCAAGAAGGTGTAATACACTAAAGAAGATCTTCATCAGAAGATCTAAGAAGACGATCTCAGGATCGATCTAAGAAGAGTTCTAACAAGAATTCAGAAGTATCATCAAAGGTGTTGGATAGAGAGGGATCCACCCATTTTGAAGAAGAAGAAGGAAGCCATCAGTGGTTTCTCAAGAAGCTGTTTGGAAATCAACTCAGCTAAGTTCAGATTCAAGAAGCTTTGAAGAAAGCTCAGATTCAGTTGATTTCATCAGCTGATCAAGAATTGTCTTGTCCTCTTCTCTCTCAACAAAGGCAAGACATTAAAACTTCTTTTCTAAATTTCTGTAGGATCTGTTTTACACAGATCTGAGTTGTAAGCTTGTGATATAAAGGCTGAGTGTAGGAGAGTTGATCTCTGAGTGGTAGGGCTGTTTGCCTGAGTGTAGGAGAAGGTTCTTCTCTGAGTTGTAGGCCTTGTGGCAAGGCTGAGGTAGGGCTATTGTGCCTGAGTTGTAGGAACCTATCCTGGTTCTGAGCTATAGGATCTGAGGATCTGAGAATAGTGGAAGTTTGGCCGAATCTAGCATACTACTAGATAGGTGAAGGGGGAAAGTGGATGTACCCAGACCTTGGGGAACCACTATAAAACATTGTGCAATCTGTGATGATTAAATGTCTGTGAATGCTGTGCTGGATATTTTAATTTATGTAATTGAATTCTGCCTAAAAATTTGAACAAGCAATAAGAACCTATTCACCCCCCCCCCTCTAGGTGTTTAGGTTGTCTTGAAAGTAAAACTATCAAGTAGTATTAGAGGGAGGTTCCTCAAAAAGGACTTAACAGTCTGAGGTAGATCTGAAAGGCAGAATCAAGATTCAAGAAGATGGGTTCTGGAGAGAATCATAAGGAGCTAGGGTATATGAAATTACCCATATGCAAGAAGGAAATCTTTGGAATTTGGAAAGAAAGAGTCAGGTTGTTTATGGAGGCATCTGACCCAAGAATATACATCACAGTTCAGGAAGGACCCTTCATTCCAATGAAGGTATCAGTTCTTGATGCTAATATTCAAACTCCAAAGAGTTATTCTGAAATAACCAAGGATGAAATCATTTTGGCAACCATGGATAAAAGAGCATAGAACATTATTGTAAGTGCCATAGATGATTCAACATTTCAGAATCTGATTCACTGCAAGACCTCCAAAGAAATGTGGGACACATTGATTGTCTACATGGAGGGATCAGAAGAAGTAAGACAGGACAGGAAATCTATGCTCAATCAGGAATATGATAGTTTTAGACAAGGAAAATCTGATAGCATAACTGAGTGCTATAAGAAATTCTATAGAATTGTGAATGAGCTAATGTCCTATGGAAGAGTTTTCAGTACTTATGAACTGAATGACAAATTCTTGAGATCCTTAACAAAGGATTGGGACACAAAGATCTGTGCCATAAGAGAAGTGGCTAAATTGGCAGAGATCTCTCCTCCTACCTTGTTTGGAAAGCTGCTATCCTATGAAATGCAACTTTTGGTAAGGAAGGAGGAGGAAAAGAATTCAAGAGGAGAGCATAGAGAAAAGACTGTGGCATTCAATGCAGAATCCATCAGAAAGAATAGGAGGATATCACCATCCCATCCTAAGGAAATTGCAGAAGTCAGTTCAGAAAATTCAGATAATCAGGGTTCAGAAAGCTGTGATTCAGATGCAGACTTTGCTGCATTCACAAGGCAATTCCAGAGGTTCTTGAAGAAGAAACAGTGGAAGTCTAAGCCCTCTACTTCACAGCAAGTTGATGACTATTATCAGAAGAAAAAGTCATCAAGGAAAGAAAAGAGCAGATCAAAGCCCAGCAAGGCTACTACTTCAAAGATTGTCTGCTATTGTTGCAATAGGCCTGGACATGTAGTGGCTGACTGTCCTGATAAGAGAAAGGAGTCTTCAGACAAGAAGAAGACTCATCAAAAGGGCAAGAAGGAGAAATCCTTTGTTGCAAAGAAGGATAAAAGCCTAACAGATCAGTCAACTTCAGAGTCAGAATCTAAAGTAGAAGCATATATTGGACTATATGCTGTATCTGAAGAAGAGGAGTTTCTGCAGTTGCTAGACTCCATCAATGAACAAGAGGATCATCAGTGCATGGGACTGATGGCTGGATCAGAAGAGGACATATGCTAGAATCAGTCTGGTCCTAATAAGGTACAATATCCTTCTATGAAATCTGTTTGTAGTACAAGTACAGAATATGTTACATCTGCATCAAGTGATGTAGATGCATCTGAATCTGAAGGAGATGTCTATCAATTGATAGATAAGTATGGGGACTTGTTGCAGGCCCTTAAGAAAAGCAAGAACCTGGTTAAATCTCAGGCTCATGAAATTGCTGAACTAAGGGTACCAATGATCAAAAGTTAAATGAAATGGCCAAGCTGAAGAATATAACTATTATTCAGATGGGCACAATTAATTATACCAATGATCAAGTGAAGAGTCAGGAGGCCAGACTAAGAATTGAAAAAGATTTAGTGGCTAGTTACTCTAAGCCAAAGTCTGTCTTACCCTTGATTGATGAATTTGTGAATCAAAAGGGTAAGGCAGGATTAGGATTCAAAGGTAACTCCTGGGCTGGCCAATTCAAGAGGAAAGGCAAAGCTCCTGTCAAGCCACTGAACTTTTCAGTCCCTATTAAGTTTAGAAAGGTGGAAGTGCCTTCTAACCTATATGATCATGAAAATATTCATGGTCATATTAAGTCTAATGTTCTGAAAAACAAGGGTGTAACTGCCAACAGGCCTACCTATGTTCATAAACCCAATAGTTATAAAAGATCAGTGGGTGAAGCTGCTGCTGCACCAGCAATGGACATAAATTCTTTTGTCAAGGATGTATCTAGAACTAGATACAATAGGTTTGAATGTTGGTGCTGTGGCAAGAGAGGCCATTTTGCACTAGAATGCTGGCATAACACAAGTGTTAGAAAGAACAATAGTCTACCTATTAGAAGAAATAATGGTAGCTTTGTTAATGCTAACTTGAACCAAGGATCCAGGACTTGCTTGGGTTCTAAGGGTAAGTAAATCTGTGTTGCAGGTGAATCCAAGTAACCATGCCCCTATATGGTACTTGGATAGTGGTTTTTCCAGGCACATGACTGGAACAAAGGGGCTACTGAAGGAGTATTCATCTGTCAAAGATGGACCTAAAGTGATCTTTGGTGGATCTGAAAAAGGAGTCATCAAAGGGTTTGGTAACATTTCTTCTAACCTAATTACTATCCCCCAAGTGGCTTATATAAAAGGTTTGAAACATAATCTAATAAGCATAAGCCAGCTGAGTGATTTAGGATATGACATTTCATTTGTTAAGGATGGATGTCATATCAAAAGGTCAAGTGTTCAAGAGATCATTTTGACTGGGTATAGGAAGAGAAATGTATATTGTCTTAATTTTGTATGTGAGAATAAAGCTTCTCCCATCTGTCTTGTAGCTGATGACAATGCTTCTCATTGTGTTAAGTGGCCCAAGAGATTGGCTCATCTTAACTATAAGACAATTGGCCAACTCTTTATCAAAGAGTTAGTGAGGAATGGTCCTCAAGTTAAGTGTATGAAGGAAGGGATATGCTCAGCTTGTCAAAAGGGCAAGCAGACAAAATCCTCCTTTCAAAGCCTTGAAAACAAGGATTCTGTGAGGTGCTTATACCTCTTGCATATGGATCTTTTTGGTCCTATGCCAGTTCATAGTCTAGGTAGGAAGGTCTACACTTTTGTGGTTGTAAATGACTATTCTAGATTTACATGGGTATTCTTTCTAAGACAGAAATCTGAAACCCCAAGTGTCTTACTTAATTTTGTAAAGCAAATTCAGAATGAACTGAATAGTACAGTGGTCAAAATCAGAAGTGACCATGGTACTGAGTTTCAATCTGAAAGCATGAAAAAGTTATGTGAAGACTTTGGGATTTTCCAAGAGTTCTCCTCACCCAGAACACCTCAGCAAAATGGAGTTGCTAAAAGAAAGAATAGAACATTAATTGAAGCTGGTAGAACTCTATTGAGTGACACCTCTCTACCAGAATATTTCTGGGCTGAGGCAGTAAACACTGCTTGTCATGTGATCAATAGGGCTTCTATCACCAAGAGCCACAAAAAGACTCCCTATGAGATTATGAAAGGTAGAAAACCAAATCTATCCTACTTCAGAATCTTTGGTTGCAAATGCTATATACTTAACAATGGTAAGTCATATTTGACTAAGTTTGCTGCCAAATCCCAGGATGGGATATTTGTTGGGTACAGCACAAATAGTAAGGCCTATAGAATCTTCAACTTGACTACTCAAGTTGTTGAAGAATCTGTGCATGTTGTGTTTGATGAAACAAGATTAATCAACTGTGAGTTGTCTTGTAGATCAAATGACTCAACAGGTATAAGCAAAGGAGTGGACAAGCTCTCCATTGCTGAAGCTTCAAGGGAAGATGGAGTATTGGAAAATGAAGGATATTGTCCAGGGGGAGTACAAGACACAATAGAAGATGAAGAAAACCAAGAGGTTCAGCATAATGAAGGAGCTGGAGATGGTCAACCAGAAGGGAATCTTCCTCCAGCTACAAGACATTTAAGAGACCATCCAACTGATCAGATAATAGGTGATCCAAGACAGGGAGTGCAGACTAGAAGCAGAAGTCAAAGCACAATTCTGCATTCAAGTTTCCTGTCTCAAATGGAGCCTAAGAAGTTTGAAGAAGCCATCCAAGACCTGCACTGGACTGATGCTATGCAAGAGGAGCTGAATCAATTCAGAAGGAACAAGTTGGATGAGAATGGAGTAATAGTGAAAAATAAAGCAAGATTGGTTGCTAAAGGATACAAGCAGGAAGAAGGGATTGATTTTGATCAAACCTTTGCCCCAGTAGCAAGGCTGGAGGCAATCAGAATGTTCCTTGCCTATGCTGCCTATCAAGACTTCAAGGTATACCATATGGATGTGAAGTCAGCATTTCTGAATGGTGATCTTAAAGAAGAAGTATATGTAGAGCATCCATCAGGTTTTGTAGATCCTCTTAAACCTGATTATGTTTATAAGCTTAGAAAAGCTTTGTATGGGTTAAAGCAAGCCCCAAGGGCTTGGTATGAAACCCTGTCTACTTTCCTTATTGAGAATAAATTCTCAAGAGGAAAAATTGACAAAACTCTATTCCTTAGGGAATCCAAAGGCAAGATCATCTTAGTTCAGATCTATGTTGATGACATAATCTTTGGATCCACTGAAAACAACCTTTGTAAAAAGTTTGCCAAACTTATGCAAGGGAAGTTTGAGATGAGCAGTATGGGGGAACTGAAGTTCTTCTTGGGACTCCAAGTAAGACAAACTGAGGATGGCTTGTCCATATCCCAGTCAAAGTTTACTAAAGAATTAATCAAGAAGTATGGTATGGAGTCATCCTCCATCATGAGAACTCCTATGGGGACAAGTATGCCTATATGCAAAGATGATGCAGGTAAACCTGTTGATGAGACTTTGTATAGAGGAATAGTTGGTTCTCTACTATATCTCATAGCTAGTAGACCAGATATTATGTATGCTACATGTGTCTGTGCTAGGTACCAAGCCTGCCCTAAAGAGCCTCATTATACTGCAGTCAAAAGGATTCTGAGATATCTTAAGGGCACACCTAATCTAGGCCTTTGGTACCCTAGGAATAGAGATTTTCTACTAACAGGTTATTCAGATGCAGACTTTGCGGGCTGTAGAGAGGATAGGAAGAGTACAACAGGTACTTGTCAATTCTTGGGAGGAAGATTGATATCTTGGAGTAGTAAGAAGCAGACAAGTGTGGCTATATCTACAGCTGAGTCTGAATATGTTGCTGCTGGCAGCTGCTGTGCACAACTATTGTGGATACAGCATCAGCTTAAAGATTATGGTATTCAAGTAAGTAGAACACCTCTTTTGTGTGATTCTAAGAGTGCAATTTCTATTGCTAATAATCCTGTTTCTCATAGTAGAACTAAGCATATAGAAATTAAATACCATTTTCTTAGAGATCATGTAGAAAGAGAAGACATCACATTGGAATTTGTTAAAACAGATTATCAAATAGCAGATGTATTCACTAAGCCTCTGGATGAAACAAAATTCAATAAATTTAAAATTGAATTAGGCATGCTGACCATTGATTAGATTATCAACAAACTTACAACTAACATATTAGATTATTAAATGGTCTTAAGTGGTGTAGACAGAAACAGAAATTGGCTAAGTAAAATAGTGTCGACACATTCAGTGATAATGTGTCGACTCAGTGAAGTAATGTCGACAAGTCATAAATATAGTGCCGACACAGAGAATATGTGTCGACACTTAAGAATTAAACTGTCGACTTATCCAGGAATGTAGTGTCGACTTCACCAGAATAGTGATGTCGACACTTACAAATTTTGTGTCGACACTTATCCTAAGAGTCGACACAGATTTTCTGATACTCTACTATATCTCTCAGGTGTCGACATATCCACACTAGGTGTCGACACATAGTAGACAGATTTATTGTCGAGACAATAGAAGTTTGTGTCGACACATTCCATCTGTGTCGACACATATAGACTGTTTTTGCCCGCCTTTTGATCTTCTTTCAATAGAAGGTATAAATAAGTCAAGAACTTATTCAGTCGACATGCTTACAAGGTTTTCGAGACTGAAACCCTGTGTCAACTTTCTCTCTCTCTCTTCTCTCAAGCTTTCTCACCTGAATAATGGCGCCGAAGATTGAAGACAACGTCAATGAAGGTTATGAGTTAGTAAGGAATGCCTTTGCCGAAGCCCCAATAGATGTTCAACGAGTTATCTCTCTTATTTCCGAATCCGGACTAGAGTTCATAGTTTCTGAACCTTCCAAAATATGGAAGAAGGAGGTGCATGAATTCTTTAACTCTGCATCAATAGGTTCAGATGTTCTCAAGATAAAGTCCACTGTGCATGGGTCGACAGTAAAGATTACCCCAAGAAGTCTAAGGAAGATTCTACATTTACCAATAATTGAGAATGAAGAAGAAGTCCCTGCTTCTAAGTTAAGGGAGGCTATCCAATGGTGCGGATTGGATCCCTCTCTGAAGATTGGAGCTGCTTTCAACAGGAAAGGGATGAATCAGCAAGGGAAATTTCTGTCTGAAGTAGTTGGCAAGGTGATTCTGTGCAAACCAGGGGGACATGATAGGATTTCAGCCTATATGTTCAGCCTCATGACCAAAATTGTGTTTACAATTCCAACTGATTGGTCAGCTGTAATCTTTGACAAGATCAAGGAAGGAATCAAGAAGCCAAATCTGGCTAGAATTATGAGTTTATATCTGAATGGAGTAATCCTGAGGTAATGCAACACCTGCCAGGAACAAAAATCAATCTCATGAGAAAGATGGACATGAGATTGTTCTCTAGGTGGGATAGGGTGCTGTCTAAGGATGTGCCTGATGAGAGCAGGCACGACACCCCAGTGAAATCCTCTTCTCATGCTCAAGATACTGAGCAGCTTCAAGAAGAACAAGAGAGGAAGCAGGATGAAGATCACCCTGTGTCTACTCCAGCCCAGTAAGACACTATACCTGCACAAATGCAGGGGGAGCAAGCTCATTCTCCTGCCCAGAATGAATCTACTCCTAACCAGGTACAGTTGCAGGGGGAGCTGGTGTATTTTCTTATAAAAGACATTTCTAATATTTCAATTTCTGTACAGTTGCAGGGGGAGCAAGTGTACTCACCTGCCCAGGACATTACCTATACTGAATAGGAACAGGGGGAGAAGATGTCAGACCCAGTGCAAGAGGCAGTTCAAATTGATATCTCCAAAGATCTGAATATAGAAGATCTAATTGATACATCTTCTGTTCAAGCTCAGAAGGAATATACTCTAGATGAGTTATTCCCTAATGTTGATATGGCTACCGATAGAGTAGAGAGGGGCAAGAGATTGAAAAAGCCCTTGACATGGAGATAGAAATTGAGAAGGAGCAAATAGTTGAGGGGGAGTCTGTGCATGTTGAGGCTGAACAACATGGCACTGAGACAGATATTCCTCCTCCTCCTCAAGAAAGAGTTCAAGTTGATAGTTCATCTGAATCTGAGACTGAAGAAGCTAGAGTGGCTAAGAAGAGAAAACTTGTAGTCTTCAAGAGAAGGAGCAAAGGTTATAAGCAGGCTCTACAGACTACAACTCAACTATCCCATTCTGAATTTAATTATAACAAGTTTATGGTTGATTTGCAAGTTAAGTTCGATGACCATAGAGTGGCAGTTGAAAAATATGTTGATGAGAGCAATAAGGCCCTTCAATTTGACTTGGCTCAGGATATAAAGTCAATTCAATTTGAAGTCAATATGCATAAAAAGGAGATGACAGATTGCTTCCATAAGGGAGGTAATGCTGTGGTGTATTTGGCAAAACAACAGCAGTCCATCATCCCTAAAGTGGATGATATTGCTTTAAAGCAAAGCTATGTTTTGGAGAATCAGCTAAGGATGAATGACAATTTAACTGAATCTCATCATGAGATTATTGCTGAATTGAAAAAGAATACTCCAGGCCTGCCTGCAGCTAGAGCAAAGGAGATGGAAGAATTTGATAAGACATTTCAAGATGCTATTGAATCTGTTAAAACTGTTATCACTACCTCTCAAAAGGACATATCTGACAAGCTTCAAAAGTTAAAACCATTTTTTAAAGAGGGTGTGAATTATCTGGATGGATAGATCAGATTTCAGAAGGAAGATCTAAGAGATCATATTACTAGAGAAGCCATAAAGGGGGAGAGGTTGTTAGTTCATGCAGGCTCAGAGCACACCAAATGTGTGACCAATAGTATTCGAGCCACATTGGGATATCCACCTTTGTGTGATGATGCTATGGTGGCTGAGTCAGGAATACAAACAGGTCTCCTTGAAGGCAATCAACCTGAGGTTGCCCAAGTCATTTACCCTCCTCCAGATTTTGATATGATTGATCAGCAAGTTCAAGAAATGTATAGTCCTCCAAAGGAGGTTAACAGGGTTGTTATTGAGAAAGTGGATAAGCCTGAGGCCACTTTGAAAGAACAGCAAGATGCTCTACTATCTAAGAAGAGATTTAGAGAGCAGGCTGAACTTAAGCCAGATTTTGAGCAGTGGAGCCCTACTTCAAGAAATATTATACTCACTGTATGGAAGGCTGTAAAAGACCAAGTTCATGAAAGAGGAAAGTGGTATAATGAAATAGAATGGCAAAAGCATGAAGCTAGGCAGGAGGCAATAGTACAGTTTAGAAGAAAAGCCAAGCTAGGTAGGCTGCCACCAGATGCTCAGGAGCCGAGCAAGTATTTTCCAAAGCCCCTTCATTACTTTGAAAGGCAAAGGCTCAAGGAAGAAGCAAAGAAGAAGGCTGATCAAAAAGGCAAGAAGCCAGCTGAAGATGCTGAAGCTCCTGTGAAGGCTCAAATCCAATCTGGCAAAGGGATTGTCATAAGAGAGCCTGATCAGTCTTAATTTTAAGTTCTTTCAAAAGTATTTTGTAATGTTTTGATTAAATCATTCAATGTAAAACTCTGTAATCAAACATTATCAAGTTATAAACAATATTTTGTTTGGAATCATATAATGTTCACTCTGTGATGGATTGTTCATATTTTGTTTGGAATCATATAATGTTCACTCTGTGATGGATTGTTCATATTTTGTTTATATTAAGTATTCCTGTTATGTGATATATCATCATATTATACTTTTTATAAATGGTGTATATCATTGGCTATAAGGGTTATGACTTCTCCAAATAGGGGGAGATTGTTTGGTACATTAGAAAATGTGTACCTGATTTGAAGAAGCCCAACTTAGCTCAATGATATACATCAAGGTGTATTTGATGTTGTTTTAAGTTGACATGTGCAGGTGAAGAAGTGTTAAAGAATGCAGAAAAATATTCTAAGTCCATGTGTCGACACCTGAAGAAACAGTGTCGACACTTCAGAATATTTGTGTCGACACTTGAAGGAAGCTGTGTCGACACAGAGAAAGATAGTCGACCACATTTGTGTCAACACTGGGAAGCAGTGTCGACTCACAGGAAGATAGTCGACCACATTTGTGTCGACACTGGGAGGCTGTGTCGACACAATGAGATAGAGTCGACACACATTGGCAGAAGTCGACAATACTTGTGTCGACACCAGAAGACTAAGTCAACACATACTGAGTTCTGAATCTACAACAACTGTGTCGACACACAGGACTTGTGTCGACACACTGCAAAGTCAAGACCAAGTTATTCTCTGAAGAAGCTGTGTCGACTTAAAGGCAAACTTGTCGACATCATCAAAGGCTGTGTCGACACCAAAGTTACTTGTGTCGACACATACAGACAGTTTGTCTCGACACTTCCTGATAGACTGTCTCAACACATTGCTGCCCAAGACTAAGGCACAAGATCTGTTTGAAGACTTGACAGCTGTGGGTTGCAGCCAGTTAACTGATATTGTCAGACTTGTCAGAAGACAGTTATAAACCGGATCAGCCGGTTGCCATTAAGAAGATCTATAAATAGACAGATTCAGAGAGAAGTAAGTAGTAATGAGAAAATTGAACTTTGGCAATCAAATTGAGAAATCAATTCAAGAAGGTGTAATACACTAAAGAAGATCTTCATCAGAAGATCTAAGAAGACGATCTCAGGATCGATCTAAGAAGAGTTCTAACAAGAATTCAGAAGTATCATCAAAGGTGTTGGATAGAGAGGGATCCACCCATTTTGAAGAAGAAGAAGGAAGCCATCAGTGGTTTCTCAAGAAGCTGTTTGGAAATCAACTCAGCTAAGTTCAGATTCAAGAAGCTTTGAAGAAAGCTCAGATTCAGTTGATTTCATCAGCTGATCAAGAATTGTCTTGTCCTCTTCTCTCTCAACAAAGGCAAGACATTAAAACTTCTTTTCTAAATTTCTGTAGGATCTGTTTTACACAGATCTGAGTTGTAAGCCTGTGATATAAAGGCTGAGTGTAGGAGAGTTGATCTCTGAGTGGTAGGGCTGTTTGCCTGAGTGTAGGAGAAGGTTCTTCTCTGAGTTATAGGCCTTGTGGCAAGACTGAGGTAGGGTTGTTGTGCCTGAGTTGTAGGAACCTATCCTGGTTCTGAGCTGTAGGATCTGAGGATCTGAGAATAGTGGAAGTTTGGCCGAATCTAGCATACTGCTAGATAGGTGAAAGGGAAAGTGGATGTACCCAGACCTTGGGGAACCACTATAAAACATTGTGCAATCTGTGATGATTAAATGTCTGTGAATGCTGTGCTGGATGTTTTAATTTATGTAATTGAATTCTGCCTAAAAATTTGAACAAGCAATAAGAACCTATTCACCCCCCCCTCTAGGTGTTTAGGTTGTCTTGAAAGTAAAACTATCAACACTCCAATAGAGAGAGCACACGTGAGTCAACACACTGATCTACTCAACGAGGGATTACGTTGCGCAGACCCGTGTATATTGACCCACTGCACCCTGACATTGGTGTGTACTTAGCATGAAATAGATGCAAGCACAACTTGATAGAAGATCATCAAATACATTGTCAATTCAACTTAGCTAGTTCAGGGGCTTCTTCAAATCAGGTACATTGTAGATACAATACCCAATACAGCGGTATCTTCCTGAGAGTCCTGCCACAAAATTCACAGCGCTACCGCAACGCGGTAACCCTATCATTGGGCAGTATCTACCAGAAACCCTTTTACTTCTTTGGGAAATTTAGGGCATTACAACACTATCGGCCGAGTAGAAGGACGCTGCTCAAGGACTGAATTGTTGCAAACCTCAAACACTAGTTTCCTCTACCAATCTCAAACCAATGGAACTGTAGTTGAGCGCTCTGGATTGGTAGAAATACCGTATAATAGTAAGCATTCATCTTATATAAATAAGGAGATGCTGAAGAGAGGATTTTCCAATGTGTTAGGCATAATAAACCCCAGCACCGGCGTAAACTCTCACTCACATCCATTCAATCAGTGGCAGCGGTCTAGAAAAACATTTCAAAGTTTCGGCAAGCCACATCAATTCAAAACATATTCATACATGGTATTTTTGTGGCACATGTTCACCCGACTATTAAACTCTCGCCAATGTTTATCATTCTCGACCTCAACATGACCTCCACTATTGGTGAGCACCTCACAACAGTCTCTAAAGAGATATAGGGATAATCTTGTGCCATACTCTAAAAAAGGCTATCATGCCTATGATGTGCATCATCCTTAGAGGACTAAACAATGACACCGGGACTCCGCATTGATTCATGATCTGAACAACCTCATCGCACATCGATAATCGAAACCTAGACCTCAATGATGACTCGCAGAGTGTAATCCCTCCCACCGGAAGATTCTGAACCCTCTTATTAATACGTAGTATTTTTATTTCTACCCCATAATGTATACTAAACTACCCACTCCAGGTGGAAATCTTCTTTGCAAAAAGTGAAGACCGCAGTCACATCGACTGACCTTGCGCAAAAAACTTCGGCACATGTACGAAAAAAATAAATAAAATATATGTATATTTTCACAAATGGAAATAAGCAAAATAGAACATCAAACCCGCACGAGCCACCGCCTGTCTGAGGCATGCTTACCAGAATCCTCGACCCCACCCCCAAGCGCGCACACATACTCAACCAACAAGAGCATCCTGCGCATGTGTAGTCCCTAAGCACGGAAATGCCTCTCGTGCACGCACTATGCGAGGGTATGCACCGCACATTCCCAATGCGTGGGACCCCCCCCCCCTTGTACACCTACTGTATGGGTGCTCCCAATGCACACACCAAGTGCAATGATGTGCCTCGTACACAAAATACTGGTACGCCCCGCACACGCACCATCCGCGAGAGTTCGCCCACCGTACGCACCATCTGAGTGGGAGCGCCCAGCACTCGACCAACACATGCAAGCGCCGTACTATTGCCTGGTGCATGCAAGCACCCTGTATTCACCCAATGCGATCAAGTGCCCTGCATTCTCACAGCGCGAGCAATATCTCCGCAAGTGCATCCTGTGCATGTATGCGCGTACGGTGCACGGACATCCTCCACACGCATGTATGGTGCCTGAGAATGTGCACTCTTTTTTTCGCCTCGCTCTGTACCTTGGCACCTCTGCCAACTTCTTCTCGCATGCCCTCCTTCACTCCAACATGGTCATTGCAACTCATTCCCAGACGAAAAGTCCCTACATGCCTCTCTCAATGGATCTAGACTTCTGGGATTTTTGGGGCAAATGATAGGGTCACCCACAATTTATAGGAATTCTTGGCTATATATAGCCAGTATTCCCACGTCCCCTATTAATAAAGTAGAAGTTATGGGTAAAATTGCCTCACCTGCATTTCGCTCGCCCGTTCCCCGTGCGATCCTCATGCTAACCACCGAAATCCACCACGCACACGATCCAAATTGGTGTGACATATGCCACCTTCGATCATGCCCCCATGGCCAGCCAAATGGCTGGACACTCATGAATGTGCTCCACTGGCACACGGTGGCAAGGATTGGAGGTCGGCCTCCCGGCTGGCCTCCCCACGGCCAACCGCAAGCTATCGCAAGGACCGGGCCGGCCTCTCGGCCGACCGCTCGCAAGAAGCCTTATTGGTCGCTACCTTCCTCTCAACCGGCCAACCCATGCTGTCTTGACGCCCACAAGCGGCAGCATTGGCCATAGTTGGCCTCCCGTTCGGCTATTTCGCTCCATTCGTCCACCTGCGAGCATCCCCATTGGTCACGGTCTGCCAGCCAACTCGTGTCGTACGACCTCTTGCGAGCGGCCATGTTAGTTGTGGCTGGCCTCCTTGCACCATGCAGCCACTCACAAATGACCGTAATGGGTACAATCAGACTACATACCAACCTCCATCTTCACCCCCTCTTAGGTCAACCTCTCACCAAAAAGATAGCACAAGTTTTTTCACATTGAATTTTTGTGGAAGTTTCTTTTTCTTTTCCTCTGATTTTTTCAACATTTGTGTGATCCAGAGGCATTGACATCTTGTGGTGTTAAATGATAGTGACATAATCTCGACTTTGGTTGTTAACAAGGACACTATTGTTGGATCGTGAGGCACCCTTAGAGGGGGTATGGGTGAATAAGGGTAAACATTAATTTTCTCTTTGTCAATTTTTCTGAATGAAATAATTACAGAAATCAAAACAAATTTTTCTTAATCAACTATGAATACTTAGTAAATCAGGTGAACACAAAAAACTATAGTTTATTTAAAAATATTACAAACATAGTAGTAAGATTCTTTATAAAGCTAGAGATCAAGGCTATGAAAAATAATATTCTTTTAATTTCACCGGTCCTTTTACCAAGAAATGGCCGGGTATAGTGTATCTATCCATAGATCTTGCTACTAACCTCTCCCTAGATCTCACCATGATCTAGTCACAGCACACATGGTGGCGAAAAACTCCCTAAGTCACACAAGGACCTAGACGCCACATACATGATAGTGATTTCCTCTTAAGCCACACACGGACCTAGACGCCACACACAAGGCAGCGATTTCCTCTATCGATTACATTGATGAAATAAAGAATTACAAAGAATTACTTTCAGAATGAAAAACTCCCTCAAAAGGAAACACTGAAGGTGTCTACGAATGCTTGCTAAGGTTTCATGAGATCCTGCGAATGAACCGTCGCTCTTTCGTTCATGAACCTTCCTGGGAAGATGGAGTTTTTCAGGATTCTTGAGCTCTTTGGAAAGGATGCACGGGAAGGAATACTCCAAAATCTAAAAGTCATAATCTCCACACAAAAATGAGCCTTATATATATTTTGGAGATATAGCCGGGGATACTGGGTATCGTCGATCAACGATATCATCTCTGGCTTCTACGTGTCCCATGATTCTGAAACCTTTGCGGGATGATTCAGTCGTGGCCAATCATGTGCTATCGCCTGCGAGATATTGATTTTACTAGGCGATATTAAGGGTAAATGAACGCCATTGAGATCACGCTAACTATTCTGCGAGCTATCGCTGGCTGGCGATACTAGATATCGCCATGCGAAATCACCATAACTTCGCTATGTAATCCCAAATCTAACCTAAAAATATTTTGAGTGTTAGACTGTTATATTTGCACATCATAAACACACAATAATCAAATACAAACAAGATTTTTTATTAGCAAACCAAGAAGCGTGGAACACATGCTCCAACAATCTCCCACTTTTGATAATAACAAATCCACTTATAAAGAAATCATGAATGACCTATAATGTGTTAGTAAATGTGATAAGCAAGACTAAGCATTTGTATATGCACAAAACTGCACTTGGATATTACTCTCCCCTATATGTGTACTCCCCCTAAATAGAGCAGTGTAATATTTATTGAAGTGAAAGGTTACTTTAATGAATGGTTTACTGTAACGAATGGTGTTGGAGTAAAAGTAAACTTAATGAATGGTTTCTCAGAAATTTCTCACCCTTTTGGTATTATCAAAAGAAATGTGAGAACGGAACTCGTTATGAAAAGCAAAGAGAATTTGAAAGAGGAAAGGGTATGCGGAAGCAAAATAGGCCAAAATCACAAAGTGAAAGACATGTTGAGAACATGTGAAACAGTTTATTAAAACAATCAATGTGAGTGAACACGAACATTATTGAATTCATAAAGTTACATCATAGTAATTTACATTAGTGAACATAATTAGAATCATTTTCGGTCCAATTCTCATGAGAAGAAATGATAGATATGATAATGCAGTGTACAAGTGAAAGTTATAGGTGAAATACATATATAGAAACTTAAAACATAAATGAACACGAAAATGTTAAAAAACCTAACCAAGAAATATACACAACTAGCCGTACTTGTACCCAAGAATTTGGAGGACAAAGATTAAATGAATAGCCATATAAAGATTACATAAGACACTTTACAATCCTATCAAACGTGCTGCAGATATTGACAGAACTTCCTACCACTCGGAGATAAATCTCCTACAAAAAAATTGTTTGAGGAAATATACAAACAAAATAACACAGATCTGGTTCTTTGGCTTTGTCTTCTTCGTTGAGAGCTTTCGGCTTGGACAGAAAATGTTGAAGAAGACTTGACAGAAATCCATGGATCTGAGATCTAGAATCACCACGATCAAATAAAAATATCAGAGATCGATGAAGCATGAAGTGATCAGATGATTCTCCTTGAGTCTGGATCGCTTGAGAATGAGAGATCGGCAGATGCGGCTGAGAGACCGATGATCCAATGTTCTTTCCGAAACCAGTAATGGCGGCCGAGAGAGTTAGGTTTTCAGAATTTTTTTCTTTCTTAATATTCTTTGTATTCTTATAAAAATTGTTAATAGTTCAAATCGGAAAGGACCTATTTATAAGCGAGATGCAACAGTCATACTAATCTTTAATGACGATACGTGGACCAATCAGAAAAGAGTAATTCAAAATACTCATATAATCTGGACTTAGAAATATTCCAGGAAATCTGAACCAATATAATCGAGTGAAATGATATACTCGAGTATTAGAGGTCTGCTACTCGAGTGGATAAGAGAAGAATATACTCTAGTATAAGGAGAGAAACTACTCGAGTATCTTAGGAAAAACTACTCGAGTGACTAGGAAACTACTCGAGTATACTCAGAGCGCCTACTCGAGTAACTAGAAAACTACTCGAGTCTGTAAACCAATCTACTAGAGTACAAAGTCACTTACTCGAGTATATCAGGGAAGTACTCGAGTATGTGGACTTGGAAAAGTTCAGACTGAATACAGAAAGCTCTACTCGAGTATAATACATAACCTACTCGAGTGATTAACCATCTACTCGAGTATAAAATATCACCTACTCGAGTAAAATAAAATCTACTTGAGTATAAGCTCATATACTCGAGTATATATAGTCTTCTCGAGTATATCCAAGGATCTACTCGAGTACTAAGTCACTCACTCGAGTATGTGAAGGATACTAGTCGATTATGTGGACTTGGAAAAATTCCAAACTGAAATAATCTTCAATACTCCATAGTCCATAAGTCCAAATGCATGTAGATGAAGTATATTCCAATTGAGAGGCTATACATGAGTCAACACCTTGGATCACACAATAAGGAATTAAATTGTATGGTCCTGTGTTTGGTGACCCACTATAGACTAACATTGGTATACACTTGGCAATAAGGTCCTGCATACATACAACTCAAACACAATATCAAATATAACTTAATTCATCTTATTTCAAGGTCTGACTTCCTAAAAATCTGAGGTATTGTGAAGACAATTCCCAACAATCTCCCCCTATTTGTAGAAGTCAGCACCCTCTATACTAAGGTGAATTACTTAAAGTAAAAAGAATAATGATAACATATATCAATGATAGATAAAGCAGTAAACTACTTTAGCAAAGAAATAATAATTATAAGGATAACCATAATCAAAATTATATATAATAGAAATTTCCATTTCAACATCATCATTCGCTCAAGTATAAGCTTCTCTATGCAATCTTTCTCTTTTTTTGGTTTTGCCTCTCCAAGTAGCTGAAAGGTTTAGGAAACTAAGTTCTGTGCCTTGGAGGAGCAGTTGGATTATTGTATCCCCATCACTTGTCATGCAATCTGATTTTATCTGGGATATGTCATAGGCTTTCCATTCAGAAAAACTTTAGAACTGATCTTAATTTTCTCCAAAATCTGTCACCAGCTTCAAGGTATCAAAAATAAGAGACTTGGAGATAGGACTTCAGACTTCTGCATACACTACTTCAAGTCTTTCCTCTAGAACTGGGGCATGCTCTCTCCTAGGTGTAGAACGGCTGGCAGAAGTGTCGTCACCATACATTCTTTTCTTGCTGGGAGCACCCTGATCAGCAGGTCTTCTAAAAGAGGAAGCACCTTGATCAAAGTGTCCCTGAGAGCTACCAGGAATATCATCTTTCCAAACATCAGAATAATACAGAGGAGGCTAAGACATCTCACCAGCAGGTCTGAGAAAGAAGACTGGCACATCCTCTGAAATGTTAACATGAACCTGAGCATCTAAAGGAGGGTTTTCCTCAAGAGCATCTAGACTTTTGGGAATGATGGTAGGATAAGGCTGGAAATCTGGGAAATTCTGATTGTACACCCAGACTGCAGTATCATATATATAGAATTTAACTGATTAAAGTTGGGCTAGAATATCTGCTTTCATTTCATTAACTTTTTCATCCAAGGTAGCTTGAGATTGGGCAGAGAACTTGGCAGAGATTTTTCAACTTGTTCTTTCACTATTTTCTCCCCCTTGCTGATTTCTACTGATAGCTGAGCAATAGCTTCATTTCTGAAAGTTCGAACTTCCTCACAAACCTTCATAACGTTTGCTTCAGCCCTTTTGTCCAACTGAATTTTATTGTATGCCACTGTTTCAGCTTGGTTCCTTACTTCACCTATACTAGTGATAGTATGGTTTATTGCTTTTCCACCCAACTGAAACAGTCTTCTTAACTCATCAGTATTTGCTTGAATTTCTGCAAAGCCTCTACTCATCTCAGATTTAAGAGTAGAGACCTTGTCTTTTACTGATTTCAGAGAATCATCAAAGTGATTTATCTATTCTAGGAGCATCTGCTCAATCTTACTTATAATATCAGAAGAATTGGAGGGAGCAGCGGCTGGAGCAGAGGATGAAACAGGGGTTTGAGGAATAGGGGCTACCCATGGAGGAATTTCTTCAATCACAACTGAGCTTACAGCTCTCTTTGTATGTACTATCTCAACTGAATCTTCTGGATTTATGAAAGAAGGGAGAGAGAAATTCAGTGTCCTAAGAGTTGGATCAACATGCTCTGGGGACATGTCCTCGTTATCGGACAGGAGGAAACTCTAATGCTGATCTAGGTCTTCAGCAGGAGACTGAGCAAGGGAGGGAGAGGGAGATGTGTCCTTTATAGGAATCTGATCTTCAGATAGTTGATGCTTAGGAGAGACAATAACTGATTCTTCTGGAGGCAAGGGATCATCTGATCTGAGCTCTTCAATGAATCTGTCAATATCTGCAGCAGTTGAGAGGATGTCCTCTTAAACTTGTACATCTGAGAGAATATCTGCTGGAGGAGGGAATGGATCTCTGATCTTAGGTGGCTGAGATGGAGATTTTGAATTCTGATGATGAGAGCTTGATTAAGCAGGCTCCCCCTCAACTATTGCACCCAAGGTGTCAATAGTTTGATGTAAAGGAGGAGTGGGAATCCTGTAATATGAAGCACCGGGTTCGTTGGGGATAGCTTCTTTGAAAATCGGAGCTTTGGATGCTTGAGCAGTGTTCTGAAGTTTTATCTCATATCTATGGATAGAAGAAATGGAGACCTTTTTCATGGGGTGGAGTGGAGTTCCTTTGTACAAAATTGAAAACCTCGGGATTAATCTCATGGAGGAGTAGAGAAATAATCCTAGAAAAATTAGGGTGTTTCACACTATCCTTG
Organism: Platanthera zijinensis; assembly: GCA_039513925.1. Lineage (NCBI taxonomy): Eukaryota > Viridiplantae > Streptophyta > Magnoliopsida > Asparagales > Orchidaceae > Platanthera > Platanthera zijinensis. The sequence goes on along the minus strand of CM077084.1, from coordinate 91,148,415 downwards.
ATCTTGTCCAGTAGCATCATTCCAAACTGGAACTTCTTTCGGCAGACGATAGCTTGCATAATGTCAAACATATTCCTAGATATCTCTCGGATTGAATAGGTTTTGCATAGAATTACTTTAGCAATTACATCCACCAGGAATTTCCCTTCTGAATTGAAATCTACTCTGCTAAAGGAAATGGCTTCAGGATCTACTCCACATAATAAGGTTGTTCTGTCAGAATCTTCAGGACCTAAGTCATCCTCTTAATCTACCACCGGTAGTCGTAACAGAGTAGCTATGGAGGTCTTGTCCAGACGGATTTTTACCCCTTTCACCATTTATTTCATTACTGTTCCATTTCTCTTTATCTTCAGATTATTATAAAATTCTTCAATAGCGGGAAGAAGAATCTTACATAGAAACTGCAGGAGGAAGGTGAGTCTAGTGGTATCGAACAGTATCAAGAGATTACGGAAGTCATCTGAGAGGTCTGCTATCCCTTCAGGAGCAAGCTCCAAGCCGATTCCAATCTTCGAGGAGGGAGCCATCACAGAATATTTGTAGAACTAGAACGGGGAAGACGAAGCTCTGCGGGCTCTGGAAGACGAATCGCCGACAGCATACTCGAGAGAATGGAAACCGTGGAAAGGATTTTCTGATTTTTTTATTTATTTATAACCCTAATTAGGTTTAAGGAGGTATTTAAAATTTAAATCATACCTGCGAGGGAGCGGCAAAAGTCTCGGTGTGCAAAAATAGAAAAATAACATTTTCAAAGTTCTGGAATTTCCATGTACTCGAGTATATTTTGTCATACACGAGTATTTTTTGAACATACACGAGTGGGTCGAGGATATACATGAGTAGGTTTTAAAGCTACTCGAATAGTTCCTGAAGTACTTGAGTATGTTTCCATTTACTCGAGTATGTGAAAATTGTACTCGAGAATATTTTTACTTACACGAGTATGTAAGTCTAGTACTCGAGTATGTAAGTTTATCTACTCAGGTAAATTACCAAGTACTCAAGTATGTGAATGCACTTACTCAAGTATATCACTTTGAAAATTATTTTTCTTGGAGAAAATTTTTTACCTTCACCGATTTCTTCAACTCTGAGTCTTTGAATGAATCCACCATCACTATTCTTCTTTGTTGAGCATCCCGAGTTCCGTTTTGAAGAACGAAAACTTAGTATCATCCAGCGGTTTAGTGAATATATCTGAAACTTGCCTGTCTGTGGAGACATATTATAGATCTATGTCTCCATTCTCCACATGCTCCAGGATGAAATGATATTGAAGCTCTATGTGCTTTGTCTGGCTGTGGGAGACTCGGTTGTTGGCGATCACTATTGCGCTGGATGAGTCGCAAAATAGATGAATGTTCTGGAACTTCATGTTGTAGTCTTCAAATTGATTCTTGATCCACAGAAGCTGTGCATAACAGCTTCCTGCAGAGATATACTCTGACTCAGCCATTGAGATAGCAACATAGTTCTGCTTCCTACTGCTCCAGGAAATAAGTCTCCTTTCTAGAAATTGGCAAGTCCCGGAAGTGCTTTTCTCGTCGTCTTTGCTTCCTGCAAAATTTGTATCTATAAATCCAATCAGTTCATTATCATTACTTCTTGGGTACCATAAGCCAAGATTTGGTGTACCTTTATGGTATCTCAAAATTCGCTTTACAGCAATATAGTGAGATTCCTTAGAGTTCACCTAGAATCTAGCGCATACACATGTTGAAAATATTATATCTGGTCTACTTGCGGTAAGGTAGAGCAAGGACCCAATTATGCTTTGTTGGAACACCTTATTATTAATTTTGGTAAGGATCACTATGTGCTTAGGAATTTGTTTTGACCTTGCTGTATAGTCTGATAGGTCAATTAGAATCAGTCTTAGAGTTAGTACTTAGGTTTGAAAGCTACCCTCAAGACCTTCTAAAGATCAGGATTTAGTGCTGAAGACTAGGACAATTCTTGTCGAGCTCAGGTCGATGAAATGTCGAACTTAGTTCGACTATCTTTAAGCTCAGTTTTATGAGGCGTCGAACCCCGTTCGACGATCTTCAAGCTCAGATTGACGTTCTATCTCTAGATATAATTCCAAGTCTCTGATCTCAGGTCGACGATAGTTGAGCTCAGGTCGACATTTTCTGTTTTCAGTCTAGTTAAATCTTTGAGCTCAGGTCGACGATCGTTGAGCTCAGATCGACGCTTTTCTTAAGAGATCGACGATTTCAGGATTCAAATTAAGGACAGTTATGGAATTCATTCATACTTATTTTCAGCATTTATGGCAAAGGATTTTGTAGCCGTTTCAATAAATTTTGAGCAAGTTTCAAGGAAGTCTAATTGGAATATTTCTTAAGGACTTTCCTCCAGAGGCAGATATCAGTTAAGGTAGTCATTTATGACTGATTAACGACTATCAAGAAGTCAGAATATGATATACTCCCTAGATAATCATTCTGAATAGAGAACGGACAAGATTTGAAAAATATACAGAAGAGAGAACAAGAAAATTATTAATCAAGAATTCATCTTCTGGGAATAGACTCAGTAGAAAAAAGTTTACAGAATTACTGAGTAAGAATTCTTCAAGAACATAAGGAATATTACTGTGAAGGAGATCATCTGCTATTCTACTCCTTCAAGCATCAAGTGTTCAAAAGCTTCTTCATCAAGGACTCTAGACATCACACAGTTCAGCATCTGCTGAAATCATCTATTGATGGAGATCTGAAGCAACTGAATGCCTATCACCCTAAGCAAAGCTCATCTTCCTGAACCCTTACAGATCTCAGGGGGAGCTTTGACAACATCTTCCACTTGTCTTCTCTCAGATTATTGACAGAGAAGAATAACTCAACCTTTTGTTTTTCCTTATTCCTTCTATAAAAGGGTTTCTCAAAACTCCCTTGAAAAGTTTTGTTGCTGGTTTCTGAGACCTTGTCAAAACTCAGTGGTGGCAGGACACCTGATCAAAAAATCTGATTTGGTTTTTGAGACCCTTTTCAATAGCTCATTGGTGCCCAGGACACCTGATCAACTATTCCTGCAGTGGATTCCTTCCTAGGGTGGTAGAAGAGTGGATGTACCAAGGTTGTTGGGGAACTACTATAGATCCTTGTGTCTTCTGGTTTGTTGTGCTTTTTCTTTACTGTGTGTTGTGATTTTGTTTATTACTTCTTAGTTTTTATTTTTTCAAGCACCTTATACATATACATAAATCAAGACTTCCACTACTTTATAGTTTTAAATTGTAAATTATTTTAAAATACTCTATTCACCCCCCCTCTACAGTAAAGGTAGATCTTACACTCACTTTCAATTGGTATCAGAGGGAGGTTGGTTACTCAACAACTGAATCTTCAATAGATTGGTTGAACAGGCTAACACCTGAACCAAAAGATCCTTGATAAGATAAATCTTCTATAGAGGGTTATTACTTTTTGTATTATATTTATATTCATACAAAACCATGGCACAAAACAAAGATTATGCTAGCACCAGACCTCCAGTGTGCAACCATTCCAAGTTTGCACTTTGGAAGGCAAGGATTAGGCTTTACATGAATTCTATTGATGAGGACATCTTTAATTCTGTCTTGATAGTGTGTCCAAGACCCCCAGTAATTACAAATACAAGTGCTATTCCACCTTCCTCAGGAACAGATGCAGAAATAAAGAAATGGAAAGTTGCAGATGCAAAGGCTATGAATATCCTTGCTCAGACTATATCTGATGAGATATTCCAAAAGGTGGCTTAATGCAGTTCAGCAAAAGAGATATGGGACAAGTTATCTGAAATTGTCTCAGGATCTGCTAATGAAAGGAAGGACAGGAGATCCCATCTCATAAGCCAATATGAGAACTTTAAAAAGGGAGAAACTGAATCAGTGGCTGACATGTACAATAGGCTCAGCCTAATAGTCAGTGAATTAAAAACACTGGACAAGGAGATCTTTTTAACTGAACTAAATGATAAGATCCTAATATGCTTCTCTAGCACTTGGGACTCAAGGATCTGGACAATCAAGGATGCCAGAATCCTAACTGAGATTACTACTGAAGCTTTGTTGGGCAAGATCAAGTCTTATGAGCTGCTCATCAAGAACAGAGAGGAAGAACAAAAGGTTACTTCTCCAGCCATCAAAAAGGAGAAGACCATAGCTTTCAAAGCTACAGAAGATCAGCCTGAAGACAAGGTCACAGGCAATGAAGAATTGATGAGCTTACTGGCCAAGAGATTCTATAAGATGGCCAGGAAAGATTTCAGAAAGAGGTCATCCAGAAGGCATGAGAAACCAAGGTATGAAAAATCCAATAATAAAGAAATCATTTGTTTTGGATGAAGGAAACCAGACCACATTGTGCCTGATTGTCTAGAAAATCAAAATAAGGACAAGAGGGACAGGAAAGATAGGGAAAAGACAAGGACTCCAGGAGAAACAAAAATGACAAATCCTCCTCCAGCAAAAACAAACACACCAGGAAGGGATTTATAGCTGAAACCTTGAGTGAAACTGAAGAAGAGTCAGAGGCTTCATAAAGCTCAAGTGATGATGAAGATGATGCTGAAGAGAAGGAGTTCTGCATGATGGCTATCAATGCCTCCCAACATAATTCTGATGTAGAACATGAAACAGAATCTGAATTTGAACATGAAGATGAAGAAGACCAAGTAATAGATTCCTTTGATTTTAATTCAGAGGACTTTAAATTTGAATTTAAAGCACTTTTTTAGACTTGCTAAAGTCTGAGAAAGAGATCATCTCTCTCAAAAATCAATTATCTGAACATAGCACTTTAAAGTAAGATAACCTCAAACTTTCTGAGGAGCTGGAATGTTGTAGGGAGGAGATAGCTTCACTGTAAAGTGAACTATCCCAGGCAAAGAAGTTTGAAGAATCCCTTAATGGGAGAAGCATCAGACTGATGGACATCACAAGTACAGTGAACTCAAGATTTAATAGTACACTGGGATTGGGTGCTTCATCCAGCCAACCTATAGTATTAACAACTCCAATTAAATTTATTTAAGATAAAGGAAAGGAAGTTGTAGAGGTGGCTAGGAAGAATCCTGATTTACCTAAGGAAAACAAAGTTCAACAGAAAACGTCGAACTGAGCTCGACGATCTCAGGCTGAATCGTCGAACTCAGGTCGATGGCTTCTAAACTCTGAATTCTGGCATAGTCGATCTTCGAACGGAGCTTGACGATCTGACCCAAGATTGTCGAACTCAGCTCGACGATCGTCGAACAGAGCTCAGAGCTTTGAACAATCTTTCAGAGGTAAATCTAAAATCAATCCTAGAAGTCCTACATCCCAAAGCATCAACCCTTATACTGAATGGATAGTACCTCCTAGGATATACCATCCTGAAGGATATAAGAGTCAGCCAGGGATGTCTTTTATTTCTGAGTTTAAAGGTTATCAACCTAGACCCAAGGTAAAATGGGGCAAAAACATATAAATTGTTTATGTGTAGGTGAAGACCTATCAAGCAATGAACCAACAATGGTATCTGGATAGTGGGTGCTCAAAGCACATGACAGGGAACAAGGAGAATCTAACATCCTTCAAAACCAAACTTGGACCCAAAGTGATATTTGGTGATTAAAACTTTGGTCAAACAAAAGGATATGGTGTTGTTCAGATTGGCTCAGTCACATTCAAGAAGGTGGCTTATGTTGAAGGACTGAAGCACAATCTAATCAGCATTAGTCAACTCTGTGATGAAGGCTATCAAGTGATATTCAACAAATCCTTATGCAAGATCAAGTCAGAGGATTACACAACAGTGTTAACAAGTAAAAGGAAAGGTAACATTTATCTATTAGATTTCCTTTCAACCAATATAGATATCTGTTTATTTAATTCAGTTTGCAAACCAATTGATCTTTGGCATAAGAGACTAGGACAATAAACCTTAGAACCATTTCTAGGCTTTCCAAGGACAACCTTGTTAGAGGACTACCTTCTGGCCCCTACAAAAAGGTAGGACTCTGCAGGGCTTGTCAATTAGGCAAGCAAACTAAAAATAGTTTTAAGTCACTTAATAAGTGTGATTCACATAGGATCTTGTATCTGTTACACATGGATATTTTTGGACCCATTACAGTACAAAGCTTAGGAGGGAAATCTTACACTTTAGTGATTGTAGATGACTTCTCTAGATTCACTTGGGTATTCTTTCTTAGGAAGAAGTCTGATAACTTTAAGTGTTTGACAGATTTTCTCAAATGCATACTGATTGAGTTCAATACTCACATTGCCCTAATCAGAAGTGATCATGGGATAGAGTTTGATTCTCTTCTTATGCAAGAGTTCTGTCAGAGTGAAGGGATCAGGCATACTTTCTCAGCTACTAGAACTCCTTAACAAAATGGGGTAGCTGAAAGGAAAAATAGAACCCTTATTGAATCTGCCTCCACATTGTTGATAGATGCTCACCTTCCTCTATCTTTTTGGGCAGAGGCAGTGAACACCTCCAACTATGTGTTGAACAGAAGTTTGATACATAAACTGAAGGGCAAGTCTCCCTATGAATTGCTCAAAGGGAAGAAACCTAAAGTAGACTATTTATAAAATTTTTGTTGCATTTGTTATATTCACAATAATGATAAGAAATACTTAGAAAAATTACAAGCTAAAGCTGATGAAGGAGTGTTTCTGGGATACTCCATGATCAGTAAAGCTTATAGGGTTTATAATAAAACTTCTCTTAAAATTGAAGAATCTGTTCATGTATCTTTTGATGAAACTAACATGTTTTACAAAAAGAAGAATACTTCTACCATAGAACCCTTGCAAGTACACTCTCTTTCAGAAAATTTTGACAGGTTGCATATTGTAGAAAAAGATACAACACATTCACATTTCTAACAAAGAGGTGAAATCAGTGAAGATGAAGAGGACACTCAACATCTTGGTACTCAACATCCTGGTGAGAATTATCTTGAAGAACTAGTTGTTGTTCCACAAGAGGAAACAACAACACAGGTTGGTGAACAATCAACCCCCCTGTTGATTTAGTAACAACAAGAGATCATCCAATCTCCCAAGTGATTGGAAACATCTCAGCTGGTGTGCAAACAAGAAATCAGGTCAACCAAAACCTGATGCACACTTACTTTCTATCTCAAGTTGAGCCTCAATCCATTCAAGATGCAGAATAAGATCCACACTGGATGATTGCTATGCAAGAGGAACTACTTCAATTTGAGAGGAATAAAGTTTGGGAACTAGTGTCAAGGCCTAAGGATCACTCCAATGTTGGAACAAAGTGGGTGTTCAGAAACAAATTGGATGATCAAGGAATAATTATCAGGAATAAGGCAAGGCTAGTTGCTCAAGGATACTTTCAAGAAGAAGGAATAGACTATGACCAGACCTTTGCACCAGTTGTAAGTTTAGAGGCCATAAGAATATTCCTAGCTTATGCAGCTCACAAAGGATTCAAGGCCTACCAAATGGATGTGAAGAGTGCTTTTCTCAATGGAGACATGAAAGAAGAAGTCTATGTTAGACAACCCCAGGTTTTATCTCTTCAACTTATCCTGACCATGTTTTCAAATTGCATAAAGCATTATATGGTCTCAAGCAAGCTCCTAGAGCATGGTATGAGACCTTAGCATGCTTTTTATTAGAAAATGATTTTATATGGGGTAGAGTAGACAAAACTCTTTTTATTAGAACCCATAAATCCCATACCCTACTAGTATAAATATATGTAGATGATATTATATTTGGATCTACTAATTCAAATTTATGCAAAAAGTTCTCTAAACTAATGCATTCAAAATTTGAAATGAGTAGCATGGGTGAGCTTTCCTTCTTTCTAGGATTGCAAGTCAAACAACATGTTGAAGGCATATTTATTTCTCAAACCAAGTATGCAAAAGAACAGGTTAAGAAATTTGGTATGTCTGAAGCATCTTATATGAAAACACCTATGCCTACTAATGTTGTATTAGATGCTGATGAACATGGAAAACATGTTGATCAGACAACATATAGAACAATGATTGGCTCTCTATTGTACCTTACAGCTAGTAGACCTGATATAATGTTTGCTATATGTATATGTGATAGGTTCCAAGTAAGCCCTAGAGAGTCACACCTAACATTAGTTAAGAGGATTCTTAAGAATGTAAAAAGTTGTCCAAATCTAGGTCTCTGGTATCCAAAAGACTCGGGTTTTGAATTAACTGGATTTTCAGATGCTGATTATGCTGGATGTAGAGTAGACAATAAAAGCACTAGTGGAACTTGCCAGTTTCTTGGGGACAGACTTGTCTCCTGGTTCTGTAAGAAACAAACATCTGTGTCCACTTCAACTACTGAAGCTGAATACATGGCAGCAGGTAGTTGTTGCTCACAGATTTTGTGGATTCAAAACCATCTCCTAGACTATGGTTACAACTTAGAAAGGTCAAAAATATTTTGTGATAACACCAATGCTATTTCTATTGCACAAAATCAAGTCCTCCATAGTAGGACAAAACATATAGAGATTAGGCATCACTTCTTAAGGGATAATGTTGAGAAGAATAAAATTGAACTTCATTATATCCCAACTAATTTGCAAAGGGGAGACATTTTCACCAAACCATTGGATGAAAAGAAACACACCTTCTTCCTAAATCAGTTAGGAATGTTAGTTTGAGGAAGTTTAAAATTAAACCCAAGATTTTAAAACTCTAAAAACAGACCAAGACTATGCTAAAAACTTGATTTTTCTAGTGTCTGTAGGTTGTTTTTAGTCCTTGAACTGCGCTCGACGTTTTTCCCCAAGATCGTCGAACGGAGATCGACGTTTACCGAAAGCGTTGACCGGAGTTCAGCACCTTCAAATAGCACTAGTATATCTTCTTCTGGTCATAGATCATCGATCGGAGCTCGACTCTCTCCAATATCGTCGAATGCAGATCGACGTTATTGAAGACTCTTCAGATTTTTTTAGAAGCCCAGATCGTCGAACGGAGTTCAACGATCATTCCTTTTCAGCGTCGAACCCTAATATAAAATTCATTCTTCGACCGTCATTCTCCTTTTGCGCTTTCATACTCTCTGCAAACTTTTTCTTTCCCTCCAAACTTCTTTACACTTGGTCGTGTTTGTTCATTTTTGCAGGTATACAATGGCAGTGTCTGTTGTTGCCCTCGCCAAAATTAAATTCGACACAAGTTTTGATATAGATATAGACTCCTTTGAAGGCAGTGATCAAATTTTTAAGGATATACTGGAACTATTCAATGAACAGAAGTTAGCACAAATTATGACAACAAGGATGAAGATTGCTGCTGATGAAATTTAAGAATGGGTATATACGACGCATAATCTTGATCAGAATACAGTAATTGGTACTATAGCCGGGACTCAGGTACCCCTAACACCTGCTCTACTGGCTAAAGTTTTTCAACTAAGCACTGGAAACGATTCTATTGAGTTATCTGGAGAAGAGTCTACAAATATGTTAGATTGAATGGGGAATTCTGCAGCAAACCCTAGGAAGCTGCTGAAAAAGAATTTGTCTGTTGAGTACAAATTCCTTGCAGATGTTATGGGCAAGGTCCTGCTAGCCAAACATTCTTCCCATGATACCGTTTCCAGGTATCAATTCTTCTTGATGGGTGCACTGGTTGATAAGAAGCAGTTAAATTGGGGAGAAATTTTCTTTGAGCTGATTAAGAAGAAGGTAAACAAAAGTATTGTTAATTTTGGGAGGATCTTAGGGCTATTCCTGCACTTCAAATACCCTCAGCTGCTTATGTCCAGTGGGATGCATATTAATGCCTCCAAGAGGCTTACCTGTGCCCTTTTTGGCAAATGGGACAGGCAGATTGTTAAGCAAACCAGGACTACTGCTTCTTTAGGCAGAAGGACATTTGCAGTCTCTTCCCCTCAGGAAAATGCCCTCATGGAAGATTTGCCTGCCTCCTCCTCTTCTCCACCTTCTCCAATTGTTCCTTCAACCATCCCCCCATCCACCATCACCATCTCTATCTCTTCCCCCATAACCATTTCATCTCCACCTCCAACCACAGAAGACCTATTCCATCCCCTACACTTCTATCTACCTCTTGACTTAGACACCACCATACCATCCTTCAATCTCATGGAAGATTCCTTTATGGATGATTCCCCCTCCTCACCTACCGAGCTTCCATCATCCACCACATCCTATCAACAACTCCCTCATGAAATTCTTTCCCAACAATCATTCCTTCCTTCAACTTCTACAACCATAACCTCTATCTCCACCATTCCAATATCTCAACCAACCATCCTACCACCCACAACCACACCTTCTGCAGCCCCTTCTACTCTAGTCTCTACCTCTACTCAAGTCTCACTTGAGCAAGTAGATCTTCCTGCCCTGGAAGATAAGCTGTATGGGATGTTAGCTCCCAGGCTAACACTCCTGTTGGATACCTCCATGGCTCCACTCCTGAAATCAATCAAGGAGCTATCTGCCAGGCTATCCTCTCTTTCTCCTCCTCAGGAAATCCCTTCTATGGGGTGCCTTGATCCAGTTCCAACTGAATCAAGGCAGGGGGAGATGCCATGTGAAGAAGAGACAGTGCCTGCTGCTTCAGAAGAACTCTTGCCAGAGACAGTTCCAGTTCCAGCTCTAGTTCCAAATCTAACAGTTGACTTCAAGTCACTGTTATCCGGTTTTTATGCTCTGCACTTCATCTGTCCACCAGCTCAAGAAGTTTAAGATCTGACTAAGTCCATTGTGCCTGTTGCTTGCTGTGATCCCAGCCTGATTACTTCTAATATCAATTCTCTTAAGGCTGAGGAAATTATTGTTTCTGATTGGGCTGCTACTGCTGCTGATATTGTTGCTGATGAAATTGGTGAGACTGTTGAAATTGATGTGTTGCCTGCTGATAGTGATGTTCCTGCTGCTACTATTATATCTGAGAGTGCTGCTTCTATCACTGTTGCATAACAAACCAAACAATAGGAGAAATATATTCAAAGGATTAATGAGCTTTATGATAATCCTCCAAGTTCAGACAGTGACCAACTCCATACTGATTCTGATGACTCCTCTGCAATTATTGCAAAGAAGAGGAAAGCAAGAAGTAAGGCACTGAAAAGAGTTCCCCCAGAAAAAGTAAAAGATGACAATGATATACCTTATTACATTCTTCATGACTGTCCAATTTATTAGCCTTGGATGCATCATTCCAAAAATCAACTTAAGGCCATGAAGAAAAGGAGAAAACTTGATAAGTATGAAAAGGGGTCCTCCCAATTCCATCCTCCTTCTCCTCCTCCGGATTCAGGATCTGGTGGAGGTTCAGCTTTTCAGTCTTCTTCTACTGCTAGGCCAAGCTCTTAGTAGTCTCAATATAGATATCAACTAAGAGGCCAACACCAAAGAGGATATCAGTCTAGGAGAGATCAGTCAAGAGGCAGACAGAGAGATTATAGGACTCATTCCAGAAATCAAGCTAGACAACACCCATATCAAAGGGAAGGACAAGGCCCTACTGATTCTACATCTGGTCCTTTCCCTTACAAGCTGAAAGATACAGTTATCACTAGAGCTACTCCTACTGACTCAGTGGAATTAAATAGATATGAACCTCCAGTTCCATTTGAAGACCCTGAGAACAATCCACTAGCATGGACAACCAGAATAAAAGAACTTGCAGCATTAGATCAGATCAAGAAAGAAAAAGAGCAAGACAGAGATACCTCTAATATCATAATACTATCAGAGCAGAGAAAGAAATAAATTGAAAGATATGCTTCCAAAAAATTCATTGATCTAGAAAGCTACATGAAGCTGCATCCTGAGGCTGTTGTTCCAAGGCCAAAATCTCAAACCTCCTTAGGTGCAGATGATGATAGAAGATCCAAAAAGGAAGCCCTCAATCCCAACAGAGAAATTCTTTTCAAAAAGGGCAATGAGTAATTTGAGTAAGTTGATACTTATATCTATTTCTGACTGAATCTGTGATTCTTGTTATGATTCTGCAATGCTCAACATATGTTATCTGCATTGTTGTTTCTGTTTTTTTATTTAATTCTGATGTATGCTTATTATTTCCTATTTGTCTTGTAAATAGTAATCCTAACCCAAATAGGGGGAGATTGTTGGAACACCCTATTACTAATTTTGGTAAGGATCACTATGTGCTTAGGAATTTGTTTTGACCTTGTTGTATAGTCTGATAGGTCAATTAGAATGAGTCTTAGGGTTAGTACTTAGGTTTGAAAGCTTCCCTCAAGACCATCTAAAGATCAGGATTCAGTGCTGAAGACTAGGACAATTCTCGTCGAGCTCAGGTCGACGAAACATCGAACTCAGTTCGACTATCTCTGAGTTCAGTTCTATGAGGCATTGAACCCCGTTCGACGATCTTCGAGCTCAGATCAACGTTCTGTCTCTAGCTATAATTCCAAGTCTCTGAGCTCAGGTCAACGATAGTTGATCTCAAGTCGACGTTTTATGTTTTCAGTCTAGTTCAATCTCTGAGCTCAGGTCGACGATCGCTGAGCTCAGATCGATGCTTTTCTGAAGAGATCGACGATTTCAGGATTCAAATTCAGGACAGTTATGGAATTCATTCAGACTTATTTTTAGAATTTATGGCAAAGGATTTTGTAGCCATTTCAATCAATCTGGAGCAAGTTTCAAGGAAGACTAATTGGAATGTTTCTTAAGGACTTTCCTCCAGAGGCATATATAAGTTAAGATAGTCATTTATGACTGATTAACGGCTATCAAGAAGTCAGAATCATATATACTCCCTAGAGAATCATTTTGAATAGAGAACAGACAAGATTTGAAAAATATACAGAAGAGAGAACAAGAAAATTATTTATCAAGAATTCATCTTATGGGAATAGACTCAGTAGACAAAAGTTTACAGAATTACTGAGTTAGAATTCTTCAAGAACACAAGGAATATTACTGTGAAGGAGATCATCTGCTATTCTACTCCTTCAAGCATCAAGTGTTCAAAAGCTTCTTCATCAAGGACTCCATACATCACACATTTCAGCATCTGCTGAAATTATCTATTGCTGGAGATCTGAAGCATCTGAAGGCCTATCACCCTAAGCAAAGCTCATCTTCCTGAACCCTTACAGATCTTAGGGGGAGCTTTGACAACATCTTCCACTTGTCTTCTCTTAGATTATTGACAGAGAAGAACAACTTAACCTTTTTGTTTTTCCTTATTCCTTCTGTAAAAGGGTTTCTCAAAACTCCCTTCAAAAGTTGTGGCTAGTTTCTGATACCTTGTCAAAACTCAGTGGTGGCAAGACACCTGATCAAAAAATCTGATTTGGTTTTTGAGCACCTTATCAAAAGCTCATTGGTGCCCAGGATACCTGATCAACTATTCCTGCAGTGGATTCCTACCTAGGGTGGTAGAAGAGTGGATGTACCCAGGTTGTTGGGGAACCACTATAGATCCTTGTGTCTTCTGGTTTGCTGTGCTTTTGCTTTGCCGTGTGATGTGATTTTGTTTATTGCTTCTTAGTTTTTCTTTTTGCAAGCACCTTACACATATACATAAATCAAGACTTCCACTACTATATAGTTTTAAATTGTAAATTATTTTAAAATACTCTATTCACCCCCCCCCCTCTAAAGTAAAGGTAGATCTTACACTCACTTTCAGCTTCTGTACTTGGTTTCATCAAAAGGTTTCCCTTTCTCATCCTTGTCCAGAGACATAGCTGAGGCCATTGGAGTCCTCATAGAGGTTGCATTCTCCATCCTGAATTTCTTTTGTAGCTCTTTGGTGAACTTTGTCTGTGAGATGAAAATTCCATCCTCAGATTGTTTCACCTGAAGCCCTAAGAAATACTTCAGCTCTCCTATAGTGCTCATTTCAAACTTCCTTTGCATAAGTTTAGAAAACTTCTTGCAGAGGTTGTTATCCGTAGAGCCAAAAATAATGTCATCGACATAGATTTGCACTAGCAAAATCTTGCCTTTTACTTCCCTAAGAAATAATGTCTTGTCTATCTTTCCTCTTGTGAACTTGTTCTCAAGAAGAAAGCTAGACAACGTCTCATACCAAGCTCGAGGAGCGTGTTTAAGACCATATAATGCTTTCTGCAGTAAATAAACATGGTTGGAAAAGTTGAGTCAACAAAACCTGGCGGTTGCTCTACATACACTTCTTCTTTTATGTCACCATTCAGGAAGGTGGACTTTACATCCATCTGATAGACGGTAAAGCCCTTAAGTGCAGCATAAGCAAGGAATAACCTGATCACCTCCAGTCCTGCCACTAGAGCATACGTTTGATCGAAGTCGATTCCTTCTTCTTGACGATAGCCCTTGGAAACGAGTCTGGCTTTGTTCTTTATAATAGTTCCATCTTCGTCCATCTTGTTCCGGTAGACCCATTTTGTCCCGATGACGTTCTTACTCTTGGGTCTAGGAACAAGTGTCCAAACTTTGCAACGTTTGAACTGATTTAACTCTTCTTCCATGGCTATAATCAAGGATCCATCCGAGTTTGCTTCCTCAAACCTCTTAGGTTCAACCTGTGATAGAAAACTTAAGAATAAATTCTCCTTAGTTGTTCCTCTCCGAGTCCTGACACCATCCTGGGGATCTCCTATGATTTGGTCCAAGGGATGATCCTTCAGGTGTTTGAGCTCTAGAGTCCTTGCATCTATGATCTCTTCAGCCACTGGAGTTGCATCTTCAGCTGGGATGAATTCTTCATCTTGATCATCTACCTCTCCAATCGGGGTTGAAGAGGTGATCTTGATGAACTTTTCATCTTTATCTTCAGTAGGTTCATCCAGGCTGAGTTCCTTTATCTTTGTACCTGCATCTTCAATGAGCATACTAGAAGAGTTGCTTTGCAGCAAGCTCGTCTCATCAAATACAATATGTATCGATTCTTCTATCACTAGAGTTTTTCTATTAAATACTCTATAGGCCTTACTATGGCTACTATAACCTACAAAAATACCTTCAAAGCTTTTCTCGCTAAACTTGGTAGTATGATACTTGTCGTTGTTAAGTATGACATCCAAAGATTCTAAAATATGAAATGGTGGGTTTCCTGCCTTTTAGAAGTTCGTAAGGAGTCTTATCATAGTTCTTGTTGATGAGTGCTCGATTTTGCACGTGATAGGCGGTGTTGACGGCTTTAACCCAGAAGTACTCTAGAAGTGAGGCATCAATAAGCATAGTCCGACAAGCCTCTATGAGTGTTCTGTTCCTTCTCTCAACTACTCCATTTTGCTGTGGAGTGCGAGGAGAGGAAAACTCATGAAAGATACCTTGACTTTCACAGTATTCTGAGTATACCCCAGACTTGAATTCCGTTCCATTGTCTGACTTTCACAGTATTCTGTCAACTACTCCATTTTCTCTCTAAACTCATGAAAGATACCTTGTTCACTTCTGATTTTGACTACGGAGCAGTTGTATTCATTCTGGACTTGCCAAACAAAATTAGTGAAAATATTAAAGGTATCTGACTTGTGTTTCAGAAAGAACACAAACGCAAAGTGCGAGTAATCATCCACAATAACAAATGTATATTCCTTACCTCCCAAACTTCTAACTTGCAGTGGACCGAACAAGTAGATTTGAAGAAGCTGTAAGCTTCTATAAGAATCCTTGCCTATAATGCTTTCAAATGAACTCCTTATTTGCTTGCCTTTTATACAGGCATGACAAGGGCTGTCCTTAACGCACTTGACATTAGGGGCATCACGTACTATGTTTTGAGAGAATAGTTTATTAATAGTTTTGATATTAATATGTGCTAGTCTCATGTGCCATTGGTCAGCAAGAGATGCACTACTTTTTGCTAAAAGACATACTGGTGTAGAGGAGTTAATACAAATGAAATTTAAATAGAAAATATTTCTTCTTCGAGTGTCTGATAAAATAGTTTCCATGTTGTCAACCGATTTTATCAAACACTTGTCAGCATGGAATTCAACCACGTGTCCTTTGTCACATAGTTGGCTTATGCTAGTGAGATTGTGTTCCAATCATTCAACATAGGTTACATCCAAAAAGGATACGTTACCGTTAGTAATCATATTGTAGCCTTTGGTAATTCCTTGGTCTGAACCTCCAAAGATGACCTTTGGTCCGTTCAATACCGGTGAAAAGTTTTTGAGTAGGCTCCTTGTCCCGATCATATGCTGAGAACATCCACTGTCCAAATACCAGATTGGCATTTTAATGGCCTTTGGACGTACCTGCAATTATAATCACTTAGCCTTAGGAATCCAAACATGTTTGGGTACTTGGTCTAGAGTTAGAATACTCCCCCTGCGAGTATTAGCCTTATGAGTGGTCATTCTCAGGTTGCTAACTTGAGGAGTTGCAGCATTTTTAGGGTTGAACCAACAATCTATGGCAAAGTGACCAAATCTACCACAACACCAATAGTCGAATCTGTTGTATCTTTGCCTTATAATCTCTTGCTTGACCTTCTTGAGAGGAGGTCCAGCAGGGGTAGCATTCTTGGAGGAAGAAGCTTCATGATGATGGCAACTATGTGAAGTCTTCTCCTTCATAAGCTTTTCCACAAAAGGTTTTACCTTTGGTGCCTTCTTGATGTTATGACCATGAGCATAAGGTCCATAGCTCTGAAGTTGAATCTCTTTAAAAGGTGCCTTGAAGACACTCTCGCCAAAGTTACGAGTGCGAGTCCAACCTTGGTACCTTGACTTAGGCTTCTCCGGGATCGGCCTAGTGAAGTGTCCATAGGTGGACTCATAGTCGAATTCGTTCGCAGGAGAGATAACTTTCTTGAATGAGACTGGCTCCAAAGGAGCTTTCCCTTTTTCCTCGACCAAGGCCTTCTTGAAAGTATCTAGTGTCAACTAAATACACCTATGGGGGGGGGATAGGTTTATTGCAGTCTTTTGCGGAATTTAAATTACCTGCACAAATAAACTAACATAGCACAGAAAAGCACACAAGCAATTATAGTGGTTCCCCAATTTGGGTACGTCCACTCTCCCCCTTCGACCTATTTCCCACCAAGGGACGACTCGGTCACTTCACCAATCGGATTGAAATCCAATCCTCACACTAAGGAAGAAACCCTTCCAACCAAAGAAGTCACTACTCCTCCACCACGGGTTCCACGCAACCCTTACAACTAGGAATAAAAATTCCTTTACAACAAAATAAAAATTGAATGTACAAGAAATACAAACAAACTTGTGGAGAATCCGATGTCGCTCTTCGTTCGTTGATGCTTTCTTGAAAGAGACGAAGAGTCCATGACCGGAGTACTCTCTTGGAGAGGATCTTGATAAGATCGGCGGCGGTAAGAGGTTGCGGCGGCGATGCTTTGTGAATCCAATCTTCTGGGAGAAGCAAGCAAGGTCTACGAACGATCTCAGTTGGATCAGTCGTCCCGATCGATTCAGAATGAAGAACTAACTTCATTGAACGATTCGAGAGACAAGAGATCTCAAGAGAGAAGCATGAGACACACTGCTAGCCTCGGTCCTGTCGACGGAAGATCAAAGAATCTCTGAGATCTGTGGCAGTGACGAGCTTGCGAGCAGCGACATCGATCATCGATTTTTGCGATCTGCTATGGCACGACGTCGGCTTCTTGATTTCTCGTGAATAGTTGCTGTAGATGTTCGAAATAAGCATGTATATATACCCGAGCCAACCCTAATGACCGTTGTGGGGCCCACAAGGAAATACTCTAGCCCCGACCGAAACAGCGCATGGCTTATTTGTTCGGCCTAGCGAACAGGCGAAAATTGCCTAAGGAAAAACCGTCAAGAATCTTTGGTGATTCCCGTCGAATTTGGCGGGAATCACTCACGATTCCCGTCGATTCTGCCTTGGCCAATTTCCAGTTGAAAAACTAGTCAGCCTGAGGGAATCGGCGGAAATGCAACCTGATTCTCATCGAATCGGAGGGAATCTGAACGATTCCCGTCGAAGTCGGAAAGAATCACTTAGTGATTCCCGTCGATTCTGCCTTAGCAGAATTTCTAATAGGAAAACAGCCATCCAGAAGAGATCAACGGGAATGAAACCTTATTCCCGTCGAATCGGCGAGAATCATAAGTGACTCTCGTCGAAGTCGGCGGGAATGACTTAGTGATTCTCGCCGATTATAGCTTAGACGATTTTTCTCTTCCTTTCTATGAACTTGGTCTTTGACCCATCTTTGCTCCTCTTCTGCTCTTTATCAATCTTGACCCTGTAATTAAAAATTAGTACACTCTAATAGAGAGAGCACACATTAGTCAACACACTAATCTGCTCAACGAGAGATTACATCGTGCAGACCCATGTATATTGACCCACTGCACCCTAACATTGGTGTGTACTTAGCATGGAATAGCTGCAAGCACAACTTGATAGAAAATCATCAAATACATTGTCAATTCAACTTAGCTTGTTCAGGGGCTTCTTCAAATCAGGTACATTGTGGATACAATACCCAACAATCTCCCCCTATTTGAAGAAGCCTAAACCCTACAAGCTAAGGTGAATAGAACAGATAAGAATGAAAATCATAAAATGAAAATTTAGTTGAGAGTAAAATTCATTACCCTTTTCCTGAGAGCATACTTAACATTGGCAGCAACCTTAGACTTAGCTGAGAGGGTAATCTCCCCCTTTTCGGCTTCTACAAATCTTGGACTTCACTTGGAGCCAAATGCTACCCATTAGCGCTTGCATCCGTGCTCGATCTTGAGTTCCTTGCTGATGCTCCCCCTTGATCCAAGAGCCTTGAGCCCTTCAATCTTCATAGTTCAGCATGCCGAGTTCAATTTTGAAGAGACTGAACTTGGCCTCGTATAGGGGCTTTGTGAAAAAATCTGCAATCTGGTTATCCGTGGGGACATAGCAGAGAGAGATATCTTTGTTTTCCACATGCTCCCGAATGAAGTGGTAGCGCACTTCAATATACTTTGTTCTGCTATGCGACACTGGATTGTTCGTAATTGCTATTGCGCTTGAGGAGTCGCAAAACATAGGAACTTCTCTGAACTGCAAGTCATAATCTTTGAGTTGATTTCTGATCCATAGAAGTTGTGCGCAATAGTTGCCGGCTGAGATGTCCTCAGATTCAGCCGTAGAGGTTGCGACACAATTCTGCTTTTTACTGTTCCATGAAATAAGCCTTCTTCCGTGGAATTGGCACATCCCGGAAGTGCTTTTCCTCTCATCCCTGCTTCCTGCAAAGTCAGCATCTGAAAAGCCTATTAGCTCGACATCATTCTTTCTTGGGTACCACAAGCCAAGATTTGGTGTACCTTTAAGGTATCTAAGAATTCACTTTGCAGCGACATAATGAGATTCCTTAGTGTTCACCTGATATCTGGCACAAATGCATGTGGAAAACATAATATCCGGTCGACTAGTAGTAAGGTAGAGCAGGGATCCAATTATGCTTCTGTATTTGGTTTCATCAAAAGGTTTCCCTTTCTCATCCTTGTCCAGAGACACAGTGGATCCCATTGGAGTCCTCATAGAGGTTGCATTCTCCATTCCGAATTTCTTGAGGAGTTCATTTGTGAACTTCATTTGAGAGATGAAAATTCCATCCTCAGACTATTTCACTTGAAGTCCCAAGAAATACTTTAGCTCTCCCATGCTGCTCATTTCAAACTTTCCTTACATAAGTTTAGAAAACTTCTTGCAAAGATTGTTGTCCGTTGAGCCGAATATTATGTCATCGACATAGATTTGCACAAGCAAAATCTTGCCTTTAACTTCCCTAAAGAACAATGTCTTATCTATTTTTCCACTAGAGAACTTATTCTCAAGAAGAAAACTAGACAGAGTCTCATACCAAGCTCGAGGAGCTTGTTTTAAGCCATATAATGCTTTATTAAGAAAATAAACATGATTAGGAAGTGATGGATTAACAAAACCTTGGGGTTGCGCGACATATACTTCCTCTTTCAAATTTCCATTTAGGAATGCATACTTCACATCCATCTGATAGACCGTGAATCCCTTGTGAGAGGCATATTCCAGGAACAATCTGATCGCCTCGAGCCTTGCAACCGGTGCAAAGGTTTGGTCGAAGTCAATCCCTTCCTCCTGTCTGTAACCTTGTGCAACAAGTCTGGCCTTGTTCTTTATGATGACACCGTGTTCATCCAGCTTGTTTTTGAAGATCCACTTAGTGCCGATCACATTCTATTTTTTGGTCTGGGAACAAGTGTTCAGACGTTGCATCGTTCGAATTGATGCAGTTCATCTTGCATGGCCAATATCCATGATGCATCCTTGTTCGCTTCGTCGAACTTCTTTGGCTAAACCTGTGATAGAAAACTAAGGTGTAGAATCTCGTTAATTGTACCTCTCCGAGTTCTGACACCGTCACGAGGATCTCCAATGATCTAATTTCTGGGATGATCCCTCACGTGTCGGAGCTCCAAGAGTCTGGCATCTGGAGCTCTAACAGCTTCTTGGGCTTCTCCTCCTTTTGGGAGAGTTACTCCATCCTGATCGTCCTCTTCTCTAGTTGGCGTTAAGGTGGAAACCTTGACGTACTTGGGAGTTGCATCTTTGTAGTCTCATTGAGACTTAACTATTCGAGCCTTGCACCTAGATCTTCAAGAATGCCACTGGAAGAATTGCTATGAAGTAAGCTTCCTTCATTAAATACAACATTAATGGACTCCTCTACCACTAGGGTTTTCTTATTGAAGACCCTATATGCCTTACTATGGCTACTATAGCCCATGAAGATGCCTTCAAAGCATTTTTCTCCGAATTTAGTACGTGGGTACTTCCCATTATTGAGTACATAGCATATGCAGCCAAAATTCCTTAAATAGGACATGGTCGGTTTCCTGCCTTTCAATAGCTTATAAGGCGTCTTACGATGATTCTTGTTGATAAAAGCTCGGTTCTGCACATGACAAGCCGTATTGACAGCCTCTGCCCAGAAGTACTCTGGAAGAGAAGCGTCATTCAACATTGTCATACATGCTTTAATGAGCGTTTTATTTCTCCTCTCCGCAACTCCGTTTTGATGAGGAGTACGCGGGGAGGAAAACTCATGAAAGATACCATGTTCTTCACAGAATTCTTTCATAGCACCTGACTCGAATTCTGTTCTATGGTCACCTCTTATACCATCTTGACCATGGAGCAGTTAAGTTCGTTCTGAATCTGCTTGACAATATTAGTGAAGATGTTAAGCGTTTCTGACTTTTGTTTCAAGAAGAACACCCACGTAAACCGAGAGTGATTATCAACAATCACTAGCTTATACGATTTGCCTCCTAATCTATGAACTTGCACTGGACCGAACAAGTCCATATGTAGAAGATAGAGACATCTGGAGGAGTCTTTGTCTGCAATGCTCTTAAAGGTAGCCCAAGTCTGTTTGCCATTCTGGCATGCAGGACAAGGGCTATCTTTGATGAACTTAATAGTAGGGGCATCCCATACTAAGTTCTTGGAAAACAACATATTAATTTTCTTGAAATTAATATGTGCTAATATCTTGTGCCATTATTCACAAAGAGATGCACTGCCTTTTGTTACTAGGCACACGAGGGTAGAAGAATCTAAGCTAATAAAATTTAAGCAAAAGATATTTCTGCTCCTAATGCCAGTTAATACCGTCTCCGAAGAGGCACACGATATTTTCAAGCACTTATCCTTGCAGAACTTAACGTCGTATCCTTTATCACACAACTGGCTTACACTGATCAGGTTGTAGTTTAACCCTTCAACATAGGCCACGTTAGTGATAGAGAATACACCGTTGGAAATCATACCATAACCCCTGGTGACTCCTCGATCAGATGATCCAAAGATGACTTTAAGTCCATTTTCGACTGGAGAGTAATCACGCAATAGGCTTATAGTCCCGGTCATATGTCGGGAGCATCCACTGTCCAAGTACCAGATTGGCATTTTGGTGGCCTTTGGACATACCTGCAAAACAGAATTAATTTCCCTTAGGAACCCAATCGAACTTGGGTCCTAGATTCCTTGTTAACACACTCCCCCTCGGGTGGTTAACCCTATGAGTGGTTGGCCTCGCATTGCTAACATGAGGAGTCTCGTTGAATCTTGGGTTAAACCAGCAATCCACGGCAAAGTGACCAAATTTTCCACAACAACAATAGTCAAACCTGTTGTACCGCTTCCTAGGCTCCAGCTTCACCCTTGGAATGGTGGGTCCAGCCGGGGCCTCGGATCTGGAGGTGGAGGCATCATGATGACAGCAGTCACATGATTTCTTCACTTCCTGTTCCTTCAGTAAAACAGGCTTGGCCTTTGGTGCCTGCTTCCTATTATGGCCGCTAGAGAAGTGGCCATAATTCTCCACTTGGATTTCCTCATAAGGTGCCTTGAAGACACTCTCACCGTAGTTGTGGGGGAAGGCCCAACAATCATACTGGCTCTTGGGCTTTTCAACCGAGGGCTGGAAGAAGTGGCCATAGGTTGACTCAAAGTCCTGCTCATTGCAAGGAAAGCCAGGATTTCTAAATAGAATAGGATCGAGTGGGGCCTTTCCCTTTTCTGCAGTAGAGGCCTTCTTAGCAGCCTTACTTTTCCTCTGTTTTCTATTTCTTTTGGATGATTTACCAGGCACACCCACATGCCCTAAGACAGCCCCTTTAGCCTGAGTAGAGAATTCATCAACCAGAGGAAGAGCGGTCTTGGGCATGGATAAGCTTTTAACAATCTTCCTTTCAGCCGCTAGTTGTTCTTCCAACTTGTTGATTTCTTCCTGTTTCTGGTCAAGGAGCCTTAGAGACTCTGAGTGCTTAGAAGTCAGGTCCAGGTGTTCCTATCGGTGAGAAATCAAGCTAGTGATCTCTTCTCTTAGGTACACACCCTCAGCCTTAAGGAATTTGACTTCCTTTTTCTGAGCTCTCAACCTCTTGCGGCATTCCTCAAAGGTATTGAGAAGAAGCTCATACTTTTCGAGGAGCTCAACTTCACGGGCAGATGGGCTGTCCTCGAGATCATCATCAGGAGACTCAGAGTCAGAGTCAGAGAGGGGGGTATGATCTTTTACCTTCCCAGTAAATGGGGGGCAGTATCCTTCTGAGTCAAAGCGACCCATTAGCCCGAAGTAGGCTTCCTCATCATCACTGGAGTCGTACGAATCAGACTCACTCAGTGTCTTTCTCTTTTTGGCAATGTAGCTCCTCTCCTTCTTATTATCTGTAGAGGACCTATGCTCCTTTCCCTTCCCCTTGTCTTTCTTGCTTTGGTGGCAATCAGCAACGACGTGACCTGGCTTATTCCATCCAAAGCAAATAATATCAGCAGATCGATGTTTGTTCTGTTTAGATTCATACCTGTCAGAAGAGTAATTCTTCTTCTGATTTCTGGAGGAGGAGCCGTCTCTCTTTCTTTGATTCCTCATCTTGAGGAACTTCTTGAATTCTCGAGTGATGAGGGAGAATTCTTCTTCATATAGCTCTGAGCCGGAAGAGCATGGCAAGGAGTCTTCTTCCTAATCCCTTTTCCAAGAGCGGGATGAGGCTGCACCCTTGCCTTTCCTTGAGTGATTGGCTTTCAGGGCTACAGTCTTTTCTTTGGCAGCGGCTTTGTCGGCTTCTTATTCAGCTTTTCTGGTGTTCAGCTGAAGCTCATAGGACATAAGCTTCCCAAACAGAATCTGGGGATCAGTTTCTGCTAGCTTGCCAAATTATCTGATGGCGCAGATCTTGGTGTCCCATTCCTTAGTAAGGGATCTAAGGAATTTGTCATTTAATTCACCATCGGTGAGTATTCTGCCATAGCCCTTCAGGGCATTGACAATCTTCAGGAAGTTCTCGAAAGTCACTCCGATCTCTTCCTTGGGACCTTGCCTGAAGGCCTCATACTTTTGGTTCAGAAGGGATCTTTGATCATCCCTTACTTCATCTGTGCCTTCCATCAGGATGATCAGGCAGTGCAAGATGTACTTAGCATTCCTGCAGTTGCTTAAGTTCTACATCATGGAGTCATCGACGGCGCTGACAAGATTGTTCTGAGCCTTCTTATCAAGACCGACTAGCACCATATCATCCTTGTCCATTTCAGAGGCTTCTTCGTTACCATCTTGGTCGGATCAATGGTGGAGGCCTTAGTGGGGATATAAGGTCCCTCTTCCACTACCATGAAGAGTCGAGGGTCGACTACTTCCATGTAGAACCTGATCCTTTCCTTCAAGATAGGAAAGTTCAGCTTTGTGCACACTGGGATCTTTCCTGCATACTTGAGTCCTCCATTTCTGAGATCTTCTTGACACTAGACACGGGATCTTACTCAAGGTGTTAACCTTATTTCTGAGTAACCTCGCTTTGATACCACTTGAAAGTATCTAGTGTCAACTAAATCCACCTATAGGGGGGGGAATAGGTGTATTGCAGTCTTTTGCGGAATTTAAATTACCTGCACTAAAAAACTAACACAGCACAGAAAAGCACACAAGCAATTATAGTGGTTCCTCGATTTTGGTAAGTCCACTCTCCCCCTTCGACCTATCTCTCACCAAGGGATGACTCGGTCACTTCACCAACCGGATTGAAATACAATCCTCACACTACGGAAGGTACCCTTCCAACCAAAGGAGTCACTACTCCACCATGGGTTGCACCCAACCCTTACAACTAGGAATAAAAATTCCTTTACAACAAAACAAAAATTGAATGTACAAGAAATACAAACAAACTTGTGGAGAATCCGATGTCGCTCTCCGTTTGTTAATGCTTTCTTTAAAGATACGAAGAGTCCACGACTGAAGTACTCTCTTGGAGAGGATCTTGACAAGATCGGCGGCGACAAGAGGTTGCGGCGGCGATGCTTTGTGAATCCAATCTTCTTGGCGAAGCAAGCAAGGTCTACGAACGATCTCAGTTGGATCAGTCGTCTCGATCGATTCAGAATGAAGAACTAACTTCGTTCAACGATTCGAGAGACAAGAGATCTAAAGAGAGAAACGTGAGACACACTGCTAGCCTCGGTCCTGTCGATATAAGATCAATGAATCTCTGAGATCTGCGACGGCGACGAGCTTGCGAGCGGCGACAATGATCGGCGATTTTCGCGATCTGCTAGGGCACGGCGTCGGCTTCTTGATTTCACATGAATAGTTGCTGTAGATGTTCGAAATAAGCATGTATATATACCTGAGCCAACCCTAATGACAGTTGTGGGGCCCACAAGGAAAAATCCTCGCCCCGGCCGAAACAACGCACGACTTCCTTTTTCGGCCCAGCGAACAGGCGAAAATTGCCTAAGTAAAAATTGGCGAGAATCGTTGGTGATTCCCGTCGAATTTGGCGGGAATCACTCACGATTCCCGTCGATTCTACCTTGGCCGATTTCTAGTTGAAAAACTAGTCAGCCTGAGAGAATCGGCGGGAATGCAACCTGATTCTCGTCGAATCGGTGGGAATCAGAACGATTCCCGTCGAAGTCGGCGAGAATCACTTAGTGATTCCCGTCTATTCTTCCTTAGCAGAATTTCTGAAAGGAAAACAGTCATCCGGAAGTGGTCGGCGGGAATGAAGCCTTATTCCCGTCGAATCGGCGAGAATCACAAGTGACTTACGTCGAAGTCGGCAGGAATGACTTAGTGATTCTCGCTGATTATAACTTAGACGATTCTTCTCTTCCTTTCTATGAACTTGGTCTTTGAACCATCTTTGCTCCTCTTTTGCTCTTGATCAATCTTGACCCTGTACTTGAAAATTAGTAAACTCCAATAGAGAGAGCACACGTGAGTCAACACACTGATCTGCTCAACGAGGGATTACATTGCGCAGACCCGTGTATATTGACCCACTGTACCCTGACATTGGTGTGTACTTAGCATGGAATAGCTACAAGCACAACTTGATAGAAAATCATCAAATACATTGTCAATTCAACTTAGCTTGTTCAGGAGCTTCTTCAAATCAGGTACATTATGGATACAATACCCAACACTTCTTGGCATCCTTATTCTTTCTCTTGGCCTTATTTCTCCTATGGGATTTACTAGGAGCACCTTTGTGGCCTAGACCAGCACCCTTGGCCTTAGCTGAGAATTACGCAATTAGAGGAAGTACAGTCTTAGGCTTAGAGAAACCTTCTACAAGTTTCCTTTCAGCCGAGAGTTGTTCTTCCAACTCCTTGATGATTTTCTCCTTAAGGTCAAGGTGCTCAAGAGCCTTGTTATATTCTTCAATAGATTTATTGAAGTCTTTCTTGAGAGAGTCAGTCTTAGAGACTTCTTCTCTTAAGATGCTCTCTGTAGTTTGTAGAGATTTTATCTCTTTAGCTTGAGTTTTCACGACTCAGCGACATTTGTCGTAAGCCTTAAGTAACTCCTTATATTGTCCCATGAGTTCAGATTCATCCTCAGAGGGATAGCCCTCATGCTCATTATCATCATCAGATTCTGAAAGAGGGGTGTGAGATTTTACCTCCCTAGTGAACTGGGGGACTTGTTCATCATCAGTTAGATCCATTAGCCCAAAGTATTCTTCTTCCTCTTCTGCACTTGACTCAGATGAGTCGAAGTCACTGAGGGTTTTATCCTTCTTGGCTAATAGGCTCTTTCATGTCCTCTTTTTATTGTAGGACTTCTTCTCTTCTTTTTTGCCACCCTCTTTCTTCTTGTGGGGGAAATCCGCAATGACGTGACCTGGCTTATTACAGCAATGACAAACAAGGTCAGTCGAATAATGTTTATTCGGTTTAGAACCATACCTGTTGTGGCTTCTTGAGCCTTTTCTATGGCGATCACCATCATTGTGTGATCTTCTATAGAAGGCATCCTTTCCTTTCGATTGCTTCTTCTTGTTCAAGAATTTCTTGAACTGCCTTGAGAGTAGAGAGAACTCTCCATCAGATAGCTCTGAGCCAGAGGAGCTTAGCTCAGATGATTCTTCTTAATCAGCTTTAGGAGCTGGGGCAGGAGAGCTAGCCTTTGTCTTCCTTGAGCTATCTTCCTTCAGAGCGACAGACATCTCCTTGGATGCAGACCTGCTCATCTCTTCTTTAGCTTTTCTTGAGTTGATTTGAAGCTCGTAAGACATAAGCTTTCCAAACAGATTCTGCGGGTCCGTCTCGGCTAACCTTCCGAACTCCCGAATGGCGCATACCTTATTATCCCATTCCTTGGTCAGGGATCTTAAGAATTTGTCATTCAGTTCCCCATTTGTGAAGACTCGGCCATAAACTCTTAGGCCATTGACTAGCTTGAAGAAGTTCTCAAAGGTATCAACTATGGCCTCCTTGTGACCTTGCCTGAAGGCTTCATACTTCTGATTTAGAAGGGATCTCCGATCATCCCTAACTTCTTCAGTGCCTTCCATCAGAGTCACCAGGGATTGCCACATCTCCTTGGAAGACTGGCAATGAATCAGATTTTGCAGCATCGAGTCATCGACTGCACTTGCCATAATATTTTTAGCTTTCTTTTCCAGGGAGACAAGTGCAATCTCGTCCTTATCCAAGTCCATCAACTTCTTTGGGACTTATCTTGTTGGATCTATTGTAGATGCAATCATAGGAACATACAGACCTTCTTCAACAATCATGAAGATCCGTGGTTGCACTGCTTCCATGTAGAATTTAACTCTTTCCTTCCACATAGGAAAATTGTTCTTAGTGCATATAGGGAGCTTAGCAAAATCCTTGGTCTTACTCATGCTTGATACTTCTCTAAAGACAACTTGGGAAGGATCAGATCAAGGTGTTAAACTTTTAACGATCAACCTCGCTCTAATACTAATTGTAAGATATAAGTTGTCTACCTAAATCACCTAGAGGGGGGGGTGAATAGGTGAGATGTGCGTCTAATACGGAATAAAAAATTTAGCAACTAGCACAAATAAGTAAGCAGGCAATCACAGAGACGACAAGAGATTTATAGTGGTTCCCTGATCTTGGGTACATCCACTTTCCTCACCGACCTAGCAAATCACTAGACTCAGCTACTTAACTATCTCGGATTGCAAACCAATCCTACACCTTGGAACCACGTTCCTACAAAACTCGGTCCCAAACGGATCTACACTCGGAAGATAGAACTTCCTACCACTCGGAGATAAATCTCCTACAAAGAAAATTGTTTGAGGAAAAATACAAACAAAATAACACAGATCTGGATCTTTTGCTTTGTCTTCTTCGTTGAGAGCTTTCGGCTTGGATAGAAAATGTTGAAGAAGACTTGACAGAAATCCACGGATCAGAGATCTGGAATCACCATGATTAAATAAAAATATCAGAGATCGATGAAGCACGAAGTGATCGGATGATTCTCCTTGAGTCTGGATCGCTTTAGAATGAGAGATCGGCAGCAGCGACTGAGAGGACGATGATCCAGAGTTCTTTCCAAAACCAGTAATGACGGCCGAGAGAGTTAGGTTTTCAGAATTTTTTCTTTCTTAATATTCTATGTATTCTTATAAAAATTGTTAATAGGTGATATCGAAAAGGACCTATTTATAGGCGAGCTGCAACGGTCATTCTAATCTTTAATGATGACACGTGGACCAATCAGAAAAGAGTAATTCAAAATACCCGTTGAATCTAGACATTGAAATATTCCAGGAAATATGAACCAATATACTCGAGAGAAATGATATACTCGAGTATAAGAGGTCTGCTACTCGAGTGGATAAGAGAGGAATATACTCTAGTACAAGGAGAGAAACTACTCGAGTATCTTAGGAAAAACTACTCGAGTGACGTGGAAACTACTCGAGTATACTCAGAGCACCTACTCGAGTAACTAGAAAACTATTCGATTCTGTAAACCAATCTACTCGAGTACTAAGTCACTTACTCAAGTATATCAGGGAAGTACTCGACTATGTGGACTTGGAAAAGTTCAAACTGAATACAGAAAGCTCTACTCGAGTATAATACATAACCTACTCGAGTGACTAACCATCTACTTGAGTATAAAATATCACCTACTCGAGTAAAAGAAAATCTACTCGAGTATAAGCTCATATACTCGAGTATACAGAGTCTTCTCGAGTATGTCCAAGGATCTACTCGAGTACTAAGTCACTCACTCGAGTGTCTGAAGGATACAACTCGATTATGTGGACTTGGAAAAATTCCAGACTGAAATAATCTTCAATACTCCATAGTCCATAAGTCTAAATGCATGTTGATGAAGTGTATTCCAATAGAGAGGCTATACATGAGTCAACACCTTGGATCACACAATGAGGAATTACATTGTATGGTCCTGTGTTTGGTGACCCACTATAGACTGACATTGGTATACACTTGGCAATAAGTTCCTACATACATACAACTCACACACAATATGAAAGTGAGGGGATAAGTTGTAAACTACTCTAGAGGGGGGGTGAATAGAGTATTCAAAATTTTATGAACACTTAGTCAGCTCCCTTGGAGTATATTTGCGGAATAGAAAATCTGATACTTGAACCCTAAGAGCCTAACACAGTGAGGTGCACAAGTGAGAGAGTTAACTGAAATTTCAGTTTAACTAAAAGCCTATCACAGCAACTAGCAATCCTAGGTAGTTCTATCACAGCCACAGAATAAACAAATCAGCAAGAACCAGAGAGACACAGGATATATAGTGGTTCCCTTTAAATAGGTACATCCACTCTTCTACCACCCTGGTAGGAATCCACTACAGGTTTTTGCTAAGGTGCCCTGCCACCAATGATCTGATTCAGGTAGATCAAACAGACCCTTTGAGCTTTTGATAAGGATGCTCAACCACAGGTTGTTGATAAGGTGCCCTGTCACCAACGTTCACTTTTGAAGAGATGTGAACAAACTCTTTTTACAAAGGGGTTGAGAGGGTTAGATTATCCTCTCTGTTTTAAATACAGATTAGAGAAGATTTGTGGATTCTCTAAAGAATCAAAGTCTCCCCCTGGCTCAGTGGAAGTCCAGGGAAAGCCTTTGCTTCAGGATGAAGGAGTTTCAGATAAACTGAAACTAAATCCTCAGAGATCTGAAGACTGATTTTTATCAGGTCTTAAGATTCTGGAGCACTTGAAGCAGAACTGGAGCTCTTTCTGAAGTCTTGAAAACTCTAAGCAGATGCTCAGGAGACTTGAGAAAGAAAGATGATTGCTCTGGGCTTTTGCTTCAGGAAAACTTTTCTTCTTCTTGTTGTGAGATTGTGAAGAGCTGCTCTGATGATGCTTGAGCGAATGAATAATATTTCTCTGTGTCTGTGTCTTCTTCTTTTCTGAGAGAAGAATCTCTTTTAAATATGTCTTCACGTTTTCCTTTTGGAACGGCTCTATTGATTTGAATTCTCGAGCCCTGCAACAGATTATCTCAAAATAGAATATAGCAATAGGAATAGAATGGCCTATTAACTTTCTGTCAGTCCCAATAAGGAATAAATGAATAGGAAAATATCTCAGCATAAAGATTTATCGTTCTTGGAAATAGCATACACCGCCAACGGCTAGAATACAGCCTGGCAATATATTTTGTATAATAAGACAAAAATGCTTTATCAAGAATACTGAATCCCGTAATTTATGCTTGACATATTTTGTAAATAATTCATTTGAATTTAAGCCAAAATTTAGCACAAACATTCTTCAGAAAATCTTTCTAACCACAAGCTAACACACTTGGAAATAAACCAAGGAATAAAATAAATACGAACAGATAAAAGCAGACAGAAAACGTCGAACAGGAGTTCGATGATCGTCGACCTGCAAACAGATCGTCGACCAATAGCAGGAATCTGTCGGAACAGAAATCGTCGACCACAAATCGTCGACCAGCTAATAGATCGTCGACCGGCTAACAGATAGTCGACCAGCGAACAGATCGTCGACCAGCAAGCAGATAGTCGACCAGCAAAGGCAAATATCTGTCGAGACAGAAATCGTGAAGCAAGAACACGATCGTCGACCTGATGATGACAGATCGTCGACCATCCTTCAGAGCGTAGTAAGCTTGCTCTAAGATCGTCGACCAACGGTCGACGATAATTGTCTTGACTTCAATGATTCACTAGCCCTGCTATCGTCGACCATTGATCGACGATCGCGAGGCCTCGTTCGACGATGGTCGAACGGAAAAACCTTATCCACAAAAACATCTAGAACTTCTAACCTAAGCTCTAGGTCAGTTTATAAACTGCCCTAGGGAGACTAAACAAAGTCTAACCATGATCATATATCTTTATATGGATCAAGAGAGGGCTGCAAGGGGATCACATAAGCCAAATCACATCTAGGGTACCAACACAATATCAAATACAACTTAATTCATCTTAGTTCAAGGTCTGACTTCCTACAAATATGAGGTATTGTGGAGACAATTCCCAACAATTCCATATTGAACTTTTCAAATTCTAACTCTAACTAGAAAAGCTTTGAGTCCTTCACCTATGATGTACCATCATGAGTAACTTCAAGTAAATTCCAAATATCATATGCAGTTTCACAAGCACATACTCGATTAAATTAAGTTCTATCTAACACACAGAATAAAGCATTCATTGCCTTAGAGTTATTTTTACACCTTAGCCTGTCAGTGTCATCCCCTTTGTCAATGGGTTTTTCCATACTAACAATTCCAACTACCAATATGGTGGAGTATAGCAATATTCTATCATTCCCCATACTTCAATATCTAAGGTGATTAGAAAACAACGCATTCGAGTTTTCAAATAGTTATAGTCCGTGTCAATGAACAAGGGAGGTTTACTAATCCCCAGTCCCTCAGAAAATGCGTGATCATTATGGGTCTTTACTCCCGGTGGTTAATACTAATTTTTCTCTTAGTCTATTTTTCTGAATGAAAAAAATTACAGAAATCAAGGGCAAATTTTTCTTAATCAACTATGAATACTTAGTAAATCAGGTGAACAAAGACGACTATAGTTTATTTAAAAAATATTACAAACAAAGTACTAAGATTCTCTTTAAAGCTAGAGATCAAGGAAATGAAAAATAAACTTCTTTTGATTTCACTAGTCCTTCTATCAAGAACTTGCTGTCTATAATGTATCTCTCCATAGATCTTGCTACTAGCCTCCCCCTAGATGTCACCATGATCTAGTCGCTGCACACAAGACAACGAAAAACTTACTATATCATACAAGGACCTAGATGCCAGGCACAAGGCGATGCTTTCCTCCTAAGCCACATACGGACCTAGACGCCACACACAAGGCGGCGATTTCCTCTATCGATTATAATGATGACATAAAGAATTATAATGAATAACTTTCAGAATGAAAAACTTCCTCTAAATGAAATAATGAAGGTGCCGACGAATGCCTGCTAAGGTTGCTTGAGATGCTGCGTACGAGTCGTCGCTCTTTTGTTCGTGAACCTTCTTGGGAAGATGGAGTTTTTCTTGATGTTTGAGCTCTCTTGATAGGAACACTCCAAAATATAAAAGCCACAATCTCCACACAAAAATGAGCCGTATATATATATTGGAGATATCGCTGGAGAAAGTGTGTATCGCCGATCAGCGATATCTTCTCCGGCTGCCATGTGTCCCTTGATTCTGAAACTTCTGCAGGATGATTTGGTCATGGCCAATCGTGTGCTATTGCTTGCATGATATCGATATTCCTAGGAAATATCGAGGTTAACTGAATGTCGTGAGATCATGCGGTAATTGTTCTGTGAGCTATCACCGGCTGGCGATACTGGATATCATCAGGCGATATCACCATAACTTTGCTTTGAAATCCAGAATCTAACCCAAAAATGATTTGAGTGTTAGACCTGTTATATCTACACATCATAAACACACAATAATCAAACATAAACAAGATTTGTTCTTAGCAAACCAAGAAGCGTGGAACGCATGCTCCAACAATTATTGGTTGTTTACACACACACCCCGAGAAATGGGTTTTCTATCGAGAAAAAAAGATAATCGGTATCTTTTCCGGTCATTTTGGTTTACGCCCCATTCTACAACTGCTTATCCCAATATGTCATTATTATTTTCTTGTTTATACAACAAAACATATTTCTGTGTCCTTTTTACATAGCGAAAAATAACACGTACTGTTAAGAGATGATTTATGGATGGTTCTTGCATAAAAATTTTCACTTGATTGATGACATATGTAATGTCTTGGCCTATATTAGTTTGATACATTAATGATCCAGTTACGGATTGGTACTGTTTTTCTTCCACGGCCTCTTCGATAATGTTGGCTATCTTTAGTGTTTTTTTATAGGAATTGATGTTAAAGTAGCATTACAGTGCAAAAATTGATCACCTTTTAACTGAGAAGCTGTAAATTTCAATAGAGATAAGAAGATGCCTATGAGAATTTACTAAAGTTGCAAGCCCAGAAAGTATTTCATTATACCCGAATCAGTCATATCATATGTAGCTTGCATTTGTTTTAAAGTTAATGATCATAGTATTACAATTCCCATCACAAGCATATCATCAACGTAAAGGCCTGCAATCAATTATTTTGCATCTTACCTTTTTAGATATAGATAAGGATCACTGGTACAACGACTGGAACCTTAAGTAAGAAAATATTTATCTATATTTATATTCCATGCCCTAAGGGCTTGTTTAAGCCCATATAGAGCATTATGTAATTTATATACTTTCTATTTATCTACTCCTTCTCTTTTGAATCCCTTTGGCTTTTGAACATACACTTCCTCTATTGGATCTGGTGGCCAACCATGGAGAGGGGGGGTGAATACGGTTTTCAATTAAAATTTCGAATTAAGAAATTTAAGCACGACACTTTGTTCTGGAATCTACCACGGGGCGGTAGGATACTACCACATGATGGTAGGTGACAAAAAGTACACGTTCGATAGGGCAACTTGTTCTGGAAGCTAACGCAGGGCGGTAGGATACTATCGCGCGACGGTAGGTTACAGAACCACGTTTCCATTTGAAAGTTATTTTTCTAAATTCCCACGCACCCCTTTAGAACCCTAACAACGTGCAACCATGAATTTGAGATGAAACAAAAGACATATGATTTTATTCAAAACTAAAAACAAGGGTTTACAATAATACAATTAGTACTCTGTGACGCTGGAGATTAGAGGCGATCAATCAAACAATTCTCTTTTGGTTTCTATACTAGCACTCAACCAAGACCGGTTGGCTCTCTCTCTTCTTCCTAAGAAGATTGACGATATGGATCCTCACCTTCCCCCTAGGAATGGTCTTAAAATATACTAGATCTCACAGATCTAGACGTCCTTCCTGAATGATTTTATATGGAATCCTCCCCGGATTCCGATGACCTCCTCGGTCGATTTTCTTCACCCACTTAACGATTATAAAATAGAAAATAATACAAATAAAGATAAAGATTTTTTAAATTATTACTCCCTCAAGGAAGAATTTCTCCATAGAATGGCGTGTGATCGATGCTTTTGAATGTTATTCTTATGTTAACCCTTATTCACCCCCCCCTTTAGGGCGCCTCGCGATTCAACACTTGGTATTAGAGCATAGGTTACTCCAAATCTGTTTCACCACCGGGAGTCATGGGGCAACACAGTCACACTTTTGTAGAGGGTCAAGGCATTAGTAGACCACCACTTTTTGCGGGCACTGACTACAACTATTGGAAAACATGGATGCGTTGTTTTCTAATAGTGCATCTTTGGAGATCTTCGATCATGAATTGGCGGGAAATATTTCTCTTTTTCTTACACAAAGATAGTGGTTCACAATAGCAGAGGCGGTAGCCAAACCCTAGGCTTGTAATAGCCCGACAGTAGGTATTTTTATACGGTGTCGCCAGCTTTCCATCTAATTAGGAAAAATATTCAAAAATTATTCTCAGAGCTTTTGGATACCACGGCGCGGTAAGGCTAGCGACTGATAGTTTCATTTTTTCTCGACGCAATCGAGTCGATGGTTGTCGACATGGCTTGCTCCTGGTGGTAGGCCTAGTGCCTAGCATTAGGTCACAAAGAGAAATCTTTGCACGCTAACTTTAATCATGTGTTATTAGCATCAGAAGTAGAGCTAATGCCAGGCAGTAGGTCACAGAGAATGAAAATCTCATTCTTTGTACATGTAAACCTGCACACTATACCCAACATAAGTATGATCAAATATAACTTGGGATTTAATATTGTCAATCTAAAGAGATGTGGACCATGGGTTCCAACAAACTCTCCCTTTTGATAGTATCCAATCTCATTCATGTGATATAAATAATTAGTAGCACAGTATAGTGTAATACAATAATAAGCATGAATTATAACGAGGTTTACTAAACAAGATTGCCCAATGTGATAGAAGTACGACTCCCATATATGCGTGCTCCCCCTACATATGTGACTCGCATAGGAAAAACTCATGAACAATCAAATCTCCCCTTTTTATATTATCGAAAGTGGCAGGAAATCAACGTTAGTGGTTTGAGATTAAGCAAAGAGATGAAATTTTGGAAAAGCAAACAAAAAAGTCTGGGAGACAAAAGATATGAGTCGGGCACAATGATTACAGACCTAGCCAACATAAGAAAAAATTTGATTTAAATTTTTGGCAAAGAATAAGAAATTTTGGATAAAGCATGCGAATCTAAATACACAAAATGTGGTGTGCAAGGTTAGGTGATTTATAGAGTTAATTTATTGTAACATTGTAAGTGTCGTTAATAGTAATCGTGTACTAGTACACTTGTGTGATAGATAGTCAGTTTAATTTAAGTACAATTCTAATGCATTGAAGAGTTAGATAGAATAATGATATGTGTACATGTAACATCAAAGAAAAAACATCAGGTAGAAATTAACATTAATATATATTTTATCTCAATAAATCAATATGCTAACACAAGAGTGATGAAGTGAAAAATCGTGTCACGATTCTATCTACAATATACTACGATTAGAACAAAAGTCCCTAACTCATTTTTTTATCTTTGCAAAAGATCAAAATGATTGCATAGACCAACGTGCTCATCCTCATAATGCTCATTGAGGCTTATCAGGAGGAATAAGTAGTGCTTGGTAGGATATCCTTGACACATAATTTGATAATATAGAAATAATGTAGACACATTTTTTTCATTTCATTTTTGTACTATCAATTTTATATATTTTTTGTTTAGTTCAAGGTACCCGAATCAATCAAAATCTAGCTACATAGATAGATACCCTTTAACTTGTATATAAAGACCTTTCTACAGTAATTTTGGCTCAATGTTCCAAACTCTATATATGAAAAATGAACAACGTGACATTGATTTTTCAAATCATTCCTAGCATTTTAGACATAATATCATGAGTTATAACATGTGAGATTTTAAATTTCTACACGAGTGCATTTTTAGGTATGAGTGATCATTTAAAAAGTCATTGCGCTACCTATATCCTCACACATACCTAGAGGAAAATTTAACATACACTATCCTATTTAGTCATACTCAGTAGCTAAGTACAAATAAATTAGACACATCATGATACAAACATATAATGTTAAATAGAGTTCAGCAATCCTAAATCAAACATTGCACGTAATCTTTTTGCTTATAATTCTAGTCATGCAAGCCCAAAATAATGATTGTGCCAATTTTGCTTCAGTTCCCCCCTCTTTTTTAAAATAAACACACAAAAATGATGTCAAAACATGTTTTTGTAATTTTGGCATTTTTTAATTTTTAGGAGTTATTTATGTTTAAAAAAATGAACTAGAATGGAAACAAAAGCACATAGTATGAGAACAAAATAATCAAACGAAGATTAGATGAAAGAAAATACAGTATAACATGAAAGAAATATTATCCTTAGGGATAGTATTAATACCTGGCGATATGAACCCGAGACTCGATTTTTGAAAACAAACCCAGTTTTCATTATCTTAAGCTTTTTCAATTATTCGAAAGTGCTTGTGTTTTAAAAAAACATCACGACTCAAAAAAAATAAGTATGCAAAAGTCACGAGGTTCATATGTTTGTACTAGCCAAAGACGTATGACATGTAGTGAGATACTAGTCATGACCTATAGTGAGATACTAGTCATGTAAATGATAGAATATAAGCATGTTAAAGATTATAACTTCCCATGCTATGCATCGACACCCTAGTCCCACACTAAGTGATGGATGGGAATGAGGAGCTGCACAAATGTCGTAGGTTGGGGTGTTAATCCCATATGCATACAAAAGAGACCCTCTCAGCCTAAAACTCTTTCCCCCAGTGCCTCTCAAGGCCCTACTGGAACCCTTTGTTGGATCTAGTAGCCAACATTAGAGGGGGGCTGAATAAGGTTGGGAGCGTAATTTAAAAATTCAAAATATTTTGGCCCAGGTAAACTAGTTCTTAAGGATACCACGGGGCATTATGTAGCTAACGTGGGGTGGTAAGTTACAGAACTCATTTTCCTGGGGAAATACCCTTTGGAGAAATACGCACACTAGAAAGATTTTTATCGAACACCGCATAGGATAATCAAAACATAGAAACTAACTTTATTAAAATTGATTCAACAATAAGTTCTTAACGATTACAAAATTATGCTCCACGTGACACCGGAGATCATAGGCGGTGAGAAAGAAACACTCTTTTGTTTTATATACCGACCTGCTCCATGGACCCGTTGGCTCTCTCCCTTTCCATCCAAGAAAGGTCTTTGAGCCGGCCCTTCACCTCCACGCAAGGAAGGGTCTCAGTGCCCCCACTAGATCACCCGATCTAGACGTACCAACCCCGGGATGATTCCCTACAAAATCCTTCCCGCATTCAGACGACCTTCACCAATCGATTTTCTTCACCCTAAGAATGAGCAAAAAAAGAGGATTCAAAAAGACATGGTTGAAAAAAAATTAGATTAAAGTCTCCCTCTTTATGATTTCTCCGTATCGCAATCCATGGCCGGAGCTTGAGATCTCCGTGTGCTTGCCACCGGTGGTTTGTTCTTAATCGATGTAGTCCTTGGATTGCCAAAGATCTTTGTTCACAAACGGGAGGGAGGTGGAGTTCTTTTCCTTCAACGAAGAAGATTGGAACGGAATGCAGAGAGGCGGCCAAATCCTAGAATGTACGAAATTGTCCTTTTTCATCTTAGGCCATCAACACATAAACCAAGGCAACGTTTTATACGTCTTCTTGAAAATTAGCTACTGTCGACAGTAACACTAGCTCCCAGCGGTAGGTTCGCGCGCTTGCTGTGCGAGCTGTCCTCCAAATTTTGAATAATAATCAAAATGAATTTTTTTCCTTTTCATAGAGTTAATGCCCCATTTTAGAAGTTAACGACAGGTGGTAGATCCGTAACTCGATGAATCCGTCTTGACGTTCGTTGAGTGGCTAGAGCGGTGTGGTAGGAAGATACCGCCCTGTGGTAGGTTCATCTCAACACACTCAACGCCTTGGAGCATTGAGTGGTGTTACCGTGGTGTGGTACCAAGCTAGAGCCCGACGGTAGTACTATCTCAACGCACTCAATGCCATAGAGCGTTGAGTGGACTAGTGTAGGCGGTATGACTAGCACGGAATAGTAGGTTCCCGAGAGCTCTGTCCAATTAATTCCTCTAGCTATTGCCTCCGGTATTGCCTGGAGTTACCACCGACATTAATTGAGCTAGCTCGGTGCGGTACAAGTTGATGCCTATGAAGTAGGTTCCCAAGAGCTTCATTGAATTAATTTGCAGCTACCGCTCAGCAGTATGTTCTAGCGCTAGACGGTAGTATCCATAAGAGACTTCTTTTTCTTCATGTGAACCTATCAACCTGCACACTCTGTCAACACAAGACGTGATCAAATACAACCTTGGATTTGATATTCTCAAACACAGAGAATGTGAAACATTGGTTCCAACAAACTCCCTATTTTGATAATATCAAATCTCGTTCATGAGAAATAGTCAGGAATTACATGATAGAGTTATATATGCAAAAGATAATCTTGAACGTTCAGGTATCAGGTTCTCTATATACCTCCCCTACAAACACGCTCCCCCTATCTATATGTTCTACACGCTCCCCCTATCTATGTGCAGACATTGTATCAAACTCCCTTTATCTACGTGATCCTTCCTAACCCATGAATCATACTCATGAACAGTCTCTTCTCCCCCTTTGATAGTATCAAAAGGGTGGGACAGACCAAACATACATGCGGGGTGAGTTTAAATAATGAGCGTGATATAGACACCAGACAGTGTACTCAAATAGTAAAGCAAGGAGTGAGAAACATACGGGTGACCCAAAATAAATGCAAATCAGAGAATATGAAGCACATGGGCATACATAAGAGCGAAGTACACGAACATAGAATAAGTCATTTTGCATTGTTTATATGGATTGGACAGCACAAAGTAGACTAAGCACAAAATGAGAAACAATACAATTCTACGAGAGTTATAGAGTGAATCACATTTAAACATTTTAAGCGTCAAAAGCATAAATCGTGTGCTATTACTTATGTGCGAAAAACATATTGTGTAGTTTCAGTCCAATTCCTGTGCATGGAATCATTAAATAAGGTAATGACGTGTACGTGTAGCACCATTAGAGAGAAAACACCAAATAAAAATATCATATATTATATGTTTTGTCTCGATCTTTTAAAATGCTAACACAAGAGAAATAGAGTGAATGATCATGTCACATATCTATCTATGTCATACCAAGAATTGAACTAGGGGCACTAAGCTTA
This sequence comes from Platanthera zijinensis, assembly GCA_039513925.1. Lineage (NCBI taxonomy): Eukaryota > Viridiplantae > Streptophyta > Magnoliopsida > Asparagales > Orchidaceae > Platanthera > Platanthera zijinensis. The sequence goes on along the minus strand of CM077084.1, from coordinate 91,108,866 downwards.
AGTTAGAGTCTATGCACAAGATCAAAATGACTCTTTGAATTAAGGTGCTCATCCTCACAATGCTCATAGAGACTTATCAGGAGGAGTGACATGACATGACATGTGATAACTTGCATACTATTCTTTTTAGTCTGCTTTAAGTTATCGCTTATATATATATATATATATATATATATATATATATTTAAGTTCAAGGAGCCCCGATTTAATCAAAATCTTTCCACCTAGATAGATACCCTTTAACTTGTATACATTATACCTTAGCACTAGAGATTTGGCCCAAAGTTTTAGTCTTCATATAAGCACATATATGTCGTGACATTGATTATTCAATGTATGTCTAACGTGTTAATATACAATGTCACGAGTTATAGCATGTATGCCTAGTATTTGTACATGAGTGCTCCATCTAGGGATATATGAATAGTGTGAAGTCATTCCCCTATCTAAATCCTCACGCATACATAGAGGCATAATCAACATACATTAACATGAAATGTTACACTCAGTGGATAATCACCTATAGATTCGATACACCATGATCGGGAACAATGTTCACATAGATTTGCACACTTTACTCAAACATTGTACGTAGTCGTTATGGCCTAATTCGGGTGATGTATAACCGTAAACATGGTCAATTCACTTTTTTTTGTTTTTGGTTTTATAATTTTTTTTTGTTTTGTTTGTTTTTTTAAAAAATCATTAAAAGGATCTCAAAAGCAACAGATAGGAAATACACCAAAAATAAAAAAAATAAAGACACATATTTTTTGTTCTTTTACAATTTTTAAAACAAAAATGAAACATAGACAAAACAACCAAAGAAAGAAAACAAACAATCAAACAAAATAATGACTAGGAAGAGAGGTCCAAAATGGCTAACTTGAGTCGAAGTAATGAGAAACGTGCATCTGAGAGGGGTTTTGTGAATATGTCAGCTAGTTGGTCATCAGTGCCAATAAAGCTTACTCTCGTATTCTCTTTTTTAATGTAGTCTCGAATGAAATGGTGACATACATAAATATGTTTTGACCTTGTATGATGCACTAGATTATTTGTAAAGTCTATGGCACTCTGGTTGTCACCTAAGTGTAACATTCCTACAAGTTAGGCCAAAGTCTTCTAATTTTTGAGACACCCACAGTACTTTTGTGCAACAGCTTCCTAAAGCAATATACTTGACTTCAATAGTAGAGAGGTCAACCGAGTTCTTTTTTCTACTACACCAGGAGACTAGTACAGGGCATAAGAAGTGACATGTACCACTCGTGCTCTTTCGATCAAGTGAGCATCCAGTATAATAAGAATCTGAGTACCGGTTAAGTGTAACATCAGTGGTGTGCTGGTACTAAAGTCCGTGAGTTTGGGTGCCTAAAAGATACCTAAATATATGCTTTACTGCTTTTAGATGTGACTCCTTAGGGTTGGCTTGATACCTAGCACAAAGACACCGCAAATGTGATGTCAAGCCAATACGTACTCAAATACAACAATGATCCTATCATACCTCTAAAGGTAGTCTGATCAACTTAAATGCCACTTTCACCTTTTCCTAAATTGAGAGACACACTCATAGGAGTTTTGACTTATTTCATATTTTCAAAGCCAAACCGCACAAGCATATCTTTGATGTATTTTGATTTACTTATAGAAATCTCGTCATTGTGTTAAGAGATTTGCAATCCTAAGAAATTGGTGAGTTCTCTGACTAGGCTGATTTCAAATTCCGATTGCATTAGAGTGAAAATCTCCTCACACAACTTTCCATTTATGGCCCCAAAGATGATATCATCCACGTAAATTTGTAAAATAATTATATCTAAGTTTTTGTGCTTCACAAATAGAGTGGTTCTGCCCTACCCATCCTAAAACCATGTTCTAGTAAAAAGGTCGTGAGCCTATCATACCAAGAATAGGGTGCTTGCTTCAATCCGTACAAGGCTTTCACCAACTTATATACGTGGTTTGGGTAATCAACATTCTTGAATCTGGGGGGTTTCTCCACACACACCTCTTCCTTGAAATACCCATTTAAGAATGCACTCTTATCATCCATTTGATATAATTTCATTTGTTTATAACTTGCAAATGCCAAAAACATACAGATGGATTCAAGACTTGTAACCGGTGTAAATGATTCCTCAAAATCCACACTCTCTATCTGAGAGTACCCTTGTGCCACCAACCTAACCTTATTCCGAGTTATCCAAGATTCACCATCAAGTTCATTTTTGTAGACCCATTTCAAACCTATAACTGGATGGCTATCTAGACGCTCTACTAAAGTCTAGACTCTACTCCTCTCGAATTGATTTTACTCTTCATTCATAGCCAAGAACCATGATTCATCCTTTAAGGCTTCTGAGATGTTCTTGGGTTCAATTTCAAATAGGAAGCATAAGTTTAAAAATGATTCATGTAGGGTGGATGGAGTTCTAACTTTTAAGAAATTTAGAGTACTCAGAGGCTTATATTCATCTACATGAATTAGAACATCATCCGACAGTACTCTCTCCTCACTCCTAACCTCTAACTGACCACCATCATCTATTTCCTCATCATTTTGCCTTGGTACTTAAGTTGGTATATTTTCATTAAAAGGTACATGAGTCGATTCTTTAACAAATAAGTTTCTCTTATTGTAGACCCTATAAACATGACTCTTACATGAGTATCCTAGTAAGATTCCTAGATCAGATTTTTCATCAAGTTTCCCTAAGTGATCCTTAGTATTTAGAACAAAACATGGGCTACTGAAGACCCTAAAGTATGACACAGATAGTTTTTTTTATCAAAATATAGCTCATACGGAGTTCGCTTAATAAGGGGGCGAATCATGTCTCGATTCATTACATAGATGCGGTATTAACCGCTTCAGCCCAGAAATAACAGGCAAGCCGAACTGGGCGAGCATTATTCATGCTAACTATTGAAGAGTGTGGTTCTTTCTTTCTTTAATTCCATCTAGTAGTGGAGTGCGAGGGGCAGAGAATTCGTGCTTTATACCTAAAGTGTCATACAGGTTTGTGAAATCCTTATTCTCAAACTCTCCTCCATGATCCGACCTAATGCATTTTATTTTTATCTCCTTCTTATTTTGAAGCCTCGAGCAAAGGTTTGAGAATTCACTGAATGTGTCAGATTTATTCGCGAGAAATATTGTCTAATAATATCGTGAGTAGTCATCTATAGGAATGAAAGTGTATCATTTTCCACCTAGACTACACGTAATAAGGGGACCGAAAAAATCCATGTGCATAAGTTCAAGTGGTCTAGTAGTGGAAACGTCATTTTTTCTCTTGAAAGAAGTTTTAATAAATTTACCTTTTTGACATGGATCACATAAGGAGTTTAAACTACCGCTCAGTTTGGGAAGTACACGTACAAGTTTGTTTTGCGATAGTTTAACAATTAGTTTGCTTCAAGAATGTCCTAGTCTTCTATGCTAAAGATCTAATTCTTCATTCTTAGTGACTATGCATTTCAAATTAGACGCAGACATATCATCAAAGGTAATAGTATAAACATTATGAGTTCTCAAAGAAACAAGTAATACATTTGTAGTTTTGGCATCAATGTTTTTGCATTTATTTGTAGAAGATTCAAATATAACATTTAGGCCTTTATCACAAAATTGTCTAATAGAAATTACATTGTGCTTAATTCCATCTAGAAATAGAACATTGGAAATTAAAAATGCCTTGTAACCTATGGTTCTGACTCCAAGTATGCGTCCTTTGTTATTGTCTCCAAATTTCACTATGCCCCCCTTCTTCTTCTCAAGGCTAAATAACTTGTCTTTATCTCCTATCATGTGCTTAGAACACCCGGAGTCCAAGTACCACATGTTCATCTTGTCCCTAGCCCGCCAACACACCTAAAAAGAAGATAAGGGTAAAGATCTAGTTACCTAAGTTCTCCCACCCAAATGATTGATAAAAGACTTTGGTAGCCAGACTTGCATATTATTCTTGAAACCTTTCCTCAAACACGAGCCAGATGTGTGACCAAACTTATGAAAGTTTGTACACAATGTGTAAGCAGTGGATGCTACCTTTATCGTGTTACTAGAGCTTATGCTTGAGGATGGGGATAGCCTTCCAGATCTTTTGATCTTATTTTGAGATGTGTTAATGTTAGACCAAGGCTTGGCATAATGGTGATTTCTGCAAGGTGGTAACATTAGACTCACGTAACCAAGTCCAAATTTCCCAGATCTATGACACTATGCTCCCAATAACATATCCAGCAATCTTTTGCCTATTCCAAATTTTTGGATAGCATAGTTGAGATCATGGATCCTCTCCTTTAAGGCGATGATTTCTGTAACTAGCATTACATCGATTGGCAAATTGCTTTTTGCCTTCCTCTATCTTGGAAAGAGACATTTGAAGTCTTTTCTCCAAGGCATTCCTTTCATTGATGAGACTTGTTGTTCTCATTGATGCCTTGGAGAGACCTGTTGCTAATTCTTCTATCCTTGTCATCAAGTGAGGACACTCTTGACACTTGATCTTCTCTTTGCCGCTTTTTATTAATTCAGTTTTTAAGTTATCTAATTCCTTTTTGATTTTCTTATTTTTTTTCGAACGGACTTCTCCTGTATAACACTATCTAACTTCTCACACAAATGTTCATAAATTTCATGAAGTTCAGTTTAGGTGGGAGGAGTTACCTCAGTGTTGCTCTGGACACTAGACTCATCGTTAGATTCCTCTTGATTTTTTCCCATGAGGCACTGATTTTCCTCATCTTCGTAGCTCGAGTCTAAAGAGCTAGACTCGTCCGATGCATCGTCTTCTCAGGTCAACTCCTTCAGCACCTTCTTCTTCCCTTTATGCCGGCTCTGCTTCTCTTTTTTATCCTTCAGGAGTCCTGAGCATTCCCTCTTTATGTGCCCAGGCTTCTGGCAGTGATAGCACTCGGGTTAGGACTTCTCATCATCAATTTCCTTGTCCCTCGAAGACTTGTTCCACCTTTTGGCTTCTACAGCTCCTCTCTTGAGGAATTTTTTAAATTATACCTGCTTCTTGGGATTCTTCATGATCTTTCGAAATTCCTGAACATAGAAGCTCTCCTCATCGTCTTCCTCGGATTATTCATCAGCCTTTCTCTCCCTTGTGGCCTTCAGTGCTAGTCCCTTTGTATTTATTTCCCTAGAATACTCCTCTGCTTAAATATTTAGTTCAAGTTCGTGTGTCTTCAGATTTCTGATGAGGCTCTCTATCTCCAGGGTGCTGATCTCATGAGATTCAGCAATAGCAGTCACCTTCGAGTTGAAGTGAGGGGGCAAGGATCGCAGGATCTTTCTCACAAGATCTCCATTTTAGAAACTCTTCCCGAGAGATCGCGAGGCATTAACCATCTTGGTGAAGTGTGTATACATGTTGTCAACTTCCTCATCGATCTCCATCCTGAATTGTTCTTATTCATATTCAAGTTGGAACAGCTTTGACTCCTTCACCTACGATGTACCTTCTTGAGTAAGCTCAAGTAGGCGCTATATATCATAAGCAGTTTCACAGTTATAAATTCTATTGAACTCAATTTATCCAATGCATAGACTAAAGAATTCATAGCATTAGCATTGTTCGTCATCTAAGTTTATCAACATCATCCCACTTACCACGTGGTTTCTCTAAGATGGTATCCCCTACTGTTGTAGTAGGTGTAGTGTACATTGTCTCTACCATGGCCCATACGTCCGTGACTTGTGTCATCAGAAAAATTTTCATTCGGGTTCTCCAGTGACTATAATCACTCCCCATGAATAGTGGAGGTATACTCACACCTTGTCCCTCAAGAAATGTGTGAACAAATTTTGCCATCTTCCTTCAGGATTTTAAGCCTTTTGAAGTAACCTACCTCTGATACAACTTGTTGGATCTAGTGGCCAACCTTAGAGGGGGGTGATTAAGGTTTGGAGCGTAATTTGAAAATTGTGAAGTCCTCATTCTTAAACTTTTATCCTTTTTCAACTTAGGTCATCAAACCAGAAACAAAGGTGGCTTTTTATGCGTCTTCGTGAAAATAAGCTACCACCGACATTAAGACTAGCGCCCGACGGTAAGTTCGTGAGCTTGCTGTGCTAGCTATCCTCCAAATTTGGAATAATATTCAAAATTAAAACATTTTTTCCTTTTCATAGAGTTAACACCCCACGATAGAAGTTAGTGCCACACAGTAGATCCGTTACTCGACAAATCTATCTCGACGATCGTTGAGTGGATATCGCGATGTAGTAGGAAGATAGCGCCCGACGGTAGGTTTGTCTCAGCACACTCAATGCCTTGGAGTGTTGAGTGGTGTTACAGCGGCACGGTACCAAGCTAGCGTCCGACGGTAGTGCTATCTCAACGCACTCAACGCCTTTGAGCGTTGAGTGGACTAGCGTAGGCGGTATGACTAGCGCGACACGGTAGGTTCTCCAAGATCTCTATCTAATTAATTCCTCCAGCTATCGCCTCTGGTATCACCTGGCGTTACTCTCGGCGTTAATTGAGCTAGTGCAGTGTGGTACAAGTTGACTCTTGCGCTGTAGGTTCCCGAGAGATTCGTCAAATTAATTTGTGGCTATCAATCGACCGTAAATTCTAGGGCTCGGTTGTAATATCCATAGGAGTCTTCTTTTTATTTGCGTGAACCTGTCAACTTGTACACTTTATCAACACAAGACGTGATCAAATACAACCTGGGATTTAATATTCTCAAACACAGGGAATGTGAAATATCGGTTCCAACACCCTCCTCGGTTAAGGGCAAGACTTGGTTTATAGGTTAGAATCTCTAATGCATATAACTCTATGCCCCGGCTATTATGAGATACAAACAATGGGTGCATGATCATGGTCATACTTATGCATTTAGTTCTAAAAGAAACATATATAAAATTATTATACTAATGTGTGACAAAACTTTGGATTAATACATATCACAATTTTCAAATATTAATATTCTAATTATTATTATCAAAGAATTTACATAGCAAGCCTTAGAGTGTCTAGAATAAATATTCAATTTAACATTCACTATATGGTAATGCTAGAGTGATGAGTATAGATACAAAGTGCAGTGTTAAGCCCCTCAAAATTGAATTGATTTATATTAAAAAGATGTTGCATATATTCAATGCAGATTTATTTCATAGAGCAAGAAAAGATGTGATAACGATTATGTGATTTGATTTCGATTGGTACACAAATAATTATATGGTTCACATAAGAAAAAGATACATACAAATACAAGTGAAACACTTCTATACACTATACACCTAAGTGAGTATGACACAATGATACTAATATTTATCACATGATTTACAACTTCTTAGATAGATAAACATAGTCAATTCAATATTATTCTTAAGTACTCTTATGAATTTTGTTATTGAATTAGATAGAATGTGAGTTTAGGATATCACTTGATCATACTAAATCATTGCGGTATATGAGATGTTCACATTCATCTATGTTAATTTATTATATGAAGCACATTCAGTTTTAATTTAACAAATCCTGATATGATATAACTAGCATGAATAATGAGGTTTTCATATAGTAAGATATGATGCTAGAATGATAAGCTAGGGGATATCTGATGCAAAAGTGAAATCAGTGATATAATCACAAAGTTCTACGTGAAATTTTTGTTCCTTAAGTACCACAGTAACCCATTTAAATCTTAAATAACCACTTTTGCAAAAAACATATATTTCACATAATTATTGTGAATTAAGAGCAACTTTTGAATAGACGTTTCAGACAACTTGTGGATTGTAGCTTTTTATAATAAAGAGTTCAAATGAGATTAATTAAGTTTCATTAGTTTTTATAGTATTACCTAAGAACTAGAAACCTCAATTTTTAGAGATATTATAAAATATAATTAACTAACATATGTGATAAACTTCATTATAGTATATGCTAGGATAGTGAGATAAGTAGGTCACTTAAAATGTTGACTTTTATTCAATTACATTCAGTTGGATTGATTTATCATTAAATTTAATATGTGTAAGTCATATAACAAAAATATATGTCAAGTGTCCACGACATGATGGCAAAAAAAATAAAAGCAAAAACAACATAAAAACAAACAGACATTATGATCATCATGAAGTAGATTATTACATAATTTAGTTTTTATAAGATTTTACTTCACGCAGTAGGTAGATACTAATGGATAAGATTTTTAGGTATTTAAGTGAGACCGTGTGTCGCGGTTCCCTTGGGTACCCAAATACTACTTGATGGCGTACAGTGAGGCAATGATGAATTTGCCATTTATTTTAGAAGTGGTGCGTCATTTTTACTAATGGGTCTTCATTCATACATTGGTTTAATATAATTTTTATGTTGCAAATTTCAACTATTATTTTTTAGAGCCTTTATGTGATGATCTTCAAATGAACAAAATTGCATTGGAGATTTAGATATATTATAATTATTTTGTAAGTTAGAACTATGTCGCTTAACATAAAGACTCATAGCATAGTGATTTTTTAAAGGAAATTTATGTTCATTTGATTTTAAAATGAGATTGATTTTTTTTTAAAATAAAGGTGATTTTTATGTTTTAGAATTTAATTTACACAAGCTTGAAGTTATTATATGTCAATTCATATTCAAAACACTTTCGGGTTATACTTGAAATTTTGGAGTTGTGTTTTGTGAATTTTTAATCAAAATTTCCTTAAGCATGTTGATTTTTGTACCTAATTCTGTATTTTTAATTTTGAGATTATGTCAACCTTTATTGTACGCAATTGAGCTATTTTTAAGAGTGGAGACTATAACATCCCTCAAGCAACTAGACCCCTAAGATGGTTTTGTCATAACTAGGTCATGACAAAACCCTAAGAATCTCAAGAAGACCAGGTGAACTAGGGCATAAAGGTAGAAATCTCATTGCTTTGCAAATAACATAATTCAAATACCAATCCTAGTGTTTGACTTTAGGGCTTTAACTTCACTCCATGACCCCACCATAGCACTCCTAATCCTTTAGGGGTCTATTGGGTCACAAAGGACCCATTGGAGGCAACCTAAGTTATCAAGTTGACCAAAGTCAACCCAAACCCTAATTAGGTCAAACAAGCTCACAAAAGGTCAATTGACCTTCCCTTAGCCAATTTGTCCCCACCTAAACCTCCCTAGCCCTAAGGGGGTTCATTGGGTCACCAAGGACCCATTGGGGTCAACCAAAGAGGTCAAGTTCACCAAAGTCAACCTAATCCCTAAAATGGTCAAAGTACCCTAATAAAGGTCAAGTGACCACCAAGGTGTCAAACAAACCCAACTCAAGTCTCCCTAGAACTTAGGAGAGGCCAATGGCTCACTAAGGACCCATTAGGTTCAACCCAAAAAGTTAAATTGACCAAAGTCAACAAAACCCTAAAATGGGTCAAATTAACTAAAGTTGACCTAACCTTGTCAATCCACTTGGGCTAAGACTAATTAGAGTGTCCAACTAGCTTTAGGAGGCTGATATTTATCCAAAATTCCACTCAAATTCTGGAGGGGGTGAATAGGAGATATAAATTTCATTTTCCTTTAATGGAGGAGAGAGAAAAAGAGAGATAGAGGCCATCATGGCCAAGGAAGGCCAATGACCTCCTCTCTTCAATTCCAATAGTTGGATTCATCTCCCCTAATAGGTTCTGAGGAGATCAACAGCCTTGGCCAACCCTATTGGTGGCTGTATTCAGAGAATTTCAGGAGGCCTAATACTCTCCCCCCATGGCTATTAATGTTAACCCTAAGAGGATTGTCGTAAATAGTAACATTGAGATCCTGATGTATAGAGTATATCAACAAGCTGCGGGATGGAATCCCAAGTTTAAAGTTGCATGCCCTAAGGATTATGTGCATATCTAGACCGAATATAACAAAGTGATATCGAAGATACTCTGCCCAAGATAGGTTGGGGCTTATCTTTTGTTTATTGGGGGCTTATCTTTGGTTTATTTGGAAAATTAGTTACTAACTTGGGTTTCCTTAAACCTAATTTAGAAAATGTGGTGTCACAAACATAGTGATGTTGAAGTTGATCTTATTTGATGCTACTCGGGCAAAGTTACCAGGACAATGATTAAATATCGTTGATAAGACAAATACTTAACCTTAGTTAAATTAGTGGGAATTTTGGATTGAAATTAGGCCCAACAAGTTAGAATTCTATTTGGAATTTCTTGTGATTCAGGGCATTCAGAAGTGATTAACTTATAATTTATTTTATCACGCCCTTTTGTTGTAGAATAATTTTTACTGCAATAATATTTATTATAACTCGGGAGCTAGTTGATGAATAATAGGAGATCCTAGACAAGGACCTATTGGATTTAAAGTATAAAGTTTAAGTTTACTATGGTTGGAATGACTTAATCCCATCTTACTTCGTTAGTACAAAAGTGACCAAGACCGTCATATATTAAAATGTTGGGAATTGATGAATTAAACATGAAGATTGATTGATCACTGTTATCCACGCTTACCTTACAAACCCAAGTTGTTAGGTTGAAAACTTGCAGTTTGGGATAGGGCAATGTCATGGTAATAAGGAGGAGTAATTACGAGACTTTACTATTAGAACATATCAAGTGAATTAGATGATGGGTAGTAAGATTATAGATATGTGGAAAGATAAGATTAAATCGCTATGTTGTAACATCAGAAGTATGATAACCTTTGGAATTTGCAAGAAATTAGCATACAATATATTGAAGATGTATACCTTAGGTATGACTCTGCAGACTTGATTCAGATAGCCTCAAGGACCCAATATATACATTTGATGACATTAAATTCATGGTTAGCAAGATTCAAGACTAAGAAAATTGGATTTGGGATTATCTAGTGTAATTACGGTGAAATAACACAAAAATTAATGGGTATTAGTGATAATCTCCATATTTCCACGAGTACACCCTCTTAAATTTTGATGATGATAGGTTGCTTGACGAAGTGATCATTCCTATTAATTAATTAGATTGGATAACTCGTAAAGTTGAGTGAATTGATTACTCGGGCCTACTCGAAGGAATAAGGACCTGATCGTGTAAGGAATGTTTATAGAGTCATTGTCTACATTCACAAACGAGAACTCAAATTACAAGAAGAAATTTGTGTTTATCAAAAGGTGCATTTCCTCAGAATAAAGAAATACTTCATGGATTCTGTGACTCATGGTGAGGTTTATTGGCTAAAGAAGGTCAAGTGCCCAAGACGATCGTGTTCGATCAGAATGGATGTTTTATGTCCAAGAAATGAAGATCAGTCTAGGCTTATCTGGGTTCTCGGTTGACATTCAGCAAAACTCTCCACCCATAGACAGACCGACAGACGAAGCGTACCATCCTGACACAAAAGGATCTTTCACGCTTATGCATTCTAGATCATAGAGAGCCATGAGAGAGACTATTTTAACTGATCGAGCTTTCTTATAACAATAGTCACCCGTCCAGCATAGGCATGACCCTTATGAGGCATTATAAGGAAGGAGGTGCAGGACTATACTGTCTTGGATCTAGGATGAGGATCTAAAAGTACTCAGCTCGAAATTTGTGGAGGACACAAAAACGCAGTTGTGACCTTTTCCAGATAGGATGCTGGAGGCCTTGAGCAGACCGACCAAGTATTACGATGCGCAATATTGTCAAGTAGAGTTTCAGGATGGAGACCATTGGTTCCTTATGATACGTCCGATGCATGGAGTCTCACAGGTACGCATGTGGAAGAAGCTTAGTCCGAGGAATATGGGGCCCTACAGGATCCTGAAGCGGATCGGCCCATTGGATTACCGACTGGAGCTACAACATTAGTAAATGGGTTTGCATGATGTCTTCCATGTCTCCTCTCTTAGGAAGGATCTACTATAGCTAGAGTATCAGGTTCCTACTATAGATGGCCCCGCAGCTTTTGATTGATCGGTCCGCTTAGAGTCTATTAGGATAGATGATACGGTAGTGTGAGTCTTGCAGTGCGAGAAGGTTCTGGTGGTCAAGATCATGTGGGAGAATCATGGATAGGAGGAGTATACCTGGGAGCAATAGGATCTGATGAATCAATGGTACCCGGATCTCTTCATGTAAGGTATACCTTCAACTTCCTAAGGGATGTCACATTTAATTATTTTAGTAGAAAGCCTGCAGTCCTAACTTGAATTTTAGAGTTAAATTTATTATTTTTGTTTATTGGGATTTGTAACATCCCTTAAAAAACTAGACCCTTAAGATGGTCTTGTCATGACTAGGTCACTGCAAAACACTAGGAAGCTCAAGAAGCCTAGGTGAACAAGGGCATAAAGGTAGAAATCACCTTGGTCTGCAAATAGCACAATTCAAATACCAATCCTAGGGTTTGACTTTAGGGCTTTAACTTAACTCCATGACCCCACCATAGCACTCATAACCCTTTGGGAGGTCCAATGGGTCATAAAGGATGCATTGGAGGCAACCTAAGTTGTCAAGTTGACTAAAGTCAACCCTAACCCTAATTAGGTCAAACTAGCTCACATAAGGTCAATTGACCTTCCATTAGCCAATTTGTCCCCACCTAATCCTCCCTAGCCCTTAGGGGGGGTCATTGGGACACCAAGGACCCATTGGGGTCAACCAAAGAGGTCAAGTTCACAAAAGTCAACCTAAACCCTAAAATGGTCAAAGTACTCTGATAAGGGTCAAGTGACCACCAAGGTGTCAAACCAACCCTACTCAAGTCTCACTAGACCTTAGGAGAGGCGAATGGGTCACTAAGGACCCATTGGGGTCAACCCAAAAGGTCAAATTAACCAAAGTCAACTCAACCCTAAAATGGGTCAAATTAACTCAAGTTGACCTAACCTAGCCTAATCCACATGGGCTAAGCCTAATTGGAGTTGCCCACTAGCTTTAGGAGGCTGATATTTACCCAAAATTTGACTAAAATTATGGAGGGGGTGACTAGGAGAGAGAAACCTCATTTTCCCTTTAATGGAGGAGAGAGAAAGATAAATAAAGAGACCATTCATGGTCAAGGAAGGCAAAGGGCCTCCTCTCTTCAATTCCAATAGCGGGGTTCATCTCCCCTGATTAGTTTTGAGGAGATTAACAGCCATGGCCAGCCCTATTGGTGGCTACATTCAGAGAATTTCAGGAGGACAAAAACTCTCCTCCATGGCTTAGACCCTTCCTCTCCCCCAACTGATTCTCTTATAAGCTTCCATATACCCTCAACAAGCAGTTTCAACATTCCCCTAAAGATTTTGAGCTCCCTGGATAGGAGGATGCAGAGCACCTGAAATCACTATCACCATCAATTATGACAAGGCGATCGGCAAGTCTTCAGCCACCCTAGAAGGTCCACTTCTCCTCCTTTCGCTTTCGAAGATATATTTTTATCTCCCCTTTCGTTTGATGCATTTGCAATGTCTTCCCCCAAGACTAAGTCTTCATTTGAATCTTCGCTTGGATCCATAAGAAATCGCTCAGATTCATCATCTATAGTAGGAAAACTATAAGTAATCTCAGAAAATTTCATATATCGTAGGCAGTAAGTAGATTGTAGATGAGTTTCGAAATATCATGTCCAAGCTCACATTTTAGGCAATTCATAGCTTTATCATTTAAATAACATTCATTCTTATTTAAATTATGTGGGGGCTTGACTATAGTCAGATTCCACACTTCTACATGTAATGAAATAAGAAATTTTCTCAATAAAATTTTCAACCCTATATAGTTCAATTCACACCTGTAAACAAAGGTGGTGCTAGTGATTTTTCTGTGCATAAAATTTCTTCCCCACTAGTCAATTTGAGATCAGTGTTGGACATTATTCCCTGTGGTGAGAACATTTTGGCATAACCTAGCTCTGATACAACTTGTTGGATATGATAGCCAACCTTAGAGAGGAGTAAATAAGGTTTTCAATTAAAATTAAAAATTATGAAATTTAAGCAAGGCTTCCTATTTTGTAAGCTACTGTGAAGAGGTAGTCTACTACTGTGCAGTGGTAGGTTACCAAAAACACACATTCTGCAAGGCACTAATTCTGTGCAGCGGTAGGTTACAGAACCACTTTCCCCGATGAAAGTTTGTTTTCTAAATTCCCACACACCAATTTAGAATCCTAGCAACGTGCAACCACAAATTCGAGATGAAACAAAAAAAAATATGATTTTATTCAAAACTAAAAACATCGATTTACAACAATACAACTACATCTTCGTGACGCCGAAGATCGAAGGCGATGAATCAAATAATTCTCTTTTGGTTTCTATACCGGCCCTCGAATAAGACCAGTTTGCTCTCTCTCTTCTTACCAAGAAGATTGATGAGTGAACTCCTAAACTTTCTCCAAGGAAGGGTCTTAAAGTACATTAAATCTCCTAGATGTACACTCTCTCCCAGAAAGATTTCCTATGGAATCCTCCCCGAATTTCGATGACCACCAGGGTCGATTTTCCTTACCCACACAATGATTGTAAAAGAGAAAATAATACAAATAAATATAAAGAGTTTTGAAATTACTGCTCCCTCGAGGAAGAATTCCTCCATAGAATGGTGCATGATAAATGCTTCTGAATGTCATTCTTCTTGCACGTCATCAACTGCTGATGGTCGTCTGAAACTTTACTCTTTAGAGTTCTTTGATAACTAACGGGAGGGAGAAATTTTGTAAGAGCCCCCCCCCCCCTTACCAAGGATGGAACCCGGTCTTATGCCCAAAACTGTCTCCTTATGGTGACACTAGAACATGGGCTAGTCGACACCACATGACGCTTATCCTGCCGTTTAGTAGAATCATTCAACCTATAGGACAAGTGAGAAAAGAAGTACAACACGTAGTAATTGAAAGCTAGCATGTCCACAAGTCATAATAATATCATCATAATATATAGAGATGAAAGTACATCAGTCCACAATGAGTATAAAAAAAGGGAGTTAGGGTTTATACCTGGTACTTGCCAAAATGGAATCAAATCTCTTTCATACACACAACAACACTATGCCGTAGCGGTAACTGAAACACTCATCCTCACCTGACGCTGAGGTGCGGTAGAATTACGTGGTATCAGCTCCTTAGGTCTTACCACCTTGTCCTTCTTGTTGTATTGGTGCTCCAGCTCCTCGTGCTCCTATAATTATATCGTCATATCTGACCGTTAGTCATAAAGACTAAGCCATTTTACCCTATCCTAATCCCCGCGACTCATAGGCCCCGATCGGGAGGACAATAGCGGAGGACAATAAAGTAGTACAAAATGGAAGCAGGTGACGACGGATCTATTCTATCATGATTATGTTTATAACAGTTATATCTTTATACTAACAGTGCTTATAGCACAAGTAAAGTAAGTGAGCAGTAATAAAAAGAAGTGCAACAGGTAAAGTAGAACTGAAAGAAAGTACTGTAAGTAAAGTAAAGAAACTGAGTAGTAAATAAACTATTTATCGCTACACTAATCATCACAGGAGTACCTTAACTTATATGAATGCCCATGCAAACTTATAATTTAAGGTTTCATAAGTATAACTTATCATATAAAGTGCCCATACTAAATTATATGATAAGGATCCACAGTGTGTATTCCCTAAGTATGTAAGCATGTTATGATGAGTTATGAAGGTTATGATTCTTACAAGTGCAACTCACATACAGGAATCTGTGATCACAGACCTTCAGTTCCATCTTTTTGGAGTTACATGAACTCTCTGGTACCACTATTGTCGCTATGGCTGCAGTGGAGCAGACGTCTCCACTTCCTAGCCAGTTATGCACACAACTAGGCCCAGACCCTTTGTATGCCTCTGTACACTTCCAAGGTGTACTCTAGAGTCCTTGCATACTAATTTGATGGCAATTTCCACCAGTCTTTTTTCTCGGGTGTGTGTTTTCTTGGATTGTCCTTAAGACCGTAGTATCTAACAACCTACTGGACATTCAACCCTCACACTATACCATAGTCACCATACTGTCGTCGGTGTGATGACTGGCCAGTACCGCATTACCCTCCACTAATTTATTCTATGTACATGCAAGTCATTTCATACCCGACCCTCCAGCTCGCAGGACCAACCCATCCTGAAATAAACCTCCTGAGCCTCTAGCTCACAGGACTAAACCTATTCCTTATCTAACATTAGAGCCTCCAGCTCGCACGACTAAACCCGTCCTGAATCCCTCCAACCCTATACAGGTGAGTTTGTCACAACATTCCCTTTACCTATTAGACTACTCTTGTCTACTTCTTATTATACATAGCAGTTTAGGGTTAATCCTTGGAATGCACAGTGCATGCCCATTGAAGGGCTCTCGAGGGCACTAGGAACTATGATGGGCTGAAGTCCAAGGCTCCCTTTCTCAAGGATACTAACTTTTATTATTGTCTACCCATTACTAATACCCCATGCTCGTTATTACTCTTGATTAAACCTAATGACTTACGGTACTTATTGGGAGAGCGGTGATCTTTTGTCGTACCCCGTTATAGTTGTTCTTTTGTGACTTGCACTCTAACACTCGTTAATATGTAGTGCGTACTAATGATACAAACGAGGGTTTCAAATTCCTAATACATCTCTTAATTTAACTATATCACATCATCCAGAGTATTCTAAAGCTTCTTATTACTTTTACTAAAAGCAGACATGACCTAATTAAAACAAATATGAAATGACTACAAATTACTTGGGCCAAAGACCTCCAAATTTTTATCATGGGTTTGTCATATGTATAATATTGATCATTCATAATTCCATCTTTTTTCTAGTTATTTGGGACCATAATTTAAATTAATTAATCAAGTGACCTAGGTCACTTTGAACATGAACTATTCTAACTAGTGGTCCATTTGGTCTAAATGAATTACCTAAAGTTCATTTAGGTTAAAAATGTATGTTCGCTGAAAATCCTAATTTTCCAACTTGATCCGACCAATATTTTCCATTTATGATCAAAATCTCATTATCTCCCTTTTAAAAATAAGTACTAAAAATAATCATGTAAGAAATTCACAGAAAATTTCTACTCAATAATATTAACAATATATTGGTCAAAACAGATTTTCATACTCTTAGCCAGTGATTTGACCTAAGATATTCACATATTAAGATAATTATAAAAATTCCACTATTTGTAGTATTCATCATAAATCATCATCCAAAAATCTTAATAAAATTTACAGGGATTCATATTGCATAAATAAGGGTCTTGACATTTTCTCATAATTTTCAATGTACCACTACTCATGTTTTTGTTTAAAGTCCCATAAGGGTAAAAATATAACTACACAATTTACACATCAAACAATTTTAAAAAGTGCTATTAAATTTTTCCAGAGGAGTGAAATGGCATATTAAGGCATGGATCAACAATTTGGGATTTTCTAAGTTGAGTAGCCCTACTTTTTCATTTTTATACCTAAATGTGCTAATTTGAAATAATTCCAACTTATGGGATTTTTGATCCCAAAAATCCCAATCTTTCTATGGAAGGTGTATTCCATCTCTATGAGCCTCTGTACAAAATTTCATGGACATACATAGGGCCAAAAGGGCTAAATTCTCATTTTCCCATTTTTATTATTTGCACACCATTCACAATTTTACCTTCACCATACTTGTTGGATCCTTTAACATACATAGATCCAAATGGTTCTAAATTTTTACCAAGGCCATATGATGAACTTAGAGCCATGCGACCCAAATTTGGGAGTATTTGGAGTCGCAAAACTCCCAAAATCACACTAATATAATAAATCAAATTTCGACTAAAACTATAGAAAACTATCCTCCAAGAATTATTATTTTAGGACATAGTTTAAGTATGGTATAAACACATGTCTGACCTAAATTTCACTATATGCGGACTTATAGTTTAGCCAAGGCATCCATTTGAAGTTCTGCCCTAGTATAAGAGCGGTCCTAGGTGAATGACCCTAGAAGGAGCTCCAGCGCTCCAAATTGCAAGTTTAGGGTGTCAAAATAAATGTAAGATCTAGGGTTAAATTTTCTATGTTGAAAGTTTCCTATAAATATGTCTATATAAGGCCTAAAAGCAGCATGCAACTGACTCTTTAATATTTGACAAAAATACGCATAAATATCATAAATACTATAGTTTAATTAATGCAGAAATGAACAGCAAGGGGTTACCTTCCCCGATAGCCAACGACCCTGATTGATCCCGGATGTAGAATATTAATTCCTTGTTTCTGGCCACCTAGGACATTGCCACCACCGACGATTATTGCCACCACCTCCGTTGATGTTGTGGCTAGCGTTTTCCGGCAACATGGCCGCAGGAGGCGGCTCCTCAGCTGAACCCAAGCAAGTAGAAAAGCTCGGTATTTCTCCATCTTCCTCTCATGGAATCGGGCTCAATTGAGCCTGATATCTCTCCTAGTGGATCTAGAAGACTAGCAACGAGAGAGGGGAGGAGAAACAGACCTGGATACGAGCTTGGAGGTGGGTACGATAGTGGTGAGCCGTGGACGACAACTGCTCTTATGAACTAGCTCGATCCCTTATTTCTACTGCAAGAGCTTAACTCTAGGAGTCATTTTCCACTACTCTGGTCTCAATGTAGATGATGGTGGCCTTGGTAAGGAATTGGAGTGACGTCTAGGGTTTCTTGTCTTTTCCTTTTTATAAGAAGAATTAGGGCATAAGTTGCTTGCCACGTGTCTGCCTAATATTGGACCGCCAATTTGTTTGAGTTTCTTTGCCACATGTCACCTTAATATTGGACCGTCGATCATTACTTTAAATAGGTTTTCTTGAGAAGATCAATGTACTAAATAGGTTTGTTGAATAGATTGGGTTTAAATTATCCATTAGCGCTTATCCCGAAAAACCCGGTTTAGGTCGTACCAGTAAACACGACTTTGACAGAAAATACTCTAAGTTCAAAAGCGTTGAGGTCACTCGACACTTCATCAAGTAGCATTGAGTTCACTCAATGCTCTCGACACCTTGTGATTCCAGAACAAATTTTCTAAGATAAAGAACATGGCGTTGAGTCCACTCAACGCACTCGACGCTTCGTCAAATGGAGTCGAGTTCACTTAACGCTCTCAATGCCTTGATTCTAGCACAAATGTTCTAAGTTAAAGTGTATGGTGTTGAGTCCACTAAACAAACTCGATGCTTTGAAGAATGTCGTCGAGTTCACTCAACCTACTCGATGCCTTGTGCTTCCAGAACAAATTTTCTATGTTAATGAGTATGGCGTTGAGTCCACTCAAAACACTCGACGCTTCATCGAATGGCATAGAGTTCACTCAATGCACTCGACGCCTTGTGACTAAAACATTTTCTATGTTATAGAATATGGCATTGAGTCCATTCAACGCACTCGGCACTTTGTCAAATGGCGTCGAGTTCACTCAACGCACTCGACGCATTGTGATTAGAACCAATTTTCTAAGTTAAAGAGTATGGGTTTGAGTCCACTCGACGCTCGAATTGCGTCAAGTTCACTCAACGCACTCGACTCTTTGTCGATTGGCGTCGAGTTCACTCAACGCTCTCGACGCCTATTGATCCAGAATAAGTTTTCTAAGTTAAAGTTGACTTGAACACTATAGTGGGCCATATGTGGATCCACCCTAACTCTTTGGGTCAAAGCTAGCCTAAACCATTCACTCACAGTATGTTCTACAATAATCTAAGTTAAGGGGTCTAGGAAGAAATGGGATGTTATAAATCCCAATAAACAAAAATAATAATTTTGTCCCAAAAATTCAAGTTCTTGTCTACAGGGTTCCTATACACAAGAATTTAAGAACTTTTCAAAAATACTTATGATATACTTGAGGTGAAGAGTCCCAAATATCGTTCTCGCATCCGATCCATCGGTTCCAAGGCCTTCTCCTCCCGTCCATTGCTGGACTAATACACCTAGACTAAGGGAACCTTCTTCTTCCACAACACTTTGATCGTTGTGTCATCAGTCCGGTCAGGCTACAAACAAATCGATCTATCAAGTTCCACTGGGCCTGATGTAGTTGTAAAATACTACTCTGTTTAAAGTAGTGCTTTTCGAAGTGAGGAGATGTGGAATACGTCGTGCAGGTTCCCTAACTCTGGCGGCAAATCCAGTCGGTAAGCCAAAGGACCGATCCGCTCCAGATCAAGTATGATCCCATAAATCGAGGATTGAGTTTCTTGTTCCTCCACACCCGGGAAACACCATGCATAGGATGTATCTTCAAGAATACCCTATCTCCCACCAGAAACTCCACCTTCTGATGCCTCACATTGTAATACTTGTCATGTCTTCTCTGCGCCTCCAACATCTTATCCCTAATCAGCCGTATATGAGTGTCTATATCCTCAATATAATACAATCCAAGAGCTCATAGATTCTAATCCTGAACCCAAGATAAGGGTGTCTGACACTCTTATTATGTAGGGCCTTATATGGCGTATCCCAATGCTCTCCTGGTGATTTCTATTGTTGGAGAACTCTATCAGTGACAATAGTCTCTCCTAGGGCTTCCCCATATCTAGTATACATAAGCATTGTAGATCCTCCATAGTCTGGTTGGTCCGCTCTGTCTAACCGTCGATCTGTGGATGGAAAGCGGTGCTGAAAGAAAGCTAAGAACCCAAGTTCACCTACACCGCTCTCCACTCCCTAAAAGTGAACCGATCATCACGGTCTGAGACAATCATCCTGGGTACACCTTTGTACCTGACGAACTACTCTACAAATATCCTCACAAAACTGCAACTAGGATGTCCTTTCTGATCGGTCTAAATCGGGCCACCTTGGTCAACCTATCAATGATGACCCATATAGAATCATGCCCAGAGTGAGAGCGAGGTAATCCGTGTACGAAGTCTATAGCTATATTGTCGAACTTCCACTCTGGTACCGACAACGGCTGTAGTAGCCCTCCTAGGCTTTTGCATTCCGCTTTCAATCGCTGGAAAGTATCGTAATGTGTCACATAATCTATGATCTCTCTCTTCATCCACGCCCTGTACCTATCCCTTTGCAGGTCCGCTGTAACCTTGGTGATCTCGGGGTGCACTGAGTACCGATTGCAATGTGACTCCCTTTGTATGACCTCCCAGATACCACCTCCTGCAGGTATATAAATGCGGCCACCAAAATGAATGAGGTAGTCATGTAGTGAATAATCCTCTGACTTACCCCAATCCAGGGCTCTGAATACGGGCTACAAGGCTACATCCTATCTCTGATGTGCCCGGATATGGTCTCGTATGTCGCAAACAATGATCACGGAGGCCAAGTACTCCCGATAAACATCTGTCTCTTGCCTTGAAACCATGGTAACGTGTATATCCACCATCATCCATACTAGTTCCATAGCCATCACACGGGGATCCAGTCCATTTGTGCCGTCTATCTTGCTCAAAGCATCCACCACGTTGTTCGCCTTCATTGGGTGATAATGCATCGTGTAGTCGTAATCGCACAGGAACTCAAGCCGTCTCCTCTGGCGTAGATTTTGATCCTACTGTGTATCAATATACTTGAGGTTCTTGTGATATAAGAAGATCTCACAATGAGCCACATACAAGTAATGCCTCCAAATCTTCAACGTGAATACCACTACCCCAAGTTCCAAATCATGTACAGGGTAGTTTTGCTCATGCTTCTTCAGCAGTCTCAAAGCATATGTGATGACGTGTCCATGGTGCATCAGGACTGCACCCATCCCCTGATATTATGCATCGGTAAAAATGTTAAATCCTTCCTTCCCAGATGAAAGTGCAAGGATGGGGGAAGAAGTGAGCCACTCCTTCAATTCCTAAAACACTACATCGCACTTCTCAGTCCAAGTAAAAACTATAACCTTCTTTATCAAGGATGTGATGTGGAGTGTTATCCTCGAGAACCACTCCACGAACTTGCGATTGTATCTCGCTAGTCCCAAGAAACTACGAATGTCTGAAGCTGACTTGGGCCACATCCAATATCTAACTGCATGCACCTTGGCCGGGTCCACAGTCAACCCAGCTCCACTAATGGTATGCCCTAGAAATGCTACCTCTTGTAACCAAAACTGGCACTTGGAGAACTTCACGTACATCTGATTCTCACTCAGTTTGCCCAATACTAGAGCCAGATGTTGGGTGTGCTCCTCTTTCGTTCGGGAATAGATCAATATATCGTCAATGAAGACAATGAAGAATATATTCAAGTATGGTTCGAACACACGGTTCATCATACTCATGAATGTGGAAGGTGCATTTGTGAGACCGAAGGGCATTATCGCGAACTCATATAGTCAATATCGAGAACTGAAGGCCGTCTTTAGTATATCCTCCTCCTAAATGTGTAACTGGTAGTATCCTGACCTCAAGTCGAGCTTGAGAAACAAGAAGGCTCCTTATAGCTGGTCAAATAGCTAGTCAGTTCGGGGCAGCAGATACGTATTCCGTACTGTTAACCGGCTCAACTCCCGGTAGTCAATGCAGAGCCGCAAATATCCATCCCTCTTCTTCATAAATAGCATTGGTGCTCCCCGTCGTGATGAACTTGGTCGAACAAAACCTGACTCTACCAGCTCCTGTAATTTAGTGTGGAACTCTGCTGGCTCCTTGGGTTCCATCCGGTAAGGTACCCGAGACATATACCTCGCTTCTGGCACTAACTGGATTCGGAAATCCATAACTCTAGTCGGAGGTAATCCAGGAAATTTCTCTAGGAATAGGTCGGAGAAATCCCTTACTACAGGAATATCAGCAATGGAGATATCTGTCTCCACCATCTCGAAACACATCATGTACACCTCATCTCCCTGCTCATGGTCTTTGACGGCCTGCACCGATGATAATGAAGTATGGGAAATAGGTCGAATACCTTTAATAATTATGTCGATATCCCCATAACGTAAGGTGATCCTCCTTGACAGGTAATCGATCCGGGCGTGGTTCTGATGCAACCAAGTCATGCCTAGGATCAAATCAAAGTTTGGCAGTCTCAAAATCATTGTCGGTGCTTCGAATACCTTTCTCCAATATCTGTCTCCATGTTAAAATTGGCAGAAGATAGAAGCTCTTATCCATCTGATAGATGCACCCTCCTTGTCATGTTAGTGAATCGGTCTACACCTGCTTGTACCTCCAGGAAGGCCTAAGATATGAACGAGTGCGAAGCACCCGTATCAAATAAGGCATGAGCGAGATTCTCGCTAATAAAGACTATACCTGGGGTTTTTGTTTGAGTTATGTCATGTTTGTTGTTCTACTAGGGTTTAGAAGTTTATGTAAATGAAAATCGAATTGCAATTAAAATTTAAGTCCGTTTAATAACCTCCTCGGGGTTCCTCGGCTCCACGAGGTCCAAAGTACATATCTGCTCCTGTACTCGACCTCTACTATAATGTCCTAGACCTCGGCCTCGACTTCATCCTCGACCTAGGACCTATAGTACTGGAGGGGCTGCTGGAGGTGGAGGCGGAGGAGGATGAAAATGCTAAGGGCAGTCAACCCTAACGTGCCCCAGCTGTTGACACGATCATCCTGTCTCATCTGGTCGTAGGTCTGTAGTGGTGGAGGAGCTAGTACTGTGGGATGCCTCTGATCCTGCCAGAAATTAGGATGATATCGTCCTCCACCCCTCTTGTGGCTCATCACTCTTCCTCTTTATGAGCCCTACTGCTCTCCCCAAAGAAAGACCCATCCAGCAGACTCCTCTGCCTGCTCCGTACAATCAACTAGTCTGCCTCAAGCTTCTTTGCAATCTCAATATTCTGAGCTGAAGTGCTATGAGAAATGAACATAAGAGACTGCCTCGTAGAGTCTCAAAGTCTCCGGTAGAATCTCTTTGCGTACCTCCTGTCGTCCAAATCATGAATCCCTGTAAACCTGGCTAGATGGGAGAACTCCCTCTAGTACTCTGTCACTGAATTTTTGTTAGGTCCATTGATCCCAATGGCCATGATTTGATGATGTCAAACA
This sequence comes from Platanthera zijinensis, assembly GCA_039513925.1. Taxonomy (NCBI): domain Eukaryota; kingdom Viridiplantae; phylum Streptophyta; class Magnoliopsida; order Asparagales; family Orchidaceae; genus Platanthera; species Platanthera zijinensis. The sequence goes on along the minus strand of CM077084.1, from coordinate 91,084,949 downwards.
TGTCAATGAGATAGACATAGTGTTATTTGATGTATGTTTAAGTTTATTCATACATGTTAGTCTTTGTCATAATGATTGGACAGCTTGTTCAAGAGACAATGACAGGTGGACTCAAAGTGATTGGCTGGAAAGTCAGAAAAATGCCTAAATCCAAAAGTTTTGAGTGAATCAAGCTCACTCAACACCATTCAGCTAATAGCACTGAGAGAAGGCATGCATTCAAAGCTAACAGAATTGCAAAGGCAGAAATCTGGCTAAGTCCAAAAGCGTTGAGTGAGCTCAACTCACTCAACGCCATATGGACAGAACCGTTGAGACAATGTTATCCTATCAAAGCATAGGCAGTGGAAGTTATAATTTTGACTAAGTCTAGAAGTGTTAAGTGAAGCTTCATCACTCAATGCCATGCTAAGCCTGTTGATGGAGATTTTCTAAAAGTTATATTACATCCAAACTAGAATCTCGATTAGGCAAGCGTACCTATCGAAATGCAGTATAGGAAGTGTCGTATTGTGATTCGGGGCCTGTTGAGTACTTGTACTCACAAGGAAGAGCTATTATTTTATCGAACGGAAAAGTTGGTTTGATTATACTAGTTAATAAAACTAAAGCTGATGCTAAAGAGAAATTCAAATATGAGAAAGCTAGCACTTGATCTAGAATCCCCTAACACTAAAATAAATCTTCTTGAAAAATAATGAAATGCGAGTTCTTAATTATACTCACTCGACCGTGGAGGTTCCTAAAGTATAGAAGCGTCTCTCTCGAGCTCATGCTTCTAACTAACCTTAGGTTGATCGATTAAGACCTCTCGGCCAGTCGAAACCCCTAAGCTTGCTTTATGCGGTGAACCCCACTATTAGATTTGACTCCAATCCGGAAGATTTACGTCGTCCTCTCTCGAGGAGTGCATTCAACTCCTTTTATCTTTGAGCGATCTCCTCGTATCCGCAACCTCTCGGTCATTTAGGATACAGATATTAGATCGAAGATCATATCCACGTAATATGAATTCGATGAAATAAAAATCAAAGATAAATCGTAGCGAGAACAATTAAGAACAAGACATTTAATAAGAAGGAGAAAGATCTATTTTATTCTATGGTTCATCATGATCAAGTGCTAAAAGAAGATTAGATACTCATCATGATTGGGGAAATACAAAATAAAGTAGGAAAAGACATGATTGAAATGGAAATAACTAAAATTAAAGTTACAATAAAGGTAAATCTAACTTAGAAATGAGAAAATACAGCAAAAGAAACAGAAAATTACAAGACTCCAACTCCCAAAATTCGATCCCTCAGCATCTGAAGCTGTCTGGAATTTATAGAAAAAATTTCTGTTTGGTCACGCCCTAGGTCACGCCCGTGACCTAGGGCGTGTCAGGCTCGGAACCGCCGTCTTGAAACCCCGGGAACGTTGGAGGAGAAACTGCCAAAATTGGTTAACTGACGGGTCATGCCCCTAGGTCACGCCCGTGACCTAGGGCTTGTCACGGCTGTTTCTGGAAAATGGCGGGAAGCTGAAAACGGCGGGAGTAAAAGTGGTCTTCAAGGTGTCACGCCCCCTAGTCACGCCCGTGACTAGGGGCGTGTCAAGAAGGAACGGTCTCTGGCGGCAATGGCTGGAACGGAGGAATAATTGGCTGGAAATGCCCGGGACACGCCCTGGGTCACGCCCGTGACCCAGGCGTGTAATTTCAATCCGTCGTGGCAACGGTCAACGGTCTCTTTCTGGCTATCACGCCCCGTGTAAATGGTACACGGGCGTATCATATTTTGACACGGGCATGACCTAGTCGGTCGACGAACGTTCGGCGCGGGTCGACGAGATTCAGCAGCAGTCTCAGTTATCACGTGTCACGCCTCTGTGTCATGCCCAAGTAGGGCGTGTCACAGGGCGTGTCTAGGCAGAAAACAGGAAAATACTTATTTTGCTCCAAATAACCTATAAATCAGCCCTGCAAGATTAAAAATGATTTTATTAGAACAAATAGATATAAATTATAGAAACAACTTAAAATAAACTTAATATTATAAAATTAATATAAAATATCTAACTATTAATATAAAATAGTAAAATAAAAAGATAGAAATAATTAGAGTTATCAAATACCCCCATACTTATCCGTTTGCTAGTCCCGAGCAAACAACTTCCTATATGGAGTAGAAAAATTTTAAATGCTAGAAAAGAAAATTGAACCTAAGGAGTAAAATGCGAAGTCTTATGCCTATGTTTGTAGATATTTTTATAGAAAGACTTACTCAGCATACAAATTAGGTTTTTATTTTTCTTAAATGCGTTTTCACTATTATTTTTACTTTTAAGATGAAAATCCGTAAATCTTAAAATTATCTTTAGGGAGAGTGTAGAGTGCGTACTAAGATAACATTGCACAAACAAAGATTAAGATACCCTCCAAAGAAATCCATCAATATCGATGGCCATAGGCTTTCCCTTTCACACTCTCGCCACGGCACTAGTCTAACTCATAAGCGCAAATCAATAGGACTTAACTAGGTTGAGATGTAGGCTTAGGTTTTTGGTGAGGATGGTCAAAGATAAAAAATGTGGCTAGGCACACCAAAACCTAGAGAGAGCTTGCACAAAAATAAATTGTCATGGCTTTAAAGAACGTAGCCAATTCCTAAGTTCATTTGTTTCTTTTCATATATATATATATATATATATATATATAATATATATATATTTAACTCTCTCATCATATTGAAATTTTTTTTCTACCTCTTCATTTTTTTAATGATAATTTTTTTCTTTATTTGAAGAGGAGAGAAAATAAATTAACTCTTTTCTAATTTTTAATTAACCACTGAAATAAAGTGGCTCCTAATCACTCCCAAAACATTTCTACATTTGTTCTTTCAAGCTCGGGTTTAGGTGTGTAATTAGGATGCTTTTTAGGCTTTGGAAAATCATTTGGTGGAGCTAAAACAAAAGGAAAAGGTAATAGGCTCAAATTGGCTAAGCAAAGTTAAAATTTTAGGTGCGAGTACAAAAGCTCAAACTTGCCAAAAGAAGTGCCTAAATCATATTTATGCTAATGAGTTTAACTTATGCAAAGTCTTGAGAATAGTTAGAGGGCAAGTTCTAGACATCGAAAAAGAATACCTCTCTCTTAGTCCGCGAAAAATCTCTCTAGCAAACTTCTACTTACTCACCTAAATTATTTTAAAGTTTTACCGGTTTTCATAATTGAAGTAAAATAAGTTGTTTCTACGCATTTAGAAAAATGAAAATCTAATTATATGTTGAATATTTAGATCTACTAAAAATTCTACTTACACGTGCACTTAACTAGAAACACAGCATGGCCAACAGTTCTACTCCAAAATTCAAAATTCAATTAAAACATCAAAATTCTCTAAACACTATAAAAAAGTTGAATTACTAGGAATTTTGCATGTGAACAAATATAGAAATAAAGACTTCTCTAATTTAATTTTTGATTTTCTAATTTTTTTCGTTTTTTTTTATTTTGGAAAAACAAAATTTTAAGACGAAATAAAATTTTTTGAGTTTTAAATATGTTTTAAAATTTTTTTGTGGTTTTTGTTTTAATAATTTGTTTGGAAAATTTTTATATGTTTTGCTTGAGAAATATCCCTCCCCCATACTTAAGCAATACATTGTCCCCAATGTAAAAATAAAGAAGAAAAGAGAAGAGAGGAGACTTCCCTGAAAATGCAAGCCAGCATCAAAAAAAACCTGTACAAGATGATGAAAGCAAAACATAATATTTTATAGATATTTTTTTTTGGATTTTTTTTTCATCATAATAATAAAAATAGATACAGAAGAATAAAAATACAGATACAAAGAGGTGACCCTCTACAGATCCAAAGAAATGAAAAGGCAGCTACTCCTGGTCAGAAACGTCCTCGTGCTCCTGATAGAAAGTCCGCATGTTCGCGAACTCGCGAGTAATATGCGCTATGGAGGAAGCATGGTTTCGCTCGAGCACGGTGAAGCGCGCATCAAAAGAAGTGAAGCGACCGTCAAAATGGGTTTGCATCTGGTCTATGCGAGTATGGAGCAACCCAAATTGCCGGTCCCAATAAATTGGAGGATCGGGCGCTGGAGCAGAGTGCAGTGGTGGTGGCGGAATCTGTGGGGAATGATGAGTACCGCTGGGACCGGCACCATGATCAAGATCAAGATCACCGCCACCAACTAACGGGGGAATAGCCTCAAACTCGCCGTCGCGTCGGCGAGCTAAACCAAGCGCCTGAAGGGTCGGGAACTGAAGAGGCTGTGGCGTTTGCATGCAAGTGAGCCGCGGAAGAGCAGCCCACACGCCGGTGTGCTTGGCGAAGAAAGTGATGAAATTCCCGCCGTGCAACGCTCCCAATCTCACATTTTCGGCCTGGTGCCGAAAGAAAATGTCGAGCATGTAACCAAGGTTGAGTGGGACCCGGTAAAACATACTATACAAGTATAGTAAGTCTGCCTGAGTCACCACGCCGTGGCTATCGCCGCGTCCGGAAATGGTGAAAGAGAGAAGGTTGTGTAGAATGCGTAAAGCGGGGGAGATGAGGTGGCTACCCTTGGATTTCTTTGGGGTGTAGGGGGCGACGTCATTAATAATTTCCGACCAAAAAGTGGGGAGACTGAAGTCGAGAGGGAAATCAGTTTTTAGGTCGGGGTAGGCGGGGGAAGTGGAAAAGGCCTCCGAGCAAAAGCCCATGGCGACATTGAGTTGGCGGATGGTGAGCTGGTGCATCATCCCGCCCAGGCGAAAGATGATGAAATAATCTTGCGCCGCCCAACGGAACTCAAATGAGGCCAAGAACTCAATGGTGAGCTCGAGGAAAGCAGGCTCAGAAATGGAGAAAAGGGGAGCCCACCCTTGGGTAGAGATGAGCTCCCGAACTAGCTCTACTGCTCCGAATTGGGCGAGGATGGCCCAATCCAAGATCCGGAACACGCCAAAGGGTTTGGCGCTCAGTCTCTCGCTTCGATCTTGCTGGGTGGCATTCTCGAATAGAAGCATGGCCTCCGCCGAGGCTGGATCCTCGGGGTGCTCGGAGGAAGATGCGGAGGAGCGAGCATGGTGGCGAGGCATGGTGAGAAATGTGGAGGAAATTTCGGCCAAAGGGATAAGAGAATAGAAGGTGTGAAGGCTGGAGGGTGTGGAGAGAAAAGAAGGAGAAAACTTCCTATTTATTGGGTTTTCGGGTCTGTCATACCCCCCGTCATGCCCGTGACAGGGGCGTGACAAGCCCGGGTCAAAGCAGAAAGGAATCCGAGGCGGACTGCCTCGGATTCGGGGGTCACGCCTCAGAGTCACGCCCGTGACTCTGAGTGACACGCCCGTGACGTCGGGCGTGTAGGGGAATCCAAAGAGCATCCGATACGAAGGCATCGGATTCTTCAGTCACGCCCCAGAGTCACGCCCGTAACTCTGGGCGTGTCAGTCAAATCTGACTCGTTGAGAAGGAATCCAAGGCGTGACTGGTCAACGCCTTGGATACCCGCGATACGGGCTCGACACGCCCGTGACAAAAAATGTCACACCTGTGTCATATTCGAATGACGGGAGGGAAAAACCGAGGGAGGAGGAACCTCCCACAGTCTTGGCAAAACACGCCCGGGACACGCCCATGACCAATGGGTCAAGGCGTGACAAACGCGTGTACGAGAAAAAAAATTCTTTTTTTGTTTTAATAAATTTTTTTTTTTTTGTTTTTTTTGTTATATCATCATTATGTTAAAGAGCCTAATAAAAATAAATTAAAATTTACCGAATTGAAGAAATACGAAGATTCGACGTTCGTCTCCACCCGATCGTCATGCAGCGATGTCCGTCAAGCCTGTAAAAATAAACTTAAAAAGAAAATTAGAAAATAATAAAAAGAAAAGATAACTGTGGGGTGCCTCCCACGAGCGCTTTGTTTATGGTCGGTGAGCTCGACCATAGTGGCGCGCGCTTATTATGGGTTTGACAATATTATGTTGTCTAATTTTTCGTTAATATTATCACCAGCAAAAAATAATTTTAGTCGGTGCCCATTCACTTTAAAGTTGCCTTTTTCCGGGTGTGAAATAAGAACCGTCCCGTAAGGCCAAACCTCCTTTACGACAAAGGGGACGGACCAACGGGACTTAAGTTTACCCGGAAATAAGCGTAAGCGCGAGTTATATAAAAGGACTTGGTCTCCCGGTTTAAAGTCTTTTGGGTGATTAACTTTCTTATCATGATAAAATTTGGTGCGCTCCTTATAGAGTTTATTACTCTCATAAGCGAGGGAGCGCCACTCATCGAGCTCGTTAAGTTGGAATTTACGGAGCTCAGAGGACAAATTTTCATCAAGATTTAAAAATTTAAGTGCCCAAAAGGCACGATGTTCAAGCTCAACCGGTAAGTGGCATGCTTTCCCATAGACCAATCGATACGGCGTACAACCGATAGCGGTCTTGTACGCGGTCCGATAAGCCCATAGAGCATCATCAAGCTTGACCGACCAATCTTTCCTATTAGTAGAAACCGTTTTTTCTAAAATTTGTTTAATTTCTCGTTTAACACTTCTACCTGGCCACTAGTTTGAGGGTGATAGGGGGTGGCTAACCTATGTGTAATGTCGTATTTAGATAATACTTTAGCAAATTGTGCGTTACAAAAGTGGGTGCCCCTATCACTAACTATTGCCCGCGGTGCTTCAAATCGTGAAAATAGTTGTTTAAGAAATCAGTCACGACTCGGGCGTCATTGGTGGGGAGAGCTTGCGCTTCCGCCCACCGTGACACATAGTCAACCGCTATCAGAATATATTTATTTCCAAAGGAAGTTGGTAGCGGGCCGACAAAGTCGATTCCCCATAAATCAAAAACTTCAATTTCTAAAAATAAATTTAAGGGCATTTCATCTCGGCGGGAAATATTACCTGAGCATTGGCATTGTTCACAATGACTTACATGTGCGTGAGCGTCCTTGAAGATGCTCAGCCAATAGAAGCCTGCTTCAAGTAGTTTCCGAGCCGTCCGATTAGCTTTACAATGCCCACTGGCGGGTCCCTCGTGACAATGTTTAAAAATTTTTGCGCCCTCCTCATGAGAAACACACCTACGCACTGCTTAATCCGCGCAAACTCGGAAGAGAAATGGATCCTCCCAAAAATAATTTTTCAAATCTGAAAAGAATTTCTTCTTTTCTTGATAAGAAAAACCATTCGGGAGGAATCTTGCAACAAGAAAGTTTGCAAAATCGGCAAACCAAGGAGTGGGGAGAGTGATTACCTTATGCATAGCGAGGAGGCGCTCCTCAGGAAATGTATCATCGATGTCCTCCTCTTTGAGCTCCTCTGAATTGGGGTTCTCTAACCGAGAAAGATGATCCGCCGCAAGATTTTCCGCTCCTCTTTTATCCCGAATCTCCAAGTCAAATTCTTGGAGAAGCAATACCCACCTAATCAATCGAGGCTTTGCAACTATTTTGGTTAGTAGATAACGCAAGGCCGAATGATCGGTAAAAACAATAACTTTGGATAAAGTAAGGTAAGAACGAAATTTATCAAAGGCAAAAATTACGGCAAGAAGTTCTTTTTCGGTGGTTGTATAATTTTCTTGTGTGGTGGTTAGTGTTTTGCTCGCATAATATATCGGATGAAAATTTTTATTGATGCGTTGTCCTAAGACCGCACCAACGACAAAACTACTAGCATCGCACATAATTTCAAAAGGAAGTTCCCAATTGGGAGCTATCACGATTGGTGCATTTATCAATTTTTCTTTAATAAGAGAAAAAGCGCGCAAACAATCTTCATCAAAAATAAAAGGCGCGTCTTTTTCTAATAAGTGGGTAAGGGGTTTTGTGATTTTAGAAAAATCTTTAATAAACCGGCGATAGAAACCGGCATGCCCCAAAAAACTACGAACAGCCTTAACATTTGAGGGTGGAGGTAATTTTTCTATAATTTCAATTTTTGCTTTATCTACCTCTATACCCTTGCTAGAAATTTTATGGCCTAAGACCAAACCTTCCCGCACCATAAAATGGCACTTTTCCCAGTTCAAGACTATGTTCGTGTCCTCACATCTTTGAAGTACATGGGAAAGATTTGCTAAACATAAATCAAAAGAGTCTCCAAAGACGGAGAAATTGTCCATGAAGACCTCCATGATATCCTCCACTAGTTCATCAAAGATCGCTAGCATACACCTTTGGAAGGTTGCCGGCGCATTGCATAAACCAAAAGGCATCCTTCGATAGGCAAAGGTGCCAAACGGACAAGTCTTGGTTGTTTTCTCTTGGTCTTCAGGCGCGATTGGAATTTGGAAATATCCCGAGAGACCATCAAGAAAACAATAAAATGAATGCCCGGATAACCGTTCAAGGATTTGGTCAATGAACGGCAAAGGAAAATGATCCTTTCGGGTTGCATCATTTAATTTACGGTAGTCGATGCAAACCCGCCATCCGGTAACGGTTCGAGTAGGAATTAATTCATTTTTATCATTAGGAACTACCGTTAAGCCTCCTTTCTTAGGCACCACTTGGACCGGACTCACCCAAGAGCTATCAGAAATTGGATAGATGATGCCCGCATCTAAAAGTTTAATTACCTCGGCCTTGACTACCTCCTTCATGTTAGGATTAAGCCGGCGTTGAGGTTGAATAGTTTTGTGAGCGTGTTCTTCCAATAAAATTTTATGGGTGCAAAAGGAGGGATTAATTCCCCTCAAATCCATGATCTTCCACGCAATTGCGCAGCGATGACCCTTTAAAATATTAGATAATTTAAATTTTTCATCATCGGTCAAGTAGGCTGACATAATTACGGGAAGTTTAGAATCCTCCGCTAAAAATAAATATTCTAAATGTTCAGGCAATTGTTTGAGTTCAAGTATGGGAGGTTCATCATAAGATGTTTTCGAACGATCACTACTAATTTCCAAAATTTCAAACGTAGGTGTGCGAGTGATCGAATCCTTATCACTATTTTCATAAGTAATGAAATCTAAATTTTCAAAATATGCGTTATGATCAATAGAAGATAAAGAATGTTCAGAAAAAGGAATGAAGTCTTCTTCGGGAGAAGCCTCTAAATAGTAACATGAGCCGTCATTGGAGAGCGAATTTTTCATAGACGTGTCAATAGTAAAGGTAACTTCTTCATCTCTGACTCTAAGGAGAAGTTTACCGTTACTAACGTCTATAACCGCGCGCGAGGTGGCAAGAAATGGGCGACCGAAAATGAGTGGTACCTCGGTGTCCTCTTCGATGTCAGAGGTGACAAAATCTACCGGAAAGATAAATTTGTCAACTTGGACAAGCACATCCTCAATAATACCCATCAGATATCTTATAGACCGATCTGCTAATTGAATGCTCATTCTTGTGGGTTTAGGTTCTCCTAAACCCAATTTCTTAACTAAAGAATAAGACATTAAATTTATTGAGGCACCTAAATCGGCTAACGCACGTTTTACCAATAAATCGCCAAATGAACAAGGTATAGAGAAACTACCCGGATTAGGTAATATCTTAGGCAATTTATTAAGTAAAACTGCCGAGCACTCCGTGTTCAATTGAACCGTGCAGATATCCTCAAGTTTCTTTTTATTTGATAAAAGATCCTTGAGGTACTTAGCATATTTCGGCGTTTGTGCTATCACTTCGCATAATGGTAAATTTATTTGGATTTGTTTAAACATATCTAGAAATTTACCGTGATGCTCATCTATCCGGTCTTTTTGCATTCTAGACGGATAGGGAAGAGGTGGTTGATAAGGTTTTGGTTTAATATAACTAGAAGTCTTAATCGGAGGAGAAGATGAAGAAATTGTTACCTCCGTATCAACCGGAATTGGAGAAGTTTCAACCGGAATTGTAGAAGTGGTTACCTCCTTCCCGCTCCGTAAAGTGATGGCTTTGGCTTGCTCCCTTGGGTTGGGCTCCGTATTGCCCGGTAGCGCTCCTTGTTGTCGATCGGAGAGCATTTTTGCAATTTGCCCAAATTGAGTCTCCAAATTACGAAGAGATCCGGTGAGATTCCGGATATTGGCATCATTTGTACTCGTATATTTGGCGAACAACTCCTCGATATTGGGAGCTTTTGGAGCTTGTGGTGGAAAATATCCTGGTGGGATTGTGTTTGGTGGGCGAGCCGCGTTCCATGGATTACTCCAAGAGAAGTTGGGGTGACTCCTTATACCCAGGTGATAGGTATTACCAAAATTATGACCCGGATTATAAGGTGGCCGATTCGGATTACCCATGTAATCCACATGCTCGGTAATAGTAGAAGGCTCCCAAAATTGGGGCTCACAGGAAGGCGTAGACGAGGAAGCAGTCATCTCGTTCATCTATTTTTGCTTCTTCTCCATCTGGAGAGATAAATTAGAAATCGTATCTATTTCATACATCCCGACCGGTTTAGGTGGACGAGACCGAGGTGTACTCCATTGATATTTATTCATGGACATACCTTCTATAAGCTCTTGGGCGGCCGCCGGTGTTTTGTTATTTAACGTTCCACCGGCGGCTGTATCGATATGTTGCCTCATTTGAGAGTTGAGGCCATTATAAAAGGTCTGCACTTGCAACCAATCGGGGATTGCATGATGCGGACAACGGCGAAGTAATTCCTTAAATCGCTCCCAAGTGTCATATAACGTTTCCATATCAACTTGGGAGAAATAAGTAATATCATTGCGCAATTTGGCCGTCTTAGCGGGAGGAAAATATTTCGTGAGAAATTTTTCCGTCATCTCGGCCCATGTAGTGATTGAGCCTCTTGGTAGAGTACCCAACCACTGCTTAGCTTTGGTGCGCAATGTAAAAGGAAAAATCCTTAGCCGGATGGCATCATCCGAAACTCCGTTGATTTTAAAAGTATCACATATTTCTAAAAAGTTAGAAATATGCGCATTTGGGTCCTCATCTTGAAGCCCATCAAATTGTACAGATTGTTGTACCATTTGAGTGATTCTTGGCTTCAATTCAAAATTATTGTTCGCAATAGCGGGTCGAACAATACTTGATTGCTGCTCATCCAAATTTGGCCAGGCATAATAGGACATAGTCCATTCTTCGGCCATATTTGGATTTTGATTACCCAAATTAAAGGAAAATTGAAAAGAAGGAGAAGATGAAGAAGAAGAAGACGATGTAGATGAAGAAGAAGAAAAATTGTTACCTACGGATTCCTCAACCAAATCTGAAGAATTGAGGTCACGGAGTCTTAGGCGTCGCCGTAAGCTTTGCTCGATCTACAGATCCAAATCAAATAGATTTGACGGATTCCCTCGGGTCATACACAAAATCAAAACAAAAAGATAAAAGTTTTAAGATTTAAAAATTTATAAAATAAAATTTCCCGGACTTCCCAAGGGCTACCCAGTGACGGGTTCGCAAGGTACTAGGCGGTATTGCGGGATGAAAACCCGACATGGCCCTTTCGCAAGAAATTTTAAATATAAAAATTTAAAGATAAAACTTTTGAAAGAAAAAGTTTTTTTTTTTTTGAAATAAAAGAAAAAGAAAATGATAAAACTAATAGATCCTTGCTTTCAAAATATCAAAAAAAAAAAATTCCCCGACAACGGCGCCAAAAACTTGATGGAGATTTTCTAAAAGTTAAATTATATCCAAACTAGAATCTCGATTAGGCAAGCGTACCTATCGAAATGCAGTATAGGAAGTGTCGTATTGCGATTTGGGGCCTGTTGAGTACTTGTACTCACAAGGAAGAGCTATTATTTTATCGAACAAAAAAGTTGGTTTGATTATACTAGTTAATAAAACTAAAGCTGATGCTAAAGAGAAATTCAAATATGAGAAAGCTAGCACTTGATCTAGAATCCCCTAACACTAAAATAAATCTTCTTGAAAAATAATGAAATGCGAGTTCTTAATTATACTCACTCGACCGTGGAGGTTCCTAAAGTATAGAAGCGTCTCTCTCGAGCTCATGCTTCTAACTAACCTTAGGTTGATCGAGTAAGACCTCTTGGCCAGTCAAAACCCCTTAGCTTGCTTTATGCAGTGAAACCCACTATTGGATTTGACTCCAATCCGGAAGATTTACGTCGTCCTCTCTCGAGGAGTGCATTCAACTCCTTTTATCTTTGAGTGATCTCCTTGTATCCGCAACCTCTCGGTCATTTAGGATACGGATCTTAGATCGAAGATCATATCCGCGTAATATGAATTCGATGAAATAAAAATCAAAGATAAATCGTAGCGAGAACAATTAAGAACAAGACATTTAATAAGAAGGAGAAAGATCTATTTTATTCTAAGGTTCATCATGATCAAGTGCTAAAAGAAGATTAGCTACTCATCATGATTGGGGAAATACAAAATAAAGTAGGAAAAGACATGATTGAAATGGAAATAACTAAAATTAAAGTTACAACAAAGGTAAATCTAACTCAGAAATGAGAAAATACAGCAAAAGAAACAGAAAATTACAAGACTCCAACTTCCAAAATTTGACCCCTTAGCATCTGAAGCTGTCTGGAATTTATAGAAAAAATTTTTGATTGGTCACGCCCTAGGTCACGCTCGTGACCTAGGGCGTGTCAGGCTCGGAACCGTCATCTTAAAACCCCGGGAATGTTGGAGGAGAAACTGCCAAAATTGCTTAACTGACGGGTCACGCCCCTAGGTCACGCCCGTGACCTAGGGCGTGTCACGGCTATTTCTGGAAAACGGCGGGAAGCTGAAAACGACGGGAGTAAAAGTGGTCTTCAAGAAGGTGTCACGCCCCTAGTCACGCCCGTGACTAGGGGCGTGTCAAGAAGGAACGGCCTCTTGCGGCAATGGCTGGAACGGAGGAATAATTGGTTGGAAACACCCGGGACACGCCCTGGGTCACGCCCATGACCCAGGCGTGTAATTTTAATCTGTCGTGGCAACGATCAACGGTCTCTTTCTGGCTGTCACGCCCCGTGTAAATGGTACACGGGCGTGTCATATTTTGACACGGGCGTGATCTAGTCGGTCGATGAACGTTGGGCGCGGGTCGACGAGATTCAGCAGCAGTCTCGGTTATCACATGTCACGCCCCTGTGTCACGCCCAGGTAGGGCGTGTCACAGGGCGTGTCTAGGCAGAAAATAGGAAAATACTTGTTTTTACTCCAAATAACCTGTAGATCATCCCTGCAAGATTAAAAATGATTTTATTAGAACAAATAGATATAAATTATAGAAACAAGTTAAAATAAACTTAATATTATAAAATTAATTTAAAATATCTAACTATTAATATAAAATAGTAAAATAAGAAGATAGAAATAATTAGAGTTATCACCTGTCAATGCAAAAGCCTAAGAAATTTCAACTAAATGAAGTAGCTATTGATGCACGTAATGAGCCTTTTGGTTAATGGGTTGTTCGATATCATAAGCTAGGTGAAGAAGAGGGTTGCGGGGATAGCAGAGTGGTTTGCTGAGAGCAATCGGGAAGGTTGATGATCAGAAGAGAAGGTTGATGATCAGCGGAGAAGGCTGATGATCAGCGGAGATGGTTGATCAGGAGCTATCGAGAAGACTGTTACTTTGATGGTTGAGCTCTGATGGTTGAGAATAAGAGAAGAGAAGAATAGAGGGGGCCACAAACAGTAGTAACAACAGACTTCGCCCGCCGTGGCTTGAATGCCACTCTTGCGACGGGCTTTTCCTTTAGTCAAGAAATAAGATTATAGCTTGCTAATGCACCATTGCATGAGAAAACAATAAAGGGTACAAAGGGGGAAGCTGGTGGCTAAGGAATAAGTTGCCAGAGGCCAAGGAAAAAGAGGCTGCAAGGAGGCTGCATGGCTTGATGGTTAGCTTGCTGGCAGTGGCGAGGGACAGGGAAACTGAGTCCGTCGGTCTTGATGATCAGCTGTGGAGGACTAGAAAACTGAGTTCGTAGGTCTTGATGATCAGTTGTGGAGGACTAGAAAACTGAGTCCGCAGGTCTTGATGATCTGCTATGGAGGACAGGAAAACTAAGTCCATTGTTCTTGATGATCAGCTGTGGAGGACTGGAAAACTGAGTCCGCAGGTCTTACTGACAACGGCAGTTTTCTTCTTCCGTCTCTCAAATGAGAGGCATTGGGGGATACTTATAGGTCCGGGTAATATCTTCTAGAAGCGAGGCCTAGTGACGTCATCATGGAGGTTTGTGCGGACTTGGTGAGCAGGCTGCCTGGTTAGGCAGACTTGGAGAAGGCAGGCCGCCCCTTTAGGCGGCTGAGGAGGCAGGTCGCCCCTTAGGGGCTTTTTAAGTCTATAGGCCGCCATTGTTGGGCGGCCTTGGGCTGGAGGCTGCCCTTGGTGGGCGGCATTGGACTGGAGGCCGCCCTCAATCGGCGGCCTATTACTGGAGGCCTCCCCTGGTGGGCGGCCTGTGGCTGGAGACCACCCCTGGTGGGTGGCCTAGGGCTGGAGGTCTCCCCTGGTGGGTGTCCTGGGGCTAAAGGCCGCACCTGGTGGGCGGCCTTGGGCTAGAGTCTGCCCATGGTGGGCAGCCTGAGGTTGGAGGCTTCCCCTGGTCGGCGGCCAGGGACTAGAGTCCTCCCCTGGTAAGCGGCCTGAGGCTGGAGGCAACCACTGGTGGGCAGCTTGAGGCTGGAGGCCACCCATGGTGGGAGGCCTGAGGCTGGAGGCCCCCACTAGTGGGCAGCCTTGGGGTGTAGGCTGCCCCTAGTGGGTGGCATGAGGCTGGAGGCCACCCCTGGTTGGCGGCCGGAGACTTGATGCTGCCCCTGGTGGGAGGCCTGGCACAGCAGGACCCTGTATTGGGGAGATGGAATCCATCTCTAATGGCGAGCCAGAGAGTGAGTCCGCCGAGCCCGCGATGGTTGAGTTAGTGTAGGGTTGACGCCGGCTGGGCGACCTGGCAGACTGAAGGAATAGATCGCGCAGATCGACTTCTGTTTCTTTAGATTGCCTCCTGCAAGGAAGAATGTTGTGTGGTTAGCAGGCCTAACCACGTGGCTTGCGAGGGTGAGCTATGCAACTAGCCCATCGACCCGTATGGCACGCGGTGGCTATGTGACTTGGTAGGATATGAGTTTCTATCTTCCTGGCCCAAAAAAGGAGGGTTGAGGAAGATCGTTTCCCTCGGGGGAAACCTGAGTGGGTCGCAACTTGTGAACTAGATACCTTGGGAGGGATTGTCGATTTTGATATTAACATAATCCCCATACTTTTTGAAGTCCTGAAGGGAACTTCAAAAAAGTAGGAGATCCACGAAAATGGTGATCCTTCCCTCGAGAAACGGGTAAGGAGATATGGAACCTGATGTCTCTCTTCAGAAAAAATCTATCAATGTTGATATTTCCCCTGCGAAGAAAAAGTCAATGCAGGCAAAAGGAGGTAAACCTTGTGTGTACCTGGGTTGCTTTGGTAAATGAGGAAGATGGGTAAATGTCTTCCATTGAGCTCTGTAAAAATACAGATGAGGGAAAATAAAGAATGATAATAACTTGCAAGTACCTGAAGAGGACTTGAACATATTCGCTAATCACTGCAAGAGAAGAGTGAGCAAGAGAATATGAAAGAAAATTAAGCAGCAAGTACCTGAAGAGTACTTGCTAATATCTGCTAGTCTTTAGAAAATAAGTGTGAGCAAGTAGATATGAAAGAAAATTAAGCCGCAAGTACCTGAAGAGTACATGTTTATCTCTACTAGTCTCGACAAAAGAAGAGTGAGCAAGCAGATATGAAAGAAAATTAAGCTGCAAGTACCTGAATAGTACTTTCTAATATCTTCTAGTGTCTGCAAAAGAAGAGTGAGCAAGCAGATATGAAAAAAATTAAGCCGCAAGTACCAGAAGAGTACTTGCTAATATCTGCTAATCTCTGTAAAAGAAGAGTGAACAAGCAGATATGAAAGAAAATTAAGCTGCAAGTACTTGTTAATATCTACTAGTCTCTGCAAAATAAGAGTGAGCAAATAGATATGAAAGAAAATTAAGCTGCAAGTACTTGAATAGGACTTGCTAATATCTGCTAATCTCAGGAAATCCAGATCAGGAAGATGAAACCATCTTAATTTAGACTTATAATAGCATGGTTTGTCAAAAAGCAGAAATTGAATCCTTGATTGAATAAGGGATGCCAAGAGTAAGCATAATCAATCGTCAGCGGATGGAGCTTCATGAAAGCCAAATATATAAGGTGAGCATACGAAAGAAAATGCTACAAATCCTTTTGATAGGTTTGAATTAACATGTTAACCTATAAGAAGGTAAAAAAAATAAAGAATGGAGGGCTATACCCCGAAGATGACTCAAAAAAGACTGCATGTTATAACAGGAGATCACCCGTTGGCCTTATGCATCACTTGCCTGTGAAAAGTCATCTAGGGCGTAGTCCTACCTAGAGCTGGCTAGCCGCGCATCCTTTAAAAGGGCACAAAAGAAATAAGCACAGAAAATCCTAAGAAGGATTGACAGATACACTGCTCTCATGCCTCAGGTTACAAGTATCACAGATCAATTAGACTAGATGCGTCAAGTGGCCTATTGCTTGTCTGCGGTTTGATCAGCGGGGTTGTGGGCCCCATGAAAGCATGGATTGAGAGTACCTTAGAGTGTTCATCCGTTGCAGTTGTGAAATGATTGAAGAGACAAGATTTCACTTGATCGCCATTGCTTGTCCAGCAGAGATAATCGTAACTGTAACATATCCCTTAACGGAGCACAACAAAGCTAACATATGGGACCTCCCTTGATGCACACTTTTTGTTAGATACCGGCTAGGATACGAAGTCTGAAGTTCACCATCAAAGATTGAATGGCCCCACCTGCACATATGCGAACACTCCCCGCTATATGTGGTCATCGTGGTCATATGACGGAGAACAATCTATGGAGGGAACAACAAGACTTGGTGATATCTCATTGGTTCAATGATCTCTTTGGCAAAGAGAAAAGTAGAGGAGGAAGTACTCCATAAAGGGAAAAGTGTCACTATGGGATCTCTGACGTAAACTTTATTGAAATGAAAAGAAAGAACACTTAGAAATATTTCAAAGAGAATGTTTAAAGAGTAAAGTAGCAACAAACAGTCATGATCGCATGGAGCTTTTGGAACTGAGACGTCCTCTTGCTCAGAATAATCTTTCGAAGGCGCCCTCAACATCTTTTGAGATACAAGGAATGTCTGCTACTTCCTTGCCTTTTGAAGTTAACGTATCAGAGTGGCCATCCTTCAAGAACAGATCGCGCATCTTACCCTACCTTAGCATTTTTTTCATAAGTTTGCGAAGCGCTCGGTAGTTTTCAGTCAAATGTCGGCTTTCTTTCCGGAACTCAAAGAAAGGATCTGAATCTTTTGATTTTTAATTTGTCGGCTGGTAATGCTTTTTGTAATTTGCCTTATCCTTCATGATTTGGCTTACTTCTAGCATGGCCTCATCCAGTCCAGAGTATGATAAGTCATCATCTTGTGGTTGATGACCGAAGCTGTTAGAGGAGCTGATAGTGGCAATGGTAACAATTGATGTTGGGCACGATCCTGGCCCGGGAAGAGGTGTCGATGACGTTGAAATTTCCTCCCCTTCCTTGAGTAGGATGGAAAATCTTTTTGAGGAGACCACGGAGGCTGCTTGTAAGAGGAAGAATTTTTCTTTGTAACAAGCCTGGAGACGAAGCTGGGATTGCTTTTCTCACTGTGAATATATGAGTTTTACTATACCAATCAATTCTTGATATGTCCTCGGTGCTCAGACATTAGCCTCGAACTTTAGTGGTCCTTCACACAGACCGTGAATAAGAGCCACTCAAAACAATTCTTGATCGATGATCTCGATGTCCAAGATTTCTTTCTGAAAATGATCCACAAAATGAGACCAAGTCTCGCTCTCTCGCTGCTTGAACTCAAAGAAGGCTTCTGGACCGCCCTTCCTTTTTGTAGAAGTAGAAAATCTGAGCAGAAACTCTCTTCGCAAGTCAGTAAAGGAAGAGATGGACTGAGGACATAGTACATAGAACCAATCCCTCACTTAATCATCAAAGATGTTGGAACCAACAAGGTCAGACCCTCCTAAGGTTCGGAACTAGAGGTGCAACTCACACTTACTCTTTCTGGACCACCCTCTCGATAAGGCTCTCGAAAGACTAGACCAGGGCTTCAGTGCGGAGGTCCTACCTCATACCCAGAAGAATCAGAAATTCTTCCCCTCCCTAGCCAATGCTGAGCTAGGTGCCTTAGAAGAAGAAGAAAAGGAGAGTTAGGAAAAAATGCCTCTCTTCTAAAGCACCTCACTGGTCTATTTATAGGCCTCTGAATTGGGACTGTCAATAACCAACTGGAATTGTCCTGAAATTACTAGAATACCCTTTGTTGGGTCTGCCAACAGCCAAACTCCACTATTCTGAGGGGTTATATGCAAACCACCTAGGAAAAAAGCATAAAATCCCATGGGGCTACAAGATAGACACGGCCCTACCTGAACCGGTCTTAAACCGAACTGGTGCTTGACAAGAACTCCTTTCTAGGGTCCTCTCGCCTGGCGAGAGCACCGTCTCGCCAGCGAGATCTCCCCTATGGAGCCCTCTCGCATGGCGAGTAGACCACTTACCCGCTAGTGCCTCCTCCCTTGGCACTTACTCGCCCATCTCATGGTGCATCTCTCGCTCAGACCCTTCTCGCCTAGGCCCTCTCGCATAAGTCCTTCTCGCCAAAATCCACTCGCTCTGCGAATTGACCACCGTCCGTGGCCATCTCGCCTAGCTCCCTTCCTCAAACCTTTCGCACCTGAGAGCCCGAGGTTGTACACAATCCCTGCTCTTTTCGAGGTTGTTCAAAATCAGAAAGATAGTCCAACCGAGGCTTAAAATCGGAAAGATAGTCTAACCGAGGCTCGTGTCATTAAAGTGAATTTATGAGGGAATCTCTTGGTGGGCCCCTTGCCCAATCTATAAATATAAGACTCATCTCCCTGCAGGGGGCCATTTTCTTGGCTCTATCCTCTTATAGCCTCTGTTCCTATATCTCTCAGCAAAAGTTTCTGTGACCGCATCGCGGCGGTACGCCAGAGGAACAAGGCGACCGCGGTGGCTCTGAACAAGATCCCGGTCAGCGCTCCTCCTTCCCTACCGTCATTCTCTTCAACTCCCAAGAAGGAGAAAGCCATTTATCCTCCCCTCTCGCCAGGGGAGCCTTCTCGAACCTTCCAGGGGAGGCGCATTCCTCCTACCCCGGTCAATCTTAAAGAAAAAGAGGTAAATCCATCAACATCGACATGCCTTCATCTCCATCTCACCTGTCTTCTTACTTAATGCCCGTATTTAGAAGGTCCCGACACCTTCTCATCGTCCGGAGACCATACAAATCAATATCTCCAAACACCGCCACCAGTCCATCTCGCCACAACCCTCTACTCCTTCATCTACTCCCACAATGAGGAGGGACGATCCTCCTAATACCGCGGGTTCTTCTCGCCGTTTTGGTAAGAAACCTTTCCTTTCGGGCCTTTCTTCGCTATCATTTATCCATTTCGCCTTCCTAATTTTCTACGCAGGTATGAGCGACTCACATGCTGAGGACTTACTAGCTGAGGACTCGCCCGTTTAAGATTACTCCAGACAGATGGTCGTCTCGCCCCCTCCTCCCATAGACGAAATCGAAGACTACCTAGGCGATCCTATGGATTCGTTGGAAATGAATTGTTGGGTAGCGGAGATGTTACGGAAGCATGCGCGCATTATCCAGGAGCTGGAAAAGGGGAAGCAAGCTGCGGACCATCGAATCGATTGGTGGGAAGTGGAGTGCATCTACCTGTTTTCGGGGATCGATGCCGATATTTAAGTAGACGAGACTGACCCACAGGCGATCTTGAGCGAGGTTGACCAATAGCTCCGCCTCGCTCGCCGTGGTGTTGACGTGGCTCGCGCCTTCCACCTCCCAAACCGCCCTCCTTGTGTGAGATCTCGTGGTGGAGGGCACTGGAGGTGGCATAAGAATTGACGAGTTCTCCTCTCATCTCGCATCTCTTTCCTCCATTTACGGCTTGTAATAAATTATTTATGTTTTCGTCTTGCGCAAGCTATGCACCCTGTGAACTTGTCTCCCGCCTCGCGTGGGATGAACTTTATTAATTTAATAATTGTCTCTTTCTCTGTATCTGCTTATTTTCCTGTAATCAGTATTTGAATTTTGTGTTTATGCTAATTTCCTCTAATCTACTGATTGTTCTTTCAATTTTAACATATTCCTTCCTCTTAGCTGTGCTGAGGGCCCACCTAGGGCTTCACAAATTAAGGCCTGGAGAGAGGAAAGGCCGAACGCCTCTTCCCCTTCCCCCGCACAATTTTTCTGTCCGTAGACTCTTTTCCGAAACCTTATGATTTCTATAAATATCCCCCTCCCCGGGGTCAGACCCATGCCTATATAAATCGCTGCGCTCCAGCCTCCCGATTCTTCTTCGTCCATCTCGCATACCAAACACTCGCCTGTCATCTCGTATCCTCACCCTCGGGTCACCTCGCCAGCCTCCTCTTCCTCCCCTTTCGTCCTTTTCGTATGGTTATGGTGAAGAAAAAAGTTGAAGAAAGCGAGGGGCGCAGCCGCTGCGGGTAACGATTCATGGATCACGATTTTCCAACCGGGAGTATCTCTGCGGATGAGTATGACGCCTTCATTCGCGATTACTTGCTGGAAAGTTTCGAATTGCGCCCCCCCCCCCAGAGTCAGCAAGAGCATAAACACATTCTACCCCAGGGATCTTGCCTTCCCTATCTCGCACTTCGAGGCCCGGTGAAGCAGGTCTTGAAGTACTTTGGTGTCGTGCCAGCCCAGCTAAACCCTAACACCATCTCCATCCTGGTCACCATTGCAAGCTACATGCAACGAGAACGAATAGAGTTCAGCCTAACTGGCGTCCGTAAGCTGTTCATCTACCACGCCATCCAGGACGGGGTGTCCTACTTCACAGGGCTAGGCCTCAAAGTCTGCGAGACGCCCAACAAGAACCATCAATGGCACACTCGATTCGTCTTCATCCATGGAAACCTATGTGGCATCCCCCTTGCTACTGTCTCACCCGCCAAAGTCTTCTACGCAACCCCCCCAAGTCGGCGACACGGACATCACCTCTGCGAGTACTTTGTCAGAAAGAACTTTGAGGTCCGATATTTGAGGTGCGGTCTTGGCTCACTCCTCCCCATGCTTCCGGTGAAGGTATGCTCGACCTTCCTTTTTGGTCTCACCTTTACTACTTCCCTCTCGCTGATCATTCCATCTCACCTCTATCAGGAGAGAGGAACCTGCCTGTTCACCCCCTTATAAAAGCAACATCAAGCCGTCCAAGGGCTTCACTATCACCAACATGGCGGCCAAGGCAGCTAAAGAATCGTTGACCCCCTCCCTTAAGAAGAGGTCGGCCGAGGATTCCGCTCCGTCTTGCCTCAGCCCCTCGAAGAAGATGAAAATGAAGGTTAAGAAGGTGGTCTCTCTCCCACCTGACAAGAAAACTCCCCAGGAGACGGTGGTGATGTCAGGGTCCCTGAGCCCCATTTCCCTAGGGTCCCAGTCCCCTCAGTCCCCTCCTCGAATTTCTCCTCGTAAGGCCGTCTCGCTATCTGAAGAGACGGCACCGCTCGCGCAATATGCCAGCTCTTCTCAACAACCATCCAGGTCCCCCTCTCGAGAGGAGGCTCCTTCTCGCTACCCAGCACCGTCTGCCAACTTCAACTTCAACATGGGCTCCGTTGTCTCTGATGCCGCCAACGACCCGAAACTAATCTAGGACAAAGGGGTGCACCGAGTCTCAAACTCTACCCTGCTCCCTTCCTGGAGGGAGTAGGACAAGCCTACCGGCCACTCCTTCTCCCTGGGCTTTTGTCTCTACAGAGGTCAAGCCCCGGATCCCCTTGACAAGGCCTCCTCGCGAGACCTGGTCCTGAGGGCGACGCACTCCCAGCTGTGCACCTTGGAGCTTTCGCACAGGCTCTCGCGCCACCTAATCTACAATAACAAAAACTGGAAATAATCTGAGGCCAACCTTGCCATCGAGCGCGAGAAGTCGGGAGATCTCGCAAAGAGACTAGATGTAGTCGAGAACCTTCTCACTAAGGCTCGCGGTAAAGTGGTGTATTTTCACTTAGCTCATTTTCTGTGTTCCTGACACTAATCTAACAGAGGCTTTCTGCAGGATGTTGAGATGGCGGAGAGGTTACACACGTGCGTAGCGGAGCTGGAGGCAGAGGTGAAGGAGCTAAGGGTCAAGATCGTCCTGCTCAAGGATGCCGCCCCTTCGACCACTCGCTCGGTTATTCCCCCACATCCCCCTTCTTATTATACCCATGAGGAGGTCGAGGAGTTTTGCTGAGACGCGAACATCAGAATATCTAAGCTGATTCTTAAGATGATGCGCGAGATGGGCATCATCAAGGATGATTGCGATGACATCACTGCCTGTGAACTCGTACCAGAAATCTATGGCGAGGAAGAAGGCTCTCCTTCCAGCGAGAAGGAATAGCAAGCTTCCAGAACATGATATTTTTTGTCATTCTAATGTGCCCCTCTTCTTGTAATTGACCTTATTTTGTATTGGACTACATTTAATGGCTGTGATATGTAATACACATTTCTCTTTTTGTAATGCGCCGCTCCAAGGTAGGTTCCTTTTCGTTTGGGCTGTTTGCGAGATGATCTGAAGATCTACTCGTTTGCGGGACAGAGTCACCCCTCGTCTCTCCTCCGGGCGTGAGTATAAACCTTGACTAGAGCGTGAGTTGTTGTGCCCCCATTGCTCCCGCGTGTGGGGCCGACTTTCTCTCTCTTATCGCCTCGCTCCCAAATACCTTCCGGCGTGGGTGGTCTTGAGGGGTCAGTTTCCCCCTCTTTTTCCTTAGGTAGGAATCTTTCCTATACATCATGACTGGGATCTCCCTCATTGTCTGTTTAGCGGGTCTTCTAGGGGTCTCCTCTCCTCATCCAACTCCAAACACCGAGTGAGCCTACAACCCTGCCAGCTTGATGGAAGACTGGTCAGCAGGTCTTCTCGGGGTCTCCACTCCTCATCAAACTCTAACCACTGAGTGAGCCTACAGCCCTACCCGCTTTATGGATCCTGGTCAGCGGGTCTTCTCGGGGTCTCCTCTCCTCATCCAACTCAAACAACCGAGTGAGCCTACATCCCTGCAAGCTTGATGGGAGCCTGGTCAGCGAGTCTTCTCGGGGTCTGCTCTCCTCATCCAACTCCAACCACCGAGTGAGCCACAACCCTGCCAACTTGATGGGAGCCTGGTCAGCGGGTCTTTTCGGGGTCTCCTTTCCTCATCCAACTCCAACCACTGAGTGAGCCTACAACCCTGCCAGCTTGATGGGAGCCTTGTCAGCGGGTCTTCTTGGGGTCCCCTCTCCTCATCCAACTCCAACGACCGAGTGAGCCTATAACCCTGCCAACTTTATGGTAGCCTGGTCAGCGGGTCTTCTCAAGGTCTCCTCTCCTCCTCCAACTTTAACCACTGAGTGAGCCTACAGCCCTGCCAGCTTGATGGGAGCCTTGTCAGTGGGTCTTCTCGGGGTCTCCTCTACTATACAAACTCCAACCACCGAGTGAGCCTACAACCCTGCCAGCTTGATGGGAGCCGTGTCAGCGGGTCTTCTCGGGGTCTCCTCTCCTCCACCAACCCCAACCACCGAGTGATCCTACAATCCTGCCAGCTTGATGGGAGCCTGGTCAGCGGGTCTTCTCGGGGTCCCCTCTCCTCATCCAACTCCAACCACCGAATGTGCCTATAGCCCTGCCAGCTTGATGGGAGCCTGATCAGCGGGTCTTCTCGGAGTCTCCTCTCCTCCACGAACTCCAACCACCGAGTGATCCTACAGCCTTGCCAGCTTGATAGGAGCCTGGTCAGCGGGTCTTCTCGGGTCTCCTCTTCTAATCCAACTCCAACCACCGAGTGAGCCTATAGCCCTGCAAGCTTGATGGGAGCCTGGTCAGCGGGTCCTCTCGGGGTCTCCTCTCCTCATACAACTCCAACCACAGAGTGCTCTTCAGCCCTGCCAGCTTGATGGGAGCCTGGTCAGCGGGTCTTCTCGGGGTCTCCTCTCCTCATCCACAGTAACCTCGCCTCTCAAAGATGGTCACCTCGAAATGCATTGTATCAAGAAATCGTTTCATGCATACAAATAGGAAGATCTATAGAAAAATGTTCAAATAAGTACAAAAGGGTATAATATTAGGGGTAGAATCGCTTCAGATCATCGCCGCTTCGGGTGCGATCCAAGGGTATCTCGTCCACATCCTAGAGGTGATACCCTCCTGACATCAAGACTTCTTTCATAATAAAGGGGCTCTCCAAGTTGGGTTTGAGCTTCCCCACGGAGGCCCCCCTGCCCGCGGCATCTATCTTTTTGAGGACCAAGTCCCCCTTCTAGAACTGTTTTACCCTAACGTGTTTATCAAAGTACTTGGACATCCGACATTTGACTTCCTCCTGCCGAATTAACGCTAGCTCTGCGAGCTCCCCTACCAGGTCAAGGGAGAGACTTTGCTCCTCTTCATTGCCCACTCGCCACCCTTCATCTCCCTTCCTTACTGCTGCCACCTTGGGGGATTCAACCTTGACATCCACAGGTATGACGAATTCCGAGCCGTAGGAGAGTTTGAAGGGAATTTCTCTCGTAGCCGTGTTAAACGTAGTCCTCCGAGCCCAAAGAACGGAGGGGAGCTGCTCCACCCAACTTCTCCTAAGGTTTTCTACCTTCTTCTTCAAGAGGCTCACGATGATCTTGTTCGCGGCTTCTACCTGTCCATTGCTTCGGGGGTGATGAACCGAGGCGAACCGAAGATCTATGCTAAGCTGGACACAAAAGTCTACAAATTCTCTACTAGCAAATTGTGGCCCGTTATCCGTGATAATGGCCAAAGGGAGCCCGTGCCGGCAGGTAATTTCTCCCCATACAAAGTTCTTGACCACCTATGTCGTCACCTTTGCCAAGGCCTTCACCTCCAACCACTTCGAAAAGTAATCCACCATGACCAGCAGGAACTTCCTCTGACCACTAGCTTGGGGAAACGAGCTTACTAGATCCAGCCCCCATATAGAGAAGGGCCATGGAGACATAATCATGTGCAATCTCTTTGCCGGGAGGAGTTGAAGTGGTGCGAACTCCTGACACATTCTACTTCTCCTTGCAAATTACTCATCATCCTTCCTGAGGGTAGGCCAGAAGTAGCCCTGCGTCAGCACCCTCCCTTCCAGGGTCCGACTCCCATAGTGGCTTAAGCATTCCCCTGAGTGAACTTCCTCCAGTACCCTTGACGCCTCCTTCTCAGACACACACCGAGCTAGTAAGCTAGATAACGTTTTTCGATAAAGGATCCCCTCCTTCAACAGGTAATAGGCCGACTCGTACCTGACCTGCTTCTTCTCAAGGTCCCCCTTGGGTAGACGTCCCGACGTCAAGAAAGTCACCAATGGGTCCATCCAGGACCCCTTCTGGTCCACTTCCATTAACTCCCCTTCCTCTATATAAAGTCTAAAGAGTTCTGTCATGGTCCCTCCAGCCTGAGGGCTGTGCTTAGCGAGCAGATCTGCCCTAGTATTCTCCTCTCTTAGAACGTGTTTGATTAATAAGCTGTGGAACTGCCATATGCTACCCTTTATCTTTACCAAGTATAATTGGATGGTTGGTTCTCTCAATTCAAACTCTCCGTTGATATGCCCTGCGACCACCAGAGAATCCATGGAGACTCGGATTTCTTGTATGCCCAGCTCACGAGCCAGCCTGAGCCTGGCGATGATGGATTCATACTCATCCTTGTTATTTGCGAGGGCAAAATGGATCTTCAAAGCCTTCTCGATTCTTGTCCCCTCGGGACTTATTAAGACCACCCCTCCTCCGAAAGAACTTCTGCTCGATGCCCCGTCCACGAGCATTTCTCAAGCCTCCACGGGAGATGCCTCTACCTCTTTGACCTCAACCACATAATCTGCTAAGAAATCTGCCACCACCTGCACCTTGATGGCTACCCGAGGGACGTAGGCGAGGTCGAACTCACTAAGCTCTATCGACCACTTGGCGAACCTCCCTAAATTCTCCACCCCCTCTAGAATGCGGCAAAGAGGGTTGTCTGTCATGACCTGAATAGCATGGGCTTGGAAGTACGACCTGAGATTCCGGGCTGAAATGATGAGGCTGAAGGCTAGCTTTTCAAGGATGGGGTACTTTAGCTCCGCCTTTTTGAGAACCCTACTCACATAGTATATGGGGAACTGTTTCTTACCCTCTTCTCGCACAAGGACCGAGCTAACTGCCCCTATCCCTACTCCCAAGTAGAGGAATAAACTCTCCCCCAATAGCGGCCCTTGAAGTAGCGGCATCTGGGTGAGCTGTTGCTTCAAAGCTACGAAGGCACTCTCGCATTCGGGGGTCCACTCAAATTTCTTCCCTCCCCTCAAAGTTCAAAAGAAGGAGGAACACCTCTTTCCTGCCCTGGAGAGGAACCTGCTCAACCCTACCAACTTACCGGTAAGATGATGGACCTCCTTAGCATCCTTCAGAGATTCCAACTCCAGGATTGCTTTTACTTTATCTGGATTAGGCTCCACTCCTGAAGGGGTGAGGAGGTGCCCTAAAAACTTCCCCCTGCTGGCCCCGAATACACATTTTAGAGGGTTGAGTCTCATTTTATATTTTCTCATAGTTCTAAAAGTCTCCTGCATGTCCAAGAGGTGGGACTCGAGGTCTCGACTCTTAATCATCAGGTTGTCTATGTAGACCTCGAGGTTCCGCCCCTTCTGCTCCCGGAATACCGGGTCAATCATCCTTTGGTAGGTCGCTCCAGCGTTCTTCAATCTGAAGGGCATCATGTTGTAACTGAAGCACAAATCCTCGGTGACGAAGGTGACATCTTTGATGTCCAGGGGTGTATACGTATCTGGTGGTACCCTGAGAAGGCATCTAAAAAATACATTAGTGAAAAACCGACGGCTGAATCAACCAGTGCGACGATTCGAGGCAGAGGGTAACAATCCTTCAGGCATGCTTTATTTAAAAGAGAGAAGTCAATACACATTCTCCATTTCCCCTCCCCTTTCTTCACCATTACAACATTGCTCACCCACGCTGGATACCTATTCACAGATATGAACCCCGCCAGAAGCAGCTTCTCCACCTCTTCCCTGATAGGCCTGGCCATCTTGGAAGTGATGGCCCTCTTTTTTTGCTGGATGGGGAAGACCTTTGGGTCGAGATTGAGGCGGTGGGACGCCACGTTCGCATCTTCCCCCGGCATGTCAGCTGCACTCCAGGAGAATACATCAATGTTCTCTTACACGCACCTCCGAATCTCCTCCTGGTCCCTCGGGGTCAGTTCTCCACTGACCTTGATCTTCTTTTCGCCCATCCTTCGTGAGGATGTCCATCTCTAGAACCTCCACTGCTGCCCTTAACCTAGAAGGCTCCTCCTCTTCATATTGCTCCCTCGGGTTTTTCTCCTGCTCCCTTGACCTGCGCTCCATCACTTCCCGCTCCTCGTCAACTGCAGCCACTCTCTCCAAGGTCCTCCCCCTTTCTTCTTCGGGACTCCTTCCTAGCGATGATCCCTTCCACCCTTCCTGCTGAATCTCCCTTCCAAACGGCTCCCTCATTTCCCCTATCTTCCTTCTCCTGCCCTTGACACCTTCTACCTCCCTCCTACCTTCCTGCTCTCCTGCCATCTCTGGCTCCACCGCAATGCATCTCTCCACTTCAGCCACCTCTCTCTCCTCCGGCTCACCTCCATTCACCTGCTCTTCCGCCATCTCTGGCTCCACCGCAATGCCTCTCTCCACTTCAGCCACCTCTCTCTCCACCAGCTCACCTCCTTCCACCTACTCTCCCGCCATCTCTGGCTCTACCACAATGCCTCTCTCCACTTCAGCCACCTCTCTCTCCTCCTTCTCCTCTCACTCCATCCTCCTCTCTAGTTCTACTACATCACCCTTCCATGAGATGGTGTTCACTGCCATCACATAGCACTCTCAGGCCGCCTTCGGATCTCCCCGCACCCTGATCTGAGTCCCCCTTGAATTGAGCTTACACTGATGGAATAAGGATTACTCACATCTGAAGGAACTGATCAAAGGGCGCCCAAAGATTGCGTTGTAACTGCTGGGGGCGTCCACTTTCACAAAGCGACAGTTTCTGGACAGCCCCCCTAGAGTTACCTGGAGCCCTACTCCTCCCTCAACCTCCTTCCGCTCTCCGGAGAATCCAAACAATGGTCCGTCTGCCGCCAACACTCTCCTGGCTTCCACTCTCATCTCATTGAATGCTTTTTTGAAGATGACATTTACGGAACTCCCATTATCTACCAAGATTCTGGACACCGTGAAATTTTCAATGGCAGTCCTAATCACCAGCGCATCACAGAAGGGATCTTCGAGATCCGGTAGGTCCTTCCTGGAAAAAGTAATCTTTTCATCCGGGTGCGGGGCATGTGACGTCGAGGAGACGCTCCGATGATACATGATAGGCCTGTCCATCTTGGAAGTGATGGCCCTCTTTTTTTGCTGGATGGGGCAGACCTTGGGGTCGAGATTTAGGTGGTGGCACGCCACATCCGTGTCGACCCCCGGCATGTCTGCTGCACTCAAGGAGAATAAATTGATGTTCTCTTGCACACACCTTTGAATCTCCTCCTGGTCCCTGGGTGTGAGCTCTCCGCTGACCTTGATCTTCTCTTTTCGCCCATCCTTCGTGAGGATGTCCATCTCCAGAACCTCCACTGCTGCCCTCAACCTAGAAGTCTCCTCCTCTTCTTATTGCTCCCTCGAGTTTTTCTCCTGCTCCCTTGACCTGCGCTCCATCACCTCCCGCTCCTCGTCATTCGTAGCCACTCTCTCCAAGGTCCTCCCCCTCTCTTCTTCGGGACTCCTTCCTGGCGATGATCCCTTCCACCCTTCCTGCTGAATGTCCCTTCCAAACGGCTCCCTAAATTCACCTATCTTCCTTTTCATGCCCTTAACACTTCTACCTCCCTCCTACCTTCCTGCTCTCCCACCATCTCTGGCTCCACCGCAATGCCTCTCTCCACTTCCGCCACCTCTCTCTCCTCCGGCTCACCTCCATCCACCTGCTCTTCCGCCATCTCTGGGTCTACCGCAAGGCCTCTCTCCACTTCATCCACCTCTCTCCACCAGCTCACCTCCTTCCACCTACTCTCCCGCCATCTCTGGCTCAACCGCAATGCCTCTCTCCACTTTAGCCACCTCTATCTCCTCCTGCTCCTCTCCATCCACCTGCTCTCCCGCCATCTCTGGCTCCACCACAATGCCTCTCTCCACTTCAGCCACCTCTCTCTCCTCCTTCTCCTCTCGCTCCATCCTCCAATCTAGTTCTACTGCATCACCCTTCCATGAGATGGTGTTCACTGCCGTCACATAGCACTCTCAGGCCGCCTTCGGATCTCCCCGCACCATGATCTCAGTCCCCCCTGAATTGAGCTTACACTGATGGAATGAGGATGACACGCATCTGAAGGCGCTGATCAAAGGGCGCCCAAAGATTGCGTTGTAACTGCTGGGGTCGTCCATTATCACAAAGCGGTAGTTTCTGGAAAGCCCCCCCCCCCCCAGAGTTACCTGTAGCCCTACTCCTCCCTCAATCTCCTTCCGCTCTCCGGAGAATCCAAACAATGGTCCGTCTGCCTCCAACACTCTCCTGGCTTCCACTCTCATCTCATTGAATGCTTTTTTGAAGATGACATTTACGGAACTCCCATTATCTACCAAGATTCTAGACACCATGAAGTTTTCAATGGCGGTCCTAATCACCATCGCATAACAGAAGGGATCTTCGTGATCCGGTAGGTCCTTCCTGGAAAAAGTCATCTTTTCATCCGGGGGCGGGGCTTGTGACGTCGAGGCGATGCTCTGATGATACATGGTATGGAGGCTGGCCTTGCGGGTAACCTCAATCCCCCCCTCCCCCCCCTTGGATCACCCCAATCCCCCCTCGATCCCCTGTATCTGATCGATCCACACACCGGTCCTCCTGCCTGGTTCCCGGCATCTCGATTATCCACACTGGCAGCTGGTTCTCCCCAACTCCCTTCCCCCTCTTCAACTCAAGAAATTCTGGGCAGGTAGCCGTCGCGTGACCTTCCTCCTCGTGGAAGTCACAATACTACAAGGCGGCTCCCCTATCCCGTCTCCCTTCTTGTGGGTTCCTCCTCCTCCCCACTCCTGATCCTTCTCTCCCACACTCTCTTCCTCTCCCTCTTCCCTGGCTGATGGACATAGCTTACTGAGGCGGGGGTGGGAGCGGTCTAGGACCATGTCCCCACCTCAGCTGATGGAACCTCCCTTGTACTCCCTGGTAGTAGTTCCTTTCCCCTGGGGAAAACCTCTTCCCTGTCCATGAACGGGGCCTCCTGGCTGCCTCCAACCCAACTCCTGATGCACCAGCCCTCTTGGCTCTTCCCTTATCCTTCCCTCCTGCTGCCTTGCTCCTCCCGGTTCTCTCTGCTCCACCTCTGTCAGTCTCGCCAACTTCTTAGCAAAGGCCGGGTTTGCTGCCTCCATAGCTATTTCCTTCGTCGCCTTCTCCATAAATCCCTCGAATGACAACGGTGGCTTCCTGGTAAGGCTCATCTTAAAAAATCTCTCCTTCAGCCACACAGTGAAATCCATCTAGAGAGCGAAACCGGGCAGCTCCTTGATGTTTAGAATCTCCTCCTGGAAGCGGTCCGCATATTTAGCCAAGGACTCGTCGGCCTTCTGCTTGATCAAGAAAATGGACTCCGGGTTCCACTTCCTCTTCTTAGAGGTCGAGAAGCGCAACTAGAAGCTTCTACTCAGGTCCTCAAAGCCGTAAATTTACTCCGCTGGGAGTTGGTGGAACCAATCCCTAGCCTTGTCCTTTAGGGTCATGGAAAAAAGGCGGCACTTAAAAGCGTCCATCATTGGTCTGATGGAGACTGCATCTTCGAACCACTGTAGGTGCTGGAGGGGATCGTCCTTACCAACATAGTAGGTCATCTCAGGTTTGTGGAACCCTTCAGGGATGGGTGCCGAGAGGATCAACTCGCCGAAGGGGGACCCTCTTGCTGGGGGTCTCCCCACATCCACTCGCACAACCATCCCTCCAGGCGAGACGACACTCGCTGGGCTGGCAAAAACTTCTCTGCCCTCCACATCTCGCAAGTTGCCTTCCACCACAAATTCCTTCCCCTATCGCCTTCTGGGGCATCCTTGCCTATCCTCACTGGGTCGATCCCCTTGCGAGGTGTAGGACCTTGCATCTGGGGTAGAGGGGTCTCGCATTCTCCTCTCTGCGAGATCTGCTTCAGCATGTCCATGAGCCCCCCAATGGATTTCGTGAACTCCACTCTCCCGACATATCCTCCCGGGTTTGGGGACCCGCCTTCATCTCCTTCAAGATCCCCCGTCATGAGGTAACCAAAAGTTCTTTTGTGTAAGCTGCTATTCCACGCTCGCCGCACCAAAAATGTTGGAACTAATAAGGTTAGTCCCTCCTAAAGTTCGGAACAAGAGGTGAAATTCACACTTACTCTCTTTGGACCACCCTCTCGACAAGGCTCTCAAAAGACTAGACCGGGGCTTCAGCGCGGAGGTCCCTCCTCGTACCCGAAAGAATCAGAAATTCTTACCCTCCCTAGATAATGCTGAGCTAGGTGCCTTAGAAGAAGAAGAAAAGGAGAGTTAGGAAAAAAATGCCTCTCTTCTAAGGCACCTCACTAGTCTATTTATAGGCCTCTGAACTGGGACTGAGAATAACCAACTGGATCTTTCCTAAAATTACTAGAATACCCTTAGTCAGGTCTGCCAACAGCCAAACTCCGCTGTTCTGAGGGGTTATATGAAGACAACCTAGGGAAAAAGCGTAAAATCCCATGGGGGCTAAAAGATAGACCCGGCCCTACCTGAACTGGTCTTAAACCGAACCGGTGCTTGACGAGAACTCCCTTTTGGTCCTCTCGCCTTGCAAGAGCACTGTCTAGCCAGCGAGAGCTCCCCTCTGGAGCCCTCTCGCATGGCGAGTCGGCCACTTACCCGCGAGTGCCTCCTCCCTTGGCACTTACTCTCCCATCTCATGGTGCAGCTCTTGCTCATACCCTTCTCGCCTAGGCCCTCTCGCCAAAGTCCTTCTCACCAGGATCCACTCGCTCTGCGAATTGACCACCTCCCGGGGCCGTTTCTCCTATCTCCCTTCCTCAATCCTTTGGCACCTTAGAGCTCGAGGTTGTACAAAAGATCGTCACAAAAAGTTTGTATTTCGTACCATCTGAGTGGGTTTTGAGAGCAACGGCTGATTCAAAGGCTTGAAGATGTTTTACTGGATCAGTCTCTCCAGTGTAAGTTGGCAATCGCGGCTCTCTGAAGTTAACTGGAGTTGGTTCGTGCTGAACATTTTCTGAAAATGGTGACAACTCTTCCTACTCTTCTGAAGCATAAGGAAAAAATAGAGCATAAGTTGTAGCTGCAGATGTAGCAGGAGGATAGAAGGGAAAAGTTGCTGCGGAAGGAGAAAATACAGGAGCTGAAGAGTAGGGATAACTTCCCTGAAAGTTTAGGAATCTAGCTGGACTTCCTCGGGAAGCTTCTCGGAAGAATATTTGATGAGCTGTATACTTATCATTATGAGACCGCAAAGGGGCTGCAGGCCCTTGCGGAAAGGTTGGAGTGTAAAGAGGAGAATATACCAGCGGATAAGCCGGTAGAAAAACTAGTGGAGTCTCGGATGCTGGTGCTGGATTAATTGGTGGAGCTGGTGCTACTGAAGATTGCATTTCTAATCATTGAGTGATAACAATTAGAGTACGGTTGATTGCTATAAACTGTTGTGTTGGATCCCTAGTTGGATTTGGGCTAGGTTCACTAAGTTAGGATATGACCCAACATTTATAGATCAGGGTCATGGTTGTGTCCTAGAGTCTAGGTCAAGTCCTTTGAGTCAATATCACAAAGGACCAGCCTCCAACACTTCCAGAGACTCAAGAATTAGAGAATTCAAGACTTAGAAAAAGGAGTTCTACATTCGTCGATCTCTGGTCGACGATTGTCGAGCTCAGCTTGACAAACTCAGGGACAATTCTCTGAGCTCTGCTCGATGAACTTAGTTCTCAGCTCAACGAACTCTGGACAAAGTAACAACCCCTCAAGTCAAATCTCAGTCGACGAACTAAGAACACTAAAAGAATTCTGTTCTCTGGTCGACTAATTCTAGATAAGGTGATTCAACACTCAACACTAGATGACATTTGACTCAATGCCAGATAACAGTACACTCAACGCCAGAATGGTGAGTTAACACTCAAAGCCATAGGACATCACACTCAATGACAAAATGATACTTCAACACTCAACATTTGAAAATAGTCTAAGTCCAGACTACAGACTCAGCTCGATGATCTTGGACCCCAACTAGACTAACTCTATTCTCAGGGCTCAGCTCAACGATCTTAGATTCAGCTCGACGAACTTGATGCACAGAAGAAGAAAGTTATCAAGCAACATTCAGAGGTCGATGATTTGGATCTCAGCTCGACGAACATCCATTCTCAGCTCGACGAACTGTGGACTCAGGTCGACGAAGCCAGTCTTGGCAATTTCCCTCTGTTGTCCTTATTACGTGGCAGTAATTCCTAAGTAATCAATGCTCTAATATTCTCTGAATATTACCGTTAGATAAGAGCATTAAATATGGTCTTCATCAGAATTGTTGCCTGTCGTTTTTATAAGGGACAGTTAGGGAAACAAATCAATGCTAGAAATATTCCAAGGCCATCAGCATTAATTGCAGAAGAAATTTCAAAATTCAAATGGACATTCATATAAAAACTGAAAGCTTGAAGGCCTATCACCCTGCAGCAAAGCTTCCATCATCCCGAACAAGCAACATCTAAGGGGAGCTTTTTATACCATCAAATCCACAAGTCTTCTCAAATGTTTGAATTGAGAAAGAGAAGACCCAATCATTCTCTCACCCCCCACTGTAAAAAGGGTTGTCATCTCCCTTCAAAAGTGAATCCCGGTTGCAAGTCTCCTGATCAAAAGACTTGAGGTTTGGTTGTTGAGCACCTGATCAAAAGCTCATTGGTGTTAGGCCCCTGATCAAAACTCTGAGTGGATTCCTACCAGGGTGGTAGAAGAGTGTGTTGGAACATCTGATTACTAATTTGGGTAAGGATCACTATGTGTCTTAGGAAACCAGGTTGACCTAGTTGTATAGTGTAAAGGTCAACATTAGAATGAGTCTAGGGCTTAGAACTTAGGTTTGAAGCTGCACCCAAGGACCATTCAAGCTTAGGATTTCAAGCTAAGTAAAGAGATAAAAATAGTCGAACGACGGTCGACTATCGTCGAGCTCAGGTCGACGATCGTCGAGCTCTGGTCGACTACTTATGTCCTCAGCCTTCTGCTTGTTGCTGGCTTCGGTCGACTATTGTCGAGCTTCAGTCCGACGATCGTCGAGCTTTGGTCAACGTTCTCTGGCTGTGCTTGGGTCGACTATTTCTGGGAAAGTTTAGGTCGACGATCTCTGTTTGCTTCAGGTCGACGTTTTCTGTTGAAGTCTAGGTTGACGATCTCTGTCTTAATCAGATCGAATATTTCTGCCAGACCAAGAACTTAGATAGTCGATCTCAGATCGAAGTTTTCTGTCTACTGCTTATCTTCAATATCTCTGAGCTCAGGTCGACGATCTTCGAGCTCAGATCGACGTTTTCTATCAGAATGATTTATTACTTCTCTGAGCTCTGGTCGACGATCGTGGAGCTCAGATCGACGTTTATTTTGAGAGATCGACGTTCTTAAGGATTCAAATGCTGCTAGTCTTTGGAATGTTTTTGAATTCTCTCAACATTTAATTTCAAGAAGATTTGCCAGCCGTTTTCATTTATTCTGGAACAAGTTTCAAGGAATTATTCAGGAATGTTTCATTGGACTTTCCTCTAGAAGACAAATCATTTATGGAAGGCATTTAATGTCTGATAATGGCTATCTTGGAAGAATTATATTCAGAGAATAAGATCGTCTTCTCTAACACTACTTTCAGAGAGAATTAATCCAGAGTCAATATACAATAGAATCAAGAGACACACACTGTTACAGAAGAACAAGAAGAATTAAGCTGTGAAAGATAACCATCCTCTTGCTTACAGAAAAGTGATCAAAGCTTCATCTCAAAGGACTCCAGACACCTCATCTTTCAGCCTCTTTGCTGAATCAATTCTTTGCTGGAGATCTAAAGATCTGAAGAACTATCACCCTAGAGCAAAGCTTCCATTCCTGATTCATTCAACATCTCAGGGGGAGCTTTGACAACAAAAGATCCACTAGTCTTCTCTCATTTGATTTGAGAACAGAAAAGACAACCTCACCTCTTTACCTTTTTCTTTTTCCTGCTGTAAAGGGTTCTTGAACTCCCTTCAAAAGTTTTGTCTAGTTCTGAGAGCCTTGTCAAAACTCAGTGGTGGCAAGACACCTTATTAAAAAATCCAGTTTTGGTTTTTGAGCACCTTATCAAAAGCTCATTGGTGTCAGGACACCTGATCAACTCATCCTGAGTGGATTCCTACCAAGGGTGGTAGAAGAGTGGATGTACCCAGGTTTTTGGGGAACCACTATATTTTCTTGTGTCTTCTGGTTTGTTTGTGTGATTTATCTGCTGTGTGCTGTGCTCTTTACTTCTTGGTTTTTAACTTCTTACTAGCACTCTACACTATATCATAAATTGAATTTTATATGTGCTGTTTATTTCAACTGTGAAAAATTATTTTAAAATACTCTATTCCCCCCCCCCCCCCTCTAGAGTTGAGATAGATCTTACCCTCACTTTCAATTGGTATCAGAGGGAGGTTGGTTGCTCATACAGGCTAACACCTGAACCAAAAGATCCTTGATAAGATCAATCTCTTAAGAGGATTATTTTCTATACATCTATCTATTTATTTAAAGACATGGCACAGAACAAAGATTATGCAAGCATCAGACCACCAGTGTGCAACCTTTCCAAGTTTGCACTCTAGAAGGCAAGGATTAGATTATACATGAATTCTATTGATGAAGATATTTTCAATTCTGTCTTAACAGTTTGTCCAAGTCCACGAGAAAGCTCAAGCATAAATGCTGTTCAACCTCCCTCAGGAACAGATGCAGACATAAAGAAATGGAAAACTGCAGATGCAAAGGCCATGAACATCTTAGCTCAGACAATATCTGATGAGATATTTCAGAAAGTAGCTGACTGCAACTCAGCCAAAGGAATTTGGGACAAGCTCTCTGAAATTGTCTCAGGGTCTGCTGATGAAAGGAAAGATAGAAGATCTCATCTGATAAGCCAATATGAGAACTTCAAAAAGGGAGAAGCTGAATCAGTGGCTGACATGTACAATAGACTAAGTCTAATTGTCAATGAGTTAAAAACCCTGGACAAAGAAATCTCACTGACTGAGCTGAATGACAAAATCCTGATGTGCTTCCCCAGCACTTGGGATTCAAGAATCTGGCCAATCAAGGATGCCAGAAGTCTAAATGAGATTACCACTGAAGCTCTCCTGGGCAAGCTCAAATCCTATGAGCTGCTCATTAAAAATAGAGAAGAAGAACAAAAGGCTACTTCTCCAGCCACAAGGAAAGAAAAGACCATAGCCTTCAAAGCTGCAGAAGAGGAGCCTGAAGATAAAGCTACAGGAAATGATGAGCTCATAAGTCTACTGGCCAAAAGATTCTACAAGATGGCCAGAAAAGACTTCAGAAAGAGACCATACAAGGGTCATGATAAACCAAGGTATGATAAATCAAATAACAATAAAAAAATTATATGCTTTGGTTGCAGGAAACCAGGCCACATTGTGCCTGACTGTCCAGAAAACAAGAATAAGGACAAGAAGGAAAGAAGAGACAGAAGAAAAGAAAAGGATTACAAGAAGAACAGATCAGACAAAGCCTCCTCCAGCAAGAACAAACATACAAGGAAGGGCTTTGTTACTGAGACATGGAGTGAGACTGAAGAGGAATCTGAAGCCTCATCTAGTTCCAGTGATGATGAGGATGATGAAGATGAAAAAGAATTCTGCATGATGGCTATCAATGCCTCACAGCAAAACTCTGATGGAGAATCAGATTCAGATTCAGAAAATCAACCAGAGGAAGATCAAGTAATTAGCTCTTTTGATTTTAATTCTGAGGACTTCAAAAACGAATTTAAGACATTGTGCTTGGATTTATTAAGATCTGAAAAAGAGATAATCTCTCTCAGAAATAAATTATCTGAATACAGTGTCCTAAGCTCAAATAACCTCAAACTCTCTGAGGAGTTAGAATGCTGTAGGGAGGAGATAGCTTCACTGAAAAGTGAACTGTCAAGAGCTAAAGAGTTTGAAGAATCCCTAAATGGGAGAAGTATCAGACTGATGGACATTACAAGCACAGTGAACTCTAGATTCAACAGTACACTGGGCTTGGGTGCCTCATCCAGCCAACCTGTAATATTAACAACTCCAATCAAATTTTTCTCTGACAAAGGAAAGGGAGTAATAGAGGTAGCTAGGAAGAATGCAGATCTGTCAGAGAAAAATCAAGTTCAACAGATTGCGTCGAGTAGAGCTCGACGATCTAAGCACAGATCGTCGACCTCAGATCGACGATATCCAAACTCTGAACTTCGCCATAATCGATCTTCGAACAGAGATCGACGATCTGACCCACGATCGTCGACCTCAGCTCGACGATGGTCGAACAGAGATCAGGTCTGTGAACATTCCTTCAATGGCACATCTAGATTCAATCATAGAAGTCCCACATCCCAAGACTTTAACCCCTATATTGAATGGATAGTACCTCCTAGGAGATACCATCCTGAAGGTTATAAGGATCAACCTGGGATGTCTTTTGTTTCAGAATTTAAGGGATATCAACCTAGGCCCAAGGTTAACTGGGTCAAAAACAAATAAGCTGTTTATGTGCAGGTGAAGACCTATCCAGTATCTAACCAACAATGGTATCTGGATAGTGGGTGCTCAAAGCACATGACAGGGAACAAGGAGAACCTATCATCCTTCATAACCAAACTTGGACCCAAGGAGATTTTTGGAGATTCAAATTTTGGTCAAACCAAAGGATATGGTGCTGCTCAGATAGGCTCAGTCACTTTTAAGAAGGTGGCATATGTGGAAGGGCTGAAGCACAATCTGATAAGTATCAGTCAACTATGTGATGAAGGATACAAGGTGACCTTCAACAAATCCCTGTGTAAGATCAAGTCAGAAAATAACACAACTGTGTTAACAGGTAAAAGGACAGGTAACATTTACTTAGTAGATTTTCTTTCTTCTAAAGTAGATATCTGTTTATTCAATTCCATTTCAAAACCTAATATCTTATGGCATAAAAGACTATGGCATATTAACCTTAGAACCATTGCTAGGCTATCCAAAGACAACCTTGTTAGAGGACTACCTTCTGGTCCCTACAAGAAGGAAGGACTTTGTAAGGCTTGTCAATTAGGCAAGCAAACTAAAAGTAGTTTTAAATCAATTAATAAGAGTGATTCACCTAGGATTCTGTACCTGTTGCACATGGATCTTTTTGGACCCATATCAGTGCAAAGCCTAGGAGGGAAATCCTATACTTTAGTGGTTGTAGATGACTTCTTAAGATTCACTTGGGTATTCTTTCTGAGGAAGAAGTCTGATAACTTCAAGTGTTTGACAGATTTTCTCAAATGCATTCAGATTGAGTTCAACACTCACATTGCCCTGATCAGAAGTGATAATGGGACAGAGTTTGATTCTCTTCTCATGCAAGAGTTCTGTCAGAGTGAAGGGATCAGGCACACTTTCTCAGCTCCTAAAACTCCTCAACAAAATGGGGTAGCTGAAAGGAAAAATAGAACACTCATTGAATCTGCAACTACATTATTAGCAGATGCTCACCTACCTCTATCCTTTTGGGCTGAGGCAGTGAACACCTCCAACTATGTGTTGAACAGAAGCCTGATACACAAACTGAAGGGCAAGACTCCCTATGAATTGCTCAAAGGGAAGAAACCTAAAATAGGCTATTTTAAAGTTTTTGGTTGCACTTGTTTTATTCATAATAATGATAAGAAATATCTAGCAAAATTTCAAGCTAAAGCTGATGAAGGAGTGTTTCTGGGATACTCCATGATCAGCAAGGCCTATAGGGTTTATAATAAATCTTCCTGTAAAATTGAAGAATCTGTTCATATTATTTTTGATGAAGCTAACATGTCTTTCAAGGAGAAGAATGCTTCTACCATAGAACCATTGCAGGTACATTCTCTAGCTAAAGACTTGAACAAATTGCAAGTTGCTGAAAAGAATGAGAGCAGTGATGATGAAGAAGAAGTTCAACATCTTGAAGAAAATCATCCTGAAGAGCCAGTTGCTGTCCCACTAGAGGAGACAACAACACAGGCTGGTGAACAATCAACACTCCCTGTTGATTTAGTAACAATAAGAGATCATCCAATCACCCAAGTAATTGGAGAGATCTCAGCTGGTGTGCAAACTAGAAATCAGGTCAACCAGAACCTGATGCACACTTGCTTCCTATCTTAAATTGAGCCTCAATCCATTCAAGATGCAGAGCAAGATCCACACTGGATCATTGCAATACAAGAGGAGTTGCATCAATTTGAAAGGAACAAGGTTTGGGAACTAGTGCCTAAGCCAAAGGATCATCCCATTGTTGGAACAAAGTGGGTATTCAGGAACAAGCTGGATGATCAAGGAGTCATAGTCAGAAACAAGGCAAGGCTAGTTGCTCAAGGGTACTCTCAACAAGAAGGAATAGACTATGATCAGACCTTTGCACCAGTTGCAAGGTTAGAAGCCATCAGAATATTCCTAGCCTATGCTGCTCACAAAGGTTTCAAAGTGTACCAAATGGATGTAAAGAGTGCATTTCTCAATGGGGACATCAAAGAGGAAGTCTATGTTAGACAACCTCCAGGTTTTATCTCTCTAACTCACCGTGATTATGTTTACAAATTGCATAAAGCATTATATGGTCTCAAGCAAGCTCCTAGAGCATAGTATGAGACCCTAGCATGCTTTCTTCTGGAAAATGATTTTGTTAGGGGAGAGTAGACCAAACTCTTTTTATTAGAACCCATAAGTCTCATACCCTACTAGTGCAAATTTATGTAGATGACATTATTTTTGGTTCTACTGATTCAAAATTGTGCAAAAAGTTTTCCAAGCTTATGCATTCTAAATTTGAAATGAGTAGCATGGGTGAGTTGTCCTTCTTCTTAGGACTGCAAGTCAAGCAACATACTGAAGGCATATTTATTTCTCAAACCAAGTATGCAAAAGAATTGGTTAAGAAATTTGGTATGTCTGATGCATCATGTATGAAAACACCCATTCCCTCAAATGCTGTAATAGATGCTGATGAACATGGGAAACCTGTTGATCAGACAACATATAGAGCAATAATTGGCTCTTTATTGTACCTTACAGCTAGTAGGCCTGATATAATGTTTGCTACATGTATTTGTGCTAGATTCCAAGTTAGCCCTAGAGAGTCACACTTAATCTTAGTTAAGAGGATTCTTAGGTATGTGATAAGTTGTCCAAATCTAGGCCTCTGGTATCCAAAAGATTCAGCATTTGACTTAACTGGATTTTCAGATGCTGATTATGCTGGATGCAGAATAGACAGGAAAAGCACCAGTGGAACATGTCAGTTCCTTGGTGACAGACTTGTCTCCTGGTTTTGTAAGAAGCAAACATCTGTGTCAACCTCAACTGCTGAAGCTGAGTATATGGCTGCAGGCAGTTGCTGTTCACAAATATTGTGGATACAGAATCAGCTCTTAGAGTATGGCTACAACTTAGAGAAGTCTAAAATTTTCTGTGATAATACTAGTGCTATCTCTATAGCACAAAATCCAGTCCTCCATAGTAGGACAAAACACATAGAAATTAGGCATCACTTTCTAAGAGACAATGTAGAGAAAAATAAAATTGAACTTCAATATATTCCTACTGATTTGCAAAGGGGAGATATTTTCACCAAACCCTTGGATGAAAAGAAACACAGTTTCTTCCTAAATCAGTTAGGCATGTTAGAAGGAGGAAGCCTAAATTAAATTACAAGATTTTGAAAAGATAAAACAGACCAAGACTAGGCTTAAAAATCAATTCTTTTTGTGTCTGTAGAATAAGTTCTGTCTCTGAACTAAGCTCGACGTTTTCCCAGAAAACGTCGAATGGAGATCGACGTTTTCCCATAAATCGTCGACCGGAGATCGACGGTTCTTGAGGCGTCGATCTGAGTTCAGCGCCGCCGTTATATCTAAGCTTTCCTTCTGTCTGCTCCTTGGTCGTCGAGCGGAGCTCGACGCTCTCAATAACGTCGAACGGAGTTCGACGCTATTGGCGTCTCTTCAAATTTCCTCTGTAGCCCAAATCGTCGAGCTGAGATCGACGTACTGTCGAACTGAGCACTACAATTTTCCTTTTTTGCGTCGAACCCTAATATAAAATCATTTTTCGGCCGCCGCTCGTCGTTTACGCCTTCATACTCTCTGTAAATTCTCTTTCCCTCCAAAACCTTCTACACTTGGTCGCGTTTGTTCAATCTTTGCAGGTACAGATGGCTTCAACTGTTGCCGCCCTTTCGAAGATGAAATTTGATACCGGTTTTGATATCGATATAAGCTCGTTTGATGGAAGCGATCAACGCTTCAAGGACATTCTCAGTTTGTTCAGAGATCAGCAGCTATTGGAAATAATGACTACCAGAATGAAAATTGCTTCAGATGAAATAAAAGAATGGTGCTATTCTGCGATAGATGAGAATGAGAATTTTGTCATCGGCTTCATAAAAGGGACCCAGGTACAACTGTCCCCAGCTCTCTTAACTGAAGTGTTTCATCTCAGTACTGGAGAAGACTCTATCGAATTATCTGGAGAAGAATATGATTCCATGCTTGATCGGATGGGTCACAATGCTGTGAATCCTAATAAACTGCTGAAGAAGAATCTGTCATTGGAATTTCAGTTTTTGGCTGATGTAGTTGGGAAAGTGCTACTGGCCAAGCACTCTGCCCATGATACAATTTCAAGATATCAGTTTTGTCTGATGGGTGCTCTGCTGGATAAGAAACATCTGAACTGGGGATCAATTTTCTTCAATCTGATTAAGAAAAAGCTGAATAAGACTGATGTCAGCTTTGGGAGAATTCTAGGGGTCTATCTGCATTTCAAATGCCCTGAGTTGCTGACCTCTTCTGGGATGTTCATTAATGCATCCAAGAGGCTCTCCTGTGCCCTTTTTGGCAAATGGGACAGGCAGATCATCAATCCCTCCAGAGCTGCTGCATCGACTCCTGCTTCAGGCACAAGGACTGTCTTAGTCACTCCACCCCTGGTCTCTGCACCAGCAGAAGGGTTTCCTGCTCCTCCTTCTCCTTCAGATGTCTCTACCCTAGCCATTTCATCCTCACCTCCAATCTCTACCATAGTCATATCTTCCCCAATTACCATTTCTTCACCAGTTTCATCCCCTCCAGCATCTACCTCTGAGGTATTCCTTCCTCTCTTCTCTTACCCATCCTTTTCCACTCCATCATATTCTCTTTTAGATGAATCCTTTATGGATGATTCTCATCCTTCCTCTCCTCCTGAGCCTCCCTCTACCTCCTCATTCCAACAAATGATGGAAGACATTTTCTCTCAACCTATCTTCACTCCTTCTCTTACCCCTTCTATCTCCACCTCACCTCATTCTATCTCCTCCTTTCCTATATCAGAACCATCCATTCCCTTACCTCCTATCTCCTCTTTCCCCATGCCACCAGCTCCAGCCAACATCCTTTCAACAACCTTCTCTCCTACCTCTGCTCAAGCCCCTCTTGAGCATGTAGATCTATCAGCCCTGGCTGACAGGTTATATGAGCTGTTAGCTCCAAAGCTAACCTCATTACTGGAGACCTCTCTGGCTCCACTCCTGACCCATGTCAAGGAGCTGTCTTCCAAGCTATCATCTTTCATTTCCTCTCAGGCAACTTCATCTTTTGGGTGCCTTGATTCACTTATCTCTGAACCAAGGCAGGGGAGATGCCATATGAAGTAGTTTTTGCAATGAACCTCCAGAGCCTGCTCTCTAAGTTTAATGCTGGATACTTCAGATTCCTTCCAGTTCCTCATACTGAAGATCTGTCTAAGGCCATTGTGCCTATTTCTGTCTATAATCCCAGCCAAATTGAAGCATATATAAATTCTTGGAAGGCTGTGGATGTTGTTATGTCCATCTCTGATGATGCTACTAAGGCCATTGTGCCTCTTGTTGATGATGCTGCCACTGCTGTTGTAAATTTTTCTGCTGATATGGCTGTTGATTCTGATGTGCTTGTTGATACTTCTGCTGCTGATTCTGTTTGCTCTGCTGCTGCTCCCTCTCCTCCTGCTCCTGCTGTTTCTGCAAAGCTTAAAGCTCAAGAAGAGTATATCAGAAGAATTGATGATATGTATGATCAACCTCAGAGTTCTGAGAGTGATCAGTACAGGACAAATTCTGATGATTCTACTAGCACTATTGCCAAGAAAAGGAAAGCTAGAAGCAAAGCAATGATGTCTGTTTCCCCAGCTCAAGCAAAGGACTCCAATGATATTCCCTACTATATTTTGCATGACTGCCCCTTATCTGAGCCTTGGATGCAGTACTCCAAGAACTAATTAAAGGCTATGAAGAAGAAGAGGAAGCTAGACAAGTATGAAAAAGGATCTTTTCAATATCAGCCTCCTCCTCCTCCTCCTCCTCCAGATTCTAGATCAGGCTCAGCCCCTCAAGCTCCAGTTTCCAGACACAGTTCTTCCCAGTCCTATCAGAGATCCTATCAAAGGGGACAACATCAAAGGGGATATCAATCCAGAAGAGATCAATATAGAGGAAATCAGAGAGGACAAAGATCTTATCAAAGGGAAGGACAAGGCCACTCTGACTCTTC
This sequence comes from Platanthera zijinensis, assembly GCA_039513925.1. Classification (NCBI taxonomy): domain Eukaryota; kingdom Viridiplantae; phylum Streptophyta; class Magnoliopsida; order Asparagales; family Orchidaceae; genus Platanthera; species Platanthera zijinensis. Next base: position 91,041,043 of record CM077084.1, on the reverse strand, counting down.
TTTAGGTCCTTTCCCTTACAGGCTGAAAGACTCAATTGTTTCCAGGACCCCTCGTGCTTCTGAATCTCTCAACAGGTATGAACCTCCTGTTCCTTTTGAGGATCCTGAGAACAATTCTTTATCTTGGACAGCAAGAATGAAAGAACTAGCTGCTCTTAATCAATTAAAGAAAGCCAGAGAGCAAGGCATGGACATCTCAAATATAACAACTTTGTCAGATCAAAGGAAGAAAGAATTGGAAAGATATGCTTCTAGAAAGTTTTTTAATCCAGAAGACTATATGAAGTTTCACCCAGAGGCAGTAGTTCTAAGGCAAAGATCTCAAACTTCTCTAGGTGCAGAGGATGACAGAAGATCAAAGAAAGAAAGTCAGAATCCTAACAGAGAAATTTTGTTTAAAAAGGGAACTGAAAAGAAGTGATCTGTGTAAGCTGAACATCATTCTCCCTTGGATATTTGCTGTCTTTTTATCTGTGATCTGCATTGCTGCTATATATCTCCTCTGCAGTATTGATTTAGCTTTTGTGTTGATGTATGCTTATTTATTTCCTATTTTTGTCTGTAAATAGTAATCCTAACCCAAATAGGGGGAGATTGTTGGAACATCCTATTACTAATTTGGGCAAGGAACACTATGTCTCTTAGGAAACCAGGTTGACCTAGTTGTATAGTGTAAAGGTCAACATTAGAATGAGTCTAGGGCTTAGAACTTAGGTTTGAAGCTGCACCCAAGGACCATTCTAACTCAGGATTTCAAGCTAAGTAAAGAGATAAAAATAGTCGAACGACGGTCGACTATCGTCGAGCTCAGGTCGACGATCGTCGAGCTCTGGTCGACTACTTATGTCCTCAGCCTTCTGCTTGTTGCTGGCTTCGGTCGACTATCGTCGAGCTTCAGTCCGACGATCGTCGAGCTTTGGTCAACGATCTCTGGCTGTGCTTGGGTCGACTATTTCTGGGAAAGTTTAGGTCGACGATCTCTGTTTGCTTCAGGTCGACGTTTTTTGTTGAAGTCTAGGTCGACGATCTCTGTCTTAATCAGATCGACTATTTCTGCCAGACCAAGAACTTAGATAGTCGATCTCAGATCGAAGTTTTCTGTCTACTACTTATCTTCAATATCTCTGAGCTCAGGTCGACGATCTTCGAGCTCAGATCGACGTTTTCTGTCAGAATGATTTATTACTTCTCTGAGCTCTGGTCGACGATCGTGGAGCTCAGATCGACGTTTATTTTGAGAGATCGACGTTCTTAAGGATTCAAATGCTGCCAGTCTTTGGAATGTTTTTGAATTCTCTCAGCATTTAATTTCAAGAAGATTTGCCAGCCGTTTTCATTTATTCTGGAACAAGTTTCAAGGAATTATTCAGGAATGTTTCATTGGACTTTCCTCTAGAAGACAAATCATTTATGGAAGGCATTTAATGTCTGATAACGGCTATCTTGGAAGAATTATATTCAGAGAATAAGATCGTCTTCTCTAACACTACTTTCAGAGAGAATTAATCCAGAGTCAATATATAATAGAATCAAGAGACACACACTGTTACAGAAGAACAAGAAGAATTAAGCAGTGAAAGATAACCATCCTCTTGCTTACAGAAAAGTGATCAAAGCTTCATCTCAAAGAACTCCAGACACCTCATCTTTCAGCCTCTTTGCTGAATCAATTCTTTGCTGAAGATCTAAAGATCTGAAGACCTATCACCCTAGAGCAAAGCTTCCATTCCTGATTCATTCAACATCTCAGGGGGAGCTTTGACAACAAAAGATCCACTAGTCTTCTCTCATTTGATTTGAGAATAGAGAAGACAACCTCACCTCTTTACCTTTTTCTTTTTCCTGATATAAAGGGTTCTTGAACTCCCTTCAAAAGTTTTGTCTGGTTCTGAGAGCCTTGTCAAAACTCAGTGGTGGCAAGACACCTTATCAAAAAATCCAGTTTTGGTTTTTGAGTACCTTATCAAAAGCTCATTGGTGTCAGGACACCTGATCAACTCATCCTGAGTGGATTCCTACCAAGGGTGGTAGAAGAGTGGATGTACCCAGGTTTTTGGGGAACCACTATATTTCCTTGTGACTTCTGGTTTGTTTGTGTTGTTTGTCTGCTGTGTGCTGTGCTCTTTACTTCTTGGTTTTTAACTTCATACTAGCACTCTACACTATATCATAAATTGAATTTTATATGTGCTGTTTATTTCAACTGTGAAAAATTATTTTAAAATACTCTATTTCCCCCCCCCCCCCCCACTCTAGAGTTGAGATAGATCTTACCCTCACTTTCAGAGTGGACGTACCCAGGTTGGGGAACCACTATAAATTCTTGTCTCGTCTGGTTGCCCCTTTTTCTTTTGTTCTTACTGTGGCTATGTTATTTAGTTTTTCCTGTGATTTCATTTATTTCATTTGGTATTCTGTGATATAGTACCTGAGTTTGGGAGTAATTCTTATAGCTCAGAAAAAGTTTTAAAATATATACCCACATACTCTATTCACCCCCCCCCCCTCTAGAGTATATCAGATCTAACCCTTTCTTTCAATTGGTATCAGAGGTGGTTCTTTTGGTTGTACAAGATAACCCTTGAACCAAAGATCCTAAGTTAGATCTTTTTTATTACTAGATTTATACATACAGCATGACACAGAACAAAGAATATACAAGCACCAGAGCTCTAGTGTGTAACTTATCCAAGTTCACAATCTGGAAGGCAAAAATTAGGCTTTACATGAACTCTATTGATGAAGATATATTTAATTCTATCTTAATAGGACCACCAGCTCCAGTGGCTTCAACCTCAACTACATCAACTGACCTGAGTGCAGTTATACCCCTTGGATGGACAAATGCACAGAAGAAGGCTAAGATAGCTGATGTCAAAGCCATGAATATATTGGCTCAAACTATGTCTGATGAAATATTTCAAAAAGTTGCTGAGTGTCAATCAACCAAGGAGATTTTGGATTCCCTGAACCAAATGATGGCTGGATCAGCAAAATAGAGGAAAGACAGAAGGTCAAATCTCATTAATCAGTATGAGAAGTTCAAGAAGGATGAAGCAGAAATAGTAGAAGTAATGTACAACATACTTAGCTCCATCATCAGTGAGCTAAGGACTCTAGACAAAGAATTCACTTTAACTGAAGTGAATGACAAGATCTTAATGTGCTTTCCCAGCACATGGGACTCAAGAATCTGGCCCATCAGAGAAGCCAGAAGCATGACAGAGATTTCAACAAAATCTCTTCTAGGAAAACTAAAGTCCTATGAGCAGCTTATCAAAGCAAGGGATGCAGCAGATTAAGTGAAGACTCCTACACCAACTAGGAAGGAGCACAACATAGCTTTCAAAGCTACAGAAGACTCTGAAGTCATTCCAGTAAATGAAGAATTGATGAGTCTCTTTGCCAAGAGATTCTTCAAGATGGCTAGAAAGGACTTTAGAAGGAAACCTTCTAAATATGAAGATAAGCCAAGGTATGACAAAACACCCTCTAAAGAACTAGTGTGTTTTGTCTACAGGAAACCTGGGCACTTCATTCTTGAGTGTCCAGAAGCTCAGAAGAAGGACAGAAGATAGGAGAAGGACTCAAGGAAGAGTCACTACAACAAGCCTTCCTCAAGCAAGAAAAAGAGGAAAGACAAGGGCTTTGTTGCTGAGACATGGAGTGATACTGAAGAAGAATCTACATCCTCCAGCTTTAGTGAGGATGAAGAAGAACAAAAAGCAAAGGAAGTATGTCTCATGGCTATCGAGGCAGGCAGCAGCAGATCTGACTCAGATGAACCAGATAATGAAGAATCTCTATCAGCTAAAGATCAGGTAATAGTTTCTTATGATTTTGAGTCAGATGAATTTAAATTTGAATTTAAAAATTTATGCTTAGAATTAATAAGCTCTAAGAAGGAAATCAAACTTCTCAGAGAAAAGTTAAATACCCTAGACAACATCACTACAGAAAATGCAAAACTAACTAATGAACTAATGTCTGCTAATAAACAAATATCTTTTCTGAAAACTGAACTAAGTAAGGCAAAACTATTAGAAGAATCACTAAATGGAAGAAGTCTACAATTATTAGAGATCACTAATACTGCAAATGCTAGGACCAACAATAGCAAACTAGGACTAGGTGCCTCCTTCAGTGATCCACCCTTGTTTAAGAAAAATAATCTTTCCAGACCAGTAAACTTCATATCTGACAAGGGAAAGAAGAATACTGAACAGGTAAATAAAGTTATTACGATTCTTGAACAAATTGAAACCAAGAATAAACTAAATATCCAGAATAATAACAAAAATAAGTATGTTCAGCAATTATTGTCGAACTCAGATCGATGATATAGGAACAGATCGTCGAACTCAGAACGACGATCTTTGAACGCAAACTTTAGTAACAATCATTCTTCGATCTATGATCGACGATACCAGTACGGTTTGTCGACCAAAGATCGACAATTTTGGTGCCCAAAGAATGTATATTTTCATTCTTCGAGAAGAGATCGACGATCTCATCCAACATCATCGAGCTCAGGTCGACGATCCAACCAGAGATTGTCGAACCCAGATCTTAATAACAGAAACTTAAATTCTAATAACAACTTTAACTCCTTCACTCAATGGATTATTCCACCTAGGAGATACTACGCTAAAGGATATAAAGATCAACCTGAATACTCTTATATCTCCAGTTATAGTTATGAAAGTCAACAAGGACCAAAGGTTACCTGGGTCAAAAACAACTAACTATCTTGTTTGCAGATGAAGACCTGTCCAACATACAATCAACAATGTTATCTGGATAGTGGTTGCTCCATGCAGATGACAGACAACAAGGACAATCTGATTGACTACAAGTCAAAGCTAGGACCAAAGGTCATCTTTGGTTACTCCAAATATGGCCAAACAGAAGGCTATGACAAGGTCAAAATTGGAGCAGTAACTTTCAAAAGAGTTGTATATATAAGTGGACTGAAGCATAACCTAATCTCTATAAGCCAACTATGTGATGAATGTTATCAGGGATCATTCAACTCTAGTTCCTGTATTATTACTTCAAAATAAAACCAACCTATTTTAATTGGAAGTAGACAAGGAAACATATACCTAGTAAATTTTCATTCGTTTACTTCAAACATATGCCTGCTTAATATAGTTAGTAGTCAAAATGACTTATGGAATAAAATATTAGGACACGTAAATCTTAAAAACATTGCTAGCCTATCTAAGGAAAACCTTGTTAGAGGTTTACCTTCTGGCCCCTACAAGAAGGAAGGCCTCTGTAGGGCTTGTCAACTAGGCAAGCAAACTAAATCTAACTTCTAATACATTAATAAGAGTGATTCACCTAGGATATTGTACTTGCTACATATGGACCTTTTTGGCCCTGTGGCTGTACAAATCCTAGGAGGGAAATCTTATACCTTAGTGGTTGTAGATGACTTTTCCAGGTTCACTTGGGTATTCTTTCTGAGATCTAAGTCAGATACCTTCAAGGTTCTTACAGATTTTCTCAGGACCATATCGATTGAGTACTCTACTCTTCTTGCATTGATCAAGAGTGATCATTGTACAGAGTATGAGTCTCTTCTTATGCATAAGTTTTGTGAGAAGGAAGGTATCTGGCACTGTTTCTCAGCTCATAGAACTCCTCAACAAAATAGGGTAGCTGAAAGGAAAAATAGAACACTCATTGAATCTACAGGCACATTACTTGCAGATGCTTACATGCCCCTATCCTACTGGGCAGAGGATGTGAGCACAATAAACTATATCCTGAACAGAAGTTTAATACACAAACTAAAGCATAAGACTCCTTATGAATTACTCAAAGGGAAGAAACCAATAATCAACTATTTTAAAGTTTTTGGTTGTTTATGTTACATTCATGATAATGAAAAAAACCTTAGAAAGTTTGAAGCAAAGGATGCAGTGAGAATTTTTCTAGGATATTCCCAAGTAAGCAAAGCTTATAGGGTATTTAATAAATCCACATTGAAAATAGAGGAATCTATACATGTTACATTTGATGAGGCTAACATGTTTTATAAGGAAAAAGAGATTTCTACCAAAGAATCCTTGCAGGTACACAACTTGTGTGAGGAATTGGATGGCTTACACTTTACCCCCAAAGTTGTATCTCATCCTTCTCAACAAGTCAATGAAGAAAGTGATGAAGAAACTGTGGAAATAGCTGAACTTCCTACAACAACAGAGGTTATTCCACAAGAGGAATTCCTTCAAAATGTTGTGGTTGAACAAACTCCACCTACTGATCTTATCACACTAAGGGATCACCCCAGATCCCAAGTGATTGGAGACATTACAGCAGGTGTATATACAAGGCATCAACTCATCCAAGACTTGATGCATGCCTATTTTCTCTCTCAAATTGAGCCTCCATCCATAACTGATGTAGAGAAATATTGCCACTGGATCAATGCAATGCAAGAAGAGCTCAATCAGTTTGAGAGATGTAGAGTTTAGGATTTGGTTGCAATACCAAAAGACTACCCAGTCATTGGAACCAAATGGGTATTCAAAAACAAGCTTGATGCCCAAGGAGTGATTGTGAGAAACAAGGCTAGACTTGTTGCACAAGGATATAGGCAGGAGGAAGGAATTGAATATAATCAAACCTTTGCTCCAGTTGTCAGGCTATAAGCTATAAGAATATTTCTGGCTTATGCTGCATTCAAAAAGTTCAAAGTTTTTTAAATGGATGTGAAGAGTGCTTTCTTGAATGGGGAACTTAAAGAATACGTTTATGTTGAACAACCTCCAGGTTTTGTTTCTCCAACTCATCCCTCTCATGTATTTAAATTGCATAAAGCTCTCTATGGTTTAAAGCAAGCTCCAAGAGCTTGGTATGAGACCTTAGCCAGCTTTCTCTTAGAGCATAGTTTTTCAAGAAACATAGTAGATAGAACTTTATTCACTAAAAAGCATCATGATAAAATTTTGTTAGTACAAATTTATGTAGATGACATAATATTTGGGTCTACTGATCCCAAATTTGGCAAAAGATTCTCTGATCTAATGTATTTTAAATTTGAGATGAGTAGCATGGGTGAGCTCTCCTACTTCCTTGGTCTCCAAGTGAAGCAGCTTTCTGATGGCATCTTCATTTTCGAGGCTAAATATACTAAAGAGCTTATCAAGAAGTTTAGGATGGCTGATGCCTCAGCAAAGAAAACACTCATTGCTACAAAAGCTGTAATAGACTCTTATGCACAAGGGAAACCTATGGATCAGAAACTATATAGGGGAATTGTTGGGTCCCTACTATACCTTACAACAAGCAGACCTGATATCATGTTTGCCACATGCCTTTGTGTAGGTTCCAGGTGAACCCTAAAGAATCTCATCTAGTTTTTCTAAAAAGATTTTTGAGATATATAAAGGGTTATCCTTGTCTAGGTCTCTGGTATTTTAACAACCCATATTTTCCCCTAGGTTAAGAAGTATCAGAGTACGGGAAAACACGCGTTGTGATTCCACGTCGAGCAGGGGATAACTGCTGACGCTTAGGCAATGCACTAAGACTTCAAATCACAAGTTTTAAAATAGTAGAAAACTAGTTTATTTAAAGGTCGTATCCCTCGACATGGTGGATACGCTAGTCCACGATAGAAGAATATATTTGCTTGCAGCGGAAAAATATTTTGACTTAGTTGATTTGATACCCTAAATGAGTATAAGGGCCCTCAAGGACCCCTTATGGTATGCACGACTCCTAAGGTGAGTATAGTATTTATATATGAAAGATATCCTTTATACTTAAAGAAGATAGTGTTTTAGTTTTACAAATTCTATATGCATGAGATACATATAATAGTTTAGGGTTTTAAAATACCTAACATGCATCCTAGCATAAAACCTTCCCAGAAGCAAGTAAGAAACCCAAAGAGGAAAAAACAACAGTTTTAATTCATATCCAACAAAACAAGTAAGCCATCTGTGGGCGTCGACAACCTGACACGAACCCACCAGTCAGTGTGCATGTCCATACCGAAAAGAAGAATAACAACCTAATAAGGTGGAATATCTGCAACTCAGCTACCCTAGAGGCTATCAGCAAAACCCACTAAAAGGGAACAGCCACTCTATCGGTTACAACCTGGACCTGAGGCATTTAATAAAGAACGCCTCAACACAAAAATCAAAGCATGAAGAATATATGATTTAAGTGCGAGTAAAAAGGGTTTACCAACCTGGTAATAAAATCAACAGCTAATAGTAAGTGAAAAATATGACAGTAAGAAGAAAAAATATCAAAAGGACGGTAAAGGTAAATCACACCAAGTGTGAGCACAAAAGCTATTTGCTCTGCAGAAAGAAACAACCTACAGCAGTAAAGCATCAGTATACTAGTAGGAATAACCAAAGCAGGAAAAGAAAGAGCTAACAATCCTAACTTTGTGTGCAAATGACCGGGGTATAAATAATAAGGGGCTGGAGTGGGTGGCAGTACCAACACCAACAACCGGACCCCAAAATAAATACTTAAGGGTGAACACAACCGGTGGCAGCCTTAGGGACCACACACCTAAACAAGTAGGCCCCATTGTCTATACTTCGTGGTTTCCACAGCTCTGCACACACATTTCACCCCTCAAGAGTCCAGAAAACACCCCCTCCGGCCATAGTCCACGAGTCGGCATGCAAAAACTAGCTGAACACCCCAACTTCCCCCTTAAGTTGGAAAAACTCCTCTAACAGTCCTAAAGAAGCACACATCCCAAGGCTAAAGACTTAGCCAAAAAAACACTGCGACGTAGAGTGAGTCTACCTCACTCAACGCCAAAACAGCCATAGCGTTGAGTGAGGTACCCTCACTAAACGCCAAAGACATAACCGCAAGCCCTGGCTGTGGCGTTGAGTGAGTCTACCTCACTCGAAGCCAAACCAGGTTTGGCGTCGAGTGAGGTTGACTCACTCCACGCCATCAGACTTAACTGTTGAAAAGACTGCGACGTTGAGTGAGTCTACCTCACTCAATGCCAAAAAAGCTGCGGCGTTGAGTGAGGTCTACTCACTCAATGCCAAAGACTTAACCGCAAGTCTTAGCTTTGGCGTTAAGTGAGTTCACCTCACTCAACGCCAGACCTGCCTTGGCGTTGAGTGAGGTCAACTCACTCAATGCCTCGGCACCCTTAGCTGCAAAAAAAACCCGGCGTTGAGTGAGGCCCACTCCACTCAATGCCTTGACCCTTAGCCGCAAAAAAATAAGGCGTTGAGTGAGTCCCACCCCACTCAACGCCTGACCTGTAGAGCCTCGGAAAATTAATTCCAAGTCTTAGGTTGCTTCTCCTTACCCGATCTACCAGTAACCTAAGCTCTCTAAGACCAGTTAAATACTTAGATTGATTAACACTAAACCTAAAACAAACATGATCCTCAACCCGAATAGGATAGACCCCTCCCAGGTAAATAAATAAATAAAAAGAAGCAAGAAGGAAGGAGAACGCTTGCTAGGTCAGAGGCCACTTGCCTTACTTCGGATGGAAACGGCATCCGCATGCCCAGCTCAACACCGGCGACAAGGATCGGCCACCACCAAAAATAAAACAAGCTGGGAATCTAGCTCTCAACGAGAGCAGCTCCGATCCACCGTCGCCTGAGAGAAAGGACTCCTAAACTAGCGGCCACCGCCGGTCAAACTGCAGCTCCTCCGCCGGTTCCTTCTGTTGGAAGCCTGCTGATTGCTTGGGAAGGAGGAGAAGTGAAGCTTGAAACCAGCTGTCTTCCTATAAATATCTCCAGCAACCTTATCCCAAAAGATAATATAAAATAACCTAAGCATTGGGAGTTTCGTCCACCAGCTACAATAATCCTACCTCCCCACCCGCCCGCTAACAGCCACTCTAGATTAAGCACACATATATATACATGTATACTTATCTTAACCTCACCTCAGCTAACTGAACTTCGGCCACCCAACTGACCCTACCCGAGCTAAGCTAGGCCGAAATCTTTAGTCTGAACAGCTAAAGCTATAGGTTTAGCTAAGCTTAAACACAACCCGAGCTCCAGCTACTTATATCTAAACACAACAGCAGCAAAGCATGTACATATACCTAAATATATGTATACTTATCTTAAAATACAAGGCCAACTCAAGATCAGCAAGCTCAAACTCTGTACTTACCTATACATATAATTAAACAATCCACCACCACAAGCTAGGCTACACAACTAGCTAGAAGCAAAACGTCAAAACGATGCGAAAAACATACGATCCCGGATTTCGACAAATCTCGCACCGTAACTAAGAAACCAAAATACGAAAACAACGGCGAAGTCAAAAACAACATCCGACGATCGACCACTCGGGCATACATCATCCAAGACAAAGCACAAGCATTCCCTAAGAGGCTCAGCCGAGTCATCACAACTGACACAGACTAGCTAGGGAATCTTGCAAACAGGATACAAAAGGAACCTAAAGAGCTAAGATTACGCTCTAATAACGGAAAAAGGCCGGAAACGGGTCAACGTAATGCCAAACGATAAACAAACAAAACCCCAAAAAAACCCGGGGCGTTACACCCACTTCTCCTAAAAGAAAGTTTCGCCCTGAAACTTTAAACAAAAAACTTCAATCAAGAAGAAAAAGAAATAGCTAAGCCAAAGCTATAAAAAACACCAAAAACATACCAAGCACAAGATCTGGGAAAGAGATGAGGATAGGCCTTCCTCATCGCCGACTATAGCTCCCAAGTCGCGCTTTCTACACCCTGGTTCTTCCACAGAATCTTAACCATAGGAATAGTTTTCCTCTGCAACACGCGAACCTGAGCATCCAAGACGCGGACAGGCACCTCCACAAAGGAAAGGTTCGGCTCCAACTGGGGCACAGAATCCAAAACTTGTCGGTCACTCTGCACACATTTCCGTAACTGACTGAGGTGAAAGACATCATGCACGCCAGGAAAATTTACAGGCAACTCTAACCTGTAAGCTGATACTCCAATCCGCTCAGTAATCAAAAATGGCCCAATGTACCTCGGGTCCAATTTCTTGTTCTTACCAAACCTCTTAATCCCGCTCATCGGGGAAACCTTTAAGAACACCTGGTCCCCCATAGCAAATTTCAAAGCCGATCAATGCCGATTGGAGTTCTTTTCATATCTCTCCTGGGCTATTCAAAGCTTTTCCCGAATAAGCTTCACTGAAATCTCCATCTCCTCGAGTGCTTTTGGACCCAACAAGGGTCTCTTGCCGAACTCAGCCCAAAACAAAGGAGTCCTGCAGTGCCTCCCATACAAAGCCTCAAAAGGAGACATTTGCAAGCTTTCTTGATAGCTATTGTTATACGCAAACTCCATAAGCCGCAAATGCTCGTCCCATGCCCCACCGTGGTCCAGAATATAGCATCGGATCATATCTTCCACAATCTGATTTACGTGTTCAGTCTGACCGTTGGTCTGTGGGTGATAGGCAGTGAAATACCTAAAATCTGTCCCCAACCCCTCTTGAAGACTTTTCCAAAAACGAGACGTGAACCTGGAGTCTCGATCTGATATGATGCTCACGGGTACACCATGCAGTCTGATGACCTCCTCCAAATACAGCTCTGTTATCTTCCTCATCGGGTAGTCTATATTGAATGGCATGAAGTGAGCATGCTTCGTCAGTCTATCCACGATCACCCATACTGAATCATGCCCCCAAGGAGATCTTGGCAAGCCTGTAATGAAATCCATCGAGATGCTTTCTCACTTCCAAGTCGGAATCTCCAAGGGAGTCAACTTGCCACCTGGTCTTCCTTGATCAACCTTCACTCGCTTGCAAGTGTGGCACTCAGAAACAAATCTGGCTATGTCTCCTTTCATCCTATACCACCAGGCAATTTGCTTCAAATCACGGTACATCTTGGTGGATCCTGGGTGGTAGACAATGTTAGATCAATGGGATTCCCTGCACACCATAACCCTGATGTCTCCAACCGCGGGAATGCAAAACCTTCCCCGATACTTCAAAGTACCTGCATTATCTATAGAAAAATTTTGCAGTTCACCTCTCTCAGCTCGAAGATACTAATGCAGAAGGTCAGGATCATCCTTCTGATACAATCTCGTGAGCGTGATCCATGAAGGTTCTGCCACTGCCATGCTGCTTTTCACAGCGCAGCTACCCACAAAAATGCCCATCAACAGAAACTCCTCTATTAAAAACTCGGCTGTGAGACCAAAAATCTTCCCTGATTTCCGACTCAGGGCGTCGGCCACCAGATTGTCCTTGCCCGGATGATACTGAATCTCGACATCATAGTCGGCCACGTACTCTAGCCATCGCCGCTGACACGGATTTAACTCCTTCTGCGTGAAGACATACTTCAAGCTCCTATGATCAGTAAAAATCTTGCACTGTACACCATACAACAAATGCCTCCACAACTTCAGAGCATAAATCACGACAGCAAACTCTAGGTCGTGCGTAGGTTAATCCTCTCATGAGTCTTTAGCTGTCTCGACCCGTACGCAATAACCTTCCCGTCTTTCATAAGTATGCATCCCAGCCCGATATGCAATGCATCCGCATATACATCATACTCTACACCATCAATAGGCAAGGACAAAATAAGAGCTGAACTGTAACACCCCGAAATATTGTAGGAGCGACGGGGATCACTTATGGCCAAGATAAGGTTTTGGTACAGGTGACACGGGCGTGTCGGAGGCCGTGTCGGGCGTGTCGAGCTCGGGCCGTCGAGCTGGCCATGTAGTCGACCAGTTCAGGTCGACGATGGTCGTGTGGAGGAACACGGCCTAGGACACGGGCGTATCCTAGGCCGTGTCACACCTGGGCTGTACGGTGGGGTACATGGGCAATGACACGGGCACAAACACGGGCGTGTCTAGTTTGACACGGGCGAGTCTGATGCCGTGTCACCAAGCCGTGTACTTCTCTGACTGCGAATCGTTGGCCGATTGCACACGGGGGGCGTGACACGGGTCCCGACACGGGCGTGTCGCAGGTGACATGGGCGTGTAGGAGGCCGTGTCACATGCCGTGTTGCTGGTTTTCAATTTTGGTCGAGACAGCGAATGAGCTACATGGCCAGGCACACGGCCGTGTGTGAACCCGTGTTCGGCCCAGTTTTTGTGATTTCAGATCTAATCCTGGCCGTTCGTTTCCTTGGCTTTGGATCCGACGGTGGGGGGCTGCTCCTGGGTGGTTTTAGCCGGGAATAGGGTTTTGAAACCCTTATTTCACTTGGGTACTCTCTCTCTAAAATCTAGAGAGAAGGGAGAGCTTGGAGGAGGAAGAAGGAGGTCAACTCCGACGGCCGGTGGAGATTCGGAGCTCCAAATCGCGAGCTGTCTTCGGATCCGCGGAGGCAAGGAGATTGCGGTGCTTTTCATCCGCATAGATTTTCATGGCACCGCGGAAGAACGCAAGGGTAACGATTTCTCATCCTTGGGCATGTGAAGCCCTTTTTTCCTTTGCATAGGAAGCCCTCTCTCGCGAGTGAGCGAAGAGTTAGAGCGTTCCTTGGAGTAGATATGTGAAGTCCCCCTTGTGTAGAGTCCGTATGCGTAAACGGACATAGGCATTGTGTGTGAAGCCTATTCGGACATGTTGGTCCGGATCGGTGATGTTGCATTGCATTTGAACCGGGCAAGAATCCGGGTTTTTGGGCGTTTTTCGGGTTTTCTACGTGGTAGATTGCATCAGGGAGCCTTGAAGATTAACTCCAAGGTGCACCCGGAAAACTGGGCAAAAGCGTGTTTTGCCAACACGGTGGCCGGGGAGCCAACGTGAACATAACCGGGTTATGTGATTATTGTGGTGGAAACGGGACTCGGGGAGTCTTGACCTGCACATATGGCTTAAATTGCCGTTGCGGTGTGAGCACGGGTCAGGCAGAACTGTACCCGGTCTATGTCATTCGGTAGGACCGTTGGCATGGATGAGGGTCTTCGGTGGTCTATGGCTTAAATTGCCGTGACCAAGGCCAGGAAGACAAAATGCTCATATGGATGACCGTCCAAGAGGCGGTGGTGGATTGAGAATGTCTATGGCTTGAATTGATGTGACGTTGGCCGGTTCGCCGAGAATGTGCCCTGAGTGCACGGGGTGTGTGGCCGTGCGAGCCCACGCCTGTGGTGAAGTGCAAATACTTTATATAATTTCCTATGCTAATAAAGTTCAGGGAAAGAGCATCGCCGCCCCGAATGTGGGGGCGGGATCGTTATAATTTGGTCAGCATTGCTGACCGTTGCTATTGTTTGCCACCGGGCGGTGGTTTGTGGCTTGCAGGTGCTGCGGAGCAGAGCGGGAAATAGCGGGCTAAAGCCCTTGTTGCTGTGCCGGCCCTCGAAGGCCTAATTGCTTATGTTTTTTTCCCTTTTTTCATATATGGCCGGCCTGCGTGCCGAAGTTTGGAAAACACTTCTTTTGTTAAGTGAACAGAGTAAGGCCTTAAGGCCATGTCTCTTTTGGTGTATGTATACATTCCTGAGTTTGTAGTGGACATTCATGCTGTTGTGGCTGGGTTCTTATTTCTTTTGCAACCTAATAAATTGCTTCCGCTAGGTGTTGTGTAGGACGACATGATTGGTTGAATGATTTCAACGCGTAACCAACCGGTCTGTCCGTAGTATATGGCGTCGGGCCCCGACCGGACCTACTGCTATATGCTATCCGACGGATAGGGGTGTTACAAATTGATATCAGACTTCTGGTTTCGGTCAAGCTTAAATGAATTCGTGGACGAAACTTTAAGGGGTGGTGAGCACATGTGTGCGTCATCGTTATAACATGAAAATAACCCATGAATGTCCACTTAGGAATGAAAATATACATGTTTGAGGAACCTGCGTGTTCCTATAATTGCTGTTTGCAGTAATTTTTGGTCGCTTATCGGTGTTTTGCACGATTATAGGTGACCAGAAGTGGTGCTGGGCCGTATGAACGGCCAGGTTCTGAGGCGAGCAGTGCGCTAAGCGATGCGCCTGCAACACCCCCGTCTGCCGAGACCATTAGGTTGGTGGCAGAAGCGGTCATGATAATGATCAATACGCAGCCTGCAAGGCAGGTGCAACAGCCTGCTCCTGCTGTGGAGCAAGTACCGCTTCAGACGGGAGAGCAAAGGAGGGTTGAGTAAGTAGTTTTGGAGCCAGAGTTGCCTCGGAGAGCAACTGAAAGACAACTGAAGCACGTGATGGGCTTTCATCCACCGGTATTCATGGGGGCAGAAACCCCGACCCAAGCAGAAGATTGGCTCTCAAGGGTCAACAGGGTGATGACTGCGATGGAAACGGAAGAGTGGCAGAAAACCACTATAGCGACGTTCCTTTTGGATGGGGACGCAAGACTATGCTGGGAAGGCCTAGAGCTACATCAATTGCGGGGAAGGCCGTTGGCCGAAGTTTCGATGGAGGAGTTTGCGAGACTATTCATGGCACGATACCTCCCCTCGGCGCAGAGAATTGCGCTAGAAAGCGAATTTCAGAAGTTGGTGCAAGGGGATTGCACCGTTGATGAGTACCTCCACGAGTTTACTCGGTTGGGGAGATATGCCGGCGCTACCTTCGCAGACGAGGAGTGCAAGATGAGCCGCTGCTATGAAGGGCTAAAAGACGATTTAAGGTTGCTACTATCGGGGCCCAAGGCGCAGGGTTTTATGACCCTGGTCAATTCGGCCCGGTCCTTGGAGAAGGACATGAAGAATGTCCAAGCGAAGAAGGAATCCGGTAGTAAGAAAGCGGAGTTCAAGGCACCAACTACGTCGAAGTTGGGCTACCGCAGATTCTATAAGAAAGCTAAGACGTCGGGTCCAGCTTCTTCAGGTGCCTCGGGGGCAACTACCAATCGAACCCCGGGCGCTTGTTTCACGTGTGGAAAGACGGGGCACTTTGCCCGTGATTGCTGGAGTGGACGCTCAAAGTCCGAAAGGAAACAAGGAGCTACCTACGAGGAGAAGGGCAAAGCGGTGGAGTCGACCGCGTCCCACTATGCTCTGACTCAGCCTAGAGTCTATAACTTGGGCTAGCAGTAGGCCATCAAGCAAGCGGATGTGGTGACAGGTATGGGTTAATTCATAGCAAGTTAGCTTTAATACCGTTATCTATTGCTTGTTAGCCTAATATTGTTTGTATAGGCTTTGTTGTGATTAGTGATAGTCCGACGCGGGCACTGTTCGACACGGGAGCTTCACATTCCTTCTTGTCCGAAAGTTTCATATCGCGCATCGGAGTCCCTTCTTCGATGGAAAAGGACAAGTTGGATGTGCTGCTACCGAATGGGTGCTCGATGCGTGCGGACAGGGTGTGCGCCGTAAAGGTTCACATTGGGAGCCAAGAGTTTGACTTGCTAGCGTCATTGCTGCCGCTAGTAGAGTTCGACGTGATCTTTGGGATGGATTGGCTTTCGGAGCAGAAAGCTTGGATTGACTGTGACCGGAAGGAGGTCAAGCTGGGTGTTGGGCGGGGGACAACATTCGCGGGACTCAAGGGGTTGAGCAAGACGCTGATGTCTGCTCTTCAGGTGGTAAATGCAGTTCGTGCTGGAGCGGAGCTGTTCTTCGCAATAGTGGGGGCGGTGGAGCCAAAGTCCACATTGGATAGCATTCCCGTGGTTTGCGAATACCCCGATGTTTTCCCGGATAGTCTTCCCGGGGCCCCACCGTAGCGGGAGATTGATTTCTCCTTCGAGCTCGTGCCGGGGGCCAAACCGGTGTCACGTGCTCCGTATAGGTTGGCGCCTAAGGAGATGGCAGAGTTGAACGTTCAGCTAGAGGAGCTGATGGAGCAAGGGTATGTGCGTCCAAGCTCGTCGCCTTGGAGCGCACCGGTCCTCTTCGTTAAGAAGAAGGATGGGAGTATGCGGCTGTGTATCGACTACAGAGAGTTGAACAAGCTGACGGAGAAGAATAAGTACCCGATCCCGAGGATTGATGATCTCTTTGATCAGTTAGTCGGATCGTCGGTATACTCCAAGTTGGACTTGAAGTCGGGGTACTATCAGCTGAGGATCAGGGAGTGTGATATCCCGAAGACGGCGTTCAGTACGAGGTATGGGCATTTCGAGTTCACGGTCATGCCGTTTGGACTGACGAATGCGCCATCGATATTTATCGACGTGATGAAGAGGACGTTCCGAGATTTCCTAGATCGCTTTGTGATCGTCTTTATTGACGATATATTGGTGTACTCGCAGTGCGAAGAAGATCACTTCAAGCACTTGTATTTGGTGTTGGAGACTTTGAGGAGGAATGAGCTTTATGCGAAATTCTCCAAGTGCGATTTTCTGGCTACCCTCAGTAGCGTTCCTTGGGCACATTGTTAGTGGGGAAGGTATAGCGGTGGATCCGGCGAAGATCGTTGCGATACGGGAGTGGCCTGTGTTGTCTTCTGTCGTGGAAGTCCGTAGTTTTCTCGGGCTTGCCGGATATTACAGGCGCTTCGTAGAGAACTTCTCGCGGTTAGCATTACCTATCACAAAGTTGACAAGAAAGGATCAGAAATTCTTGTGGACGCAAGAGTGCGTGCAAGCTTTTGAGGAGCTGAAGAGGCGGTTGACCACGGCGCCAGTGCTTAGTTCGCCGAGTGGGACCGAGGGCTTCGAGGTGTATAGCGACGCTTCGGGTAGTGGCTTGGACTGCGTGTTGTTGCAGCATGGGAGCGTGATAGCGTATGGATCGCGTCAGTTGAAGGTGCAAGAAAGAAATTATCCGGTGCACGACTTGGAGTTGGCGGCCGTGATATTTGCACTCAAGTTATGGAGGCACTACCTTTACGGCGTAAGGGTCGATATATACACCGATCACAAGAGCCTAAAATACTTGTTGGATCAAAAGGACCTTAATATGAGGTAGAGGAGGTGGATGGAGTTCCTAGGGTACTACACCTTCAAAATACATTATGTACCCGGGAAGGGCAACGCAGTTGTGGATGCGCTGAGCCGCAGGGCTCCCGCCCAAGCCAACTGGTTGTCGGTGCATGATGAGCGGTTGATACGGGAGTTGGAGGAGCTTGAGATCTATTGCGTTGACAAGCAGACGAGCGCCAAAGCAATGTTAAACTGGACAGAAGTTCAGTATGACCTGGCTGACCGGGTTCGGCATGCATTGGAGTTAGATGACTCCATGAAGGAGCTTATGGAGGCTGCTCTGGATGGGTCAAATTCCCAGTTCTCGGTGGAAGATGGTTTATTAAGGAAGGATCATCAGTTGTGCATCCCGAGTGGGGGTAACCTCTGGGCGGAGTTAATGTACGAGGCTCATCATACCAAGTACTCAATCCACCCAGGGAGCACGAAGGTGTATCGTGATCTCAAGAAGCTGTTTTGGTGGCCGGGGCTTAAGAAAGATGTGGCGTTGTTTGTGGCTAAGTGCCAAACGTGCGCCTTGGTGAAGGCGGAGTGCCAAAAGCCGGGAGGATTTCTGAAGTCCTTGCCTATACCGGAGTGGAAATTCGACGACATATTTATGGACTTTATGCATGGGTTGCCAAGGTCGCAGAAAGGGAACGACGTCATCTGGGTGATCGTAGATTGGTTAACTAAAGTGTCGCATTTCATTCCGCATAGGAAGGATGATCCAGTGGAGAAATTGGCAAAGTTGTATGTTGACAATATTGTTAGACTGTATGGTGTGCCCTGTAGCATTGTGAGTGATCGCGATGGGCGGTTCACGTCAAATGATTGGAGGTTGGTGCAGTAGATGCTGGGAACAAAGTTAAAGTTCAGCATAGCTTTCCATCCGCAGACGGATGGGCAGACCGAGAGGGTCAATAGAACGATGGAGGACATGCTCCGCATGTGTGTTCTAGACTTCGGGAAACATTGGGAAGACCACCTGTATTTGGTGGAGTTCGCGTACAACAACAGCTACCAAGCAAGTATACAAATGGCGCCCTTCGAGGCCCTGTATGGTAGGAAGTGTCGCACGCCGTTATCGTGGCTTGAAACGGGTGAGGCAAGGTTGTACAAGAAGCAGGAGGTGGAGAGTGCTACCTCGTTAGTGCGGATCATTCGGGAGCGCTTGTTGATCGCTCGGGACCGGCAAGCGAAGTATTAAAATGCCAAGCACCGGAACGTGGAGTTCACGGTAGGCGATTGGGTATATCTTAAAGTGAAGCCATTCAATGGGGTTTCGCGGGTGAGACGCTTGAAGAAGCTGAGCACAAGATACCTTGGACCTTTTGAGGTTCTGGAGCGAGTCGGCGAAGCGGCATACCGTTTGAGGCTATCGGAGGAGTTAAGTGGATTACATGATGTGTTCCACATTTCTGTGTTGTGGAAGGCGGTGCAAGAGCCTTCGCAGGTGATCGCGGTTGACCAAGTGCCGGTGGACGAGGGGTTGACGACTAGGGTCAGGCCCATTCGTATCGAAGATGTTGAGGTCAAGAGACTCCGTAACAAGGAGATCCGGATGGTTAAGGTCCAGTGGGATAATTGCGGGCGAGAGGAGCTCTCTTGGGAACGGGAGCAGACTATGCTGGAGGAGTACCCGGAATTGTTCTACTCAGGTACTGATTTACGTTAAGTCCTGTTTTTCCTATATTAATTTCGTGGGGGAAATTATTTAAGGAGGGTAGAATTGTAACACCCCGAAATGTTGTAGGAGCGACGGGGATCACTTTTGGCCAAGACAAGGTTTTGGTACAGGTGACACGGGCCCCGACACGGGCGTGTCGGAGGCCGTGTCGGGCGTGTCGAGCTCGGGTCGTCGAGCTGGCCGTGTAGTCGACCAGTTCAGGTCGACGATGCTCGTGTGGAGGAATACGGCCAAGGACACGGGCGTGTCCTAGGCCGTGTCACACCTGCGCTGTACGGTGGGGTACACGGGCAATGACACGGGCACAAACACGGGCGTGTCTAGTTTGACACGGGCATGTCTGATGCCGTGTCACCAAGCCGTGTACCTCTCTGACTGCGAATCGTTTGCCGATTGCACATGGGGGGCGTGACACGGGTCCCGACACGGGCGTGTCGCAGGTGATACGGGCGTGTCGGAGGCCGTGTCATATGTCGTGTTGCTGGTTTTCAATTTTGGTCGAGACGGCGAATGAGCTACACGGCCAGGCACACGGCCGTGTGTGAACCCGTGTTCGGCCCAGTTTTTGTGATTTCAGATCTAATCCTGGCCGTTCGTTTCCTTGGCTTTGGATCCGACGGTGGGGGGCTGCTCCTGGGTGGTTTTAGCCGGGAATAGGGTTTTGAAACCCTTATTTCACTTGGGTACTCTCTCTCTAAAATCTATAGAGAAGGGAGAGCTTGGAGGAGGAAGAAGGAGGTCAACTCCGGCGGCCGGTGGAGATTCGGAGCTCCAAAACGCGAGCCGTCTTCGGATCCGCGGAGGCAAGGAGATTGCGGTGCTTTTCATCCGCATAGATTTTCATGGTGCCGCGGAAGAACGCAAGGGTAACGATTTCTCATCCTTGGGCATGTGAAGCCCTCTTTTCCTTTGCATAGGAAGCCCTCTCTCGCGAGTGAGCGAAGAGTTGGAGTGTTCCTTGGGGTAGATATGTGAAGTCCCCCTTGTGTAGAGTTCGTATGCGTAAATGGACATAGGCATTGTGTGTGAAGCCTATTCGGACATGTTGGTCCGGATCGGTGATGTTGCATTGCATTTGAACCGGGCAAGAATCCGGGTGTTTGGGCGTTTTTCGGGTTTTCTACGTGGTAGATTGCATCAGGGAGCCTTGGAGATTAACTCCAAGGTGCACCCGGAAAACTGGGCAAAAGCGTGTTTTGCCAACACGGTGGCCGGGGAGCCAACGTGAACATAACCGGGTTATGTGATTATTGTGGTGGAAACGGGACTCGGGGAGTCTTGACTTGCGCATATGGCTTAAATTGCCGTCGCGGTGTGAGCACGGGTCAGGTGGAACCGTACCCGGTCTATGTCGTTCGGTATGACCGTTGGCATGGATGAGGGTCTTCGGCGGTCTATGGCTTAAATTGCCGTGACCAAGGCCAGGAAGACAAAATGCTCATATGGATGACCGTCCAAGAGGCGGTGGTGGATTGGGAACGTCTATGGCTTGAATTGACGTGACGTTGGCCGGTTCGCCGAGAATGTGCCCTGAGTGCACGGGGTGTGTGGCCGTGCGAGCCCACACCTGTGGTGAAGTGCAAATACTTTATATAATTGCCTATGCTAATAAAGTGCAGGGAAAGAGCATCGCCGCCCCGAATGTGGGGGCGGGATCGTTATAATTTGGTCAGCATTGCTGACCGTTGCTATTGTTTGCCATCGGGCGGTGGTTTGTGGCTTGCAGGTGCTGCGGAGCAGAGCGGGAAATAGTGGGCTAAAGCCCTTGTTGCTGTGCCGGCCCTCGAAGGCCTAATTGCTTATGTTTCTTTCCCGTTTTTCATGTATGGCCGGCCTGCGCGCCAAAGTTTGGAAAACACTTCTTTTGTTAAGTGAACAGTGTAAGGCCTTAAGACTATGTCTCTTTTGGTGTATGTATACATTCCTGAGTTTGTAGTGGACATTCATGCTATTGTGGCTGGGTTCTTATTTCTTTTGCAACCTAATAAATTGCTTCCGCTAGGTGTTGTGTAGGACAACATGATTGGTTGAATGGTTTCAACGCGTAACCAACCGGTCTATCCGTAGTATATGGCGTCGGGCCCCGGCCGGACCTACTGCTATATGCTATCCGACGGATAGGGGTGTTACATGAACATAACCTTCTCTTTAGCTCCTCAAAAGCCTCTTCACATTTGTCATCCCATATGAAGGCTACGTTCTTCTGCGTCAACTTGGTCAACGGCGCAGACAGGGTGGAGAATCCCTCCACAAATCTTCTATAATAGCCCGCCAAGCCCAAGAAGCTTCTAATCTCTCGAGGAGTAACAGGTCTCGCCCATTCCATAACCGCAACGATCTTTTCTGGGTCTACTAAGATGCCCTCCTTATTAACCACATGGCCGAGGAAAGATACCTGAGGCAGCCAAAATTCACATTTGCTCAGCTTGGCATAAATCTTATGGTCTCTCAGAGTCGCCAAGACCAGACGTAAATGTCAATCATGCTCTTCTATATTCCGAGAGTAAACTAATACGTCGTTAATAAAGACAATCACAAACTTTTCTAGGCAATCCTTGAACACGTGGTTCATCAAATCCATTAAAGCTGAAGGAGCATTAGTCAAACCAAATGACATGACTAAGAACTCGAAATGCCCATAACGAGAACGAAACGCCATCCGCGGAACATCTGACTCTCGAATCCTCAATTGGTGATAGCCCGAACGAAGGTTTATCTTTGAAAACAGAGCACTACAATGCAGTTGGTCAAACAAATCATCAATCCGAGGCAGAGGGTACCTGTTCTTAATTGTAACCTTGTTCAGCTCTCTGTAGTCGATGCATAGCATCATCGACCCGTCTTTCTTCTTTACGAACAGCACGGGAGCACCCCAGGGCGACGAACTAGGCCTAATAAAACCCTTTTGCCAACATCTCATCTAGCTGGATCCGCAACTCCTCCAGCTCTCGCGGGGCCATGCGGTACGATGCCTTAGCAATAGTACGAGTACCCGGCTCCAAAACTATAGCAAACTCGACATCTCTATCAGGTGGAAGACCAGGAAGATCTTCAGGAAAAACATCAGAGAACTCACAAATAACAGGAATCTCCTCCAACCGCGGCACACCAACATCTGCCCCTACTAGAGAGACCAAACAGGCAAAAAATCTAGAATCAAGTAACTTGCGAGCACGCACCGCAGAAATAACGACACTCCAGGAGTGGATCGGCAAAAACGCTCTCGGGCTGATGATGAGTCCTCTTTATATACCTATTTTCGGACTCATCTAGGCTTATTTTCTTGTCTTTTGCACACCGTTTAGCGTCATTTGCACTCCTTTTGGTTCGCTACGGTTTTACACGTCTTGTGCACTCTTTTAGCCTATTTTTGTGCGTGTGTGTATTTCCCTTTTGCTGTGCATTATATTTATGTCTGTGACTGCCATGATCGACATCCCGTCCAGTTTTCCTGCAGGTTCGGGGATTTTGTGGGCGTCCCGCATCGGACTTTCACCATTTTTGGCAAAGGAGTCAATGGTCGTGCGTTTTTACCCACGCACGAACATCGACCTCTTTGGCGCACGATCATCGGTCGTGCGCGGTCATGACCTCTCTTGTGAAAGTTCTGTCCTGGCATATCGCACGATCACCAGCCATACCGCGCACGATCATTGCTCGTGTGCTGCCGGTCGTGCGCAGTCATGACATCTTTTTCCACTTTTCTGCCTCCATATCGCACGATCACTGACCATATCGTGCACGACCACTGGTCGTGCGCCAGTGATCGTGCGCACTGTTTATTCTGCAATCTATAAATACGCAGGTTCTGCCCTATTTTCGGAGATCGATCCAGATCCGTGATTTTTCCTCCGTTCTTCGTCTTGGACGAGGGTTTCCTCCGTCCCCCTTCATCCTCCACCTTAGGGAGGGTCTCCGGGCAAGCTTTCAACGCCAAATCAACGCCGGAGCGTCCTCTCGGCCTCCTTGAAAGTGAGGGGATAAGTTGTAAACTACTCTAGAGGGGGGGTGAATAGAGTATTCAAATTTTATGAATAACTAGTCAGCTCCCTTGGAGTTTATTTGCGGAATAAATAATCTAATACGTGAACCCTAAGAGCCTAACACAGTGAGGTGTACAAGTGAGAGAGTTAACTGAAATTTCAGTTTAACTAAAACCTATCACAGCAACTAGCAATCCTAGGTAGTTCTATCACAGCCACAGTATAAACAATTAAACAAGAACAGCCAGAGGGACACAGGATATATAGTGGTTCCCTCTTAATAGGTACTCCACTCTTCTACCACCCTGGTAGGAATCCACTACAGGTTTTTGCTAAGGTGCCCTGCCACCAATGATCTGATTCAGGTAGATCAAAAATACCCTTTGAGCTTTTGATAAGGATGCTCAACCACAGGTTGTTGATAAGGTGCCCTGTCACCAATGTTCACTTTGAAGAGGTGTGAAAACTCTTTTACAAAGGGGTTGAGAGGGTTAGATTGTCTTCTCTGTTGTTAATACAGATTAGAGAAGACTTGTGGATTCTCTAAAGAATCAAAGTCCACCCCTGGCTCAGTGGAAGTCCAGGGAAAGCCTTTGCTTCAGGATGAAGGAGTTTCAGATATACTGAAACTAAATCCTCAGAGATATGTAGACTGATTTTTATCAAGTCTTCAGATTCTGGAGCACGTGAAGCAGATCTGGAGCTCTTTCTGAAGTCTTGAAAACTCTAAGCAGATGCTTAGGAGACTTGTGAATGCAAGAAATTGCTGTAAGGACTTTTGCTTCAGGAAAGCTTTTCTTCTTCGTTTTGTGAGATGGTGAAGAGATGCTCTAGAGATGCTTGAGAGAAAGCAGCACAAAAAAAATCTCTCTGTATCTGAGTCTTCTTATTTTCTGAGAAGAAAATCTCTCTTAAATATGTCTTCTCATTTTCTTTTGGAACGGCTCTATTGATTTGAAACTCGAGCCCTGCAACAGATTATCTCAAAATAGAATATAGCAATAGGAATAGAATGACCTATTAGCTTACTATTAGTCCCAATAAGGAAATAAATGAATAGGAAAATATCTCAGCATAAAAACTTATCGTTCTTGGAAATAGCATACACCGCCAACGGCTAGAATACAGCCTGGCAATATAGTTTGCATAATAAGACAAAAATGCTTTATCAAAATACGAAATCCCGTAATTTATGCTTAACAAATTTGGTAATTAATTCATTTGAATTTAAGCCATAATTTAGCAAAAACAATCTTCAGAAAATCTTTCTAACCACACGCTAAAACACTTGGAAATAAACCAAGGAATAAAATGAGTGCAAATGATAAAGATAGACAGAGATCGTCGACCAGGAGTTCGATGATCGTCGACCTAGCTAACAGATCGTCGACAGAAAGCAGAAATCTGTCGACACAGAAATCGTCGACCAGACATCGTCGACCAGCTCAAGATATCGTCGACGACTAAGGCAAATATCTGTCGAGACAGAAATCGTGAAGCAAGAATACGATCGTGGAACTGCTGATGGCAGATCGTCGACCAACCTTCAGAGCATAATAAACTTGCTCTGAGATCGTCGACCATCGGTCGACGATAATTATCTTGACTTCAACGATTCAATAGCCCTGCTATCGTCGACCAATGATCGACGATCGCGAGGCCTCGTTCGACGATGGTCGAACGGAAAAAGCCTTAACCAAAAATACATCTAGAACTACTAGCCTAAGCTCTAGGTCAGTTATAAACTGTCCTAGGGAAACTGAACAAGGCCTAATCATGATCATATATAATTATATGAATCAAGAGGAGCTGGAAAGGGATTACATAAGCCAAATCACATCCAGGGTACCAACAATCTCCCCCTATTTGGGTTATGTTATCCAATCCGATCTAAAACTAAAGCACACAATATTAAAAGCAGAAATTAACCAAAAAAAAAAATTTAGATCACAGCCAATCCACAGAAAAACATAAAACCATAAGACAGCAGAGCTATAAAGTATCAAGCAGATTTATCAGAAGTTTTGGCATCAGATGAGTTCTTAGGGATTACAGCTGGTTTGAAAACAATTTCCCTGTTTGGGTTTGCTGCTTGTCTTTTGGATAGCATTAGATCATGTTCACCAATAATTTTCTTTTCAGCATAGCTTGGCAAAACTGCAGCAGGGTGCAACTTCATGTATTCTTCTGTATTAAAAATTTCAGAGTTGACTTGAATTTTGCTGAGTTCCTTTTCTCTGAATTCAGACATAGTTGTATATGCTGTAGGGTCTAGACCTTGAGTTTTGGCTCTCTCCATCATGCTTAGAGCAATAGATTCCTTAAATCTTGCCATAGAGGCAATTCTTTCAGTTTCAATCATGTCTGATGGAGAGGGCGGTCTGTCAGTGTCAGCTTGGGCTGCAATCTCCATGTTCCTTTGAAGAGCTGTGGCTAGTTTGCTTGAGTCAAGAGGAATCTGTGTAGCCTTCTTAGGATCAGTTTCAGCATATAGAGATCTGGGAGGTGCAAGTTCAATGAACTTCTTGTGGGATTTCTCTGAATAGACCACTCTTTTTCCTTTCATTTCAGCTGTCTCAAAAGCAGCAGGTTTCCTTGATGTGGAGGATGGACCTCTCCTGGGAGGAAGAGGTTTCCATTCTGGAATTTTCTTTTTAGGAGCAGGAGGAGGAGAGAAAGTAGATTGCTGAAAAGTCATCTCCTTTATTTGTTCCATGGGAACATTTTCATTTCTTTTCCTTCCTTGTCCTGATACATCTTGGCCTCCCTGGCTTTGGTTACTCCTTCTCTGATAAGACTTAAAGGTGTTGGAGCTTGCTGATTTTGCAGATGGGGCAGAAGAGAGACTTCCAGAGGCTCCAGCACCGGGAGGTGGAGGAGGACCTCTGGGGGGGAATTTCTGAATAGGAGTGTCATACCTTTTTGTTCTCTTCTTCTCTCTTGACTAATTCTTTGAAAGTCGCATCCATGGTTGAAATTCCTTGCTCTTGGGATCAATTCCCTTCAGAATGAAATAGGGAACATCCTTGTCTGGATTAGCAGTAGAAAGAGCAGATGCTTTTCTTTTCTTGGATACAACCTTTTTCTTCTTCTGGGTACCATCAGGATCCTCAGAATCATCATCATCAGAGGAGTGGGATGAGGTTCTGCCAGCATAATCATCAAAATCTTGTTCTGAGATATCTTTGGCAGCTATAGCCTGTTCAGCCTTTTCTTTCTCCTGCTTCTCTCTATCTTCCTTTTCTTTTGCTTCCTCAATAGCATCTTGCACAAGGAGGGCATCAAGATCGACATTTGGAGATTTCTTCCAGAGTTCCGATTCAGGATACAAGTCAGGAGCTATCCTAGGGACCAGTTCTGCAATAGAAGGAATGGGTAGAGGATAGGTAAGGATAGGTGGAGAAAAGATGACTGTATCTGCAGGGGCAGATGCTTTCTCTAGAGAGATGACTAGGGAATCCATATGAGAATTAGCCAACCCTTCAATGTACTCAGAGGCAATATTCTCAGCCACAAAGGCTATAAATTGTTCAAGGTTGAGAGTACCTGAGCTTGATTCCTTTTCAGTCATTTTGGAGGCATTCTCTGGTAAGTCTTGTACAGCCTCAGCTTCTTCAGCAGCAGCAGCAGCAGGGATGTTGATTGTGCCTGCATACAAAGAAAGATAAGTTAACAACCAAGTGGGAATAGAGTATTCCCCCAAGGTGAACAACAGCAGGTAATTGATAGAGTTACCTGAGATCTATACAGGATACCACTTTGCATCTAGGAAGGAGGTTATAATTCCTTCTAGATGTTCAGTGACATCAGGAATAGACACCTCTGCAAGGCACAAGAGGAGTGCCATACAGGAAAAGAAGAGAGAGTCCTTGACCAAGGGGTCATCAAGATACTCAGGTCTATAAGGGACCATTTTCTCTTGAGAAGGAGGAACAGAAGGAGATGTGAGTGTGAACTCACAGTCTGAATTGAGAAAGGATTCCAAAGCATTGTCAGAGTCAATGGAGATAGCAGCATCAACTTGCAACACTGATGCAAGATCATCAGCAGCTGAGATGGGAAGGAAGGGATAAGAGATTAACTCAAAGTTGGAGTTTGAATTAATTAGAAGCTTAAATAAAACTATACCATCTGGTTGAGCAGTAGCATTCTGAAGTTATTGAACCACTACTTCTGAGTCAGTAGTGTTTATTGAAACTTTTTCACACAAGTCCATGAGGACTTCCTCATTATTTTTCTCTGGGAGATCTTCATCAGAAGCTAAATTCACTAGGGAGTGAATGTCTTTGTTAGATAAAGATATCAATTTAAAGTCCTGATTATAACCTTTAGAGGAAGTGTTTACCTTCTGATTGCTCTGGATCTTTCATTAGAGACTCTTTCTCTGGAAACTCTTGATGATCTTCTACAATTGCTGTAAGGGGAAGAGAAGAGTTGTCCTGAAGGGCCAAGGCATCACCTGAGACCACTTCAACAGACATCTCCCCCTGCATGACTTCAGTGGGGACTGGAGTCATGCATCTTACTGAAGAGGGCTCAGTAGAGGGTGGAAATGATTTGATGGCTTCAGTAAGGGCTTTGATGGATGCAATGAGAGGGGCATTGGCAGCCTCAATCATTTTTTTGTATGGATGGAGTGATGAGCTCTACAATTTGTGCAAGCAATTCAGGAGTTATCTGAAATGCTGAGGATGTGGAGGTGGATGGAATGGAAGCAGTATGATCTACCACATGATCAAATGAATCATGTGGAGATGGGTGAACATCAACATGAGTGTGGGATTCATGTTGAGATAAGTGTGTGAGGATGGTAGCAGATACCATGTCAACACTGGCTGCGGCTGCCAGATGTTGTGGTATGGGTGACTGAGGTGGAGATGCATGTAGGATGGAAGATGCATGTTGTGGTGGCACTGCAGATTATGTGGAGGGTAATGCAGGAGATGAGGATGCAGGGGTAAAGAGGGAGGATGAAGGAATTGCTGAGCCTTCCCCAGCAAGCTGGAGAGTGGCTGAATCAGCCCTTGTGTCTGATGGAGGGTTAGGATCAACCCTGGCTGACTTCTTGATGACTCTCTGAGATTTCTTGAACAAAGAGGGGTCCAACCTCTTGCTGGCGTTGACTGCGGAGGGTGCAGAAACAAGCAGCAGGGGTGCTTTCACATATAGAAACACACCCAACACCCTGGCAAGGTTTACTTCTTTCTGATTGTTCTTTCTCCTTAGTAGTTCAAACAGAACTTTTCCCCAGGCTATCTGCGTCTTATTCACCAAAACTGACATTAAGGCAAATTGTTGCCTGTTGATGAGTTGTAAATATACCCATTTTATAGTATATTTATTTTGTTGTTTTACTTTATTTTCTTCTTTTTTTGTTTATTTTCTTTAATAAAATGTTTCTTTTTTGTAATTTTATTTTTCTAACTTAGCTTTTTTATTTTTTGAATTTTTTTCAGGAAAATAATTTTTTCGGCCCTGTCACGCCCGTGTCACCCCCCGACACGGGCGTGTCAGGCTCTCAAACGCCATCAGCCAGTCAAAGTCAACAATTTCACTCTTCCGAGCCCGACACGCCCACTGTCACGCCCGTGACATGGCTTGTCACACGCCCGTGTCGATGTCGGCACGCAACTCTCCGTCAACTGTCAATGCTGCCGACATCGAAATGCCAGCTGTCCGTGTCACGCCCCCCTGTCACGCCCGTGACAACTTGTCACGCCCGTGTCCGCCACGTGGGCTGCCTCGAAGTCAAGGCTCCCGTCAACTCCACAGCTCCAGCTCCCTGTCACGCCCCCCTGTCACGCCCGTGACCTGGGGTGACCGCCACGTTTTCAGCCGAAGTCAAGCCTCCAGTCAAACCACCAATCAAGCTCATGAATAGTAATGTCACGCCCCCCTGTCACGCCCGTGACCTAGGGCGTGACCGACCCGAATTTTTGCCTATAAAAAGGCAGCTGCTGTATGCAATTCTTGTCCACTTTTTGGTCCAAGTTCCTTAGGGGAGGTGCTGCCCATTTTGATTTCATGCTATGTAAGAGAATTTTCTCCCCCCTCCCTTAGTTTGTAATAGCTTTTTTATTTTATAAAAATAGTTTATTTCCTCTCTTTCTTAGCTTGAATCTCATTTGGTTGCGCCCTAACTTAAGTAATTTTTCGTTCCGTTTTTCCGTGCTTTTTATGTTTTCATCTTTCTATAGCTTTTATAACTTAGCTTAGTTTAGGATTTTCCGCACTTTCTAGCCGTTACGCTGCCCATTTATTTTCGTTTCCCGCACCCGTTTAGCTTTAGTTTATTTTTATTTGCACTTTTATGCATTTCTACCGCGTTCTAGCGGTAGAAATGCAGTCGTTTTAATTTTTCGAGCACTTTGCTTTTCTTTTTAATTTTCAAAACTTTTTGTCCGTTTAATTTTTATTTTCACTTTTTATGCATTTCTACCGCATTCTAGCGGTAGAAATGCAGTTGTTTTAATTTTTCAGCAACTTTGTTTTTCCTATTTTTTTGCAAGTGTGCGTGCGTATATGAGTTAGATTTTACAGCTTTATTTCAATTCCTGTAGAGTGTGTGTGTATGCATTTATTTCCGCCTACTCGTTAAGAGTTAAATGGCGCTCTGCTTTCATTTCCCGCCCACTCGTTTGAGTGGGACTTGTCATTTTAATGCTTTCATTTTTCTTCCTACTCACTTGAGTAGGAAAACTTAGAGTGCGTGCGTGTGTTTACTTTTCTGTAGAGTGCGTGCGTGTATGAGATTAATTTACCCCCCCGCCCACTCGCTCGAGCCGGGATTCGCATTTACTGCTTTCTTCAGTCCTACTCGTTTGGTAGGACTTGCAATTTTCAGCTTTCATTTACTGCTTTATTTTCTGCTTTCTTTATTGCTTTCTAGCGTAAGTGTCCCCATTCCGATGAGTGGCTAACCGCCCTTAGCCCTCAATATCGAAGAGCATTGGGACAGATAAAATAGCTTTAAATAACTAAAGGTCCTGTTTTCTATTAAATTAAATTTCTTAAGGTTTGCCCCGGGTTAACGACGCGTAGGACCGCATATCGATGTGCGGGACCTATTTCCGTTATCCATACGCAACGCCGAGAGGCCGCACGTATGGACCGATCCCCCTTGGGTAAAGAGAGCTCCGCGCTAACCCTCGAGAGAGGAGGCGCGCATCTCTACCGATTGGGTTCCCCACCCAATAGCGGGGTTCTTAGCGTAATGCGGGCGTTAAGAGGAATCCTTCGGCGGTCTAGCGATCGGTCGAATAGTCTTAAGCGTTCAGGTGAGCGATATCCCTAGACCAAGGTGAGCTCATATCTAAGGAACCTCCACGGCCGAGTCTCCGCCTTAATTAAATTGAAAATTAGATCTCTTTTTATTAAAATTATTTAGTTCCAATTTCTCTTTTGATAGCGTCGCGCTATGTTGGTCATCGGCTTTCTGCACTTCATTTATTTACGCACTTTATTTTCAGTTATTATTATTATTATGCATATTTATTTTTATGTTCGTCATTTCATTTTTATATAATCCACCTAAAATATTTTCGGTAGAATAATAGGCTTTCAGGGAAAGAGTAGATATAGCTAAGCCGCCCCCGAGAACAATACGACCCCGATATCCACACACGGAATATCCTGTACTACACACGATAGGTGGCCATTGCCCTACCTCTCTTAAAACACGGTTTCTTAACAAAACAAAAACGCTCGTTCTTTTTTTATAA